>OZ038321.1:24208595-24358785 GCA_964035795.1 Pterobdella sp. o SKG-2022 | reverse complement strand
TAAAGCTCTTTCGTTGTTAATTTTCACTGATCAAAAACTTGGTGACTAACATTAACTACATAATTATCAGAAAATAATTGAAGTTTTATACTTATAATCATTATAGTACTATATAGTATATTATGAACCCAATGTATTTTTAGGTCAATTAGACTAAACTAAAATAATGTAGAATGTAATACATGGGCAAATAGATTTTACCTGAAATTTAAAAATAATCTACCTATTCATTCATTTTTTTTTTAAATTAATAATTATGAAATTAAAAAATTTTCTAGTAAGTTCAAGTAGCATGGAGGGTACGCAGTCATATGGTTACCATTTTAAACAAAACTTCGTGATAATGTATATAAATACATGGAAAAAAATATAGATTATATAATTATCTCCTCAATTCTTCGAGTCAAACATATATATTCAAATGAAAACACTTTAGGAGTTTATTTTATTCCACGAAGCTTTTTGTGAGATAAACTCACATCATCAAGTGAAGGTACAAACATATACATGTATTATACTTGTACCTCCACTTGATAATGTAAGTTCATCTTACGAAAAGCTTCGTGGAATAAAATAAACTCCTAAAATTGTTTTTATTTAAATTTTTAATTATCTGTTAACAACAGATAATAATACTTATTAAATTTTCACCAATATTCATCCGTATCAGATAAAAGCCGAAGAAAACAAAAGAAGAAAGAAAGTAAACAGAATAATATCAATATGAATAGTTTAAAGTATATAAAATAAAATTATTAAAATTTTCAAAATTATTCAATAATAAAAATTGTCCTCACAGGTCGAAAAAGAATAAAGAGTAAATATCTAACATTCTAAGTTATGTACTCCTGAAGTTATTGCCACTATAATCATAATCGTATTTGATTTGATATGTAAAAAGTTGATTATTGAATTTCAGATCTTCTTCAATATAAGAATTTTCTCAAGCCAAAGTAAACTAAAAAAAATTATTGACACTAAATATTTTTAAAAAAATTAAGCTTTTCGTTAACAGTTGAATATTTCCAAGTTTTTTAAAATATAGTACTGACTAAGTTGCTTGAAAAAATCTAATTTTTCAAGGTTTGAGTCAATCTTACCAATAACTTAAAAGTTGGGTTTTCATTTAACGTTGCTTTTATTCTGTTTCAACCCTTTGAATAACGAGTTTTGGAGAAAACATAACCTATAAATAAACTTTTGAGAATGTTCAAATTATTTAGAACCTTTTATTAAAAGTCTTTCAACATTTAAGACATTTATTTTTTTTAAAACTTCAACCATTGCATTTAACTTGAAGTGTTCAACTATTGTCATAGATGCATCATTAGAAGACTCATAAGATGCTACTCAACAACACAAGTGAAAAAAGAAAAAAAAGTAAATCAGTTATTCAATGCTAAACAACGGTACAAAAAAACTATGTTGTTTCGGTGATGTTTGAAGAGTTGAGCAAAATCCATAACTAAATATTCAAAAATTAAAAACTTGAAATGAGGTGTTATGTAAATAAAAAAATTTCAATTTGTTGCTTAAGTTTAATTTTTTTTTATTATTTACAAAGACAGTAAGGTTTGAAAAGTGAATTACAAATACAATTTTTTTTTGTAAGGCGTTTTTACATCATCATGTACTTTTTTATGTAGCGAAAAACTTTTTACATTAAAAATATTGAATAAAGAGGTTTTCAACATAGCTGTCAATAGGTCTTGTATACTTTTTTAGTAAGATTAACTGAATTTGATCTCTCATTAATTAATAAGCTCTTCTAAAGTTGTGTGTTGGCTTTTTGAGTTTTGAAATAATAGCATTGACCAGAAATTTATCCATGTTTGTTGTGCGTATTGGGTCATAATGAAAGTTTTCAGCTAGGCAACACTAAAAAGATAGATTGAAAAGGTGAGGAATTTCCGTTGTTTTAGAAGAGCTTGTTAAAATTAAGAAAAGATCTTTTTTGAGGAAAAGTGATTTTCAAAATTTTAGTTACGATGAAATAAGCAAATGAAATAGATTATTTTATATTTTATTGAAAATTTTTTCCCAAATATGAAAATTATTGAATTAAATAAGAATATTTTTAAAAACGAATAAAAATCAAGTTTTAAAAGTAGAAAAAATTATTTTTAATTTGTTTTGAAAAGGCTGTCGTTTAGTTACATCAAAGCGTATCCATAACTACCATAGGCAAGTGCTAAATACAAAATGTCGCAATCTCCTTTAGCTGAAAGCAAAAAAGAAGCTGCATCTTTGATGAAAGAAGTATGAAATTTGATTATACAAGGATTTGGATTATTTCTGATTATAATAAATAATTTTCAACCTTTTTGATGTTTTGCAAGGTGAAAAAAGATATAAAGTTATATTCAAATGAAATAAAGAAAAAAAGTCTAAATTTGCAACTCAGGAAATCGTTACACGAAAGGTATATAGTTAAATAAATGTGAAATTTGGTTAAAATTGGCAGGAAAAAAACATTTTCAGCTGTTCAAATAATTTAAAAAAAGTTAATGAACTCAGAAATCACATAGAAGATCTAAAAGAAGTATTTTAATGTTATTTTAAAAATTGTAAAAGTGATGATACATACTTGAGCACACTTTCATAGGGGGATGAACCAAAAAGAGTATTAAGATTCGATTCAAAAAAGATTGAAGAAATACAAAAACTTACAAGTCTCAAGGTTAAAATATTATAGTTAAATCAATTTTTTTTATTTAAAAAATTGAAAAATGTTTTAGGTTGAATTGAGTAAATTTAACCAATTGCTTCTGCCTACTGAGTAAGATTTGTACCAGTGCATGTATCTTATACTTATCTGCAAGTTAATTGACAGAAACCCTAAAGAAGAATCGGAAAAACCTCTTTCAAATGAAAAAAATAGTGAAGAAAACAACAAAAATGATGAATCAGAAAAAGAAAATGATACGGATGAAGAAAAAGATAATCAAGAAGTCGAAAATGATAAGAAAGAAGAAAATTTGAGAGAAGCTGAAAATTCTAAGGATGAAAATGTTGATGAGAATGATACTGAAATTGATAAAAATGAAACTTCAAATACTGAAATCAAACAAGAAGATGACATGAAGTCAGTTAAAAATATTGGGAAGAGAAAAACACAGTCTAGTGGAAATGAAAGTAAAAAAAAATTTTTTTTAATAAATTCAGCTATTTATATTTTTTCGTCAGTTGACTTTTGAACAATTATTGAAAAATAAAAAAACCAAAGTATTTTCACTATAAATGCTTTTTAAAGAAAAGAAAGCCATTTCAAAAGAAAATGTTTCAACTAAACCAGAAAATAAAGGTTTTCGATTCTATTCATAGCAATTAAAACAATGAAATTGATATATTTAAACATTTTTGTTTTTTTCAAAAATCAAAAAGAAAAAAAAGCTACTCAAGGACTTGGTTTGAAGTCAAAGTTCCCAAAGCTCTTTTCAGGAAAGTAGGGCAAAACTTGTTGCATTTTTTTCAAACTTTTTACAAAAATATTTTATTCAATGAACTTCAATGAATTGATGGTTTTTACTCTCAAGATTTTTTTCACGGAACACTAATAACGCGGCAAATGTAAAGAGAAAAGAAAACTTAAATGAAAAAAAAATGAAAGCAAAAGAGCAAATAGTTAAATCAGATAGAATAAAAACTAGAAATAAAAGTGAAAAAGACCAAAGTGCAAAAAATGAAGAAGATGACGATGATGATGAGGAAGAAGATGAAGATGAAGAAGAAGAAGAGGAGGAAGATGAGGATACTAAAGACAGCAGTAAACAACTCAGAGTGTTGGATATTGTTAATGGAAGAAAGGTAAAAAATTATTCAAAATTCACCATATTAATTCATGAAATTGTTTATGTAATCTTAATTGTCCATCCAGTCATATCAACAATTCAAACCAAAGCTTAATATTAAAAGTTGCTAATAAAACAATTTTTCATTGCGTCGACATGATGGAAATACAATCAACTTAACAACCCCATCCTTCAGTACATTGCTATAAAGGGCTTTCCAGGTCAGCAGGAGGGTGATTTGGAGTTTGAGGAAGGTGAAATACTGGTCATCAAGAAAGCCAGGTGTCGCATTTATTACCATTCTAATGGTAAAAATTAAATTCTTTTGTTTCCAAAATTTATAGTCAACAAGGTTGTTTAGGTACGTAATATATATTTATTTTACATTTAAATAGCGCGCTTTTTACAAAAATTGAACATTTATGAGAGGCGCTTAGAGATACTAATATAAATTAAGAAAATTTTGTTATTCACTTTCATAGGAATGATGGATGGATGGTGGCACAGAACGACAAAAAAGAAGAAGGATTAGTTCCGAGTAACTTTTTGAAGGTTTGCATAACATGAGCTTCGTTTAATATCTTTCAAAATATTTCATGCATTCATTCAAGTATGCAGTACTTTTCTTTATGGAAAAGAGTTTTTATAAGCAATGGCGTGTAGCTCAGTTAATGTGTTTAATAATGGTAAAATCAGTATAAAAACAATGTGTATAAAAAACTCTAACAGAAATATGAGCCAGCTCGAGATAACGATGACAACGAGCAAGAAGAAGATTATGGAGATGAAATTGATGATTTTTATATGAAGGATCAAGATGAAACTTATAATAAAGTTAAAAAAACAAGAGAGTTGAAAGATAATGTAGTAGTAGAAGAAGAGGATGATGAAGACGAAGACGAAGATGAAGTTGAAAACTTTGAAAATGATATAATTGAAAATGATGAAAACGAAGAAATCTTGAGAAACAAAACAAATAGGTACTATATAAAATCTTTGTTAAAATATGTTTTCAAAAACTTTTTTAACTTAATATAAATTCTTTTTGTTGTAATTTAGATCAGATTTGTGGAAAGAACTGAAAAAAACCATGAAAATTGTAAGCTTCATACTTTCTATTCCTTTTCATTTGGTAAAATTTTTGTTCTCTTAACCATCAGTCATTAACGCACAAAGACTCATTAATGAAAGATTTGAACACCCTTCCTTCGGGCTACCGCAGTTCAACTTTAGCGAAATACATCAAAAAGGGTGTGTAGTTTATAATTATTTCAATAAAGTATAGATATAGGAATATTTCTATTAAATTAAAACACTTATTTAATAAAAAATGATAACCAAGAAAAAAATGGTTTCAATTAATAAGCAACGACCTTAGAAGAATGAAACTCATTCTTGAACTTGCCCAAGACCATAGATTGTAGAGAAGAGCCATTAGAAGACCCCGTCCAACCCATGCTAGCATGGAAACAGACGCAAAATGATGATGATGATGAACTAATTATAATAATTTAAAACATAATTGCAAAAAAAACTTTGCGAAACAGATGAACTTTCAAAAAGTCTTTCATTATTACACAAATATTGTAAAGCAGTTTTATTTTGCAGCCAGGTACAATTTGTATGGTGTTTTATGGCCACAATTAACACCTTCAGGCTTGTGTTATGAGTCTCTTGTCCACGACAATACCACTGGGGATGTGAGTCCTATCGTCTGTTGTCTCCTTTCACTAATTAATCTATTATTATTTATTTATTAAAACTAATATTTAATTAAAATTATGAAAATTCTAATTTTTATACCATTTTAATACATATATTGTTTATACCTGATAATTATGTCGAAATTAAATAGTAGTGTGAAAGATAGGTGGTTTTACAAATAAAGACAGTTTAAAGACACAGGTCTGAACAAACTTGAATAAATGCAAAAAAACACCAAAAATATTATTCATATAAAAATTTTTTGAAGTCTTATAATGGTAGTTATGTAATATCGAAAAATTACTACTAAAACTATGTTTATTCTTCAATTTTAGGCAGGCAATACTGCCTTGTAAGTTACTTTTTGAAAATAATTTAAATGAAATAGTAATAAAAAATTTTCTAACTTATTATCAATTTTTTATTGAGTATTTGAATGTTTTAAGTAATCAAATAGCGATGAAAACCTAATTTATTCCCTAAGATCTCAAATAGCAGTCTCATAAATGAATGACTGTTTTTAAAGCTAATATGTGCGTTAGGGTCGTTCGCCTTCGTGGCCTAATGGATAAGGCATCGGCCTCCTAAGCCGGGGATTGCGGGTTCGAGTCCCGTCGAAGGTGTTTCACATATTTTTTGTATTAATTTATAATGAACTATCAATTTGCTCAAATTTTATTCATGCAATATAATTTTATTACTTCATAATTTTTTCAAACCAATCAAATTATAATATAAAATTCAATAAAACAATTTGTAAGCTAACAAAACTTTTGATCCTGTGAACCACATAAAAAAGACCATTTTTGTTTTTAACCTTGAATATCGTTACTCATTTGGGGCGAATAAAATAAAACTTTACTTGCATAATTTAGAAAATTTCAATATTTAGAAATTTATTACCCTCGAAACATATCTAAACAGAAAATATATTTCATTACTATATACTGTTAATCCATTTAGATGGAAAGAAAAAGATGCAGAGTTCAATTTCTGTGCAGTATCATAAATGCCAAGAACATTCCTTTACCAAATAATACTAAATGTAACCAACCTTTTGAAGTTTTCATCTTCTATTTATTTTCTACTAATAATTTCTACTTTAGCTACAAAATGTAAATTTTAAAAATAACTTAGTCACAAAATCTTTGTTGTCAGTTCCAAAAGTACTGGACAGAATTCTGAGAGTTTGTCTTTTTGATGGCCAAAAAGTGAATACTTTGTATATACAATTTAAAAATTATATATTCTTAAAATTTTTTTTGAATTTCATCATTTAAAATATACATTTAAAAAAATTTTTCTCAATGTTAAGTGTTGTTACTTGAAATTAAATGATATCCTATTGCAGTTTTTGAGTAATATAATGATGGTCGTGAGCTCAGAGGTTGACCCTAGGAATGGCTGGTGGATATTTAATAATGAAGTTAGTCTACATCAAGATATCTATATATTCAATTTTTTTCATTTTGTAAGTAATCCAAGAAATATGAATTATTTATAATATTTCTAATTTTTATTATTTTTGGCTCCTTATTCTGTAATTCATTTATGACCAAACAATTTTATACTTCTCAAATAAGTGCTTTGAGCTTTTTTGTTGAAATTATATATTTTTTGATAAGCTAACGATGTTTACGAATATTAACGACAGAGAAACAGCTCATGTCTACAGTTTTCAGAGTTTTTCGTTAGAAGTGATAACCCATCAATAAAACTCTCGTTACTCTTTGAACTCTCTCTCGTTTTTGAAACCCAGGTAATTAGCAATTGAAATTTCCAAGTTTTATTCACTACCGAAAAATATCAAAACAAAATTTATATTTTTATTTTTTGATTTTGAACTTTTTTAAACATGTTATGTTAACTAACGTCTTAAAAACAATTAGTGCAGTCAAACAGTGACGTACTTGGAAACAAACATCCATAAAAACACGAAAATATGACCCCTTCGACAGCTAGCTATAAGTTTTAACATTACACCTCTGTAGGCAGGCTACATAGAGTTATCGTGTGGATGGTGTGTCTTCGACCTTTTTGACGAAAAAGGAAATGCAATTACTAAAAAGTATCATGACTAATTGTTGTTATATTTAAAATGAAGTTTGAACTTTTGAATGCAAAATTGAGCAAAAAAATAAAATAGTTTTAATATAGAATACAAATTTAGAAAATTAATCATTAAAAAAAGCATGACTGTAATGGTATTAAATGGTAGATTGAATTTAAGAATTTCCAATTAGTAATACATATATGTAAATGAATTATAATAATTTTTAAACAGTAAATGAAACGGAAAAAAATTTTAATCTTCAGGAATTACAGATTATTGTTGAAAGGAGGAACACCATTTGAAAAGAACGTTAAATTAGGGAATGAAATCATTAGAAGTTTGTATCACTATACAATTTTCAAATGGTGTTATTGCGTAATGTAGAAGCATAAGGTTCTCATGGGAACTTATGTTCTATATCTTGTTTATACTTATATTTTAGTCTATACTTTTATTTAAGCTATAAACTCTGGCCAAAAAGAATATTATATACATTTCAAGGTGTTTATGTGGTTTATCTATGTGACCTAATGTAACTTCAATTAATCTTTCAATTGATGTGAACCACAACATTGAAATAACTTCTTTTAGCCAGCAGATTCTCACTGTCAAGTGTGATGAGTGCCATGAGGAATGAGCCTCAGTTGACAGTGAGGTTGTCTATGCCTTCCAGGGCTCAACTAAACGTTATGGAGTTTGTGCTTTAATTATGTGCAAATATGCCGATGAATTTTAATGAACTATAATGACGTTTTGAATGAGATAAATTGGAATACATATCAGATGAATATTTTTAAGTAACTTTGGTAGTATAGTTTAAAAGAATTGAATATAATATATCCATCAGAACCCTGCCTCCAACATTGATCGCTCAGACCACACACCTCCTCTTCATCAATCTCTTGAGAAGATCCCTATATTTAGCTCTGAAAAACTCCTTGAATACCGGTAGTTTAAAATAGATACTGTTTTATATGCTTGAACACATAATGTCAAGTAAAATTTGGAGTTACTTTATAAGAGATTATCACTTGGTTAGAAACGATCCATTCGCCCTTCCTTGCCTCTTTCATACGTGTTCTGTCAAGACCTGACCTGACGGATGTCTTGAGGGTTAGAAGTTCTGGGATAATACATCAAAAGTCTTGTTGACTTTCCTTTTCAACAAATTTAGTTTTTTTTATTGTATTTATTTGTAGGTGTTAAATAATTTTTATTACATAATTAAAAACTTATAGTCGGTGGATAAATGGCTTTTTTGTATTTAGGCACTATACTTCAATATTCATAACGTTGTTTTTACTGAAGGTTATATTTTGTTGAACAGGTTTGCTGGTTTGATCGATTTAATACCTTAACAAGGAAAGAAAAGGTATTGCCATTACTTTCAAAATAAATACGTAAATGACTTCAGCATATTTTGGCTCACTTGTTCTAGTTACATACACTCATCGAATATATATATGTATATTGAATAATCTAAAATTTATCTCACAATCACTGAAGAAGTCACCTGATATTCTTTTGAGACACCTGGAAACCATATTCCTGCATAATGTATATCCCATCATGTACCTTGCCACCACCACCAACGCCAACCATTACGACATCGCTACCTGGAAGGTTTTCAATTCAGTATTTTTCAATTTTTGTGTGTATATCATGTGATACTGTGATTTTGAGATAAAAAAAGATTATTACTTCAAATGAAGTTTTAAAAAATTTCGTGTTTATCCTTTATAAGTTTTATCTTCTGTTTTTTCAATGTCAAGCACTTTTTTCCAACTCTAGTGTTTATGCTTTCAGCTTAATAAAATCTCAAGTGTGTTGGACATTGATTTTTCTTCCGTCATCAAGCTTTTAGAGCGATTCGAACGAAGCTGAAAGACTCATAAAATTTCTAATCTTACAATATTTTCAAAATGAAAAAATTTATGGATTTATAAAATATTTAATATAAGATATTTGAAAAACTATATAATTTATGTTTTTTTAAACATATTATCATATTTCATATTGATTAATAATATATATTTACGTATTTTAAATTTGAATTTTGTTTTTTTTTTGTTGAAATGATAAATGTGTTAATTCAAAGTACAGGTTTACTATTACTATGTTCATTATTTACATTCATGAATTGAAAAATAACTTATAAAACAGCCTGAATAAAAACATCAAACAGTTGCTTCAAGCAGAGACCAAAGCAGCCAAAACAGCTGGGTTTTCTGAGGAGAAGTTAAGTGGTCTGGAAATCCTCACAAACGTAACTCAAGCCCCCTTCGATACAATCGAGTTGACTTTTAACACTTGTCTTCCTGATCTGGAAGCTTTTTGATTTTTTATTGGATTTTTTTATTTGATCGAAAGTCTATTTTCTTTGTGAAAAAAATGTAGATGAAAATTTTTAGTTTCATTTTGGATATCTTCTTTTAAGTCATTTTTAATGAGTCTAATGTGAAACTTTTCAAAAATTAGTACTGTTTTATTTTAAAAAATCATAAGTAAAATTTCTAAATTTTTTTTCACAAATTTAATTTTTTTACGATAAAAAATCACTAATCTACTTCATATTCATATATATTTATATTCATATGAAGTAAAAATTGTATAAAAACCCATAGTTTAGTTTACGAAGCCAAATTCAACTGAATCAAATTCACGTAACTTAATTTAACTTACATAACTTTCGAGGCTTATTCGATGCACTCGTGCCACTTCTCAAACAAAATTCATTTTGTAAAGGAAATTTTATGAAGCGAGTATCACTCGAGCAGCTGAGAAGCAGCTATGCACTTTTCGTGCATGCTCGTGTGCAAGTTAACTTGAAGTTCAAATGACATGAAAAACATAATCAAGACTTTTGATCTGTGTATTGTCAGCTTCACTTCTCATAAGTTTAAAATTATGGAAATAAAGCTTAGTGTTTGGTGATATACATGGCCTCCACCTTCCCAGTCAACCCACCTTTCGACTTCAACACTAAGCCCATTTATTCTTTCAACCCTCAGTCACAACAGTTTCCAATGATAAAGGTGCAGTTCCGAACTACAGCCACACTAAGAGTGCATAAAACCTCTTCACTAACGTTGCTTAAAATAACCCCTCCCATAATTAAATGGTAGTTGATAGAATCATTATGTATATATAATCAGCTAGCTTAATTATATCTACAGCATTACTTTTCATTAACTGAGACAACTCTTGTTGCAAGTCTTCAACAACATCCCCCATTAAAGTTTTTGTTAAATTTATTGAAAAAAAGCTATAATTTTAGCCTCATCATGAATCGTTAGTAGTTTTGAGTGTATAAACGAGCAATTTTAGACTTTAGTTTATATGAGTTAGACTTACAAAATCTTCGTGAAACTTTGAGGTGTTTTTATGTTGAACATTTACGTTGTGCATAAAAAACATAATCTTATAAACGTCTCAAAAATGAAGATAGGCATTTATAATTAACTGAGTAGTAAATTAATGATGAAGTAGAATAGCCTGTCACAAATGTACGAAAAACAAAAAAAATTTCATCTAGCATTTTTAAAATAAAAACGAATAAATTATTTGAAAAACAATTTATATACATTGAATTCACTTCAGAATTTTTATTTCATAAATACCTATAGACTTAATATATCAACATGATAATGGTGAAGACAAAACTATCTATATAAAAGTTATCAAAAATGTTAGTTGATGTAAGTGAAAAATCATCAATATTGTTCTACTTTTAAAGATTGCTTCCATAAATTTGAGAATAGAAAATTATAATTTCATTATATAAATAAAAAAAGAGATAGAAAAAATACTAAAAATATTTTTTTTTTGTAATTTCATAAAAATAATGTACTCTATGCACTAAGACTGTATCTCCAAATCTTATCTACACATACTATTTGCACCTTCGGCCTTTTGAAGCCTAGACCATCTTGTTTTTAAGCCATGCCATTATTTCAAACTACCAATTGGTATTTTGACCCAAACATTCTACATTTGTGCATTTTCATTGCAATTTTCGCTATCCTTCGAGCTTGTAATGTGGTGTTTATAAAGAGCTTTTCCTTATAGAACAAAGTGCTTGCTACAACTTTAATTTAGCGAAAACACACTGTGGAACAGGTGCTATTTGTCGGCCCACACTGGATCGAATACGGTAACTAGATAACTAGTCTAGTGCACTACTATTCGAGCTATACGGAATGACAACACAATTATGATGTTCTATGTGAAATAGAAGTTGTCGTCTTGATCTAATAAAGCTCTGTCAGTTTTTTATGAAATCTTCTTTTGGTATTGACATATAAACACTTAACTTACTTTGTTAGCCAACGTTGATGCCTGTTGCCTTTCGCTTTTTCCGTTCAATATTTGATCAAAACTTGCCTTGAAAAGAATATTTGAATAACTTTAAAAGGACTTTAATGTTTGGGTGCAGTTGGGAGTTGAAAAATTTTAATTTTCTGGACTTATGAAAAGAATGACTGGGTGTGTGTGGATTGAAGGATGAAGTTGGAGAGAATGAAAACGGCTTATTTTGATTAAATATACTTTGACTGTCAATATTTATGCATACTAACGTGGTCATGGAGACCATACTTCAAAAAAAAGTTTTTAATCATATTTCAAAAAGATGATTTTTTGAAATATGCCTTAAACATGATTGTAATTTAACTGAAGTCCAAATGTTTTAATTAGCCGAAGAAAGGAGTTATCGATGGAAACTAGTATCATAAGGTTAATTTAGTAACTCATTATTTGATAATTAATAAATAACTTTATTTGATTCAAAAATATTTTTTTTGAAAATAATTAATTTAATTTTTATATTCATATTGTTCTTGGTTTTGTAAAATTTAAGAATAAATTAAATCGTGACCTTAATATCCTCTCAATTAGTCCAATACAGGTATCAATTCATAAATGATTCATCTTTTGAATCGAAGCTTAATTTTGAAGTATTTATCAACTGAATTCTTTTTTCTTGAATTTGAAAAAAAAGATTGCTTATGAAGATTCTATTAAAAAATGAGATTCAGGAAAGATAGATCCGAAGTAAATGTTGTTCTGAAATACATAATTTTTGGAGTAAATACTGTAATATGGGTATGTTTCAATTGATCAAGCTCATTTGTAGAAATATATTTTTTGACAGATATTTTTTCACAGTTTACAGGAATTGCTTTATTAGGAATAGGGATTTGGGCATATATACAGAAAAAGACTTTGAATAATCTTTCAGCTTTAACAAATAAAATTTTTGATCCTGTTCTTTTGTTAATGATAGCTGGAACTGTTATTTTTTTTGTTGGTTTCTTTGGTTGTATAGGAGCTTTGAGAGAAAATATTATTTTACTTACTCTTGTGAGTTTAATTTTTGACAGCATTATAAATCTGAAATATTTAGGTAAATTGATTGTTTTTGATTTTCCTATACAAGTTTTATCATAAATATCATTTCAGTATTCCATTCTGTTGTCAATCATATTGGTATTGATAATTATTGGAGCAATTATGGTGTTTGTTTTAAAAGATTGGGTTAGTACTTTTGATAAACATTTATATCGAACAAAAGATTATACTATTTTCAAAATATCAACTTATTAACAGTTAGAAGATAGAGTTCTTGAGTCTGGAGTAAAAGACTTCATTAAAAATTACCGAGATGATTTGGATTTCAAAAATCTAGTTGACTGGATTCAAGCAGATTGGGTTGGTAAATTTTGATACAACTGAAAAAACTTAAATAATTTCTTGTTGGCAATACAAATGACTTGATGAAATATATTAGCCTAAATCAAATTGTAAGGCCAACAAACACAAAGTACTTATTTTAAAAAAGAAATGAAGCTGTTTGTAAGACTAGCTTACATTATCAAGTGATTACTTCTTATGAAAAGCTTCCTGTCTATTTTGAAAAAAATACTTTGTGTTTGTTGACCTCACAAATGACTTACTATGTGAAGTCTAGTTTAAATAAATACATTTGGTAAACACAGCTGATGGTGTGAGTACAAATGAGTTGATGGTTAGATTGGGGAGGGATAATAAGATTATTGAAGTGGTGAGGCAAAAGAGTTTGAGATAGTTGGGGCATGTTGTAAGGAAAGGAATGATGAGTGTGTTAAGCAGATGTGGAGGTTTGAGGTGGAAGGCAGTGGAAGAAGGGAAAGGTCAAGGTTAGCTTGGAAAAATATGAAAGAAAACGTCTGTCATGGGCTTGGATTAAGTCTTGAAGATGTCTATGACAGGGTGAAATAGAAAGAGAAAGTTAGGTCATGGAAAAAACTCAGTGAGTCCTTAGAAAAAGAAGATTCTGACTAAAAAAAATGATACTGGTACTGAAAAATTTTTTTCAATCATAGATACACAGAAGTGCTTTTTTTCTTGACGAAATTAAATATAAAATTTGAGTCAGAATTGTTATTTATTTTCCTCATTGTGGTTTAGAATAATTAATCTAAATATGAACCAACAAAAAGCCATCAAACCTAAAAATTTGGCGAAAAGTTGAAACAATAGGTCAAGAAATATTTTTGTCTACACGACGTATACAAAAAATTTTGAGCATTTTGAAATTCTTGCAATGTGAGATGCGTTAGAGTCGCGTGGACGAGTGTTTGGCACCGCGAATACTAAGAACACGGTACTTGTCAGAGAAAACCTCAAAATATTTTTTCGGTTTTGTTACAATTTTAAAAATTTATTTTGAATTTTAAAATAAAATTTTAAAAAAATTCTGTTTATTTTTTGAATATTCGAACATAATTTTTCTTAAATTAATTTTTTTTTTGGAAATTTGGTAATCAAATGCTATGATTTTGTGCGCAATTGCCAAGATTTGGAAGTCAATTGGCAAAATTTGTAAGTGAATCGCAAAGATGAAGTAGGCAATTGCAAAGATTTTGAATTGAATTGAAAAACCCTATATTAATCATTACGTAGAGAAGCACCTATTGTCACTGCATTTGTTTATCTGCTTAAGTTTAGCCAATAGGAGTGAGCAGATTGGACCAACCATAGGCTTTGTTAATTGAAAAATGTTAGTTTTTTTTCTTGAAAATATTCATGTATCAGAATTTTTAGATATTTACGAATTTTAAAAAAGTCGATCCAAGTGTATGCAAATCAATTTTCTTAAACATAGTGTTCTTTGAAGTAAAATAGATATTTTTTTCAAATAACAAAAAAATAGTTTTATTCAGATACAATAGTAAAAAAATGATTATTTCAGTACTTTCAAAATTTTTTTAAAAATTCTTTGATTGGTGCAAGTTCTTCTTCAATGCTATTGGCTCGCCGATAAAGCTACTAAATGAGTATATTGAAATCGTCAAGTGCCTGTATCATTACGATCTACTTAACATTTATAATTTGACACATTTCATATTTATGATACAAAAATTTCTCTAGCTTCTTATTCATTCTGAGACAGTAAAATTTTTTCAACCGTGAATTTCCCTAGTCTTAGTTAATTCATTGATAAAGTACTTCTAATTTAAAAAAAAAGTAAATGCATTTAGTGTGTTTTCTCAATACAGTAATAATCTCTACAAAGATTTTTGAACACTAATAGTTTTTTTTATAAAGTATGAAGCTTTTCGTTAACAATGTAAAATTTTCAAGTACATTTCTATACAACACTCTTGTAATTGTTATTGAAACCTGGTCATTTTTTTTCAACTTTAGTGCTTGAAAGCGTTCTAAAACAGATTGTACAAGAACAATCTTAGAATATGAAAAAGAAGATTGAATGATTATATTATCCAAATAAAAAGAAATTGGCTTTACACAAAAAATGAAGCATATTTCATATTATAAACCGTTCTATATAAATTCATGATACAAGTGATGAAGGGGTAGTGAAGATTTTACACTCGTGCTTTACCATTTTTTTGATTAAAAAAATTCTAATAAACCCATTAAAAAAAACAGTTACAATGTTGTGGTCTCAAAGATAAAAATGACTGGGAGAACAACATGTACTTCAACTGTTCTTCTGCCAGCGTTGATGCATGCGGAGTGCCATACTCATGTTGTAAGCCTGAAAACAACGTGAGCCTCATTTAAACACATTTCTACAGCTTTATTTTAGGATTTAATGGTGTATTTGTTTTCAACATTTTTTGATATTCATTTAGTATCAATCAAATTTTGAGCATTATTATTACAGAGTCTTGTGAACACCCAATGCGGAAACGAAGCAAGAAAAAATGATTCACTCAGTCTTAAAATTTACAATGAAGGTGCTTATTTTAAATAAAAATGATATTATTGAGTCAATCCAGGTTTATAATATATTTAACTTAGAAAAATGAAAATAAGATTCAAAAACTGAATTCCTTAACTAATTGATAAGCCAAGGAAGAATTTGAAAAGCATGACGATGATCAAAACGTGGATATAGAGTTTGAAAACTTTGATTAAGAATATTTGATCTGAAATATAATAACTGCAATGATGAACTTCAAAGGATGTTTGAGCGCTGGGAAAGAATGGTTCAACGATCATATCATAGCCATCGCTTGCATTATCGTGGGAGTCTGCATTTTCTTGGTATTGTTTGTCATTACTCATTATAATCGGCTTTTTACGTTATTTTTTTGAAAATTTTACATCATATTTCCATATTTCGAAATATTTTAGTGTTTCTACAAATTTTAAATTAAAAATTGAAAAAAAAAACAAACAACGAGTATTATTATAGTGGCATGAAACTGTTAAAACATTGTAGTCATAAATATGAAATCTATTAAAAATTTTTCATAAAATTATTAAGTGCTTGATTTAACAAAATAGCTATTTTAATTTTTTTAGTTGGTCGCTATTTGTTGTTCGTGGATTCTGAGAGCTGACATTAAGGCTCAAATAAACAAGTGGGAAAGAGTTTGAAAAATGGCATCTTCTAATAGATTCAACTAAAAAGTTCTTGATCTGACCTCTATTTAAACAACGATTTTTAAACAATTCATTTCAAAACTGCCAATTTTTTTAATTTTTTTCAAATGTTTAGATTTTTTAAAAAATTCATTAAACCTGTTATTAGTAATCTACATCGAAGACGTCTATTTTGATATTCGTACAAACATTCTTTTCATTTCCATGTGTACTCAGTTAATAAAAGTTCGTGTGTAAGTATAAAAGGATCTCTAAATGATTTTGACTTATCTTCATATTTTATTGTGAAACATAGTTTGATGATAACTTTTTTGATTCATTATTCATCATATGCCATACCATAACTTTGTACTTTTTATCAATTGGAAAGATTCAAAAATGGGATTTATATTATTTGTTCAATATGATTAAACTCGAGAGTATGAAGAAGGTTCAACCTCTAAATTTGAAATTTTGCTAATTTTTATACAATCGTAAAAATGCATATAAAACTTACATTTTTTTTTATCAATTCTCTAAAAAAAATATTTAATATCCGCCAAAATTTGTATTTTATATAGTGGGAAAAAACTTGGAAATGCAATTAAAATTATAAGCTAAAAGACACAGGATGAAAGGATTATTTATCGAAGGTTGCATAAAAGTCTTACGACGTTGTCAAACTCATCCATGATTTGGGTTCTCAAAGTCTCTGAACTAACTCTGTGTAAGCAGCAGAACTAACTGAAAAGTGGAGGGCTTTGATGGAAAAAAAAGGATCCAACAAGTCAAGAAAAAAGAAAAAGTATTTTTACTACGTTTGGTTTTTTTCATTATTGTACAATGCATTATACAAACAACTCATTTTTTTTACTTAAAAATTTATATACTTTGAAAATACTTGAAAAAAACTAAAAACCTAACTAGAAACGGGTTAATCTTCAAATTTGAAATCTAAAAAAAATTGTAAAGTTGAAAAAAAAAGTTAAATAAAAAATTTTAAAAAGTGTAGAAAAAAAATTTTAAAATACAAACTTATTTCAAAAAGTGTGGCGCTATCTCTTAAATTATACTTTTGAAATACTTTGCGCTAGTAAAACAGGTTATTTAAAAGTATATTTTAAGTTGCATTTTGATAACTTCAACTAGGTAAGTATAAAAATGTTATATAATTTTTTTTCAAAGTTTTTTTTGAGCTAAAATAGCACGCGTTTTTTTCATGCTTAATTACTGCTGAGTGAAAAACAACATTTATGTCACTACACGAAAAAAAAAGTATTATTATATTCATTTAAACCTAAAGTTTTAAAATAAAAAAAATATATTAATATTCAAAGTCATTTTTTAAATTTTACCACTCTACAGACCAAGACATGGGAACGTTGATAAATGAAGATGCCTTATCAAAGGCTTCATCTTTCATGATACAAGCTTTCAATATAGATAACAGTTTGCCAGACATGACTCAGTTAATGGGATGCGATTCTTTTAGTATGTTTTGATTTTTTATTTTTCATCTTATGTTTATAATTAACATTTAGATAAAAATGAGAACCTTTTTGAAATTATTTTCAACGCATTCTTTGACTATCAAAGATGACTTGACAGTCAGTGACTCTGAGTCCATCAATTACCCAAACCTTGACTTCAAAACTCCCGAGTTGGCTCCTCTGAAGGTGAAGCTCATTCCTGCAGAACTGCAGGAAAGAATAAAAGGTCTGTTCCATTAGGAATTACTCAAATCAGTTTTCATGTAGCATTATTAGTTACAAAATTGATAATACAGTATAAGTTATAAAAATATTATAATGATTGAAGCCTAAAACAATAGAAAAAAATCAATGAAAGGCTTAAATATGTTTCATCAACTGATGATTCTTTAATTTAAATTCTTTTCAACAAAAGAAACCCATCTATTTTTGTTTTTTGTAATAGAAATCTTTAAACTAAAGTTAGCTATAAAATCAAATTCATTACTCAAAATATTCATCTTTAGAATATTTTATCAAATCATAAGGTTTGGTACAAAAATATTCCAATTAAACATCAATAAAACATTTCTATAGAATTGCAGTGTTCATGCCAAATGGGGTTGTTCGCAGAAATCAACAGGGCCTGGATCAGCATTGATAATGAAATATACCTATGGGCTTTCGATAACACGTTGGATCAATATAATTCAATTTTTTCAATAAATTAATAACCAGTAGTTCATTTTTTTTAATAGCTTAATTATTAAAATATTGAAAATGTGGAAAATTTTAAAAATAGCTTTGTAAAATATGTCAATAAGCTCAATTTGAATGTTTTATGCTCTTTTTTCAATTGATGAAAGAAAATTTTGATGTTTTTGTTTGAAAAATTTTAAGTTACTTTCAAGTGAATTAATGTTAATATCATACAGGAATGATATAGCATATTACGATGGCTTAAATGAAGTAATCTTGACTGCAGCACTTGCTAAGCCAAAACCCAGTATTGTCAACATTTTATACACATTTCATCAATAAAAATTCATTTTTTAGGGAAAGCTCAAGTGTCTAAACATTAAATTATTCAGTTGTCTATTTTGGTTTGCATAATGAGCTAAAAAAAGTTTGCTTTTAAACCATACAATTTGGTTACCTGAGGATGATCGAAAAGCTTTGTCAAAACGAAAAATTCAAACTTTATCCTCTTATTATGATTCACAATTTTGAGGCTAATTGTTCAAAAAACCATACAATATTTTTGTTAAGATAAAGTTTTTCTATAATTCTTTAAAACACTAATGAAATAAATTGTAAATCATCAGATGTCTTCCAGCCACACATTAGTTATGTGTTATGTCTTGCAAGTCCTGTGGAAATAGTCCTTCTTGGGGTTTCTTTGAGCAAAGGTAAGCGCACTTCTCATCTGAATGAACAAAACAGACAACCAAAATCAATTTAATTTTAAGTTATTCTTGTCATAAGAAAGGAAAAATAGGAAATTTGATCAAATCTTTATTTCTTCATTTGCTTTTGTTATATTTTTTTGTTGGTCATATAAAACTTCTTGTCTTTGATCAAAACTTTAAAAAAAGAGTATGAATTATCAAGATTATTATACAAAATCTACAGGCAAAGAAGGAAGCGATGAAGCATCAGCAATCAATGAGATAAACATTGTGTCCGAGCCCCTGTTCACCGTGTCAGTTGATAATGTGCTTGTCAGCACCATTGCATGCTCCTCTAATGGCCGCATATTTTATGCAGGAAAAGATGGACACTTGTATGAAATTGATTACCAGGTTTTTGCTATTCATCTTATCATTGGAGCAGATTTGAGCATTATGATAATAAAATTGTGCATGATTTAGGTTTAGTACGAGAGTACTCTAGTGAGAAAGCATGCTTTTAAGATCACCATCATATTTTTAAAAAAAATATTACATTGGCTTTTATGCCTTCGCTGTTCTTCACAATTATTAGATTGCTTTATATGCCTTTATTTGACTTTCACCGCAAGTTATTGTATTCCACTCATCCATCAGTTTTGTTTAGATCATAGGAGTGTGATTTACTTGAAATATTGAGTATCTTTTGTGAATAGCTTTTTGACTCATTTAAAATTTTTATTCATTAAACTGACCATTGAGTGACATTTAAATTGTTTTTTCAAAAAATTACAAAAACACAGGGAGATTACAGTTGGTTTGGAAAGAGAAGCATCTGGAAAACTGATCATTCAACCAGCCTCACCTCATATCTCATCCCCAAGTTTGTGTCATCCTACATCACCACTGAAGGTTTGTAGGTACTATTTATAATCTATTTTCCTTTTAAAATAAGGCAATGATTTTGTTTCATCACTGTTTTTTGTTGCATTTCTTGATTTATTCAAAGCAATTCAAGATTTAGATAAGCATTTCTTTGCTTCCCTCACATGACCTAGCATATAAATAGAAAATGCAAATAATAAAATGTGTTCTTTTAAAGGCATTGTAAATATTTTGTATTTTTTAAATTTTTGTTTTTATTTTTCAAAAAAATGAAGATTTTAAAGATACATTTATTACAATAAAAAAACTAAATTTTCGAAAAATACAACTTTGTCATAATTCATTAGTATATCTATATCAACCTCGCTCCTCCTCCCCTTCCCCTCGCATTGTAAATTCCCGCTCTTTTGAAAACTTTGATGATGCTGTCTTCGAGAAAGATCTCAGACATATCCATAATACACTAACTAACCTTTCTGATGTTCCAGTTGAAGAGTTTCTTACAACAATGAACAACTCTTTTCAATCACTTATCGACCACCATGCCCCTTTTCGCACCCACATCTTTCGCCCCAGCAGTCACTTCCATCACAAGCTATCCACTGACGCCATTGCCGCCAAAAAAAAGACGAAAACTTGAGATAAAAATTTCCTTATTGTTGAGGTCATCCAAGCCTGTTCCAGTCAGTCTTCTTGCTGCCCTCAAGGAATCTCGGAAGACTGCTCGCGCTCTCATTTTTAAATCCCGTGCTGATTATTTTAACAACATGCTTGCATCTGTCAAACCAAACTCGAAAGTTTTTTGGAAAACTGCCAACTCCATCCTACATATATCTCCTCCTTCTCCGCCACGCAGCTCTTCAGAAGCTATGAATCTTGTGAATATTTTTAGTAGCTTTTAAAGAGAAAATCGCTCATTCACAAATCTTTGCCAACGTCCATTTTGCGCTGCACAGACCCTATTCTATCAGACAATCGAACACCACTCTTATTTTTCATTTGTCAGTATTGAAGAAGTGAGTAGGCTAATTCGCTCTTTACCCAACAAATCTTCTCCATTAGACTTAATCCCCACATCCACCTTTAAACGCTTTTCTCACCTCTTTGCTCCAATAATTTCCAAACTTACCAACTTGTTTTTTTCACAAGCAATATTCCCCGCCTCCTTTAAAACAGCACAAGTTCTCCCTTTGCTTAAGAAAGGCATTTGGACCCTACCATTCCTTCGAACTACCGCCCTATTTCTAACTTGAGCACCATTTCAAAAATTATCGAGACTCGTTCATTCCAGAATAACTTCTCACGTTTCATCATCTCCTAATTTTAACTCAACAGAAACCACACTCTTACGCATCACTGACAGTCTTCACAACATCTGCGCTACTGGACATGCGGCCGTTTTGGTTTCGATAGACCTTTCTGCTGCTTTTGACACTCGATCACAATATCTTAATTTATATTTTGAATAGACACTTCAATATTTTTGATCTCGATCTTTCTTGGTTTCGCTCTTACCTTTCTTAACGTTCTCAGTTCGTTAAAATGGACAATTTCTCTTCTTCTCTTACATCACTCAGCTCAGGCGTGTCGCAGGGCTCCGTTCTAGGACCAATCCTCTTCTCTCCTTATACATCACCCATGTGTAGCATTATTGTACAGCACGACTTGCTTTTTCACCAGTTCGCTGATGACATCACTCTTTTCATCGGAGTCTCTCACCCAGATCCTAGCCCCACTCCTTAAATTATCCAGTTGTCTTTCCGCTCTAAACTCCTGGTTTTCCCGAAGCCAACTGAAACTAAACTCTACTAAAAGTGAGGTGATGCTTGTCGGCAGCTCTCGTCTTCTAGCAAAATACAATCTCCCTTCTGTGGTAACTCTCGACGGCACCACACTTCCTATATCTTCCAAGCTCAAAATCTTAGGTGTTACCTTAGATTCAAATTTGAACTTTGCTCACTTTATTTTTCAAATAATCCAATCTTCCAATTTCCATATCTATGCCATAAAAAAAGTACGCAAATTCTTACCTCTTTCCACTGCTAATGCTCTCTTTATCTCACTAGTTCTTTCCAGATTGGACTACCGTAATTCTCTCCTTTGCGGGCAGCCAAACTATCTTTTATGCAAACTTCAAGCCCTCCAAAACCACGTGGCCAAGACGGTTCTTCAAGCTGATTATTTCAGCTCTTCCAGCGACTGTCTTGATCGTTTGCACTGGCTACCTGTCTCTCAAAGATGCAAGTTTAAATTACTTTGGCTCATTGCATGCACTTTCAAGCTTGAACAACCTGCTTATCTTTTTGATCTTTTGTCAATCAGACACACACGTCAACCACTCAGATCCTTGCACTCTGGTCTCCAGCTTCATCAACCTGTTTCTTCAGGCTTGTTTACTAGTCGCTCTTTTTCTCACCAGGCTCCACGTCTGTGGAATTCACTTCCTTCTAACTTGCGCTCATCGCCTTCTCTCATGAACTTTCGCAAACTTTTGAAAACTCACTTATATCATAAACATCCCCAGTCATAATCTCTTACAAACCTTGAGCGCCTCTGAAGCAATCTTGAATTGATAACTGTGCGCTATAAAAATCTTAATAATAATAATAATAATAATAATAATAATAATAATATACTAATGAATAAGTTGTATTTGTCGAAATTTTATTTTATTGTAATAAATGTATCTTTGAAATCTTCATTTTTTGACTAATAAAAACAAAATCTTACTAAAATATGATCCTCATCATCTTCCCAAACAAACTACAATAAAATGGAAACGTTACAGATGCGATAGTGCAAATTTGCATAGATGAAGTTAGAAAGTGTTTGTATACAAGGTCTTCTCGTAGTAATATTGAGGTTGGTTTTAATAGTATAACCATCATCATTCCATGTCTTCATGCATGTGTGCTTTGCATAAAAGTTTTTAACCAAGTTATACTGCCACTAATACTATTTCTTACTTTTATTACTGCTATAAAGCTTTTCAATACAAAAGGTAAGTGTTTTTAAAATTTTTTCTATAGTATTTGGTATTTTTCTTTATCTTCTAGCCACAATGATTATCTCAAAATAATTCTGTCTTCACAGTTGTTCTACTTGGGGAAGAATGGCAACAAGATGACTAGGATAGCTTACTCTTATCATGAATCAAACCTCAAGAAAATTTTCAACCTTATCAAGTATGTCATGATTGGCATTTCAAGTGTTTAAAGTGATGTTTGGAGGAGTGGTGGTGGTGAGTATTTTGATTGTTGATGATGATGAGGAAGATGATGATGATAATGATAATGATGAGGAGAATAACGATGATGATGTTTTGGTATTGTCTTGTGCATCATCAGCTTTAAAACTTCAGTAACTGAATATTTTTATTATTTTTGTTTAGGAAATTTTAAATTTGAATAGTTTTGATTGTATTACAAACTATCAGAAAATTTGATGTTACATAGGGTTATACCTATGTTTCGTTATTGTGTTCTCAGTCTAATTGACTTCATCAATGAAAAACTTGAAATTTTGTTTTAGTTGAATAAATATTAAGAGATTTTTAAATGACTATTAAGATTTTATCTTAAAAAAATGGCATATTTCCATAAATAAACATACTATTGTATTTAAAACTCAAGCAACTTAAGTAGAAATTAATACTACAATCATTTTACCACACCACAATGTTATTTATATAATTCTATCGTGCCATTGTAGTGAAGACGTCGTTGATAATCTTATTGAAACACAAGCAACCAAAGCAGACATTACAGCGTTTTAAAATTCATACAGGAGTTATGAGGTTTCAAAGTTCTCAACGATCAAAAGCATGTGCATCATACCAGCCCCTCAGAAAGTTCAGTTGATGGCTGTCACTCACACAGGTGTGTTATGTTGTTGTTGTGTGTTTTTATGTTTATTTTTTTTTAATTTAATTTTTTTTTTAATTTTTTTTGGTTTGTTATGTTGAGTTTTTCTTTGCTGGGTTGAGTTGATTTGTTTTTCATGTCAGTTTTTCTATCGTGGAAAAATTAATTGAAATATAATTGTTCAATTGAATTTCAAAAGATTAAGGTTTTCAAAACTTGCATATCATATCAAAATTTATGAATAAATTCAAAAATATTTATAATACAATGCCACGCTCCAAAACCCCACAAGCTTTTTGGTTTGTTATTCATATTGGTTCTTCCAATCACAATGACAAGCTTGTGATATTTCTTGCATTAGCTCACCAAATCTATATAAAGGTCTATTATTTCATCTCTACAACATAATGCTAACTTCATACATTTATAAACATGACCACAGCGGCAAAAACGTCGCGGAATCTTAAGCTACGTTTAATCACATCCAACCACACCAGGAGTCCGCTTATACTTCACCACAAAAGGGCTAACAGACGTCGAACAGCACCCATCATCACCTCCAAACACCCTCACCCTTGTGCATGTACGACTGCCACCCGGTTAGTTTCTCCCATTGTAACATTTTTATGTTACATTTAGGTTAGTATGTAAGAGCTAAACGTAGATGATTGTAGGTGTATTATTTTTCATTATATTATCAGTATGCTACACCAAAGATAATACCATCATTATCTAATTTTCCTTATATTAAGGTTATACAACAATATTGAGTGTTTCGATGATATAACTGATAAATAATTAAGTAGAGAAAATTTCTCAAAACCAACAAACCACTCTTGAACAGCTTTTCTCAGCTACCCCTCGTCTACCTTCAATGCCTCCTCTGTCTTTCTTGAGCAGATCAACCTCGTGCACTATACTCAAGGTGTTTTGGACTTCTTATTTAATAATAATAATGATATATGAGAAAAAAATACAAAATATTTATTGAAAGAAATTTCCATGAAATGACCACTTGAGATTATAACATTTTATCCTATGAAAATCTTTGTAATTTTCTTTGAAAATTTATAAATTCTTTGTGTTTGTTTTTCATATAATTGTGACAGGCTATTATACTATATCAATAATCCATACTTCAACTGCTTCATTTTCTTTTAATACTACTACCAATACAATAACAAAATCAATAAGTAATAATAACAACAATAATAAACACAACCACTCAGGAACCTCACTGATGATAAGCAGTGTGGATGGCCAAGAGAGAGGTTCGTTATTGTGGGTCTTGTCGACTGACCTCTTCCCCTTGTCCACCCACATCAGCGAGTCTTATGTAATTTCCATTGCCTTATTTTTTAAAATTATTCTCATATTTTTTTTTGTTTTCAATATTTTTAGATACTTAGTTTTTTATGTTGGGTTTTATGTCATATCTGTTTGGCTGCCACTTGTTACCTATTTAAAATTGCTTTTTATTATGTTCATTTTCATTCATTTTATGAAGGACTCATTCATTTATGTTATTTAGGATCTAACATTTATTTTAGTATTTTAATATTTCGATAAAACCACATTTATTATTAGCATTAGTATCCAAACACTCATAATACTCAGATATCTAGATATTAGTTTTCATAATCATCTTGCACTCACTTGAAATTTTAAAATCAAAAGTTCAAATATTGACCATAAAACTAGAATATTGCATCCACTTGAAATTTTTAGTTGAAACGTTTTAAATATTGACCATACAACTAGGATATTGAGTCGGTTATTAAGTAATAAACAAAACTTCCACCCACACAAGCGTTGAGTCTATCAAGATGCTACTTTGTGTACAGAATTTCTCACATATCAAATGACCACAGGATGCAGCTCAATTGGTTGGTCAGGTCTGGAACATGCAAGAGCTTAAAGATAATGTGGTCGGCAGAGATGAAGCTGACAGTCTCTTTAGTGAAGGTTTAGCAGTTTTGTTGTAGCTTTTTTAAGAATTTTTTGCATATTTCTCAAGTTTTTTTATGTATCACTATACAAAGCATCAAAAATAAAATAGGCAAAAGGTTATTCAATAAAAAATTGAAAATTTAGTGTTCTTTCTAAGTTATGAATGTAGATTAACTTAGTTAATTAATAGTCTTGAAACTGAGACACGCTAAATGATTGACAGATGCATGGCTATCAAACCTACCTAGCTCAACCTTACAAATCTACACTCCTAACTTGAAGTTCGCCGTTGTCACTTCACTTGTCAGTTATTTATCAAGCTTTATTTTTATTTTTTTCTTCAAACTTCATTTTTCATTAACTGTCATAAATAAATGCCATTTGAAATATAAAAGATAATTGTGGGTATATAATTATTTCTTGGTTTTAAGCTTAAATTCCACAATTTCTGTCATAAAAATTCAAAAGCTACATTATGTGAGGTTCATTATGATAACTTTGAAAAAGACGAGAAGCATGTTTTAGCATTATTCTTTCAATTGCAACATTTGCCCCATCATCATGTATAAACGGAGTACAAATGCATGTGCTTGATTGTAGGGCGTTTGTGTGGCGATCAAAATGACGATGGTGGATAAGCTGCAGTACCTGTTGAGTTCGTACAACATCGAGTCAGAACAAGTGCACACCTACTTCAAAACACTGCAAGTCTGTGCAGTCTGTCTGTCTATCTATCTATCTATCTATCTATCTATCTATCTATCTATCTATCTATCTATCTATCTATCTATCTATCTATCTATCTATCTATCTATCTATCTATCTATCTATCTATCTATCTATCTATCTATCTATCTATCTATCTATCTATCTATCTATCTATCTATCTATCTATCTATCTATCTATCTATCTATCTATCTATCTATCTATCTATCTATCTATCTATCTATCTATCTATCCATCTATCTATCTATCTATCTATCTATCTATCTATCTATCTATCTATCTATCTATCTATCTATCTATCTATCTATCTATCTATCTATCTATCTATCTATCTATCTATCTATCTATCTATCTATCTATCTATCTATCCATTTATCTACTTCACAAATTAATATAATTTCTAACCTGTAAATCCACATCAACTTTCTTGAATGAAGGATGAGGCGATGGTGAACTGTTTGAATCTTATTATTTCAAGCAACATTGCTAGCCAACAAGTAAGTTTCATATTTTTTTGAGTGGGAAGTAAATCTATCTACCAATTTTGTGTATTCAGTTTTTCTTTTTTAAGAAATTATTGGCTTCTTTCCATTACCATATTATTTAAAAATTTCATTATCTTAAATATACATGTTATAACAACCTCATTTCTAATCACCTAAAGGTGAGCAGCATGGCGTTGAAGGCATACCATCTATACAAGTGGTCTTACCAGCCCTCTCACCATGGTTAAGCATTTACTTCTCATTCTATATATATTTACCTTTTCACCTCCATGTTTCTTCATGTAAAAACATACCCTTATTTTATCGTCAAGCCGTTAAGTTCAATAAAAAAGTGGTGAAATATAACACAAAGGTGTTTAGACGTTTATTAAGAAGCTTTACGATTTATTAAAAAATCATTAGATAGTAATTGATAATAAGAGTTACTGGAGAACAGGGAAGGGTTTTAGCTTTGTCTCCTAAAAAGTAGCATGTCTGAACGCCAAATTGCTAAATCTTGACCAGGAAATCATCTTTTTTCGATCTCACCATCATCATCATCATCATCATCTGAGTGGATGTAATAATCATTGAATAAACCGTGGTATAGAAACTCGTCAAATTAAGGCTCTTATCACGTTTATTATATTTCTATTATTTTGTATTCTATTGCATTAATTTGCATTTTTTATATGGATGTCTAACATGTATTTATTTGATGACCCAACAGTGCCATTGGCTGAGTACCAGGCCTCTACTCCCATGGCCCCCATGCATGGCATTTATAACAAACCTACCGCGCCAGACAACCAATGGATTAATCAAAACATTTCATACACTTCTGCAAACCACAGGGCTCTCTACATATTCACTTGTCGTCTTTTGAGGTTTGATCTTCTTATCAGACTTTTTATTTTTGTTTTGGTGTTTTCAGTTGAAGAGACTCGTTATAGGTGTATTATATTATGATTATGAGTGAAAAATATTTCATACTTCCATTTTTAGCTATCATCAGAATGAGACTAAATGCCTTGTATGAAAAAACCCAAAGTATTTATTAAACAGAATTTGACCAAGCTTTTTGTAAGGCAAGCTTACATTCTTAAATAATGGAGTAGCTTATGTTGAGAAAAGTTTTTCAAAACTTAATTATTGAATTTAATTTTGCCTATATAGCTCAATAGGTAGAGCATAAGATTAATTGTCTTGTTACCGGGCTCAATCCAATGTTGGACCAAAATTAGCACTTGTTCCACCGTGTGTTTTTACCTTTAACCCCATAAAATGGGAATACAGAGACGATAAAAGATGAAAACAGAATAATGAAACAATTGTTAAATGTTAGGAATATAAATTATCGAAATTTATGAAATTTTTTTTCAAAAGTAAGCATCTATTTGAAAGGAAGAATAACTTTAAAACTCTATACTAATTTGTTGTTTATTAGTTCATTATTTATTGGGTAATCCATTAAGTATTTATCAGTACTGGTTGAATTCAAAGTATATTTCCAAATATAATATCACCAAAAATCAGTTGCTAATGAAAATGCATTGTTTGTAAATAAGTTTAGATTAGTATGAATTACTATTAATGTGTCTGAAAAAATTTAAAATTAAAAAAATTCATTCAAAATAAAAGCTATAAATTTATACAAATTAGATATTTTAAGCAAATTCAATGGAATAATAAAATTGATTAACTCATTCCACGCAGGCCAGTGTGGTTCCAACCTCTCGTGACACCAGTGTTGCATAAGAACACAAAGACCACTTTCGTGAGATTTTACAATCTTTTATACAAACAAATTTGTCTTTTATAGTTAAAGTTGATATCAATTAAATGCATTTATATACAGAGAACCATTTATTTCATCGGTTTTAAACTATTATAAGTTGAATGTCTATTATAACTCAAATCTACCATCTAATCTAACACGACTCAAAAATCCGCCAATCACATCATTACAGCTGGCTTCAAGGCTGAAGACTGAACAAATAGTGTGTGTGCTTCAAAAAGTAGCCTCACTTAGAACTTTACTGCAGAGCAACCCTTCCCTTCTATCGTCCCTCTCTCGAAACGTTGGCCCTTCAGCCAGCCCCATATACCCGCCCACTCACAAGTTTGTCATTATTTTCCGTTGAGTTAGTCTTTCAGTTAAAGTTTCATAAACTTTTTCAGTTATATGGCTCAAAGAAATGTCACTTTTAAAGGTAATGACACTTTTATTGAAGTTCAAAAGATAATAAATAGGATAAAATTTATTTTAAACTAAAATTTGTTATTAATTAAAACTTATTTTTGGTAAATGAAGTTTGGCCATATGTTTTATTTGGTTGCATTGACTAACTAAGTTGACTCTCTTCAATAGAAGAGCTAGATGAAGGAAAGTCGCTGAAGAGTTTGGAGTTGATAGTGGATATGAGTGCCCAGTTGTTGGGTCTGTGGAAGATCCTATCAGAGCACCAGCTCCACGTCGTCTCTTCTAAACTGCCCCCTGTTAGTGCTGTTGTTGAGTTTGTTTAAAAGCTTTTGTACAATTAGTTATCATTATATAGGTTGTATTATGAAATTTTGAGAATTTGTTGTATAACTTTCAAACCTTGAGGGATGCAAGCATGCATATTTATTGTATGATTTCACTCAAAAATATAGACCTCTTTGATTTTCATAGATTAATTATGCAATTGAAAAATTGATATATATATATATATAACATTTATCAGTGAGTTTTAACAAAATCGTCAACATTTATTAACACCAGTGTTAAAATTTTTTTAATTTTTTTACTTAACTTAGAATTTCACCAGTTATTCTAATGTAATTTATTTGGAATACCCAAAAGTTACAGATTTGAATCTAAGTTTTTCAAACCCGTTTCTTTTAAATTTGCTTAATGTAATACATAAACTACTTTATAAACTGATCAAAATTAAATAAATTTTAGAAGCTATACCGCAAACTAAAATCACAAAGGAGAAACAACAGTTTTTGGTGAATTGTTCATTCAATCAACTTGTCCTTGAGAGTCAAGACATATGCAAAAGCCTGGTGACATCTTTATTAGAATTGTACATCGAAGATAATGCCGTGATCGATGTAGTTAGTGCCAGATTGCAAAAAAACTGCCCTATCTTCTATTCGTCTTTGGACCAGGCTTTCAACAAAGTATAAGATTTTTATTATTGGTATTATTCAGTTTAGTATGCATGATCAAGCTTAAAGTTTGCATAAAATTTAAAAACGTTAAGAAAATTTAATTGAACACAGGGAAACGAATGCATAAATGTGGCAAAATCAACTTCAAACATCACTGAAAAAGACAAGTTTATTGACTTGGCTATAAAGGTTTTTATAAAACTAAAAATAAAATTAAATTCTATAAGTTTTTTATTTGAAGTTTCTGCTATTAAAAACTGACACTCCTTCCAGCACTACAAAGCAATATGCTCAGCTACACAGACATGCAACATTCTATCATCCCCTCCTGACCTGGCTACCATGTGTGCCAAACTAGCCCTGGTATCAGCTTATAAAGGAATAGTTGAGTTGGTCGTGATTGCAGCAAACACTAGGGATCCAAACAATTTAGCCCTTCATTATTATCTAAATTCGAAAAGTAGTGAAGACTTAACAGGAGAGCATCAGTACAGAATCAGGCTTGACTGTTACAAAAGTATCTTGGAGACTCTCAATCACCTACAAGCCATAAGTCATTCCTGCAACCTTGAACAACCTGAAGGAAGCAAACTTTCTGATCGAATCAGTAATATGTTGCCCTCGATCTTCTCTGCTGGGTCTCAGAGCACTACAGTCAATGAACTTGCATGCCAGGAAGAGGCTGAAATGCATGTGAGTAATATTTTTCACTATTATAAGTTATATAAGCACTAAACTTGTTTCTTTCAAATAATTTTCATAAAATCAGCAAGGTGATTTTTTTGATTGCAGATAAGACAAATGATGCTCACAATAGTGAAGAGTGAGGACCGCTTGTGTGAGTATGTGCTCTTCAGGTGGATGGTGGACAACAACATGCTTGATCTCATGCTCGAGGTTGTCCCATCCTCATACCACTTTATTTAATCTGAAATAGTCTTTAACTTAATGGAAATATATCTTATAGAGATGTCAATAAATTGAAGTTAGGAATTTCACTTGCTTGCATTTTTATTATATTCAGTTCCACTTCGAATAGTGTATCATTTATTTTCATCACCAGCATTATCGTTTTGAGTCCATTTCCATGCTAGCAAGATTGCGCTTTGTTAAAATGCAAAAACTCAATTTATACTACAGTTGAGATCACCGCATATGGAAGAGTTTTTGCAAATAGAATCAATATTGAATGAAGACAACATTCCTTCCCAAGCATCAGAACCACAACGATATTCCCAGAAGAAAGACCTTCTATATCAAAAGTTAATGATGGATACATTAGCCAAATTTTATATGAAAGAAGGCAAATTTGTTGAAGCTGCCAAAGTTCTTGATTCTCTCGCTCTTAAGCTGGGGTTAGTTGAAGGGTGTTCTATTTGTTGGAGTGATTCTTGTATTCAAGTATTATAAATTTACTCTTCAAATAGGTTTTATATTTCAGATACTTACAACTTCAAAATTTGTTGACGAAATTTTCAATTCTATATATATTCAAATGAAAACACTTTCAGGATTTTATTAAAAAAATATAAATTCAATTCTTTTATTATCAATTGCTAAACCTTCAGGAACCATATAGACTTGATGGAGAGACTGAATCTAATGACGAGAGCCTCGTTATGTTTGCAGTCGACCACATTGACTTCCAAGGGACATTTGTTGCACGAGGTTCAGGATAAGATAGAGGTGTGCTTATGTTTTCACAGCATTTTGCCACGTTTGAAGCATAAAGCTAAAGATTTATTATTTTCTGTGGTTTTTCTTATCAATATTAACTATCTTTCATTTTTTTCGATTTCATTTGTCTTTGTATATATATAGTTTTGAAGTATGATACACCACTTGATGTTTTCCCATAAAGTAAAACAGCACATTTTCCACCAAAAATCGTCTGCAGGTTATAATGCTACAGATGGAGATAATGAAGGAATTACAAAAGCTATTGGAATCAGGGGTTGACTGCTCGGAAGCCATCGACCTCTTGAACACACAAGTGTACGATGTCTCTGAGGTTGGTTATCGATCTGTCAGCTTTTTAAGTTTATTTTCGCACTAAAAATGTTATATCAATTCAACACAATAACCTTTATAGTTGTTATGGTATGAACTTGAAGAGTTTGCAAATAACTTATTTGTTATTAAAAATATATTCATTCATAAATCTCATGGCCGCTCATGTACATAATATAATTTAATTATTTCCTAAGATATTTTGTGATAGATTTTATATATTATAACTAAAATCCCTGTTTGAAACGACCTGGAGATTGATTTAGTTTTTTTGTTTATTTTATGTTTAATGTTTTATTTAATTTGTTTGTTACAGCTCTACACCCTTTTTGCCACTCCTTATGACCTCTCAAAATGCAAGCTATCCATCATCAGGTTTTCTAGCAGAGTTTATCGTGCTTTTATAGTCATATATAACATGCCATTAAAAGTTATAATTTGAAATCTGTTTCTTGAGATTTCTCTTATTAAAACACCAGCTTTTAAAAAATATATCTAAATAATTTATTTCTCAATTACCAAATACCATATATACGATTATTCATGTTGAAAGTCTATTCAACCTGTGTCACAAGAGCTATGTTACATGCTGCTGAAACATGGCCCGTAACTGTTTCCACACTAAATCGCCTTAGACGAAATGGCCTTGCCATGATTTGCTGGATGCACAACATCAAAACGAATGATAACGTTTGCTTTCACTCACTCCTTTCAAAATTTGGCATTCGGGATGTTGAGGTAGTTCTTCGTACAAGCAGGATGAGGTGGTTTGGACATGTAGAGCGCAGCGTGGGTTGGATTTCTCAGGTGCGAAAGTTGGATTTAGATACTTGCAAGAAGCCTGGTAGGCCCAAAAAGACTTGGAATGAGCTCATATTGAATGATAAAAGGAAGCTAGACATGGTTTGTGCTGATCCACTCAATCGCTCTGAATGGAAAGGCCGACTTCGAGATCGAACTTTCAAAAACCCCCTTGGTAAAGGAAAACGGGCTTTAAAAAGGATTTGATTGATTGATTCAGTTCAGTTGCTTGACGTTATTTAAATGCAAGTTATCATCATAATCATTCCATTATATTCAACACCATAACCATTCCCTATCATATCCACCATCATCATCATCATTTTGCAGGTGTTCAGGTCATATGGATGCCACGTTAGTGCAATCACTTTGGTCAGAAGTCCTAAACAAAGGTTCTGATTGATATTCTCATTGATTGAAGTCTTATGCAACATTATTGTGTTATTTTGAAATTTTTAAAAAATTATTCTTGAAAAATTAAATTTTATTTTTATAACTTTAACATTTTAGTTGATAAATTAATGATATATCTTTTTGATTTTTCTATATTATCATAAAAGATGGTTGTATCCATGAAGCTTTGCATATATTCAATTTTTTATTTGAAACATAATTTCCACCCACACACTTTCTTCCAAATACCTTCCAAAAAAATACATAAAAGTGATCATCATCATCGTTTTGTGTCAGTTTTCATGCTAGCATAGATTGGACGATTGCTTAAAAGTCATCGTTTGAATACAGCGACGTCACCTTAAAACAAACCCACGCACCACAAACGTTGCAGAATTGTCGGAGAGTGCCAAAGATGATGGCGAATTGAGGGTGCAGAGGTTTGCTTCCTTCCTGGTGTCTCTGGGCAAGGACCATCGAGACTCTGAGAACTACTTCCCTCTCAGTTGGTTTATATTGTGCTTTCAAGGCATCGTGTGCTGTTTGAATTATTGTAGTTTTATTACGCAGTCATCGTGATAGAGATGGAATGCAATCACTTTTTGCTAAATTTGTAGGCAAGCTTTTTCAAGTAAGAAGTGCCATGCTGATTTTTAGAGCGGCTACTTGAGTCATTCAGAATGAGAAATTAGCAAGTTTAAAATGAGTGTAAAAGACGTCATGAAGAATAGATATATCTGGAAAAGCCATTAAAGTTTGAGCGGGGTTGATCTGAAAATGACTCAATATTATTCTCCTCATTAAAAGTTTTTTTTCATAACTGTTATAATATATTGAGTACTTGTGCATAATGAGTTTTTTGCGTTAAAACCAGCCTGCTTCAGTGAAACATATTTTCAACGCAGGTTTTTTGGTGAATCGCTTAGAGAAGATCAACGTCATCGAGGAGTTTCATAGGTATGACGTATCATGCGTGAGCGCCTCTCTGTTGAAAGTGGGGGTAGACATAATCATACTTCATGACCTTTACTATGACCTCTATCTTAAAAAGGTTCATTACGTTCATTTTTTTTGCTTTATTGTTTTTTTTCTGTTCGTCGTCTATAACTTGTATTCATTTGACTCATATAAATATATAAATAAATAAATAAATAAATAAATATATATATATATATATATATATATATATATATATATATATATATATATATATATATATATATTCAAGGAAGGTAGGTCGACTATTAAGTCGTCCCTAGTTGCCCTTGGCACCCTTTTATGAGTTTTTGCTAGTTTCAAGACACAAATATGAAGATTCTTAATTTTATCGCTATTTCAGCTGTATAATCTAATTAGATTATGCATCACAGTATATTTTTTTTTTCATCTTTTATATATTAAATTATCTCGTTTAATCAATCCATTACAGGATGCATTTTGGAAAAGTCATGGCAGACAGTTTCATTTGGTGGAAGTGGACTGTAGTATTATGTCAGCATTTGTGCAGCAGTATTCTGATGGAAACTACATGCCGACAGAAAAGTTGGTCAAACTGAGATTTATTGAAATTTATTGTAAGCATTTTAGAAATTTATATATCATAAAAAAATTAAGTATTAGTTAAACAAAATACACTTAATTATTTAAGATTTTTTACAAAAAGCTTCGTGGATTTTGTTTAATGTTTCGTGTTTTTTTCATACAATTGTGTTAGGCTATTCTATTTCATATATACTTAAGATTTTTCTACAAGATTCGTTTTGAGTATATCTTAATTTTTGTTTAAGCATCTGTGGTTGCTCATTTTGCTAAAAATCATTTCAGGCGCAGAGCTTGTAACAAGCTGTTAGCAAGCATTAGCACTTACCTGGTAGACTTGCATTCAGAAATAAACAAGCAAGAAGGTTTAGTCACATCTCTCAAACAGAATCAAGTCTCGCTTGAACGCTTACAAAACTCGCGTTTTGGCTTTTAAAAAATTTTTATGATTAATCTAAGCGGCCACTTAAAACGGTTGATGTTCAGTTTAGTTCTCGCTACTTATCTTTGATTATGATTCAAATTTATGGAATTCAATTGCTTGTTTAGGCTCAATTTCATTTTTTGAAGCTGTTCTTTTTCTTTTGGTTGCCTGGAACATGCATTGGACACCTTAAGATAAACGACCCGTTTTTTATGTGTTTTTAACTGTTAGAAATAAATTAATGTTTTATTGATTTTTTTGCCCGACATTCAATCATTATATGATGCTCTGAAAACTTCAAAAAGTTTTTTGATTAAAATATTAATCAAATGTGACAGACCAAACAAATACTTCTACTATTTGTATCGGTATTTTTAAAAAGTTAAACACTTTCTGGCAAGTTGTTGAAAAGTGCAAAGTAAAGATAAAATGAACTGTGATTTTAATAGGCTGTCAAAAAATCTAAGGAACATCTTTATGAAAATGTCCATAGAATGTGAAATAAAAAGCATGAAACACTAAATTGTTACTTATAGAAATCAATGTTTGTTCATGAATCAAGTTGCAAGAAACCACCAGAACACATTATTATGAACTGTATAGGTGAAAGAATACATTGAAATACGTTGTGTTTTCATATATAAATTATTGAAACGTTTTGGAATGTGCAAAAAATGTTCTTGTTAAAGTGTATTCATCGCAAACATGAACATTCAAAATTGGAAAAGCAGCTTCAAAAAAAGGATTGAAAAAGAAATTTCCATCCAAAATGAACTGTTGTGGATAAAACTTGAACCGGAAACTGTGATACGGTTGCATAAATCACTTGTGCAGCATCTGGTACAAGTCTAAGATGATTTTAGTTCATAAAATATGGTGAAAAGTTAATTAAATTATTTATCAAATAAATTTTCATCAATAACAGAAAAATTTCATAAATTTAAATTCTTTTGCAAGTGTAAATAAAAACTGATGACGGAATGTTAAACTATGAAGCTAGAACAGCATATTGAAAATTTAGCTCACTTTGTTCGTGCCACGATGTTGTACGCACTGTTCAGAAATATCTGCGCATGGCTTAGAAGAACAACCGGCTGAAATAATGTCAGAGTTGAATGTGCTTGTGACCTTTGAATGTTTATCAATTTAAATATAACAAGGATCAGCAATTGAAATGTATAGTGAAGCAGTGTGGGTAGTGAAAAAAGATGGTTCTGAGTGAATTTCAGTTTGACACTTTCATTTTTATTGAAAAAAACTATCATTACTATTTTTTATTTGAAAGCGGGTTTCTTATGCGTAAATCTAAATTTTGAATAAATTCAGGATTTGTCCCAAGCGATCCAACACAAAGCCTCCGCAGGCACAAAAATGATGCACGAGCTACATTTGATTTATATTTACATGAAGCATTTTGAAGACTTGGTTAATAAACCTAATGAACCATTAATAATAAATAATATCAGTTTATTACCGAGGTCTTAGAATAATTAAAAAGTGTAAAAAATAAGTTTCTCATGATTTTCAAAAATGGTTATTTTGTGAATATTCATAACCAAGAAATATTATTTAATGCTTACAAACATTTCATTATTAAATAAAAGAATTCCAAAACTTCTCTACCCAACAACTATGTCCTTCAACGATTGGACAATACTGAGTATTGTTATTTTCCTGAGAACACGACGATGATGACTCACATGATAGACACCTCACTGCAGAGTAGATAGAGTTTAAAAAAATTTTTACCATTGGAAACAATCACTTCTATAAAACATGTTTATATGCCAACTGGAAAGCCATTGAAAGTATACCTCCGCACGAAGTTCCATCAGGAGACAAAACCAAGCCATTGGGACAACTTGTGCAGGAATTAAGATTGTCAACGCATTTATCGCAGTTGGTGAGAGTAGTGCAAGCTTGATAGAAAATTTAAAATTAAAACCTAATAATAAATAAAAAGAGTGAATGATAAAATTTATTTTTTTTTCTTTTTCGAGTTACTTTGGTAAGTATAATATCTTTAAAAAGTTATTTCAAAAACAAAAAATCTCACGAATGCATGCGGATCTGTTTTCATTCAAGCCATAACCACTGGCACATTCCTTGCATATAGAAGGTATTGACTGGATTTCGTCGGTACATTGGGTGCATTTTGGGAACTTAACCAAACTGCACGCTAAAGATATTAAAAATATTTTTGAAAATTTCATAATCAACAAGAAGCAGTTCAATGGAAAAAATTTTAATTCAAACTTAAAACTCAAAACCTTTACAACTGCCGTCTAAAGCCCTCGAGTAATGGGATGGACAAGCTGCTATACTGCAGAAAGGTTTGTTGTTTTCAAGGGTACATTTACTGCACTTCTCGGGACAAGCTAGATAAAGTTTTGAATTTTGAATTTAAAATGCTTAAATTAAATTGGAAATTTTTATGAATCAGAATAACAACGACTTGTAAAAAACTTCATAAAATTTGAATTCTATTGGTATTTACATAGCAGTTCAAGCTAATTACAAAAATTTTGTCTAGAAATTGGTGTTTCGAATTGTGAACAAATAAAATTAACCAATATTTCCTAAAAAATGTTTTCAAAAATTATTTCATTTCATATCTCAAACACCATGCAAACTCTTCAAACCGAGGCAGAGGCCGCTAAAAGGTTCGTATACTGCATTGGGTTGGCACTTGTGACAGGACGTAGCTCCATCAAAAAAGTTACAAGCTTCACAAAGATGAGGACAGGCACCACAATTTCCAGTGTTATAGACATATTTTGCGGCACATTTTGTGCAAGTCATTTGATTGTTTAGCCCGCTTTCTTCACAAGTCTCGCAATGCTTTTGACATTCTGTTTATATTATATAATTCCGTAACTAATTTAGTGATTTTTGTAAATTTAAATAATTGAATACACATTTTTTCAATTTAACTAACCAACACAAGTTTTTTCTGCAAGGTTTAAGCCATAAAAAGGATTACAAGCTGAACATTCTGTCTTCTGCGTTGCTGCACTATACGCACAAACAGCGCAGTTTGAAGAACACGCTAAAAACAAGAATATATTAGAGTCATTCTTTAAACATAAAATATTTAAACAGAAGAGTATTTTAACACAGTGTTCCAGTAATAAGTTTCAATTTCATACTACTTCATACCGATACAGAGGTCATCTGAGTAGGTAAAACCAAGCATACAGCCACCGTCATCACATTTTCCTGGACCTTTTGCGGAACATCTCACACAATTGGAAGCACATGCTACAAAGGGTACAACAACTTGACTACTTTATTTTTAATTAAAATAGCATATTTTCTAGAACATTAGTTATAAGCAATAATTAATGAAATTTAAAATATTCAAAAATTATTCTCCAATTGGTTTTATTTTTGCGAAAGTCTGGAATACCATTGCATTCTTTAGTGTTAGGGTTGAGTCCATAGCCCACATCACATTGTTCTGAATCACATTTGCCTGCTAGATTGCTAACACAGCTTTTACAATTTTCCCCGCAAGCTTGAATTGAAATGTTCCAAATATGAATAAAATTTGAAGCTTTGGAGGTTCAAAGTTATATTAATCTTTTAAAAACTCCAAATTTCTGTTAAAGGATTTTTACAAGCTTCGGTTTGAGAGAAATTTCAAAGTTTTTATAATAATTATTTTTATTAAAAAATAATATTTCAATTGAAAGTAATGACAAACAATATATAAACTGTGTCAAAACCACTCACCAGCGCATGTCCCATCGGATGAAATGAAGACATAAATGGATTGACAAGCATTTGAATCACAAATTGTTTTTGAGCTTGAAATCGAATAAGAGCAACTGTTGCAGTTAGGTGGGCACACTGGAAAATAAATATTTATTGATATTTCCTTTTTCTCAAAACATAATTCAGAGCTAGTTTGATCTAGAGCAGAATTTTAAAAAAACTATCAGGTTTGTGATGAAGTTCTGATAGTTAATTCACTGATAAACTAAAATTAAAAATTTTCATATGATACATAGTCTGAGAAACATCAGAAAATGGCCAAGTTGCGTAAAAAGTTCATTTGCATGATGTGTTGAATAATATTGGTTTTGTGAAATTCAAAACAACACGAGAAAGGATTATGAAAGATGATTGTTCTAATTGAAATGAAGAAACATGTTTGGATGAAAATGTTGATACAAAAAAAGAAATGAATATGAATATATAAACTAAAATGCGATTTGTATTTTCATATTATAAATAATAAATAACTCTGAAGTTAGTTTAAAAAAATGTTGTAATGGTTGAATAAGACTGCAAAGTCATTAAAAATTAATCTATTTATATATTAAACTTTTTTACGCTTTTTTCAAATAATAAAACTCGTTTTTCAAAGCAATAATTGAAGTTATAATTTCAGCAAAAATCAAACGTTATTTAGTTCTCATGAAAAAGCTGTTCAGACTCACTTATACACTGTCCCTTATCATCAGAAGCATAGCCAGAAAGGCACATCCCATTTTGACATTGGACTTTATTTGTTTCTTCATAAGCAATGTAAATGCATTTTACACAGTTTGCTGGACATGCTTTGTACAAAATTGATAGTATTTGTTAATTAAAAATTTTATTCTATTTAGACCATGTTTTTTTTGGTAAATTATTGAATTGAATATTCAAAACTATATTTTTCGCATCAGAAATATATGTTTGATTTGAAAATATAAGCTTTACAAAATACCTTGACAAGTGTTCGAGTCTGTATTGAGCACAAAACCTGTACTATTACAAAGGTTACACTTTGGGATATCAGTTTCTCGATCGATGCTACAGTCAAGGCATCCAATGCCGCAACCTAGAAATTTAATAGTAAGGTTGAACTTCTAGAAAAATAATGTTTTCATTTAAATTGAAAACTTTCAAATAATAATAATAATAATAGTATTAATAGAAATTTATATGCGTCAAGAAAGCAACATATATAAGGCTCAAGATGAACATGATATCCGTGTAAAATATTATCGAAATTTTAAACCTAAAAGTTTTTTATGTTTTTTGTCAAATTTCAAAAACACTTCAAATTAAAAAAATGAAATAAGCAAATTTTAAAAACATTAATTTAATAAATTGAAGTTATTCTAGTTTATTCACTTACTGATACAAAATCTCTTAGCAGGATCATAACTGATGCCAAAACCAGGAGCACATTGTTGAGTGTGACAAGTGCTTGAAGATGAACAATAATCACAACCATTAGGACACGCTGTTTAATGGGTTTGAAACTTTATGATACAATAAACCTATTTTTTTAAGGAAACAAGTTTCATTTACAACCTGAAACAAAACAATTTTCATTCGAATGAAAAAGAAGGAAGTAACTTCAAAAGCCAAAATGAGTATGCGTTTTGTAAACGATGGCAAAGTGCAGTTAAACTGAAATAAAGCTTTAAATTCTATTTTTACAATCGAATGACGGGGCGTAGAGCAAGTTTATTTTGACACTTACAACTGGTCTGAGACAGGAAGTTTTCACCTAATCTCTAGTTTTTGCTGAGTTCCTGTTTTTTCCATCCTTTGGTTTGCAAGTTTATTTGTTCGAGCTTTCAGTTTTTTCAAAAGCAAGCAAGAGCAAAACTGGCGATATTATCATAATTTTGCGCTCTTCGTCTTTATTATCACCCTCTTGCTCTATAATGTAGATTAGCAACATAATCTATCTCATTATCATGCTGTTAGGCGTTGGTTTTAGGATTTTTTTATTGCTGATGAGTTTGTCTTAACAATTCTAACCTAATGAAAGCAAACTGATAAAACAGTTCGAGATACATTTTTATAGGTATAACAAATGAGTTAATTTGCAGGATTATGAGTCAACGATATTTGAACCAAATAGAAGTTATTTAAAAAAACTTTTTCCTAAACTAATCACTTTATTAAAACTCACGATTGCAATTTCCCATAGTAAAGAAGGAGGTCAAAGCACAAGCTCCTTCCATACACACTGTATTGGCTCCGCTTAGCGTGCATGCATGACAATTTTCTGGACAGGCTGAAAATCGGAAAATTTTTAATTAAAAAATCACAAATAATTTCATAACTCTAACCATGACAGGTTTTTTTAGAACTTCGAGTATCTTGTATATGACCCACAAAACAGGCTCCCAAATCACATGATGTTCCTTCATTTTGTACTGAGCAGGATTTGCACGATGGAGGACACTCTAAAAATGTTTATCAGATGTTTTCAAGTTTTGAAATAATTGAAATAATGAAACTTTATCAATTAACTCACAATCTTTCAGATAAATCGTATTTTATCTACCGTTCAAAAATTAATGCTGAATTTTTAATCCAAATAATTTTAATTTTAGTTTGATTACCTTATGTCATTTAGTGTTTTGATAATTTAAATTGAAGTTTGGTACATTCGAAAGAAACTAAACAAGAATAGTGATGACATTAACTAGTGAAAAGTGCTCTGAATCATTAAATATTTCGATTAGTTTTTATTAAAGGAAACTTGAAGTTAAAGCTAAATATTTTCAACCATAATCGTTCAATATTTTATTTTTTTTGACGTTTTAAGGCATTTTAAAAAATTTTTGAAAATTGTAGCTTAGATAATTTTATATTTTTTGGCTTTTGATAAATCCGGAAAGCCTGAAATGTCAGAATTTAAGCCCAGACCAAATATAAATACATTCATTAAATCAAAAAATTCATAAAAGAAACGTTTTATAAAAAGTGGAAACAAGCTAACGTAAACAAGTGTTGGTTGCTATTGATAAGGCACTAGATGCTTGACATGCTGAACATGTAGAAACAGAAAAGCTGGTGTCCGTAGAGTAGGAGCAACTGGCGCAACTAGTCGGACAAGCTGTTTTCCCCAAATTTGATTTTTGATGAATTATTTGTAGATAAACAAAGTTTAATAATTGAATTTTTTCAGAATTTTTTATATTCATGTTCGAATTTATTTAAATTTGCAAAAATGTGTGAAAACTCACGGAAACAACTTTTGTCGCTGCTGGATAGAATGTGATGAGAGACACATGCAGAACAAGAAAGGTCGTTGGTGGCGAGATGACAGGTTTGGCATTTCAAGTAACAAGCTGATCAAGAATATTAAGTTTCTTAAAAATTAAATGAAAAAATTCAAATAGTTTTTTTGAGTTATGACATAAATACGATAGTATTAGTTGTGTATGCCAAAAGTTTTCAATTAAATAAATTTGGAATTGTGAAAACTATAGGAAAGTTGTAACATTTTAGAGACATCTTATGTATGTTTTGTAGCAATATGACTTTAAAAATCAAAACTCGGTGTTTTTGAAGTTTTAAGGGAAAATTGGTTTTGTGTTGTATTACTAACGGATGCAATGAGATGTTCCAACATCGTTTCCAGAAAAGAGTTTGTAGTTTGCATTGCATGTCGAGCAATGAGTATTGGTGATGTTGTTCGGGTCTACAATGCATTCCGTGCACTTACTTGGGCATGCTTCAAGTTTCAACAAAAATCTATTTAAAAATTAATTTCGATGTTTGTAAAAACTGAATATTTAAGAAACAGCTGTTCAAAATGATATTCGTTCAATAGTAAAATCATATTTGTGAAATTGGACTCACGAAGGCAATCTTTGTTGGAGTTGAGAACGAAGCCAGGAATCTTGCAAGTATCACATTTGCTTGGGCCACTTGTGGCACATGCCGCACAATTATGAGGACAAGCTAGCACATTTGCAAAAATATTCATCATTTATCTTCTTATCTAACACAAACACTTTATCGATTTTTTAAATGAGTTAAATCATTAGACTTGAAATAACTTTACAATTGAGATGTTTCTATATTTTTTAAAAATAATAAAACCCAGGCAAGTTTTGTTTCCAGCGTAGAAAAAGTAGCCTTGATGACAATCCGCTTGTGAGTCACACTTGCCTTTTTCATTAACGTCGCATTTTTTACAATTGGGAGCACATGCTGAAAATAAGTTGTTCGTATGGGAAAATGATTCACTACTATCAATCTTCATTTTTACCATCACATTTTTTCAAGTGTTTATCAAACACAAAGCCTTCCATGCACATTTGACCATCGCATTTTTCCTCGGTGTCAAACATCGCAGAAATTATTGGGCAATGTAGACATTCAGAATGACATACTATGAAAAAGTGATATTAATATAATTATATACAATATTGAATGATGTAAATTATTTGAACACAAAAGGTAATTTTATTGAGTACAAAGTTTTTCGTTAACAAAGTAACATTATCAGATACGCTAAAATTCAAAGACAAAAGAATATTTAATGAATATTGTTCTTTATTTTAATTTAAAACTAATTGAATATTTTAATAAATACCTCACCGGCGCAAAGCTTAGAGCTCGTTAAAAAGAAGTTATCATTGCAGACATCACATGATCCAGCACCATTGATATCACACATTTTACAGTCAGCTCCACAAGCTGAAATATTTTTTAAAGCAAATGATTTCTTTTTTGGACAATGTTTGTTAGCTTTAAAATTTTTTTGAATTTGATGAACAATATTATGACATAAATGCTGGTACCTTCGCAAGTTCCATCAGTCTTCCAGGTGTATCCCGGCATGCACTTGTTTTGGTCGCAGCCCTGGTCCGTGCAAATGAGGCACCCAACAGAACATGCTGTTCAAACATGTGGGAGCATGAAGAAAATTACTTCAAGTCCCATTCACTTATTTCAAGACACACTTAAAGTTCAAACCAAATAAGAAAGATTTAAAGAAATAGAAAAAAATAACTTGCCGGTACAAGTTTGCTTTGCAGCATTATAATAGGCATTGCTAGCTGTTAGGCTATTTTTAATGCATCCAGTAGGATCGCATTTAGCTGCCCCGTTCAGGTTACATGAAATGCAATAACTCCCACAAGCTTGAAAGTTAAGTAGAAAATTATTTAAGGTAAGTTTTATAACGATATCTGAATCAAAAAATCTTTAACCTGCACATGTTCGATCGCTCATAACCAAAACATACCCAAGTTCACAAACGTCACATTCATTGTCACCACTACAATTCAGAGAACGGCAGTTTGCACCTGCACAAGCGTATTCTCAAATTAATGAATTTACGTGTTTGAAACTTTTCAAACATTCATTGAAAAATAATTTATAGAAATTACACTAAATGTGGTGGAACTCAAAATTAATTAGAATAGCCGTACTTTTGGGTTTAGTACAAATGCCTAATTCATTACAAGAACTGCAACCGGGAGAACATTCTGGAACGAAGTTATAGAATGATTTCAGCATTTTTATATTTTTGTATTTTTATGTGACAATTCAAACTTTACAGAGTATACCCGCGTTATTTTATCTGAACTAAGAAAAAGCTGTGTTTTCTGTTAAGGCTCACGTTTGTAAATTTTTCGTAAATGCGATTGTGGCGCTGAAGCACAACAAATGGTATGATCTGAGTTGTTCAGAAAGCTGAAAGATTTTTACTTCATCCTCGAATGAATCACTTGATTAAAAGTGCTTTTTCTTTATCCCATATACCAGCAATTCTTAAACCGAATAACTTAGCTTGACTAATAGAATTAATCTAGATGACATGACATTTTACAAATGAAAAAATGTATCAATGGTTTTTTTGCATTTCACATACAGTGAACTATTATCCCAGCCACAAATATCTACAGTCTGTCCCAAAAAATTAGTTAAAAACTCTGAAATATATTAGTGAAATAGGTCAACCTATCAGCAGATTATGAGGTTGTATAATAAACGCTCAAATCCTTAACGTCAAGTTGATGAAAAAAATCAGGTAAAAGATAAGCAAAGGAATGAAAGAGCCATGGTCAACTTTATTCCCACTACTAGCCATAAGTATTAATATACAGAAAGATATTTTTTATGTTTTAGGTACACTTATTAGTCCAAGAAAATTTTAAATAAAATCTCAAATTCATGATTAATGGGGATACCTTCAATATTCTTTATCAACTTTCAGTGTTATTTTTAATCGAATGGTCGATTTACTTACTAACTTAATTAAAGAAAAATTCGTTATATAATATTAGTTTGTTTCAAATATTAATATTTTGAATTAATTGTGATAAAAGTAAATTAAAAAATAATTCATGTAAAAAGTTGCATCTAGTCATTTTAGATTCATATTGGAAGTTTTTAAATTATTTCTAATGTGTTTGACTGAATAATTCCCATAATTATTTGTTTTGTATATGAATGTGACTGCATTTTTCCTTAAAATGGTTTTGTTGAAAATAAAATTCAAAAATTTCAAACAAAATTATGTTTTGTATAAGTGAATAATACACCCATTTTTAATTCAGTTACATTCTAATACAAATCAATCACATAATTTGAATATTTCTGGATTCCTAGCGTATTTTTACACTTCTGATAGATTTGTAAGGTTAGAAAAATATTTTTAAAATATTAAAATAAGATAAAAAAAAAATATTGGTTCAAGTGAATTTTACACCATTTTTTAAAATTGTAATTTTTAAACTGAGCTTCGATTGTACTTACTTATACAGACGCCTCCCAGCACAGCAAAGCCAGCTTCGCATGAATTACAAACTCCATCACTGGCATAGTTATCACAGTAGTCTATGTTGTCATCTGTGAAATAGCATTGTAATCGTTTTTTGGCACCATTATTTGAGCTTAATTATTCTAACTATTTAAAATTTTTGAAGGTTTTCAAACAATGAACTATTCGCAACTCACCAATGCAAGTATCGTCATCGGCAAGTATTTTGGCACCTGTACAACTGAGGCAGACTGAAGCACTGCTACAAGTCAAGCACGGAGAAACACATGCTGATTGGATTCAAAACACTAGATTGAACCTATTCTTATAATGCTTTTATTTATTTCCTCATTTAAACTGAGTCAATAAACTACTAAAATAAGACATTACGATATAAACTTGTCAAGAATTTTTCGTCAAAATACTCGAAGCTATGAGAATATCTTTTCAATATTAATTATTCACCTAAACATGCATCATTGTCCAAATAGTTACCACTCTTACACACATCGCATACCGTTGTACTTGTACAAGAACTACATGTAGCTGGGCATTCTGACGTTTGGATAATGCAACAAATGAATATATAATTATTTTTCTGTATACGTGAAACAGTCAAATGTTTCCAAGTTTCAAATACTTATTCTGGAATCAACTTTTTTGTTTCTTTTTGATTTCTAACATGTTAGAAATGCTCTAGTTTCAAATATGGGTGGTGCTTCAAACTACTGACGAGGTCTATTGAAAAATTTACGAGGTCTTCTGTCAATTCATCTTACACTTTTATGTAAATTAAAGCTCAAAAAGTTTGATAATTGAAACCATTTATTTTTTAAAATTAATAATTTTTTACCTTTGAGATAATGAATATTCAACTGACTCACCCTCACAAATGTTATTGGCTAGCACAAAACCAGTGAAACATGCCGAACAAGTAGTGGTATCACTACATGCAGAACATCCATTCAAACAAGCTGTTTGGTTTAGTTAGATTATTTTTCTATTTTTTTTTTGAAGTCACTTAAACTACATTAAAAGACCTCCTAAGTTCCAAGCCTTTTAATGGCTTAATCTCTGAACCGTGATGAAAAATAATTCTTGATAATTTACTTTGTACCACTTAAAGTATATCAGATTTATTTTTGCTTTCTTCATGAAAATATTTGATTTAAATAAAAGTACCTTTGAGTTACTTTCGAAATATAAAAGGTTTCACACACTTCGGAAATAAAGAACCAAATGATACTAAGCGGTGCCATGGCGGATAAGACAACTTCTTATATTGTTGAAAATAGAGGTATTATACCGAAGTCAAAACACTGGTCATACCACTACTAAAAAAACCAGCTTTATCACCAGAGTTGAATTGAATGTCAGTGTGTTTCAAGACCTTATGATTACATGATTGAAAATCACAATCTATCAGAGGTTAGCCTTACACAAACATATCAAAACTCAAATTCAATCTGCAGCAACACCATATGAAAAATGATTTGCAGCGTTCAAAAAAGTTACTTTCAATGACGCAAAATTAAACTTTAGAAAAATACATGAACATGAAAGCTGACGCGTTTGAAAGATGGCCAAAAAGTTACTTAAGCTCGAAAAAAGAAATGTAATTCAGTGTTTTTTTACTTGTTTAAATCAAGTGTACTATCTCCAAAAAACCAGGTTATATCAATCTGAAGTTAGCTAAAATACAGATATTGTTTGAAAACTTTTTATCGATTATTTGTACCTCCTGTTGATAATGTAAGTTCATCTTACAAAAAGCTTCGTGAAATAAAATAAACTACTAAAAGTGTTTTCATTTGAATATTAATATGTTTTATCGATCGTTTTTTAAACATTTTTACAAATTACTCTAAAGCAACTACAGAATGTAAAGACTGTTATTAAATCAATAAAATCTTATAGGTGGTAGCACAGATAAAGACTTTGGGAAATCGAAAAAAAGTTACAAGCAAGATTTAAAGCGCATAGAACAATTTTGCTCTCAAATCTGCTCTAAGAACCTGGAAGGTGAAATTTGAACCATGTCATAAGAGTCAGGATTTTGGAATAATTTCTTTTTGATACCTTTCTTCAATGAACAATGTCATCAGTATTTCTTCAAAGAAGTTTAGAACTAAACCTTAAAATATATATTTGAATGAGAACATTTGAGACTTTAAGTTCATCTTTCGAAAAGTTTCGTGGAATAAAATAAAACTCCAGGAAGTGCTTTCGTTTGAATATTTATGTTTGGCTCGAAAGATTGAAAACATTTTTTAGTTTTGAAATTTTAAAATCAAAACTAAGAATTTAAAAAAAAATCACTTTTTCACCTTCACAAGTAGACCCAAAAAATCCATCTTCACAAGCAGTACATGCATTTGAACCATCACAAGTAACGCATCCAGCCGGACAACCTTTTAGGTTCATGAACTTCAATTATTTAATAAAGATAACAGTTTAAGCTTGCAGACTGTTGTATGAATTTTTTTAATACTTTTTAATAGAGATTTTATTTAATTGCACGTCATTCCAAACTCAGCATACCTATTTAATTCTTGATCCTTGCCTTAGCTTCTCGAAATTTGTTTTTTAGATTATACAAGCATCCAACTTTCATGTCCATGCGATCAAAAAAGTACGAAATTCCTTCCCTTCAGTAGTGCCGTTGCCTTGACTATCTCTTAACTTTTTTCCAGGCTCGACAATTTCAACTTCCTTTTTTGCGAGCTTCCAAGCTATCTCATTTTTAAAGGGTAAACTCTCCAAAATCGCGCTGCCAAAACGGTTTTTTTCCACTAGCTTGTCTATCTTAACTCTCATTTATGTCGCTTTTTTAGATACCGTTCTACTTCTCTCAACTTGCGTCTTTTACTTTTTTTAACTGATTTGCAACCGTAAAAAAAAGTTTTCAAAGACGCACTTCTTTGCCCTATTTCTTACGACTAGGCAAGCGTTTTTGCAGCAAACCTATTTCGCAAACTGCGCGCTTTACAAATTAATTATAGTTGATAAAAATAATGATTAATGTCGAAAATACTTGAGCAGGTTGACCCCGTCAAAAGATAACCGACTTCACAAATGTTACATGCAGAGCTTGTACAGGATACGCATTTTGCTGCACAAGCTGATTTTAAAACCAGTTGTTAAACAATTGTTTGTAAAAAGTAAATAAATAATATATATATGTGTATAAACATGTGTATTAATATACGTATATATATATATATATATATATATATATATATATATATATATATATATATATATATATATATATATATATATATATATATATATATATATATATATATATATATATATATATATAAATTGAAAAACTGTGGTTTACCAATACAATTTCCATTGGCAAGGTAATATGAATTTAGACATGTTTGACAACTCGAACCAGTGCTACAAATCTCACATCCGCTGGAGCACGCTGATGTAGATGAAAAATTTAATAAATATTTTTTTCAAAATGTAGAAAAAACGCTGAAGTTTTTTCTGAAATTAAAACAATGATTATTGTCAAAATCACTGTGGTTTTGTCTATCTTATTGAATCTCGTCAGCATCATGTTCATATTTACATAATGGAATGCTTTCAGTTTTTATGTAATTTTCTAAATAAAAAATATGTTTATCAAAAACTCAACGTGAACAGATGTTGCCATCTAGATATCTCGTGGAATAACAGCTAGCACAAACATGGTCTGTAGAGCAAGTTTCACAGTGTTCCACATTGCAAGCTACGGTTCAAAATTTTTTTAGTTAATTAGTAGCTTTAGATTTTTAAATGAATTTTTTAATCTAACTCAATATAATTTCATAAATTTACATAATGAAATACTAATTATTATGTGTTTGTATTGTGTAGCAAAAGAAGCTTCAAGACAAAACGACTTAGTAGTGTCCGACGGACATGAAAAAAATTTATTATAGCTTTTAATTATGTATCAGCGTATGGAAAATTATATTTAAAAAGTTTTATTTTCTTCAAGAAGAAGAAGAAGAAGAAGAAGAAGAAGAAGAAGAAGAAGAAGAAGAAGAAGAAGAAGAAGAAGAAGAAGAAGAAGAAGAAGAAGAAGAAGAAGAAGAAGAAGAAGAAGAAGAAGAAGAAGAAGAAGAAGAAGAAGAAGAAGAAGAAGAAGAAGAAGAAGAAGAAGAAGAAGAAGAAGAAGAAGAAGAAGAAGAAGAAGAAGAAGAAGAAGAAGAAGAAGAAGAAGAAGAAGAAGAAGAAGAAGAAGAAGAAGAAGAAGAAGAAGAAGAAGAAGAAGAAGAAGAAGAAGAAGAAGAAGAAGAAGAAGAAGAAGAAGAAGAAGAAGAAGAAGAAGAAGAAGAAGAAGAAGAAGAAGAAGAAGAAGAAGAAGAAGAAGAAGAAGAAGAAGAAGAAGAAGAAGAAGAAGAAGAAGAAGAAGAAGAAGAAGAAGAAGAAGAAGAAGAAGAAGAAGAAGAAGAAGAAGAAGAAGAAGAAGAAGAAGAAGAAGAAGAAGAAGAAGAAGAAGAAGAAGAAGAAGAAGAAGAAGAAGAAGAAGAAGAAGAAGAAGAAGAAGAAGAAGAAGAAGAAGAAGAAGAAGAAGAAGAAGAAGAAGAAGAAGAAGAAGAAGAAGAAGAAGAAGAAGAAGAAGAAGAAGAAGAAGAAGAAGAAGAAGAAGAAGAAGAAGAAGAAGAAGAAGAAGAAGAAGAAGAAGAAGAAGTGGAAAATTATTATTAGATCAAAAAAAAATATTTAGTTTATAAGTTTTAACTTACGGATACAAACTCCTGAGTTCACTTGAAATCCATCTGGACAATTTCTACACGCACTTGGGCCAGCTCCAGAGCATGTCGAACATGAAACATCGCAGGCTAGAAATTATGCTTCTTTATATTAACTTATTTATCAAAACATTTAATTTAACTTTCAAGTCCATTTTTTATACTTTTAGTATATCATCTTTAAAAAATGATAACATTGAATTTCTCTTTTTAAAAAAGTTTGATTCAAGGCACAGCCTTGATTGCCATTGTTCTAAAAAGTTTTTCAATACTTTCTAGCTTACCTTTGCTTGTTTTCAAAAATTCATAAAAAATGAAAAAGGTGAAAGTTTTTTGGGAGTCACTATATTTTCAGTTTTAGTTATTTTGGGCATTTTTTATTTGTGAAATTTTTTCCAAACAGATAAGGTAAAATAGCCTGAATCTAAAAGTAACGACAAAAAACACAAAGTATTAAATGGCACGAAGCTTTTCGTAAGGCTAGCTTACATTATCACTTGATAATTTAAGTTAGCCTTACGAAAAGCTTCTTTTTTTTCATAGTTGGGATATTAAAAACCAGGCATTAATTAAACATATCATAAGATATGGTGATAATAATGCGATAAGAGTAAACAAAAACAGAAAAAAATGAGTTAGTATTATAACTATTAGCGGAGATAAATATAAGTAATTTTGTATTTATCAGAATTGTATTCAACTTTAGGGTATCTATAGATACCGTAATAAAAAGGAAGACTTTAAGATATTATTTTGAGAGGAGTTTTTTAAAAGAACTTAGTGATCGGGAATTTTGTACATTTTGAGGTAACTTGTTCAAATTTTTTGGTCCTTGAGTAGTTAGGGATGATAGTTTTTAATTTTTTTAGACTTTCCGATATCAAAGCTTTTTTTGTGTCTAAAGTTATATTTATAAGTTTTACTTTTTATTAGATTATCAAAAGATGATGGGAGTAGGTTATTTTTATATTTATACATGTAGATTAAAATATGTAGTGTGTTTATTTTTTTTATATCCAATAATTTTAATTCATTATATTTGATGCGTTTGTCGTAAGAGTAATTGTATATAGTCCTTCTTGTTAAATTTTGTAGGGTCTGAATTTTTTTGACGTTCGTTTTATAGTTACTAGCCCAAATACTATTGCAATAATTAATTTGGGAGTAGAATAGTGCATTGCTATAATTTAGTAATGTGTTGCTGTTGATTTTATATGTATGTTTTAAAAAATTAATTGTACTTTTAACTTTGTATAGCTTTGTAATGAGATAGTTTATATGAGACTTGAAATTTAGGTTTGTGTCAAACATTATACCTAAATATTTAATATTATCTTTGTATGCTATGGGAGAGTTATTCAGGGTAAACTTAAAGCTTTTTCTATTTATCTTGGAGTTTATATTCCTGAAAACTGTAAAGTAGGTTTTAGATGTATTTACTATGAGATCATTTTTTGTTATCCAATTATAAATGTTATTAAATGTGTCATTTAATAAAAACTGTGTTTGTTGTCTTTTGTTTTCCAAACAATTTTGCTTTAAAAATTAATAAAAAATTTTATATGAATAATTTTAAAATATCAGCTTGATTATCGATTTTTTTTTATTTAAATTAACTCGAACTACCTGCACAAGATGATCCACTTGTATAGAAACCACCTTTACACATAGAACACGTACTTCCATCTGTGCAACCCACGCATCCAGCAGGACATGCTGAAATTTTGATATTTTACATTGAAAAATCAAAATTTTTATTGAAGTTAAAAAAAAAAATTATTACATTCCAATTCCAAAGTTTAATGTAAGAACGAATAGTTTCAATTAATTTATTTAAGTACACTTCAAAAACACCTGAACAGCTAGACCCATCCAACCAATGGGTACTTTTACATGCAGAACAAGTAGAAGCATCAGTACAAGTTGTACATCCCGTCGGACAACCTAGAAATTTGAAAAATTTAAATTACATTAAAAATATATTTCTAATAATTAAATGGGTCAAAATGGACTGCTTGTTTGTATTAGATTTCTCAATAGACATAGACATAGTCTAATACAAAACTTACCTGTCTAAAAAAAAGATAATTTTAAAAATAATTTATTCTACAAGCAATTGAGTATACTATATTAAAATATTAATTTACCAGTGCACACTGTTTCTGACATATAATATCCGCTATCGCAACTAGTACAAGTTGAAGCATTTTGGCAAAGGCTACACCCTTCTGGGCACCCTATTCAATTTAGAAAGTTTGTTATTAAAAACTGAAAACAATTGTTTCAACAAATGATGAACTATGAAAATTATTTATGAGACTTTGTAGTCAAAATTAGTTATTATTATATTTCAAAACTCGCCATTAAAATTAAAAAATACATACAATAGAATAACATAATGAAATTTCAAACTTCTCACCCAAACAACTGGTCCCATTAACCGTGTAATTTCTCAAAAAATTCCCAAATTTTAAAATTTCAGACAAAGTTATCAAAACACGTCTTAAAATTATTTATTGTTTAAGCTTGAACTAAATTTTTTTTTATTCAAATAGTTCATGAACAACTTTGATTATAAACAAAATTGATGCGAAAATTTAACATCAACATCCAGAATTGAAAAAAAAAAAAATAATGAAAAGCATGGGTCTATAAATAGAAAAATTTTTAAAGAATCCTGATATAGGAACTTACAGATACAACTTCCACTTGACAAGATGTGTGCGTCCAAGCATTCGGTACAATCAGTCGGACCGAAACATAACTTGCAAGAAGAAGGACATTCTGAGTAATATAATGCAATACGGTAGAATTACGAATGAGATTATAGTGACGCTAACTTAAGAAATTTGAAGTGATAATAAAAGTTCATCTTACTAAAAGCTTAGTGGAATAAAATAAGCTGCAAAAAGTGTTTTAATTTGAATATTTATGTTTGGTTCGAGAAATTAAAATAAAATAAGTCATATTTAAAATAAAGTTATTATAACTGAACTTTCAAAAAACATGGTTTTAAAAGTCATTTTCATTATTTGCAAAGTTTAATAAACGAAAAAAATTACAAAGTATTCTAGAAATTCATAGATGACAATTTTAAGTTCATTGATAATTTGGTTAATTTAATTAAATCTACAATTTCAACTTCCGATACTTTGAGACAGACGTAAACACGCTCTGGTAAAGGTTTATGATTTTTACGTAACTGCGACTGCCCCTCTTTCCATATTTTATTGTTTTAGTAAAAAATTTCAAAAAACTCAGTCAATAAATACTTGTTCATCTTTGTTATTTTCAATGATTTCAAAAGAATAAAATTTGAATTGAAGTTTAGGGTTTGTGAAATTATCTCAGTGAAAGGATTGAACATCCTTGATCTGCTATCAGCTTGCTGACGACAAATACTTTTTACTGGGGCTTCTAATTTTTATTATAAATCTAGCCTGTAGAATTCCAAGTTGTTCTTTTCTATTTTATAATAGATGTTTTTTTATTGGAAGTGCATTTCTACAACATCAAAGCGACGTTTGTCTGTAGTTTTCTTTTTTTCCATACATTATCTTTCTTTTTTTTTCAAAACTTCAAAAAAACTTTTTACATAACATTATTTTTTCAATTCATTTTTTACTTTCAATAAAAATTCAACCTTATATATTTAGTCTATCATGTCAAAACCATACGCTTTTCTCATTTTATAGCAGGTAAATGAAGCAGGATCACACGTTTATGCTTCTTGTAACTGAAAATTTGACTTTGTCAATTCAATTTAATCTTACGTTTGCACGTTCTCAAGACCAAGTCAAGGTAAAAGCCGTCATTACATTTGTCGCACTTGCCTGTCCCACTGGAGCTACAACATTGGCAGTTTGGAGAGCAAAAAGAAACATCTTCAAAAAAAATTAATTTTTTTTTTTAAATTTTATATTCCATTATATATTCTTATAATTTCAAAAATGAATAAGCTGAAATTAATTAAATTTTTTAAAAATTAAAAATTAATTCTTATTAAACAAACCGTAACATTCGCCGAAATTGTTTGGACTAAGAATGGAGTCTTGACACGTTAGACAGCCTGAACTTTCAGAGCATGTGGCACAATCGAACCCACATTCTTTGGAGTATTTAATGATAAAATAGAAATTTTAGAAGTTTTTTTTATTCCACGAAGCTTTTCGTAAGATGAACTTATGAAGTGGAGGTACAAATATTTGTAAAAAAAGAGAAAATTTTTGTTTAATTAACAATTTTTTTGAAGTTTAAAAAAGCAAAACATATATTTTGATAACTAAAAACAGGTTATGTCTAATACAAGATTAGATCTAAAAAAGATAAAAAAATCGAAAAAATTTCGCTTTTTTTAAACCCATATGTTTTTAATTAACTTCCAAAAATATATTATAAAAACTAAAAATTTTTATTAACATACATTAAATACATTTTTATGTTTTTCTTTGTTTTTCAAATTTTTTCAAAAACTCACTTTTACAGACTCCATTCACAGACGAATAACCTTGTTCACAATGGGAACAAGCTCCATCTGGCTGAGCTTTAGTACATCTGCCAGGTAAAACTGTGTAGAGTCAATGATAGATGATTGAGCATTTGTGTCTCACGCAAAAAATTCAGCTCACTAAACTTTCAATATACTGAACTGTGATTTTTTTTTGATTTTTTGAAAAAATATGTAACCTTCACAAGTCTCGTCTGTTTTTCTATAAAAACCAGCTGAGCACACATCGCACTTGGCTGAGTCACTATCGCATTTGGAACAACCAGAAATACAGGCTGTGGTTGAGAAAATAACATTTAACAACTTTTATTATAAAAAATTTCTTTTCACTCTCGAAATCAATGATAAACTATCAAGTTTTTTAAAATTATAATCATTTTACTATTCTTATGTTAAGTCACATTTAGCTTTAATTATTTCTATTTTCCTAAAGTTTTATGTTGTGAAAATTGACATTATACAAGATGACTTAGAAAAAAAGTGAAAAAAGTGTAATAACGAAAGAAAAAATGAAATATCAAAAAGTAAACTGAAAATTTGATTTAAAAGATAATATTATTGTAAGATCCTGTTATGCCTAAAAGTGATGTAGGGCAGATGCAAAAAATTCTTCCTATGGCCTGGAAAATGTGGACCTACTTAATAGAGCTGAGTGGAGGAAATGTATTAGCCGACTGTTGTATACTCCAAATACTGGGATGCTTACAGCAGTATAATCTAATATGAATAATAAATTCTCTCTTGACCAGACTGTATGACGAACCTCGTGTATTATTTCTATTTTTTGGCCAAGTGTTTGCCAGTTCTTCAATTCATTTTATATCGAAAACATGGCTGTTTGTATTATGTTTTTTCCGCATTTCTCATTCCGTGACAAACCCATTTCCATCTTTTTCGTCTAATGAGTTTTTGTTGTTCAACCGTATCCCATATTAGAAGTTACTGTTCCCCAAAAACATGTATGTTTAAAGATTTTGATATACAAGATTTTATCAAAATTATCTTCCCACTACTTATCAAGCTTATCAAAATTTTCTTGAGTTTTATGTCTTATATTTTCAATAAGTGATCTGTTTTCTAGTTGATGCTTACATTGTTGAAGATAGACAACTTGTACTTGGTCTTGATGTTTTCAAGCTTTCCAAATCAATTTTTGTTGTTGCACTTTTATTTTTTAATTATTTCAAAGTTGTTTTTGTTTCAATAATTATATAGTTTTTCTTTTTGAAAACTTTTTTTGATTTTATTTAGTTATTTTTAACTTCGAAGAAGTTAGTGAAACATTAAATTCTCTCATAAGTTCCAGACCTACTAAGAAGTGTTTTGAAAAAAGTTCATTCATTGATAAGACCCATTTGGTATTTTTAAACATGTTTTTATTGAAGCTGTTCTACACTTTTCATACATGCTTTTATAAAACATTCCTCAAAAAACTTTTGTCCGAACAGAAATAAACGCAAATTTCAATTCCAGATCTAAAACCATGCTAAAATCTTTTTAACATTTCTAGATAGCTCAAAGTACTCTTTCCAATAAAATCTTGAAAAAAGTTTTTCTTTTTCAAATAAAATTAATTAGAATAGTAGTTTTCTGAATTTACTGTGTCGCCTTTGTTGTAAGCAAGATTGATAAACATATCTGACAAGCCTGACAACAGTTTCTGATCTTACTAACTTGTTACACAGCCGAGTCAACACCTTCATCCTAAATTTTACTATTTCTCGTTTATAGCACTTCGACCGTATCACCATTAATACTTGGAACTTTTCTGTTTTTGAGTTATTTGTTTTTGAGACTACATTGTTTTTTGTTATTGCATCTAATATCTTTTTTTTTATATTGTGATATTTGTGAGTTATAATATTTTTCTCGAATAGAATCCTGGTATTCAAAAATTTTTCAAATGAAATTTCCATATTTTTAAAACTCGAGATTTTTCACTAGGTAGATTTTCTTTCCCAATCTTTGAAAACTATGATTTTTTTATTTTACAAAAACCTCGTGCTTTGAAATAAGTCTTAAGTTCATTATTTTTTGTTATTTTACTTCGATTTCTTCAGTTTTATCAGGCTGGTTCATAATTCTGCTTTCACACTTTTTATTCAGTTTGTAATATAACCAATATAAACCAAAATTTTGTTTTGAATAGTACAGAATTCAATTTTGTTTAATTAAAATGGAAAAAAAAACTATTACCTATGCATACATCGTTGGAGAAATAAAAACCACTTTTACATTGATGGTCATCGCATTTTTGTGCTCCAGAGTAAATGCAGGACTTACAATTTGCGGCACATTCTGTTGTTTTTGTTAATGAAACATGCACAAATTTATTTACAAGAACGTCTAGTTATATGAAAATCAAATATTTTTTGAAAACTATATATATCGAACCAGAGCAAGTCATTTGATTGTTAAGTCCATATCCTGGGTTGCATAGATCGCATTTGCCTGACTTGAAGATGTTGCACACTTTGCAATTCGGAGCACAGGCTGAATAAATATTTAAAAAAATTCAATTTTATTCCTACTTAAATAAATATTTTTACATCAAGCCGAAGTTAGAATTACAAGTCCGTTTTTATAAAAAACAAAAAAAACTTCGTTACAAAGGGAAAATTTCTGAAAAGCTTTATGTCTCTAAATAAAACTATTCAGAGTTCAAGTTTGTTTAATTTTATTTGATAAAATAACAAGAACCTTTGCATTCATTGTCTTCTATGCTAAAACCTTCTTTGCATTTGGTACAAATGGTGGCAGAATCACATTCTAAGCAATTGCTAGAACATTCTGAAAGTTTAATAAAATAATTGATCTCAATGTTTGAGACTTCAAAAAACCCTAAATTTTAAAAAATAATATATGAAAGAATCAAATTAATAAAACCACTTTCATTAAACTGAAAAATTCGTACGACTGTTCAACTTTTGAAAATATAGATGATACATATGAGTAATTCAATTTCATAACTTCCATTTTCCATTAAATATTTAGAGCAGTTTCATATTTATGAGTCAATTCAGATTTTTCAAGCAAATCCAAAAGAAATCCTTACGCGGGCAGGCTGGAAGGACAGACGAGGCATATCCCGGTGAGGTGCATACAAGACAATCAGATGCCGATGAGCAAGTTCTACAATTGCTGGAACAAACTATAAGTTTGTTTAATTTTCTTATTATATTTGGAAAAGTTTTTAAAACTCTTATTGGTGAAAAATGTTGAAAAACGCACAAAGAAAAAGGAGTTTAACAAATCAGTTTTAAAATAATTTCTACCTAAACATGTCTCGGATCCAAGATAAAAACCATCAGTACACCTGTTTCATTCAGTTTTTTTTAATTATTGAAAATTTGTTAAAGTTTTTGTGAAAGGTTAGTTAGAATAGAATTATAAATTATGAAAGAACTTCGAACGTTTTGCACACCGCTGTTCCATTATCGGGAAAAAAAACGCAGACATCACAGTTATGCGGACATTCTGTAAAAACAAATAATTTTTTTTTGATTAAAAACTTATTCATTTTTATATTGAAAATGATGAAACATTGCGGCAATTCAACTTCATGAATTATTTCAGTGAGTTTAGTTGCTGCATTGGTACTTGTTCCTTCTGTAATGACTCAAAGGTTCACTCACTGCAAATCAATACATCATGTCACTCTTTCAAGCTATGCCTTCTATTTTGTTGATAAATAGTGCAAATATTTTGAAAAAGCCATCAAGGCAGTTTTATTCCAATCTAATATAGTATGGCCTTGCTAACTTTTGATTTTTTGTTAATTTGAATACTACTGCTTTTCAAAAAACGCTATAACCCTGAATATCTATATAAATATTTATATTTAGCAGAAATATATTTTGACGCTTATTTTATACCTTTCAGCCATCAACATGTCTACAAAGAAAGTAACCAACATCACTGAACAGGCAACACAAAATTGGAATAGCATGTAAATCCTGGACCAGGTTTTGTGGATGGTCGACCATTCATGATATCAAATTTACCATTGGTAAAAAAAAAGCAAAAAAGATTAAACAAGAAATATCAAATACAAGCCTACTTACTACCATCAAAGAAAACTTAAAACGCTACTAACTATTCATTTTTCTTAAATTGACCATTAGTCGCCCGATTGTGGGGTTTCACAGGGCACGTGAGATCGAGCCCGGTAGCTTTAGATAATTAGTCTTATTACCTACCAGTTGAGCTAAGCGGGCTGACTATCTATAAGTGACTCAATATAAAGTAGAAGAGACAGGAAATTGTGTGAAGTTAGGCTTCAAAGAGCATAAAAGTCTAGTTTTATATAGTTTTTTCTAACCATTTAGAATTTCAAAAACTAAACACTTTTAATCAAAAAAATCAACGGTATTCATGAAAAATTTCCAATGAGTAGAACTTCTTCATAATTCTTAATTAACCATAATGAGGTTTTACTTACTGAAGCATTCAGCTGATTTTTTTTGAATAAACTTGTTTTTTAAAAAAATTTTTGTAACTTTAAGAAAGTATATGAAATTCGCGTTAAAAAAACCTGCAATGAAAAACTACAGAGCTAAATGTTTAATTGTTCGTTACCATAATAATGGCAAGAATGAACTAGTAACATATTTATAGTGATTACTACTTTTGAAACCTTTTCTTACTTATACAGCTCATAGAAGCATCGGGATTTTCGACATAGCCTTTTTTGCATTTTGGTTTTGTGGCATCATTATCAGTAGCTGTACATTGTACTTGACTGTTAATAAACAGACAATCTACGCATCCTGGAGGACAAGCTGAAAAATCAAAATTATATAACAACTGTGAAATGTTTGAATACTTATATATAGCAATCAAAAAAATCAATTTCAAAACTAAAATTAAAAATCTAACATAGACAAGCTCCTGTCGTGAAAGCAAAAAAGCCACTTTTGCAACCGTTTTGAATGCAAACTAAGATATTATTAGAGTTCTTTTCGCATTCAGCACAGCCGCTCGGACAAGCTGAAATATATGAACAAGTTACGTCAAATCTAGCAATTTTCATAGCAATCAGGCTATGAAAACTAGTAAGAGTAATATACCAATAAAAGTTTCCAAAAATTATTGAATATGCTGATCTTTTTTTGAACCTTAAACTATAAAAATGAAATTTATTTTTTCAACAAAAAAATGCTTCACCTTCACAGTTCAGCGTGTTTTTTGCTGAATCGTAGAAATACCCCTTATCACATGAACCTGAACACACCTGCCAAAAATTTCAACCTCATTTTAATCTTTGGATAACGCAATAGTTCTATATATTTTTGACATTTTTTTTTTTCTTACTATAATCAAACAATATAACGAGTAAATTACATAAATTTAGTATTTTGAAATATATAAAAAGTTTTGGAGCGATATCAAAAGTTTAACAACCTTTTTTGGAAAACAAAATTATATAATGGGTAGTTTTAGTCTACAAAAAGTGTGATGAAAGGGAAGCACGGAAATGTTGAATTATCAAAAGGTACCATCAAAGATAAAGCAAAAACTTACAAAACATATTGATATCGTTTATCACAAAGAACAATGGGAATCCAGAAAATAAGCTGGAACGAAAGTTTTCAGTGTTATGGCAATAGAAACGCATTAAAAAAGTAAAATTTTTTGTCTCACATAGTAAGCAGCATTCCAATTATTTTATATAGTTGAGCCTTGAAATAATAAAGTTTATTAACTGTTGTAATGCACGAAAAAAGGTTTTGAAAAGTTTGATAGATCTTTTTCATAAATTCGTCAGCTAAAACGTATCTGGAAGTTTCCAAAGTTTTTACTTGGATTCAAAAGATGAAAGTTCAAAACACTTATTAAACTATTTTCATTAAACTTGAATAAGTGCCAAAAATGTTCCAATTCTCAAAACCTGCTCCTAACCATAGGCACGGCTATGTAAACTGTTTTATTAGTCTCTGAAAATTGTCATTAAAAAGTTTCAGACTTTGGCTAATATTTTTTAAATGAGAAATCGAGTCCTACTTATGGCTCTCTCGGGAAAAATTATTTAGTTTAGTCAGTATAAAACAACCTAGAAATACATATTCAAATATATTTTGTATGGTAATAAACATATGAAGCATTTTTATTAAAAAAACTGAAATAAATAGAAAAAGCACTATTCTAACGACATTTAACTGACATTATATTTGATTTGATTATATTGAATACGTAAAATATGGCATAACTTCGTAACAATGAAAAGCATAAATGTTATAAAAAATACTACTTAAATGCCAAGCATTTCAGCACTATGGTATCGTTTTGTGCAAAAAACCATTTCGAAAATAATATTAAAATAGAAACCTTGAAAGAATTTGGCAATTGAAAACTAACTTTTCAAAAATCGACAATAATAAAAAAAAAATTGTTGAAATAAAACTCCAGAAGGTACTAGAATCTGTAAACCATTTAGGAAAATTCTTAGGCTGACTGAAAATGAGAAAAACCCAGAAATTTTTTTTACATTAAATTTTTTGAAAAACGTCTTGGAAATAATAAAGCAATATTTGATGAAATCTCGCGTAAATGAAAACAACAAACCGGTAGATTGTTCACTAAGTTACAAGTCCCTGAACAATGAGGACATTCTGAAAAATGACAAGTTATCAAGAGTCTCGCATGAAGATCTATAAAGGTAATTTTATGTCAAAATATATAACTTAAAAAACCTTGACATTGGCCATTACTATCAACAATCCAATTGGAAGAGGGACCACACTGAGTACATACGCCATTTTCTTTGCATTCTCCAGTGCAGTTTCCATGACAAGCTTTGGAATTCAAAACATAATGTTACAAAATCTTCAAAAAAAATTTTTTGAAAAACAATTAAACGATTGTGAAGATGGTAAAAACATTTGTCGAATTATATTTACAGATTCTCCAAACTTGGAACTGAGAATTCGAATAATATGCCAATTATCTTGCTAACCCACGCAAATGGAGTTGTGAATAGAATAATTAGGTTTACACTTGGAGCAAACGGTCGCTTGATTGGAATCCAAATAACAATCTTCACAGTTTTCTGCACAACCTTATATTATTAAAATATTACTTCAAGCTCCAATTTCAGAAGTTTTTTTCATAACTTGATAATTGATAACAGAATCTTATATTTAATAAAATGAAGTTTTTTCGAAGTTTTACTACGTTTGAAAAATAACTTGTTTGAAATAAAATATTCAAATCATTCAAAGTTTTTAGAATTTTGTGTGTTCATCTACTAACTGACACAAGATCCGGCTTTCATAACAAAACCCGATGAGCAACCGTCAGGGATACATTGTAGAACACCACTGAACATTCCACAGGTTAGGCAGTTTGCAGGGCAGGCTGTGAAATACGCAATAAGGCTTGTAAGATATTGTAAATATTGCTATGTGAAATCAAAAATTATTTTTGAAAAGCACATTCTAAAGAACTTACATATACACAATAAATTTTCGGAACTCAAAGTGTAAGTAAGTGCACACTTTGTACATTTCATTACTGAGTTGTCACTAGAAGTGTAATGACAACTAATGCAGTTGCTTGGACAAGCTATGAAAGAGTGATGTTATCAATGAGCTAAAAAAATTTTATTGAATATTATTTGCTTGTTTTAAACACTTCAATAATGGAAATTCATAAAACAAAACTTCATCAAATTTCAGTTTATTTGTAACTAACGATTGCAAGTTCCGTCTGTAGGCTTGAGAATGAAATTGTCATAGCACTGGTTCAAATCACAATGAGTGCCAGTGCCCATATCAGTACAGGATTTGCAATTAGAGGGACAAGCTGTTAAAAGTATGAATAAAAAATTTTGGTCTAAATTCTTATCAAAATTTTTTCAGACATCCTTAATAATTCAAAGCTAGAAACCATAGCATTGTCCATCAGATGATCTTTTGGCGTATTGGTCTGTGCAAGTGAAGCAAGTGAATCTTGTGCCATCATACGTGCATTCAGGGCAGTATGTGGGACATTCTATAGTTAGAAGTTGATGTAAGTTGTGAAGTTAGTTCGATATTTTTTATATAGAAAAGTTATTCAAGTATAAATATAGTCACCATGACAAGTTCCATTGTAATTGGTGTAACCAGCAACGCATCCTGAAACATCACACGACGAAACTCCATTGACCAAAGAACATGAATTGCAATGCTCAGTACAAACTGTTAAATTTACTTTATTTTATAGAAACAGAACCATTTTGAATAATTTATGAATTGGAACAATTATTGCATATAAATTTCAAAACGATATCTCACTATCACATGTTCCTCCAGTAGTCATAGTGAATTTATCAATACAATGACTGCACACCAAAGTGTTTGAAGAGCTCAGAGAACATTGCTGGCAATTCGATTCACATGCTTAAAACAACAATTTAGTTTTTAATACATATTTTCAAATTAAAATAAAAACTTTTTCATATACTGGTTTTTTTTTTTAATTTGGTTTAACTACATTCCATTCAAGCATTTTATTCTAGAGAATTTTTTGCACATTGTTGTTAGGCTGAAACTGTCAACGTTGAAGGTTCTCAGTGACAATCTTTTTTCTAAAATACAGCTTGATAGTGTAAAACTAGCTTTTTTTTCATAAGTGACCGACCCATCTTACTTAAAAGTAAATTTCAAATAATCATAGACAAGATGTTTTTAAAAACTTCAAAATCTTACTAAAGTTTTTTTTTGTATATTTCGGCTTTCAGACTTAAATCAGCTTACTCAAAGCTATGAGAATATTGAATGTTTCATCAAGAAGTCAAACTGTTCATTTAGATGGCTTTCGGAACATTTATTGTAAGATCTAAATTATGTCGAAACGATACTTCAAACAAAAAAAATGAAACACAAAAATATTTTCTTATTATAGATTCAAAACTGATTTTAGTTTCAAAAGTTTATGGAACATTTTGTTTCCACTCAAATCATTTTTTCTACTTATTTTATTTTGAATGTTTTTATAATTTTAGTTTTCCATACTTTTCCAAAAATTTAATTTTTTTTTAATGGTTTAGTAACATACGAGCACAGTTAGCAGGTGAAGCTGGACTGGGTCCATATCCTGGATTGCACATGTTGGCATCACATTTTCCCGAGCCTGCTGTGAAACACTGCTTACAGTTTGGATCACACGCTGAAATTCAAAAAGTATACTTTTAGTGTTCATTTGCTTTAAAAAAAGTTTGAAAAGGTTCTTGAAAATGTGAGAGGTTAACACAATTTTTAATTAAAGTCACCTTTACAAGTTAAAGAAGACGGTTCAAAGTAATGAGCAAGCTTGCATGACGATTGTCCATCACATTTTCCTGGCCCATTTGTCGTGCAGGACATACAATTGGGATCGCATGCTGTTATGGTTTCAATTAGAGCTGCTTTTATCGATAATATAATGAATAAATAATTTTTATTCTTTAAAATTGTTATGTTCAATGGTGCCTTGCTACAAAATGTACATTTTTTCTAAAAAGATTTTTTAAAAATGATTTTTTTGTAATTAAAATAAGATTTAAACATTTTTTATGTTAAAACAGTGATATAATCGAGGGTTTCATGAGTTCTTCCAATGATTCATAGAAAGCAAAATGCCTAGTTCATCAACAAAACTTTTCATCTAAATGATTAGAGTTGTTCATGTTAACCCGAATTTATTTACTTTCACACACTCCGGATGAAGAAAGACCATAGCCTGATTTACATTGGCCTACTTCGCACTGCTCTGCTACTGAACATTTCTTACAATTTAGGCCACAAACTGTTGTATTTTTATTACCAAGAAAAGAGTAATGTTGGTGAAACGAATCATCAAACTTGCTCATTACATAACATACCAAAGGCTTATTAACTTAAAATTTAACAAACCCAATTACCCTTGCATGTTTTTGTAATGCTGTCATAAAAGTAGAAATCCTTGCAGCCAGCAGAATCACATTTAGTTTCTCTGTTGATATCGCATTTCAAACAACCTGTACTGCAAGCTAATTCGAAAAGTACTAAATGCATTTTTATAAACTATGATTCCAAACATTTCAAAACTTTCATTTCAATAAAAGATATGAAAAAGTTTTAAAACTCGCTATGAACAAAAATAAGGATACAATGAAGTTGCTTTTACTCCATTTGTTTATTATTTTTAACCTGGACAATCCTTTGTTGAATTTCTATAGACGAAACCATTTCGGCAATTTCCTTGATCACAATATCCGGCACCATTGATCGAACAACCATTGCAATTTGGAGAACAGGCTAGAATCGAGTATAATTCGAAAAAGGTTTTTAAAAAATTTTTTCATCAGACAAAAAATAAAAAATTTCAGTACATGAAACTTAATTTAAATATTTATATACCTTAATAGTTAAAAACTAGTTTCAGATTTACCTTGACAAAGCTTGTTTATAAGGACAAATCCTGGAAGACATTTGGCACAAGATGACGTTTTATCATTATTTTCAGCACACACCTCACAATTCCCTGGACAGTCTTATACGGAACAATATCTTAATTACTAATGATTTATGGTAAAGTTGAACTTGTCGAAACTTTTAACTTGATTAAAAATATCAAGTATCAAAAAACTTGTCTTATTTTAAAAAGTTATTTTTGAAAACAATTGAGGCAAAATTGATTTATGATGTCTTTGAAAAATATCTTATCATTTTCATAATTATAAAAAATGTTTTGATGTGATTATGGATCGAAAATTCAAATCAAATTATTTAATTTCATTTGGTTTTACAAAAATCCAAATGAAATGCTCACAACTAAAATATTTAAAAACCAAAAAACATGAAGAAAGTGATAAAAGGAATTGGTATACCGATGCAGGCAGTTTTATCATTGGAGAGGAAGCGAAGGACAGAGCAGCTTGTGCACTGAAGTGGAGGGTTGGTGCTAGAAGCACATCCCGATGCTGTTGCTTGTCTCTTCCATCTTGGACTGCCGTTCACTACTGAGAAAATATAAGCAATTTTATATGTGTTGCACCTACAGAACTTCAAATATTAAATTTTTTCTAAAATTCCATTCAATGTAGAAATTTTAGCTGAAACTTTTTCAATAATTTAACTACAATCGTTTTCCATTCACGACCTTTTAAAAAAATGAAAAAAAAAAACTGGTCAACAATTATTATTTTTTCAAACATCTTTTACTTGAATTCAGATTTCAACTTTTGATTTTGCTTAAAATTATACTAAATCGCATAATTATATACAAAAAAAATGAACAAACAGCAACATATACCTCTTGTGACGAAAAATATTGAAACTATCAAAACCAAATTAGTTTTCATTTTTTGAAAAAGCCAAACTTTTCTAAATAATGATTTTTAATATTTCAAGACAAAATCAACTCATACATAAAAACCCAAAAAACGTTTAAGAAAATTTTAACTAATCTGAGTTATTTTCACTATTTGAATTATTAAAACAAACCATAAAATTATAATAGAAATTTCGTCGAGTCCACTAGAGTGAATAACGGGAAAATTTTTTATATAGCTTTTTTCATGTTATATAATTCAAAATTCTTCAACACAAATTCCATGGTATACATCAAATTTGATCGATGGTTGCTAGTTTTCTTGTCAATGTTTATATAGTGTAATGTATGTTTAAATCATTGTTTTAATTAGTTTCATGTTTTATCGCAAGATTTAGAACAAATATGAAGATATATTTCAATATTATAAGCAGATATAAAAAACTGTAGCAAAAATCAGATTAATAATCTTTTTTAGCCAAAGAAAATACTGCAAATTATTTGAACACAAAAGGAAATTTTATTTAGTACAAAGCTTTTCGTTAACAAAGTAACATTTCCTTTTGTGTTCAAACAATTTGCAGTAAAAAACAGATTTTCTGTAAACACTATTTCTCATTTACCAAAATTAAAAATAAAAAAATGAAAAATTAGTTTTGAGCTTATAAATAGATTAAGAAATATGACAAGTCTCAGACTGAAATCTAAATAGCAATGTCAAAAAATGTGATATAATTAGAGAAAAGATAAAACGCTGTCTTGCCTACAAAAAACACAGAAAAAAGTTCAAAGCCAAAAGCAAAGCTTTGTGAAACGTAAAAGTTTAAAAGTAGGAAAAGTATTATAATGAACTCAAAGGTTTCAGTGAATACCAGAAAAAACAAGGTTCAAAGTTTGGAAGTATTTTTCTAAAATATGTCACAAAATGATATGACCAAAGGTATTGAAAGCATCCAGAAGATTAAGAAAACCCAATATAAAAATATATAAAATAAAAATATTGATTTTTCTGGTCTTATAGTACCTTATTTTCTATTCTATTAAATTTGAATTATTTGTTTTACTTTTTTCCATTTTCATTTACGGTATATCATTATACCCTTGGAAGGTAGTTGTTTCACGGTTCTATTAGGCTGTAGCTTTAATTCGATTTGATTTTATTCATGCCATTCTATTTCTTTTTATAAATTTTTATAATTAGTTTTTAATTTATTTTTAGCTTGCTCACTTAAAGTCAACTTTTTTTTCAAATTTTTTGTAATTGTTGTTCTTATCAAAAAAGAATCTGTATTTAAAAAAAATATTCTCAAAAACGATCAACATTAGCTATAATCCCTGCAAAACACAAACGGACATAGCCTTTAGAAAGAAATATAATTCTTTCTACTCAAACATTCCTTTACACTCTATGCTTCACAGTTAAAAAACAACACTGTTAGCCTATTAAAATGACTAAGCAAGATCGTGCACCAGATATATAAATCAAACAACATTCAACAAACACCATAATTAAACAATACACTACTAAAAACGCTTACAACAATGAACAACTAATAAGATAAAATTTAAATTTTACACACAGAAACAGTTTCAAATAAATTTTTACTTTAAAAATAATTGAATTTTCAACCACCTGCCATCACCCATATAGAAATATCGCTCAATCTACACATATTCAGAAGCTTCTAGTGTCATATTTGAATGGAATTGGACCATCTTATCATATTTTTTTTTCATTTTAATTGTGTCTCACATGCGAATTCATATTTCATTAATATATTTATGACAAAAACTAATTGCTGACTCGGGTTTCAAACACCTTTGGATTGACAGTGTGAAAGCAGTGAAGTTATTGAGAAATGGAAGATTTCGGTCAAATAGAGAATAGCCTGACAAGTTTAAAAATTATAAAACAATGAAAAAGCAATTAACAATAAATTGTAAATTAAATTTTAATAAGAGTGCTGAAGATTCCCATGGAAAGGTCGAATTTGAAGGTTTAGTCTGTTTGGTTTAACCATTGTTTTTTCAAAACTCTCCATTGAAATTTGAACATGAAAATTTCTGAAAATTCAAAAATGGTAATTGGATAAAAAAAAATCTCGATGCTACAAATTTGTGTTATCTCCTAAAACAAACTTATGAGCCATCCTGGTAATTTGTATTGAACTGTTTGCAGGTCTCATTCTTTCAGTTTTTTTCAGTTGAATCAATGGTTGCTTGGTTTCCTTCTTAGTATTTACTGAATGACGCAAGACCATTCTTCAAACATTTAAATAAAGAATTTTAAAAAAATAAAATAATAATAATAATAATAGTTTTTGATTTTTAACAATGAGATTTTCAAATTGAATACGATGCCCAGAAGTGTGTAGCGCTTGCCAGAGTACACTAGTTTGTAATAGGTGGTGGATATTATAAGTCAGAAACAATCTGTGCTAGAAAAGCAGTGTAAAAATGTGATAAAATAAATTTTTGATCAAATGATTTTTTTTGAGAATTTTTTTTATTTTTGGAAAAAAAATTTTTAATAATTGACTGAGCAGAAAAATGATGCAAACATTGGAAAATTGATATTTTATTTATTTTATAAAATTCAGTTGCAACTTCTAACTGAAATAACTAACTTAGCATTCATTTAATAGATATTCAATTTTCCTGATCAATTCATGAGTGATATAGGAAATTTCTAGGTTGTCCGACAGGATGTACAACTTGTACTGATGCTTCTACTTGTTCTGCATGTAAAAGTACCCATTGGTTGGATGGGTCTAGCTGTTCAGGTGTTTTTGAAGTGTACTTTTTTTTAATTTCATATAATTTTTTCAAACTAAGAATGTTTTTATAAATAATCTTTATTTAGAAAATCAAGTGAAATTTTATATAAATAAAACTTTATCACAATTCATTAGAAAAATATCGAAAAAATATATGGTAGTTATATAAAATAATTTAAAAGTTAAATATTAGAATTCGTTAATTAAAGTCATTATAGTGTATTAAGTCTATATTAGATTGTGATGATCAAAAATTTTCATAATTAAAATTATTATTGTTTGAAATAAACTTAAATTATATTTCGGAGATTGAACTTTTACTAACCCTCTCACTTTTTTTCTCTTTTTCTTTCCTATATTTTTTGATTCCTTTAATAGTGGGTTTCAGGTCTGGGTGTTTGTATAGCATTGCGGATCGTTGAAATCACTATTAATTAAAGTATTTTTAAGCTTTCAAAACATATTTTCGTTATTTTTCCGATAATTTTTTAGAGATATCTGGCTTTTTCTTTTTTTTCTTAGTAACTCAGATTCTAGCTTTCATGAAATTTATTTTATTATAAAGACTCAAATAATTAAATTAAAAAAAAAATATTTTTATTTTTATTAACCAATAAAAAACTTTTTTGTAATTTTGCCGAAATGTGCGTAAGGGCTCTTCTAATGGGCTTCACGCCGTACACCAACTTCACCTCTTGGAGACCTTCTTTAGCTAAGGTGTGTTTATACTAAAATAATTCCTGAAAATAACGACATTTCTTATGAAGCTTGAAATTTATTACTTAAGCTGTAGTGCACTAAAGTAGAAGTTTATCTTATTGAATAGTTATATGGATTCATATGGACGTTTAAAGTCAATATCGTATTTACAAAAAACTTGGTTGATACTTTGAACTACCGCAATTTATATTTTTTAGCACGACTTTTGTTAATATATTGCCACATCATAAACTTATTTTTATTAGATCATCACCTTTTTAGGGATTCAATTGCCTTGCTATAAGTTTGAGATGTTATTTTAGTTAAGGGTATTATGGAAATTTAATTTGAATTAAAATATTTTTAACTAGCTTGACTTGTATTAAGCACCACTCTCTAGGCCAAAATTCCTAATGAATAAGTAAGATATATGATTTTTTGATCATTATTAAAATGTCTTTAAATAATTTTTTTTAAATATTGGATAAAAAAATTTCTTTTAGATACAAATTTTTGAGTAAATTTTTTGTGAAATTTATTCTATAATTTTTCAAAGGATATTTCAAAAGTACAATATTCTAGGAGGCCAAATATTCCTAATAATTAAGATGACATGATTAAAAAACGTTATCAAGGTGTCTCTGAATCATTTTTTGATCTAAAAAATTTTTTCTCAGATAGAAATTGTTGAGTAATTTTTTGTGAAATTTTTTAGCATTACAAAATTTTCGCTATTCATCGTTCTCTTTTACACTCTAGATATTTTCTTTTTATCTTACTTTCTTTTATTTCTAACTGTCTCATTTCTAAGTTGTAATCTCTTCAAAATCGCGCTGCCAAAATTGTTCTTCAAGTCGACTATTATTTTCCATTTCGTTCTTGCCTCGATCGCCTTCATTGGTTGCCGGTCGCACAAAAAGCCCAGTTCGAGTTACTGTAGCTCACCGTTAATACTCTATATTTCAATTAGCCGGCTTACTTATATGAGCTTCTTTCTATCAGACAAACTCATGAGTCTCACGTCCTCAAACTCTGGCTTATGGCTGCATCAGCCTGTCTCTTCTAACTCTTTTTCATATCGCTTTTTTTAGTATATCGACCCTCATTTATGGAATTCTTTTCCACTTGATCTACGTCTTTCATCTTTTTTTAAACAGTTTCACAAGCGTTTAAAAACGCATCTTTATAGCAGCGTCTCTCTGTCGTAGTTCCTAGGATTACACAAGGGCCTCTGCAGCAAACCTAGTTTGCAAACTGCGCGCTTTACAAATGAATAATGATATTATATCAGCTTCTAATTATACATGTTGCTAAAAAAACTTTCTTGAATGTATCAATTGTGACCCTTTCTATACCTTCTTTACCCAAATTCTAGAAAAGCCGTTATTATTTTATTAAAAAAAAACCATCTACTAACCAAAAGGTAAACTAAAAATATAACATCTAAAAAGTGAGAAAAAAACTAAAAGTATAACATCAACTAACAAAAGTACAAACTACAAAATAAAATTTACTGAAAATATCGAATTTAGTAACAAAAACTAACAGTGTAATTTGCAGATTTTTTAAAAATTTTCACTAGGGGGTTCAAAACAGTTTTTAAAAGCCCGAAAAGATGATTTGTAGAAGCAACGAGAATTTCGCAAATCATAAGACAAAATGGAGTTTGAAAACTTTCTTTTTTTGTGCAATTAAAATTGCACAAAAAATTTAAGATTTAAAAAATATATAAAATTCAATTTTTTTAGTTTTAAGTTTTTTATTTTTAATTTTATTTTTATTTCTTATTTTCAAGAAATTTTTAATTTTCACAAGTTTCATTATTTTTCACTTTTAAGCTTAGGAATTTTATGTGGCGAGAAAATGACGAAACGAAGGTTAATCTTTTGCTGTCTTCTGATTGGCTGCTGAAGTTTTAAATTTTTTTTTGCAAATTTTGAAAAAAACAATTATTAAAGGTTAATTTTTTGTTGTGGTTTAATTGGTTGCTTCAAATTAAGATTTTCTTTGCAAATTTTGAGAAAAATAATCATTTTGTTTCAATTAAATATGTTTTCGGGTTCATACAAATTTTGGAAATTTTCAGCAACCAATCACAACACAGCAAAAAGATAAACGCTTCGTTCGATCAGACTCACCCTTTTATGGGCTTAACCGCTCCTGTTTTAAAACAGCCAATCACAGGAAGGAGAATAATTTTTCTTATCTAGCTGGTTGCCTCAAGCTATGCTGCTAATGTTTTTTATGCGCTATTGCAATGTTTTTTTTTCAAAATGCACCATTGTGGATCATTTCAAATCAAACCAGCTTGTCAAAAGCACTTTTTTTGCACTTGATAACGTTCATGTTGAAATCTCTTAGATGTGCCTCCAAGAATATTTTATAGCGTTCAACTATGGTTAAAACATTTTTTCGTTTTTTTTTGTTTGATTGTGAAAAAGTTTTTTTTAGATTTTGAAGTCCGTCAATCGGGTAACATCAACAGCCTATCAAATTGGTGCTTTACGATTCTTCGTAAAAATATTGAAAAGATACTTTTCATAAAACATCGGTATTGAAGATAATATCATTCTAGAGTACATAAAGAATTGTACAGAGTATAGTATTGTTAGAGTTTTTTCGGGACATCTGTAGATTGTTCAGCTTTCTCAACCTTAAAGTAGTTGGGTCAAAACTACGGCCTTGTAGGTTTTCACTTAAGTAGAATGGACTGCTCAGTTATCTTTATTAACTCGTTTCTGTCGAAACTACCTTTTTCTGTATAAAAAATAAATCGAAATTTTTGAATCTTTTTGGAAGATTTATCTGAAATTTAACAACAATTTATTAAGCAGTTTCAACCTATTGTTCGATATTTCCAATTTCAGTACTTATTTAAAACCAAGAACTATATGAAAATCATTTAATCGCATTATACTCAAAAAAATTATTTTTAATGACAGAAATATTTCTATTCAATTATTATTTTCATTATTTCAATATAGTAATATTTATTTTCAATTTTACTTAAAAAAACTATGAAAAACCTAGAATTCAAACGAAAAAATCTATTTAAGATTTTATTCACTTACTGAAAAATGTTTTATGTAAGAAGCACTTTTAAAAATTTCATAAAATCTCAAAAAATTGATGTAACTCTCAATCATAATTAGATGGAATTGAGAACTTTTTGAATAGTCGTTTTAACAATAAAAGTGAACATTTTCAGTAATCATTGAAAAAAATTGAGCAATTTTTCGGTTAGAAATGATGATGATGAATAAGTTTTCGAAAGTTTTACAACAAAAAATATACAAGCAATGGAACTGCTGAGACACAAAAAATCAAATAATGAAGTTGTAACTTATTGAAGTACAATAGCCTGAATCTAAAAGTAAGGACAACAAACACTAAGTGTTTATTAAATGACACGAAGCTTTTCGTAGTTTACATTATCAAGTGATAATCTTAATAATGTAAGCTAGCCTTACAAAAAGCTTCATGTCATTTAATAAATACTTTATGTTTGTTGTCCTTACTTTTGGTAACTTATTATTATTAGATTATTAATTAACTTGCAAGGCGCACAGTTTGTAAACTAGGTTTGCTGCAGAGGCTCTTGCATAATCAAAAGAACTAGCGAAAATGTTCAAAAAAAAAGAAAAAACGCAGTTTGAATGAAAGGGAATTGAAGAGCGGTGTGTGAAAAAAAGCGACATGAGAGATTTTGGAAGAGATAGGCTGGTGCAGCCACTAACCGGAGTTCAAAAACCTGATGAAATTATGAGTCTGTATAATAAAAGAACCTCATATGAATAGGCTAGTTGATTAAAACATTAATTTTAAGCGCTGAGCTGCAATAACTTGAAATGGGCTTTTGAAAATCGAGGCAAGTTAGTGAGATAAAAAATAGTATTAGTCTTGAAAGAGTTTGTCAAAGCCGTTTTAGAGAAATTGAAGCATGGAAGTGAGACAGTTTGGAAGTCCGCAAAGTGAAGAGTTGTAATAAGAGAGCCTGGAAAGAACTAAAATGAAGGTCAAGGCTAAGCGGTTTTGAAGGGTAGAGACTTGCGTACTTGTTTGATTATGCTTGTATGATCTGAAAAGTGAAGTTTAGAAAGTTTGGGCTAAGGTCGAGAGTTAAACTTTGTATTCTCAATTTGAAAGTTACAGAAAGAGTAATGCCATTGAAGGTAATTTCGGTAGGAAGGTTGGATTTGGACAAGAGTTTAAGACTGCCAACAAAAATCATTTCATTTTCAACATAAGATGCTTGTTAGAAAACCGAAAATTAGTTGGTTGATACTTTTAAAGTCTTAGCGAGACTGGGGAGGATCAAGATGAGACACCGATAGAGTGTGATGTCATCAGCAAACTGATGATAAAAAACAACTTGCTTTTGTATGATTTCGCTAAAAAGAGATGTCTATAGAAAAAAGAGTATGGACTCGAAAACAAAAAATTGGGAGAAGTAGAAGAAAAGCTACCTTTTTAACTGTTGGCGTTCAGAGAGATAGGAATGAAACCATTGTGAAACTATGTAAACAATGTGTAACTACTGAAACTTGTCTCTAAAACATTGTTATTGATGCTCTTTTAACCCCTGATTCTAGGAAACTCTTCCAGCTTTTTCTTGTTGATTTATTTCATTTTTTCAAAAATATTGAACACTCATTCCTGGACTTGTCTTGGTTTTTTTCTTGCTCACTTCTAATCTTTGCAAGAGTTTTTCTACGGTTTCTTTTTTCAATTTCCCTCTCTTTTTTTACTTTTTATGGCGTTTTTCAAAATTTTGTTACATCAAACAGCTTTTAATAATGATTTTCTGAAAGTTATTTTATGCTTCTTTTTTTTCTTGCTTTGTTTACTGTATTCCTTTTCACTATAATCTCTTTGAATTCAGCTTTAATCTTTACTGCAACTTTAACTATACTGCTAGTCCAGTCTCTCATTTTCCTAAATGATGTCATGTCTCTCCATCTTTCATAAAACGTTTACAACTCTATTTTTGCTATCATTTTTCATATGACTCTGCACTATAATGTATACAATTTTTTGTTTTCATCTATTTTGCAATCTTTCTAGTTTTTTATCGCCTTCAAAGAGTGCCAGCCTACGATCCTCTGCTTGCTCACAACTTTTTACTTTCTTTTCTTCATTTTTATGATAAATCCGCTTTCTTTTTTATGGTTCTTTTTTTGTATGTTTTACTCATTCAACTTAAATCTCCTTTTACTTCTCTTCGCTGTAAATTCAGAAACATTTTTCAAGTTCATTGTAACAGAATGATACGATCACCATAATCATCATCATCATCATTTTATTATAGTCAGAACCTTTCCCTTTTCCAAGAATGATGCGATGTTATGTTATATTCCTATCCTCGTCATGAAATAGTTCAACTATTTTCATCGATAATTACTCAAATCTAAATTTTCAATTTAAAGTTCATAAAGATTCTTGTTAAAACTGTAAAATTTTCAAGTAAAGTAGAGACGTATTCTTAACGAAAAGTTTCGTATTTTTAAAATAAAATATGTAGTTTTCATTCATTATGTATTATTTACTTTGGTTTGAAAAAATCCTAAGCATGTCTTTGATCTATTTTTTCAATTTTTATGAAGTTCTTATGCTGATTTATTTATAGATATCCCATTTTGTTTTATGAATACAAAAATATTTTAAAAATCTTTTTCGCGACAATATTGCGAAATCCAGCGGTCTTTTGTGAATCTAAAAATATTATGTAACAATAACTTGAGTTTTTTAAAAATAAATTATTTGTTTCTTTTCTGTTTATTTAGTTACTAAGAAACTTTAGTAAATACCAACAATGAAACCCAGCAACCATCGATTCGACGATAGGGAGGGGAAAAAACCTTTACTTGAAACAATAATGGCCTTTATATATATAATAAAACGCTCATTTTATGCTCATTAATAGGAGACTATTTGGAATAACTAGATCAATCTTTCAAAGTTTTAGAAAATTTGAATAAATTTTACAGCTGTAATAAACAAGATACACAATAAGACTGTTGAGATAGTCCGGTTTTAGGATTTCACCACTTGAATATTTTAGTTGAATTATGAAATATTGTTTTCTTCTTGTTTTTATTACTCTTATCTTTCCAGGTAAACTATTATAATGAGATACAATTGTTAATAAGAAATCGATGGTCAAACTTTTTTTGGCATTTTTACGATAGGCTAAAAATTCTTTAAACTTACATTTTTTAGTTTTGAAGTTAAGCTTAAATAGACTATATTTAATTACCAATTGATTCGATGGATGCTCTGTTAGTTGTTTGAAATTCATTCATTCAACTTTTTTGTCGAAATGAAATTTTTTATAAAAAAAAATAGTTTTACGTTAATTTTCCACATTTCAATTAAATTTCATTTTGAAATTGTTTATTCAAACATTAAAAACTTTTTATTTCAAGTATTTATTTGAAGTTTCAGATTTTTTTAGCACAAAATAAAGTACCAATATTAATTCTATAGCTGTAAAATTTAACTTCTAAATAACTTGATAGTGAATAGCAGTCCAAGATGGAAGAGGCAAGCAACAGCATCGGGATGTGCTTCTAGCGCCAACCCTCCCCTTCAGTGCACAAGCTGTTCAGCCCTTCGCTTCCTCTCCAATGATAAAACTGCCTGCATCGGTTTGAATAGTTTTATAAAATTTAAAAAAAAATAATTCTAAAACTTGAGAAAAGTGCAAGTTTTTCTTTCAAAAGTTATAAATTAAATTTTTTTTTCGTTTTTTTTATCGAGATAATATGACTAAAAAATGGTTGTTCATTGTTTTTTTTTCAAATGTTTTGCATTTTTATAATCAGATTGCCCATTAAACTGTGAGGAATGTGCTGAAAACTTGGGCAACACGTATATTTGTAAAAAGTGCAAGGCAGGATTTCTTCTTTCAGCTGATTTCAAACTTTGCAGCGGTAAATCTGAGATTACACAAAAAACATGCTTATAATATCAATATTCAAAATTTTTATTTCCATTTGATCTTTCTAGCAAAACAAGTAGACGCAGCGTTTTTTATATTTTTTATTGTAAAACTAAGCTAAAAATACTATCTTCACGTTGCCACGACGTCTTAGGGTTTGTGTTAGTTACCTGGAGAGAATATCTTTAGGTCATCGAAAAGATTATTTTCATAACAAAAAATGATAAACGCAGTGTTATCTTGTTTTATTTTTATTCAGTTCTGCGATATAAGGCTATTTATATTCGTTTGCAACAAATATATACTATCTGGTGTTTGATAATGGACAAGTTACGAGTTTTTTGTTTTTTGAAGCTTGCGCTTCTAACTGTAATGCATGTACAACCAATGGAGCGGGGTTTTGCGATGAAGGACAGTGCCAAGCAGGTTTCACGTACAGGAGTTCAACGAAAAGTTGTCCTGGTAATTATGTATTTTTTGCATTAAATATTTCATTTTTTTTATTTGTTTGTAAAATTTATACAACAAAATCAATCAACCTCATTTAGATAATAAACCTATTTTTCCCTATAGCTTGCAGTACAGGTTGTTTGAAATGCGAAATTAACAAAGAAACTAAATGTGATTCTGATGGCTGCAAAGCAAACTATATTTATGATAGCAGTACAAAAACATGCAAGGGTACTTCAATTTTTTATTCAACCCACGTGTAATGGAAAAAAATTGAACTTAAGAATGACTCCAATATTGTGTTTTTTTATAATTTTAGCTTCATCATAAAACGTTTTATCGAAAATCATATTATTGTTGCAAACTGACATATTTAAAAAATTTGCAAAGTTCAACTTTGAATTTTCAAAAATATATTACAAAAAATTCAAAAAATCTCTGAAAATTTGATTTGTCTTTAGTTTATTGAAAACTAATCTTTACTTTATATTTACTATAACCCAAATTGATATTTTTCCAGTTGTTTCAAATTGATATTCAATACAGCCTGTTCTGCAAACTGTAAGAAATGCTCAGTAGCAGGCCAATGTGATGCAGGTCAGTGTGAATCTCGCTTCGGTCTGTCGACTTCCCAAACCTGTCAAGGTAAGTTCATTCCGATCAAATCGGTTATTACTTGTTTTATATCTTATCAATTATTGAACTTGAGAACTTGAAACGTTGAACATATTTGTTTTGATTTGTTTTTATAAAAACTTCGTTTAAGTTTTTAGAGATTTTAGAACGTTTTTAAGAGAATCACAGCTTCATTTTAACCATATTTATTATTATCAATAATAGAGATAATTTTTTTAAGTAAGAAAGATAAAAATAAACAAAATTGAAGCTAAAATTCAAACCATAACAGCCTGTGATCCAAATTGTATGACGTGTGCGTCAAATGGGCCAGGAAAATGTGATGGACAATCCTCATGCAAGCTTGCTTATTACTTTGACCCGTCTTCTTTCACTTGTAGAGGTACATTTAAATAGTTTGGAGTTGAGAACTTATATATGAACCTATAATTACTTTAAAAAAATTAAAAGTTTGATTTTTTTATCGTATTAAAAAGAAAAGATTTGGTTAAGGCCAAATTAAAGCAAAAATACATAATTTCAGCGTGTGACCCAAACTGCAAGCAGTGTTTCACAGCAGGCTCGGGAAAATGTGATCCCAGCATGTGCAATCCAGGATATGGACCCAGTCCAGCTTCGCCTTCTAACTGCGCTCGTACGTAGTTTAATTGATAAAAAAAAATTTTTATTTCATGAATTTTCGCATAATTTCAAATTCCTAAAGTGTAATAACGTTCTTTAGAATGTAAAATCATTACATTTTTTTGAAGCATGTGAATCGAATTGCCAAACATGTTCTCTGGGTTCTTCAAACACTTTAGTGTGCAGTCAATGTTTTGATAAATACACTATAACTACTGGAGGAACATGTGATAGTAAGAAATATTAATGAATTCCCATATAAAAATTAATTCATAGAATCATATTGAAAATAAAATTCCAATCTGAATTATTTTAGAAATAACTTTAAACATTATCAGCGTGTCCGAGCAATTGTAAATCATGTTCTTTGGTCAATGGAGTTTCGTCGTGTGATGTTTCAGGATGCGTTGCTGGTTACGCGAATTACAATGGACAGTGTTATGGCAAGTATATTAAGTTAATAAAACATAAAAATTTTATAAAAGTTTTGAGTTTAATTAGATTTTCATTAATATAAAATAATATACAAAAAAGCCAGCTACTTTGTTCGTTCATCAAGGCTAACACTTCTTCAAACTTATTGTGTAAAAAGCCAACATTCAAATGCCTAAAATTAGATCTTCAAAACTCTCGATTCATGCCTTCCGCTTCTTTTCACCTTCACCATTTTTTTTCTCTACTCTCTTACCGTTTCTTCTATCCTTCTTTCTTTTTTTTAAATCATATTTTCGCCTTTGTATTGTCTAAGCTTTATACTGGAATGGCTGGTTTGGAAAAAATAAGTAGTTTTTTTTGTTGAAAACAATTTTTCTACGAGATTTCAGTTTTTTATCACTTCTATTCAACAGAAACTATTATTACAATATCTTGAAAGCAGCTAATGACGATAGGTTTAATTTTTGAATATTATTTGGATCTTTTTTCAGCTTTCAGCTCATTTAATTATGATGTTTCATAAAGAGGCTATTTTGAAAATTTTTTTCAAGAACTGGTCTCAAAATGTTATAGCAAGTATTTAAGTAGAAGGTTTTATTTTATTACTAATATTATCTTTAGGTCTAATTTATTTCTTTTTCATACTTGTGTGCCCCATAGTTCCGCAATCGGCCCGCTCTTATTTAAACGATATTTTGATGAGCTAGAAACAATTGCGCTAAAGTTTGAGGTATCACCAATATGCAGATGACTTTTTAATATATTCTAAATTTTTTTTTAGTTTAACCGAGCAATTGCAGAATAGATTATTTGACTGTGCCGATGGATGGCAGCCTGGATAGAATCCAAACTAAGTAGGTCAAAAACTGAAGCTATATGATTTTTTTGAGATGAATATGTTACCAACCACACAAAGTGGGATATTTGATACATTCATCAAACTTTCGAAATTGCTCGAAACCTCAGTGTTTTTATGGATAAAGACTTGAGTATGAACTCATATAAGCAAAATTTTGCAAGTTTTTCAGCTTTTAAGTAGATGAGGTCCATGTAATGTTAATACTAATATTCAAATTAAGGCTAAAAATTAGTCTGAAATATCTATCGAAAAAACTCATATCTTTTCTTGAAATAACCAGAAACGAAAGCTCATATAATCGGGCTCAACCAGTATATTCGTCTAGGTAAAAGACGATTAGTATTGGAAGCCGTAGTTTCGACGTTGAGGGGTCAATTTTTGGAACACTTTGCTTGAGAGTTTAAAAAAGGTAGAAAATGTAAAAGTTCTCGAAATGGGTTAAAAAAAGGGTTTTTAAGCAAGTTTTAATGTTCCATAAGCCTGTTATTTTCATGTTTGATTTCACTCTCATAAGATTATAATATACCAAGTGAACTTGGAAACTAACTGGGTTAAACATCACCATAATAAAGTTTGTTCATTAATATTTTTCCGGTTGTTTTTATCAAAAAGTATTTGAAATTTTTATGTAGAATGTCCGCAAAACTGTCTTCAATGTTCATATGATGGTACTAGTACTAAATGCATCACTTGTCAATCTAAGTTTGCTAAAAGATCCTCAAACGGACAGTGTTATGGTAAGTTATGAAGCTCATTGTAAGTTTAAAAACTCATTTGATATTTTTTTTTTCAAAAAAAAAAAGATTTTTCAATAAATTATTTTTTAAATTATAATCCTTTTAAAAGCTTGTCCTTCTAATTGCAAATCCTGTACTGATATGGGCACTGGCACTCATTGTGATTTGAACCAGTGCTATGACAATTTCATTCTCAAGCCTACGGACGGAACTTGCAATCGTTAGTTACTAAATAAATTAAAATTATTTCAATTTTTTTTGGTAAATGCATGAAGTGTAATTTTTTGAAAATTAATAGATTAAATAATAACTATAATAAATCATCTTTTTATAGCTTGTCCAAGCAACTGTATAAGCTGTCATTACACTTCTAGTGACAAATCGGTAATGAAATGTACAAAGTGTGCACTTACTTACACTCTCACTTCCGACAATTCCGCGTGCACTTGTAAGCCGCTTACGAATTATTTACAAAATAGTCTTATATTAACATAGCAATATTTACAATACCTTACAAGCCTTATTGCGTATTTCACAGCCTGCCCTGCAAACTGCCTAACCTGTGGAATGTTCAGTGGTGTTCTACAATGTATCCCTGACGGTTGCTCATCGGGTTTTGTTATGAAAGCCGGATCTTGTGTCAGTTAGTAAATGAACACAAAAATTACCAAATTTTTTGAAAATTTGATACTACTATTATTATTTTTAATACCTTCGAATGAATTTTATCATTAAAAACTATTTTTATCTCATTTTGAATTTTACTATGAAATGAAAATTTAAATAAAATATTATGTAGATGGAGATAAGAGAGTAACTCAAATTTATACAAACAAGGTTGCCCAGACAATTGTAAAGATTGTTATTTGGATTCCAAGCAAGCGACTGTTTGTTCAAAATGTAGACCTAATTATTCTCTTCACAACTCCATTTGCGTGGGTCAGCAGGATTTCAAAATCATAACTTTGATGTGCATTTGAAATACCTGTAAACATTACGTTGATACTTATTTTACATTTTTTTAAAATTTACTGAATGTTTTTCAACAAATTCAGAAATTTTTCATTTAAAATTATTTTGGTAAAAAAGCTTGTCATAAAAACTGCACTGGAGAATGCAAAGAAAATGGCGTATGTACTCAGTGTGGTCCCTCTTCCAATTGGATTGTTGATAGTAATGGCCAATGTCAAGGTTTTTTAAGTTATATATTTTGACATAAAATTACCTTTATAGATCTTCATGCGAGACTCTTGATAACTTTTCATTTTTCAGAATGTCCTCATTGTTCAGGGACTTGTAACTTAGTGAACAATCTACCGGTTTGTTGAGTTAACATTTTTATTGATGAAAAATGATATTGAGTTATTAAATAAAATCTTTTCAATATTTTGAAGTTTTAGTTGGATTGCAATGATTTTAGGTGTGTTCAGGTTCTTGTGACACAGGGTACTTCCATGATTCGGCAGTAAGCACGTCGAACTGCAAAGGTAAACAACATTTAATTTCGATATGTTTTTAAATAATTAAATTAAATTATAAATATCAAAGCCGATGAACGATTGTGAAAGTTGCAAAATTTATATTTTAGTGGCACAAAAATTTTCAATTTGATGAAAATTTTTTGAAAAATTCGAAGAAATTAATTAATATTGTGCCTTTTTTTTCAAATGAGAATAGTATTGATAGTTTTTTTATTCAGTAAAACCATTATCAATGGTATGAATGAAAAAGCTCAAGTTTCCCTCAATTTTCATTTATTCATAAATTTCATTTGTAAAAGAAAAATTAATTTTTGTGGTTAGTAAAAATTTAAAAATTGTTTTATAATCTACTCAAATTGAAAATTTAACATAACGTTTTTATGTTTCAGCTTGTCCAAGCGGCTGTGCTAAATGCGAAAAAAACTCTAATAATATCTTAGTTTGCATTCAAAACGGTTGCAAAAGTGGCTTTTTTGCTTTCACGACAGGAGCTTGTCTATGTTAGATTTTTAATTTTAGTTTGGAAAATATGTTTTTAATGATATAAAATTGTTTCAACAAATTTGACAGTTTAAATAATTTTTAATTTTCAGCTTGTCCACCAGGATGCGTAGATTGTCTGTTTATTAACAGTCAAGTACAATGTACAGCTACTGATAACGATGCCACAAAACCAAAATGCAAAAAAGGCTATGTTGAAAATCCCGATGCTTCTATGAGCTGTATAAGTGTGTCTTCAAACAGTTTTTCATGCGTTTCTTAAGATGTTTTTAACATTTCTTCTCTTGATCCACGTGGATTAACTTGTTCAAAATATTAATTTTTTGAATTTATAGAATGTCCAGACAACTGTGACGTGTGTACTATCACATTGAGTAATGGAACAGCTGTATGCCAGACGTTCGTTACTTAATTGAAATTATTAATAATCGCTTAGTGTTATTAAAGGTGTTTTTTATTTTGATTTTTTTCTAAACAAACTTTTGCTTTATAACAGATGTAAGGACGGGTTCTATCTAGGATCGAGAAAATGTTTAGGTCTGTCAAAAAAAATAAAAAAAATTATGAATAATTAAAAATATTCGATTGAATCAAATTGAACATTTTTTAAAATAACTGCGATACTTAACCATTGAAATAATTTACTATGGAGCTTAAAAACGTATTTTTTCAATGAAAATTTCATAAACTGGCAAAAACTATATTTTCTATTAACCAAATTAAAATAGTGCGCTTGATAGAACTGAATCAAAACTGAATTTTAAAACTTAAACTTAAGCAATTGAAAAAAGGAGTTATCATTCTTTTCTTAAAAATATTTTGAACATATTTTTTGTTTGTTTCTATAGAATGTTCCAGAAACTGCAGAACATGCTCATCAGCAACAACTTGTCTCATTTGTGCGTATCCAGGATATGCTTCTGCAGTTATACCATCTTGCCCACGTAATGTTTCATTTTAAAAAATGAATTGAAAAAAATAGAAATTTTAAATTAACATATAGAAAAAAACTAAATATTATATATATAAAAAATTTTAAATTAAAAAAAATTCATTGGCTGAATGAATTTTATTTGGAAAAAAACTTTTCAAAAATTATAATTTTATTCTCATAGTTTGCATATAACTTGATAATAAAAGTTTAAAAAGCTTTGTTCTAAATAAAATATTAGAAAACATAAACAATCTATCAAACCTACAGAATGTTCCAGTAATTGCTTAGAATGTGATTCTGCTGTAAAATGCACCAAATGCAAACCAAGCTTCGTAGTTGCTAATGATACGTGTAAAGGTAAGCATTTTTTTTTAATAGTTAAAAAATGTATAATAATAATATCACTAAAAAATTTTGCTCATTTTTAGAATAAGATAGTTTTAAAATGAATTTCTATTATATAACTTATAAAGAGAATTTTTCGATAAGTTTAGCTTTAATATGAGACATTGGTTTACACAGAGATTCTACAAAAAAAGAACTAATTAGATACATAACGTTTTATTAAATAAAAAATTTTCAAAGAAATTTTGATCACTAGTAATTATATTCGAATGAAAATTTGAATTACATGAGCGGGAAAATAAAATTGAAAAATTCAGCATTAGTTTGTATTTTAATATTCCCAGTTTAGCTTTGAGAGCTCTCATGAATAACAATATTTTTTAAATTAACTTTCGTCAGTTAACATAAATTTGAAAACTAAAATAATGAAAAAGATTTTCAAATAAAAGAATTAATTTTTCAGCTTGTGCTCCGAATTGCAAAGTGTGTAACATCTTCAACGCCGGTAAATGCGATCAATGCAACCCAGGATACGGACTGAACAGTCAAATGACCTGCCATCGTATGATTTTTATGAAAGCTGATTAAACCTCAACATTTATTTTTTTATACTAAAATATTCTATTAGCGAGATCATGCAAAAGCACGCCGTTTTATATCATCAGTTCGCGAATGATGCTACTCTTTTCTGATGCCTCTTATCTTGCCCCCACCCAAACCTCATTAAGATTTTTGAATGCATCACCAAACTCAATTTCTAATTTGCTGACAATCATAATGGATTCCAACAAAATTAAATTCATGTTCTTTGGAAGTTCCATAGTTTTCTCTTAATCCAGTCTTCCCACCCAAGTTACCTTCGACAGCACCAAAACTGTTACTTCCAAACTCAAGATACTAGGTTTACTCCAGATTTTAATCCTATCTTTACACACTTTGTTTTCAGCTTATACAAGCATCCAGCTTTCATCTCTATGCGACCAAACAAATACGCAGTTTTCTACCCTTCATCACTACCGTTGCTTTGACTATTATTTTTGTCTTTCCCAGGCTCGACTGTTGCAACTCTTATCTTTGTAGATATTTAAAATGTTTCATTTCAAAGTTGCATTCTTTCAAAATTCGCGCTGCCTTAACTTTCCTTAAAGCCGATTACTTTTTATCATCTCCCGCTTGCCTAGATTGCAGTCATTGGTTGCCACTCCTGCAAAAGCCCAGTTCAAGTTACTGTGGCTCACCGCTAAATATCTGTTTCAATTAGTTAGCTTATACGTATGAACTTAATTTTTATCAAAAAGGTTTTCCACTCCTGTTTATAGCTGCCTCAGCAGTTCTCCAAACTTTTTTTATGTAGTTCTTCTACACACATTGCCCTTAATTTATGGAATTTTCTTCCTCTCAACATTCGTTTTTTGTAGTTTTTTATACACTTTCACAAACGTTCAAAAACGCTGTTATATAGCCGAATCCTGCTCTTGTCTTTTCGCCTACGCACGCGCTTTTGCAGCAAATCTAGTTTGCAAACTGTGCGTTTTTTAAATGAATTAATAATAAATAAAATAATAATATGAAACAGAAAAAAACATCATTTACCAGGTTAATTTATTAGTTATTTTGCCAAAAACAACAGAATGTGCTCCAAATTGTAAGTCCTGCATTTACTCTGGAGCACAAAAATGCGATGACCATCAATGTAAAAGTAGTTTTTATTTCTCCAACGATATATGCACAGGTGAACTCATTAAAACAAATATTTCTTTGTTTCAAAAAAATATTTTTATATTGGAAATCAATTAAATCATGTCATTTCATGAAGCCCGTAATATTCATTCATGAAACCTACATCTTTTCATTTGCAGCCTGTATTTCTGATTGTTCCAAATGCGATACTGATTCGACAAAATGTGATGTGTGCTCAGCTGGTTTTTATAGAAAAACAGATGGAACTTGTGCGGGTAAGCTCCAATGTTTTTAAACATTAATATTATTATTAATATTTTAGAAAAATTGTCGGTTAAAAACCATGAAAAAATTACTAAACCTTTTTAGTTCAAACTTCAAAGATTATTCGAATTTTTATATATAACTCAATTTTAGCTCTAATCGGTCAATGTCTGAACGCTTTGGGAGATGGGACGTGTTTACAATGCAAAACAGGGTATTCCGTAGTGAGTGGAGCATGTAAAAGTGAGATTGTATTTAACGCTCAACTTCAAAGTGAACAAAAATAATGACTTGTCAATATTATTAATATAAGTTGTGTTATGTAATACTTTTCTCACTTCGTAAGATCAACAAACACAAAGTAACTTCAAAGTTATGAAATCAAACAATAGCAATGCTTTAAATTTTCAAAATTTTCAAAATTATTTTTGAAAAACTTTCATAGGATGTGGGTTCAAATGCTCATCGTGTTCAGCCAACTCTGATTGCCTTTCTTGCCAAGATAGCACAACTCCTTTAACAAATTCCTATGAGTGCTACAGTTCGTTTCGCATAGTTTTCCTACATTGTCACGATACAAATTTTTTAAAATTACAAAGCATAATAAACAAAAGATATTTTTATTGAAATAAATCAGATGAATAAAACAAAAAAAAACTTATGTCAGATAAAACCCTATGTGCTACAAACTGCCAATGTTGTAGCTCCAGCGGGAGAGGCAAGTGCGACAAATGTAATGACGGCTTTTACCTCGACTTAGTCTCAAGGACGTGCACAAGTGAAAATGAATTTTTTACTATTGAATTATCAAACTCATATTGAGGTATAATTTTTTTCCAGTAAATCAAGAAATTCATTTTCATAAATTTATCTCGCAAACAAATTTCCAATAAAAGGATGCCCTTCCCAATGTTCCAAGTGCTTAAGCCCCACTTTGTGCACAGCTTGTGCTTCCAAATATTCACATGACTCAACGAACAATGTGTGCATTTGTGAGTTCCATCAACATTTCTTTCTAATTTAGTATTTATTCACTTATGTGTTATTCTAAAATTTTTCTTTTTTTCAAATAATTCTTATTAAATTTTTTTGGTTTAGTATTGTAAAGATCATATCCATTACAATTAATAATGCAAATAATTTTAAATTTAATTCAAAATACAAATAATTTTCAAAAAATTATTTGATTTTAATTCTTGTTATAGATTAGTACAGTATTCTTTTAAAAAATAGTATCTTGTTATATTCCACTCACTAAACTGTATAGCTCATCGGTAGAGCGTTAGACTTAGCATATAAAGTTACCGGGTTCCATCCCGTGTGGGCCGAAAATTAGCACCTGTTCCACAGTGTGTTTTTGCTAGATTAAATTTGTAGCAAGCACTTTGATCTATAGGAAAAAGCGCTTTATAAATACTGCATTACATTACATTCTATACTACATATATTGAAAATATTATAACATAATGTTATTCTTTTATAAATATATCATATCTATTGTAAGTAAGAAATACAAAAAACATTAAATCTAGATCTAAGGTAAATTACCATTTTGATTAAGCTTGCAACATTGCTGGCTGCACCTCGTGCACCACTGCTGACACTTGTAGTGCAAACAGCTGTGCGAGCGGTTACTTCCAACAGGGTTCAACTTGCATAGGTAACAACACTGGCAGTTTATGAAAAATTTTATAAATAAAAATCTATTTTGAAACTATTAATAATGGATTTTTAAACATCAGTATTTTTGAATTGGAATGAGTTCGATACGTAGTGTGCTTTTATCAGTTATATTAAAAATTTTTAAAGCAAACTATGTTTTTCAATACAAAAAATTATTTTTGAAAAGAAATTTTCTGCTTTGTTTCAGTTTTTTTTTCAAGTTCAAAACTTTTTCTTTCTTAAATCGTTCGTGACAACAGTTGCCATATTTTTTCGTAAATGTCTGGATTTTTCTTTTCCGAGGTTTTTCCAATTTCTCTCATTATCTGTAGATTTTATCGTTTTGAAGTTTCACCAAAGTAGTTCCATTTTTCCACAAGTTATATTTTTTAAAATCTTTGAGTTTGTGTTTTTTCAGTTTTTTGGATGAGAAATTGGAATATCCTTTTTTAAACGCTTTATCTTGACTACTTTTTTTTTTTTTTTTACTATTTTTTGAAATCTCTTCTACAAAAGTCCAGATTGGGTAAGCCCATGAAACAATTGTTAGACGTATATGAAATATATTTTATTTCGGTTTTTCAACTTACTTTTTTTGTTTTGCATATTTAGGTCTTTTTTGAAAATTATTTATGATTTTTTTCGATTTTTTTTTATTGGGTTGCTTATTTTGTGTTTTTTAATTAATATATTTCCATTTTTTTTATATAAGTTATCTTCAAATTAAACCTAGTGTGCATTCAGTGATGATGCATTTCATAAATTCAATTACTTGATCAGTCTAATTTCATTCTTTAAATTTTAATCTTTAAATTATATCTTCGTTTTTCAACTTTTATCGATGAATCTATTATAGAGAATACTTGCAAAAAACTCTCTCCTAAGGCCCCATTCTCAAGGTTAAATTTTTCACCATAGTATCCCAATTTCATGCATGTTGTAGGAGACCAGCTGATAACTCCAAATCTCATCATCGTTTTGATATCTTTGAGGGTGTAGAGAAATTTTTCTTTGTCTTAATGCTCAGCATGTCAACAGATGGAAATTATTGAACCTTTAAAAAGCAACTTATCAGTTGTCAAGTGCTTGTAAGAAATATTTTGTCAACAGTTGATTCAATTGTTTTGAATGCAGATAATAGGGTTTCAAAAAATTTTTGTTTTCTCAATTAAATTATTCAACGTTCGATACTTTTTGTATAGCAAGCTCTTTTCAAACTGGGTCTTACAGGTTTAACTACTGTTAGAGGCGCACCAAATAAACGTAATTAATAAATATGAATGAACAGCTATTTGAACAATAATAACTATAATTTTTGATTGTTTATTGTTTCAAGCTTGCCATCCCTCGTGCAAGACTTGCACAGCCGCTACAGCAAATGACTGTACTGCTTGTAAAGACGGTGACACTGCGTCCGGATCAACGTGTATTTGTGAGTTTTCAAGAAAATTTTATAAACAAACTTATTCTACCAAATTTTAAAACTTTCTGGTTTAAAGGATTCAGAAACTTCCATAAATTTAAGTTCTATATAATATTCGTGGATATACATATTTTAAAAAGTTGAGAGATTGTGTTTGCTCAAAGTAATTTTTAAAAATTTCTAATTCAATAATTAATTCATAATAAAATTAATTAGTTTTGATAATCTATCATGAGTTTTGATAATCCTATATTGTGAAGTTTTTATCAAAAGTTTTATTTATAAAGCCTTAAACATATTAATGTTTGCCTTGAAGTGAAATATTAACAAATATATGATAAAAAAAACCTCCATTCTTCAAAAGCATGCTCGGTTCAGCACTGCACTACGTGTACATCTACAGAAACTTGTGGTACATGTGCTGATGGATATTATGTTGTGTTAGGAGGGTGTTCAGGTGAGTGTTCTAGTTCAGATTTTGGATCGATTAACTGAAACTTCAGTTGAAAATTTTTAAAATTAGTATATTTTTGGATTTTTTTCTTTTTTTGAGTTGTTTTATGGCTCAGTTTTGATTGCTCGTATAGCTCAATGGTTAAGCATTATAATAATTATCTAAAGTTACCGGGTTCGATCTCGCGTGGGCCCAGAATTAGCGCACTGTTCAACAGTGTTTTTGCTATATTAAATGTGTAGCAAGTGCTTTGATCTATGAATAAGTGCTTTATAAATACCTCATTACATTGCATACATTTTATTACATTGCGCGTATGAATGGAAATAAGAAAATATATTTATTTTAAAAGTTTAAATTTGTGGAGTTTTAATTTCTTAAAATTATCTATAATAGTTCTTCGTCTGTTTAAGTTCTGCTAAATTTTAAGTTTTCAACCTCAATATTTCCATTTATTACAAGCAAATTGCGTTCAACACTCACTAGTATACCTTTTTTTATAAACTTTTGCCATGTCTACTGTTTTTACCCAAAGAATTATTTAATGAAACAAATTTTTTTCAGCATAAATAAATTTTGTTTAAAATTGTGAGTGAATGAGTGGTTAAGTAACACTTAAATACTCACCAGCCTGTAGTTTAGGCTGCAAGACTTGTACCGATGCCTCTACGGGCACAGCTTCTAGTCCGGGGTATTTCTTGAGTGGATCAGTTTGCACAGGTTTCAGTTTTAGGAACTTTTATATAAAAATCGAATCCTTTCATTAAAAAGTTTTTTTCTTTGCTTCGTGCTTTTGATTTTATGTAAATATAAGGTTTTACAAATTTGAAACATTGTCAACTAAAACAGCCTGCAGTACTGGGTGCAAAACCTGCTCTGATGCTTCTACTTGTACTGTTTGCAATGATGGTTTCTATGTACAAAACTCTGCTTGCACAGGTTATAACTTGGTGAAAATTCAACTACTGAACATGTTAAATGTTACAACAGTATAACTTTTTAATTTAATGTCTATTACAGCTTGTCTGGCAGGATGCACGGCGTGTGCTGATGGTGCTTCCTGTACTTCTTGCCAAAATGGTTTCTATTTGGATACCACTTGTAAAGGTTACTGTTGTGACTATTAACTATGAATTTTTTGTGGTCACTATAATCAAGATTTATTCCGTAAACAGTTCAAAATTTTAAAATAGTATTTTATAAAAAATCAATTAAAAATATTTTTGTAAAATTGAAACTAAAATCTAAAAATCAGACAAGTAATTTAAATTTTTCATTTTTAGCTTGTGACTCTAATTGTTTGACATGCAACGGTGCAGCTACAACTTGCCAAACCTGTGCAAGTGGAAAAGCTTTAGCTACTAACGTATGCGTGGGTAAGAAACAGAATTTATATTTAATACAAGTCTATGCACTTTTCATTCATATTTTAATTTTCATAGTCTATAAATACAATATCCTTAGAGGTACTCCTTTTCTCTATCAGTCAAACCATATATGTTGGCCCCCATAGCTCAGTGGTTGAGCATTAGACTTATTACCTAAAGATAGTGGTTTCGATCCCTCGTGGGCCGACAATTAGTGCTCTGTGGAAACAATCAATTTTGCAACTAAAACCCCAAATAGAGGCGTTCAAGTGGTCGACATATTTTTTTTTCAAATCATTTAATGTGGATGTTAACCATGAATAGACATACTAGAAAATCCTGCACTGTTGAAAAAGCTTCGTAATTTTTAATTAAACAAATATGTAATGTTCAATATAAAAATTCAGCTCTAAAATGTTTTTACTATTTCTTTTTTTATTTTTTTTTGTGTTTAACTGAATTAGAAAGCCAAGCAAACATAGGTCACTTTCAAGGCACTCGAAAGGTTTGAAAAAGCTGTCTCCCAAATTTAACTTTTAATTTTTAACGTTTTTTTTTAAAAAAATCAACTTGAATCTAAAAATTTCATTCAATTGTAAAAAAATCTCTCACAGACGACAATATACCAAACTGCGTAACATATACTAGTGCTGCTGTTTGCTCAGCCTGCCAAGTCGGATATGCTGTCAACAATAACGTCTGCACAAGTTGGTTCAGTTTGAATAGAAAATCAGCTATCAAAACTTACAAATGGGGTTTGCGTTAAACAATTAGCTGGTTCACACAACAAACAGTCTAATTGGCAGTCAAACTTATTTTCTGTTTTTGATTTGAAATATTGGTTTTGTTATTATTCACTTTTGACACTTGTAAAAATTTTTGACTATATAATTCATAAACTCTCTAAAAACATTGTTGTGATTGCTAAACATTTAGAATGTGCACCGGGATGCAGTTCTTGTAATGAATTGGGTATTTGCTCACTAACAAAGGGTAAGCCCACAAGTTTTCTTTGAAAAAACTAGTCATAAAATCTAGTTATATTTTAAATAAAGTTTTTGAAAATAATCTTTTTTATAAAAATTGAAAGACTAAACCGTTCTAGGTTCAAACTGTGATTCTTTATTTTGTAATGCTGCAAACGAGTGTGACATTTGCCATGCTGGGTATGTTTTGCAAAGAAGTGACCGAACATGCGTAGGTAGGAAAATTCTTTTTCTTATATCATGAAGTTATATTTAACTACAAACAACATTATGTGAAGCTAAAAAACTTTAACTTTTATTCAGCATGCGCTACTTCGTGCATTTCATGTAATCTGAACGGGGCAGCTAAATGCGATCCTACTGGATGCATTAAAAATAGCCTAACAGCTAGCAATGCCTATTATAATGCTGCAACGCAAACTTGTACCGGCAAGTTATTTTTTTCTATTTCTTTAAATCTTTCTTATTTGGTTTGAACTTTAAGTGTGTCTTGAAATAAGTGAATGGGACTTGAAGTAATTTTCTTCATGCTCCCTCATGTTTGAACAGCATGTTCTGTTGGGTGCCTCATTTGCACGGACCAGGGCTGCGACCAAAACAAGTGCATGCCGGGATACACCTGGAAGACTGGTGGAACTTGCGAAGGTACCAGCATTTTTGTTTTTAAAGTTCTCAATCAAACACAGATTATGTTGAGCAAAAGCGAAATATTTTAAATTAAAAGTTTGCTTTTATTAATTTTTCCAATTTTAGCTTGTGGTGCTAACTGTAAAATATGCGACTTCAACGGAGCAGGATCCTGTGATGTTTGCAATGATAAATTCTTTTTGAAGAGTGATAAATCTTGTGATGGTAATTTTCAACAGATTTTTTTCTTTGTTCATTTTTTCAAAACTTTAGCAAAAAAGGTTATTATGAATTCTGTTATAATACATAGCATGTGACTCTAACTGTTTACACTGCCCATTGATTGCTGCACCATCTGACACTACTGCCAAATGTGACGGACCCATGTGTATGAAAGGATTTGTTCTTAACAAGGGCTTGAAAACATGCGATGGTGTGTAAATAATTTTTTTAAAATCTTTCAATTAAATTCGAGCCAACATGCTTTTTTTAATATTGTGGGTTTTGCTCAACTCTGAATTTTTGGAAACAAATTTATTCAAAAAACTTTTTGCCAGCATGTGCTCCCAATTGTAAAAAATGCAACGTTAATGGAAAAGGCAAGTGTGACTCACAAGCGGATTGTGATCAAGGCTACTTTTTCTACGCTGGAAACAAAACTTGCCTGGGTTTTATTAGTTTTAAAAAATATAGAAACATCTCAATTGTAAAGTTATTTCAAGTCTAATGATTTAACTCATTTAAAAAATCGATAAAGTGTTTGTGTTAAATAAGAAGATAAATGATGAATATTTTTGCAAATGTGCTAGCTTGTCCTCATAATTGTGCGGCATGTGCCACAAGTGGCCCAAGCAAATGTGATACTTGCAAGATTCCTGGCTTCGTTCTCAACTCCAACAAAGATTGCCTTCGTGAGTCCAATTTCACAAATATGATTTTACTATTGAACGAATATCATTTTGAACAGCTGTTTCTTAAATATTCAGTTTTTACAAACATCGAAATTAATTTTTAAATAGATTTTTGTTGAAACTTGAAGCATGCCCAAGTAAGTGCACGGAATGCATTGTAGACCCGAACAACATCACCAATACTCATTGCTCGACATGCAATGCAAACTACAAACTCTTTTCTGGAAACGATGTTGGAACATCTCATTGCATCCGTTAGTAATACAACACAAAACCAATTTTCCCTTAAAACTTCAAAAACACCAATTGAGTTTTGATTTTTAAAGTTATCTTGCTACAAAACATACATAAGATGTCTCTAAAATGTTACAACTTTCCTATAGTTTTCACAATTCCAAATTTATTTAATTGAAAATTTTTTGCATACACAACTAATACTATCGTATTTATGTCATAACTCAAAAAAACTATTTGAATTTTTTTATTTAATTTTTAAGAAACTTAATATTCTTGATCAGCTTGTTACTTGAAATGCCAAACCTGTCACCTCGCCACCAACGACCTTTCTTGTTCTGCATGTGTCTCTCATCACATTCTATCCAGCAGCGACAAAAGTTGTTTCCGTGAGTTTTCACACATTTTTGCAAATTTAAATAAATTCGAACATGAATATAAAAAATTCTGAAAAAATTCAATTATTAAACTTTGTTTATCTACAAATAATTCATCAAAAATCAAATTTGGGGAAAACAGCTTGTCCGACTAGTTGCGCCAGTTGCTCCTACTCTACGGACACGAGCTTTTCTGTTTCTACATGTTCAGCATGTCAAGCATCTAGGGCTTTATCAAAAGCAACCAACACTTGTTTACGTTAGCTTGTTTTCATTAAATAATATTAGAAAACTTTTATTTAGTAATTAAAAAGTTTCCAGCAAAAATTTATCAATTAGTTGTTAGTAACATATAAGTTTTTTAAGCTTTTTGATAACTTTAAAATGAATTTTTTGACTATAGAATGTCCTTTTCTGTGTAAATTTTGTGCCGTGGTGAATGAAGTAGCGGTATGTGATTTAGGAGCCTGTCCCGCAACCTTTGTCCAAAACACCGAAAGTTCCATTAGAGAGTGTCATGGTTAGTAATGGAAAAATCCGTTAGTAATAATATAGAAAAACATGTTTTTGATTATTCAAATTAATATTATTTTTAAAGCAATCAAAAAATATCATTGTATTACAAAATGCATTAGGGAAAATTCAGTAAAATTAATCAGATTTCAATTAGCAAAAGTCACTAAAATTTCAAAACTTTCGAAAAGAGCAATAAAAATTACTAAAAAATTCAAAAAATTGTATAGCCAAAAATTCAGGGACCATATTGTTTCTATGCGAAAATTGAAGATGATTGTGAGGAGTATTTTGAGCGCTTAGGCTAAGAACTAAACTTTACAGATCATCCCACAATGCTCCAAAACAACGTTTTAGTTCAGCTAATTACACCTTAAGTTCGGCTTCCAAGTTTTATCGTTATACTAACTAAAAGATTAGTGCCTTAATAAGAAATAGACTTTTCAATAAGATCATGCTGCTTGTAAACTTCACAAGACTTACTTTTTGGTGTTGTATTGCCTTTTAAAATATTCTTCAACTTTTCATAAAGTTGACACCTAAAGTGTTGAATAATGTGATTACAAACAAGATCTGTAATCTGGTTTTTAAGAAATAGGTAAATAAAATGAAACAGTATTCGATAAAGTTATTAGATTTTTTACAGTTTCCGTTGTACATTAATAACAAAAACGCTTAAATCCCGAAAAATTTTTGAAAAACGTTGAATAAATGATTTTAAAGTTCAAGTGAAAAATTGAAAAAAATATGGAAAGTACACAAAAATGAAGTATCAACTGATCAATTTTCTGATGTATAACCTGTGCTTCTTTTCGTATTTAAAAAAAGGAGTAGTTTGTTCGAAGCTTGTTTATCAATTTGAGGTTGAAAATTTTTTTTTAAAAAGTCTTAAAAGTTATTAAATTCTTTGATTTTCAGCCTGTCCAGAAAATTGTCATGCATGCACGCTAAACGGAGCCGATACAGTTTGTATGGATGGAGCTTGTGCTTTGACCTCCTTCTTTACTACGGGAAATTGCAAACGTGAGTTTTAATTTGTTGGTTTAACGTTTTTAAATAAATTTTCTTATTGAAATGTTTATTTTCTGAAAACTTTACCATTCAAATTCACTTCTCATTAAGTTAAAAATTTTTTAAATCTTTTCTTCAAAGAATTTTATATTTTCTAGTTGAAACATTACTTTAAAATAAAAAATTAAAATACAGTTTATAATCGTTTCTACACGATTATAACCCATTAAACAGCGTGTCCCAATGGATGTGATTATTGTTCATCTTCAAGCACTTGTTACACTCAACAATGTGCTCCTGGTTTTGGCATCAACTATGATCCAGCTAAGCGATTTTGCATCAGTAAGTGAATGAACCTTAATAATTTCGAAATTTAAAATCAGAATGTTTTAGATTTTCGAAAATCGAAGTCTTATGAAAAAGTAAACCTTTTAATGAGAAAGTTTAATAAAATTTCTTACCTCTTTAGAAAAATATTTTTTTGACCCTTCCATCATCTTAACTACCGTCTTAATTTTAATTTTTTTCTAAGATTTTTGAAAAAGCTATCTACCTTTTTCTTTTCACTTTTTTTTTAGCAATTTGTTTCACTCCCTTAATCTGGCTTTCAAGCTTCCCATCCTTTTAGAACCTGTCTTTTAAAAAATTCTAATGATAAGCTTTTAGGCTTCTGACTCTGGTGAATTCTCTTTTCTTCATCTTGATTTTCAGCTTGCCTATGACATTGTCGACCATTCACTTCAAATTCAACATCTTGATTCCATTTGGTATTTTTGGCTCCTTTCTTTTTTGGCTTATCTTTTACCTTTTCAATCGAATTTCTACTGTTACTATTAATATATTTTCTTCTTCTTTTTTTGATTCTTATGGCGTTCCTCGGAGATCTGTTTTCCAAATATCTTCCACTTTTTGATTCTTTTCTTTTTTTTACTATTGAACTTTTTGTTTTCAGAGTCAGCATGTTGCTGATGATACCTTTATCTTCTCCTTTTTTCCTCTTTTTGTTTTTTTTTCTGTTTTCACAGAACTAAATTTTTTTCTTTAATACTATTCTCATTAAAGTGACTGAAAACCTCGAACTCATAAAAATTTTTTTTCCCGAACAACATTTTTTTTATCTAATTCACCTTCTTATCTTTTTAACTTCATAATAGCTCTCAAGCATGCTGGTCTACCATCCTTCACATGCTCCCCTGAACACTTTTTTGATAGAATTTTTTTACCTTCTTATTTAAAATTTTATTTTTTATTATTTCTACTAATAATTTTTGAAAAGAGTTTATCAGGCCGTTTTCAGCGTAGAGCCTTTTAGCTATATAAATAATTATTTATACTTATACTAAGATATAAAAATTGCTTATCTTGAATTCCTTTTATACTTTGTATACAACAAAAGATGAAAACTTTCAAAGTATTCTCCAATTTCTTATAGAAAAATACAAACTCTGAATTTATTTTTATCCTCGAAGCGATAATTAATAATGAGTTCAACTTTACTATTACACTTCTAGGTTGCGGCATAGGATGCCTTCACTGTAGCATCGATCGAGCCACAGATGTTCCTACGTGTAACCAATGTAATAGTACAGGTTTCGTACTCAATACAGACTCCAACGCTTGTCAAGGTCTCTTTACTAAATGAAATTTTCAATAAATTTTCAGTCTTATTTCAAAGAGCTTATCTGGTGCTTGCAGAAATTCTAGTAAAATACTTGAGTGGTTTTTAAAACATCATCAAATAATATTTGAAATATTTTTAAATTGAGTTAATTTAATCTTATTCAAATTTTAAAGCATGTCCATCAAACTGTAAGAAATGCAATTACATTGCATCCGATCCTACAAATAAAGTTCAATGTCAAAACAATATGTGTCATTCTGGGTATACTACTGATGATAAAGGACAGTGTATGAGTAAGTTTTCAAAAAAAATTTGAACTGCACTCTGAACAATTATTGATTGATTTTTGTGAGTTATGAATTTTTATTAATTCATTAAAAATTAATAAATTCTCAATTTTTAGTGTGCCCACCTAACTGCAACAGTTGCTCTTATTCGACTTCAAGCTCAAAAACAATTTGTGATTCAAATGCTTGCAATCCCACTTATGTCTTCATTTCATCCGATGGGACATGCGCTGGTGAGCAAATAGTTTTAAATCCCTAAAATTTCTTTTATTTTTTAGTCAATGCTTTTTTTTTCAAGCTTGTGGAACAAACTGTAAAAGTTGCGGTAGCAATCTAGCAGGTAAATGTGATCCAGGTCAATGTAATGCGGGATACGCCCTCAATTCCGAAACAAAAAAATGCAATGGTATATCTTTCCTTTAAAAAAATTTTTTGATAATTTAAAGTTTATTTTTAAATTATAATAAAAAGTTACTAAAAATTGGTTTTTCTTCTCAGAGTGCTCCGCTAATTGTCTCAAGTGTTTGACAATAGGTCATGGAAAGTGCGATAGTGGAGGATGTAAAGCTGGCTACACTATTTTGGATGACCTGTGTGTGGGTGAATAAAATAATTTTTTTGGAGGTTTTATTAAAAATGCTTAAATTATTTTACAATAAAATGTCTAATTTGAAATACTAGTTTTAGAAATCAATATTTATTTTAGTGTGTCCTCCCAACTGCGCTGTTTGTGCGTATAGTACGACCACACAGAAGACTGAGTGTTCAGTCTGTAATCCTTTTTATGGCCTAGTGAAGAAGGACAAAACTTGCATTGGTGAGAAAGCCAGTTACTGAATTATTTTATTTTGTAAAACAATTTAATTATCTCGAATTCTCACATTTCAAAGAAAAAATAATCATGAACATAGCTTTAATAATTTAATAAAAACAAGTATATCATTTGAAGACCAGATTCTTATCGGACATTAGGATTTTAAAAAATGAATTGAAAATTTTTACGTTTGAAACACTATAGAATAAGACATGTTTTAAAATTTAATTTTTCTGAAAAACTACTAACAAAATTTTCAGCATGTCAAAAGCATTGTGAGACTTGTGAAGAAAGCGGACCAAGCGATCAAATGACTTGCACAAAATGTGCCGCAAAGTATGTCTATAACACTGGAAATTGTGGTGCTTGTCCTCTTCTTTGTGAATCTTGCAATTTTGTTGATAAAGCTGCGTCTTGCCTGAAGTGCCAAACAGATGCTATTTACCAAAATACCACGAATCTTTGTCTAGGTGAAAAATTTTAGAGTTCATACTTCAAATAAACAACAACAAAATTGTTTCTGATAAGAATAATAATAATCTTATTTGAATACTAAAACACTTTCTAGCTTGTCCCGAGAAATGCAGTAAATGCACCCTTGAAAACAACAAACCTTTCTGCAGTATAGCAGCTTGTCCATCCGGTTACTCGAGGGCTTTAGACGGCAGCTGTAAAGGTATCTAAGATTTGAAAATAAATTACCATGTAAAATAAAATACGCTCTTGTTTATATAAAGTTCAATTTTTTACATAATTTTATATAAAATAAAAACAAAATAATAGATATTATTATGTTTAATAATAAATTTTGTAGTATGTAGTATGGTAAAGTTCACAAATTGCATCAAATGCACCGACGAAGCTCCATCAATACCTTCTATATGTGAAGGATGTGCTAGCGGTTATGGCTTAAATGAAGAGAGATCCGCATGCATTCGTAAGATTTATCATTTGAACAACTTTCATTATACTTTTCGAATTAAATTCAGTTTTATTAAAAAAAATATATTCCAATATCTATTTAAATCATTATGTTTAACTTATTATAATCTTGCCGCTTTTGAAAACTCAAAAAGCTTGCAATACTCTCACCAACTGCGACAAATGCATTGACAAACCCAATTCCTGCACAAGTTGTCCCAATGGCCTAATTTTGTCTCCTGATGAAACTTCGTGTGGAGGTATGCTTTCAATAGTTTTTCATTTAGCATAAAAAATTATTAATTGTGAAAATCATGGGTGAAAACTATAAATATTAATTTTATTTAATCTATAATATTTTTATTCAAAAGTGAGATGTGTTTCCTGCCAGTCATCATCATCGTGCCCTCAAGGAAATGACAGATATCAGTTTTGTCCCGTGATGAGCGGTCATAGTTGTTGGGTAAAGTTATATATTCGTAAATTCATATAAAGATTTTATTTTGTTTTGAGTTATTTTCTCAACTTATTTAATGAAGTTCTGATTGAACAACATCAAAAAATTTGCATTGAATTTCTATATAGGTTTTTTTGGATGTCATTTTAGAGTTAACTAAGAAAGATTTATTTCCAACAAAAAAATAATTTTTATTGTATAAGTGATTTATAATATATAAAAGGTAACAAATTACTGGCCCAATCCTGAGACTGTGAACATCTCAACGGGATGCTTGCCTAGACCATGCACCAGCGAGTTTTCAAGTGAAAACTGTATTATCAACACCAAAGGAGAAAAAGTGAGTGTGTTCACAAAACTTAAATATTGTTGAGAAAATGTTTTAAAAACATAATTCCCAAGTATATCCATGAAATTTGGAAAAATAAATTTTAAGTTATAAATTTTTATTAATAATTATAAATTAATGAATTTTTCAGGTTTGCGCCAAATGTTGTACCTCGGAGTTATGTAATGGGTTTACTTTGACAGGATTTTCTCAAGCAAATAATATTCACTTCTTTTCTATTTGGAAGACTCATTTATTTTTGATTGTTTCAGTTTTTATCATCAATTATATCCAATTTTGAACAAAAAATGCCGACTGGCTTGGTTGTGGTTGTGAAACTTATTGAAATTGATTACTTCTAATACTTGAAGTGTGCAAAAACGTAAAAAAATCTTTCAACATTAATAGAACTTTTATCTGCATTAAGTTTTTTTGAACATGAAAATTCTTGAATATTTGCTTGAATATTCGCCTTTCTCAGTATATTTAAGATTCGAATGTTTGTACTTTTGGAACTTGATGGAAAATTTTAGATGAACATTATTTAGTTTAAAATTTTCTTAGTCGATATATTGCTTTCAAAAACAATGCAATTTCACAGTTTCATATACACAGATGTGATGGTCTCAATAGTATGCTCTAATTAAAAGGTTTTAACCCAGAGTTTTTTTTAGCTATTCAAAACCATTTTATGATTATTTCAAAAAAAATTTTCTAGTAAGTACAACTTGTCATAACTTTCAAATTTTTTGAATATATTTATGAAAACTTTTTCTTCGAGTTTACAAATTTATAGTTAGTTTTATTCACAAAGACCTTTTTTCACCACCAAGATAGATTGTTGCTACAAATTATCAAATAAAAATCTTTATAAAACGTCATATTTTGTGAAGCCTTTCAATTTAGTTTTCGAGTTACCATATATGCTGCAAGCTTGTTGCTTGTTTTTTTTATAAAGTTTATTATTTTCTGATTATAGAAAAAACCTTTGAAAGAAACTTTTAAAACTGAGGGTGAAAGTTTTTGACCATAATGAAAACGAGAGGCCTTATTTCAAAACATAAACCTTGTTTGTGGAAAGGATTTTTAAACGACAAAAAATCTCTGTCTCATGCAAACAATAAACTAAATTTGATAAATATTTATTTTTTTCAAGACTAGATTTTCAAATATGACGACTTATATTTTTTTTAATAGCTAAGTTTTTTCATTTTCACCATTAGATGAAAAATTCTTCAAAATCCAAAAAAATTAATAATTTTTGAAGTTTTGAATACTTGCATCAATTTTTTTTTATTTCTGTTGCGTTTTTAACAAAATTATGAGAAAAAAATTCGTTTTTAAAAATTAATGAATACATTGCCTAGTAACAAACACTAGTCATATTGCCTAAAAGTTTCAAAATATGTGAATGTGGACCAATCAAAACTTTTCAATATATTGAACTCTTTTTGCATTTGATTGGGAAACTGTTCAAGCTCAAAATCTCGTGTGTGCTGCTCAACACTTGACTATTAAAAAGTTGCATTATTTGAATAATTTAATAAAAACTAATCAAATTCATTCATGAAAATTATTTTGATACTTTTGATATTTTATGATGACCAGAAGTAAAAATTTACGAGAGTTTTTTCACCCGTTTTTAATCACTTCAATTTTTATTCACAAACAATTTTTTCAAGAAAGTTTAAAATTACTCTTTTTTATTAAATCACTTAAAAATAATAATATTCATCCAAGAACTGAGTAATTCAAATTGAAAATTGATGACTCATAAGAAAAATATTCTTCAAAAAAAACGATTATTTTGTCGCTTTGTATCAATATGGATATAAAAATGAAAAATTGACTATTCGTTAAAAATAGCATACAAATTTCAAAAACTATGCTTTTGATGAGTCTACCAAAACTTCAAGAATAAATTAAAAATCTATAATAACCCTTTAATAATATGCACTTTTCAGTGAATTGTTAAAAAAGAATTTATATTGATCTATTATTTTTTTAAAAATTTCCTATTTTTTATAAATTTATTTTTTTTGAAATGCTATGCTTTAAAACAAAATAATTTAAATATAATTCAAGACAATGACTCCCAGAATATAACATATCCAGGTATAACTGAAGGTTGTTGGTGCGATAGGAAGGCTGTGAGAGCAGTATTTTCCATTGAAAGCAAACACATGTATATGGTATTTGAGGTAGATTCCTATAGTGTCGTCACACTTTGAAACTGCAATAAAAAACTTCTGCTGGTCATTGAAATGTCTTTGACCTTTGCAAACAACCATAGCATCAGTCGTTGTTGGGTTCTTCAACACACAACCATTCCATGATGCGTGTATTGCTAATTCGATTATTCTTTCATTAGCATCTTTACGGCTTATAGCACTATTTTTTTGCCAGCACGTTGTTCCTTCTTTCAAAGAATCAACTTCAGTTGGACCATAAAGTATAATGCGTTGAGTTTTCATCTGAATTGGATAAGAAAACTCGAATTGAAACCCTCCTCCTCGAGCAATCGAAGTATTTGCTATAAAACCATGCCAATTTGATGTTGTGTTGAGTTCACCAGAATAAGTACAAGTTGTTGTAGATAAATAATCATCTTCAACTTCATTATTTCTCATTTGTGCTTTTGCTACAGGAAATGTTTGTGGGGATAAAGGGTTGAGACCTTTACTAAACAAATCCGCTCTGCAAACACCAACCTGTCCATAAACGCTGAATCTGTATTGGAGATTCAAACCGTAAATTGTATCACAATTCATTACCGCCAAATACCAGCTCCCTGCTTTTGTGTTTTCTTTTTCTACAATGAAACTACGACCACCTTCACAAATGTAAAATGATTGTCCACTTTGATGAATTAAATGACATCCTGACCAAGGAAACTTTGGTGTCAGTCTGAGGATTTGGTCATCCTCTGGCTTAGAAAGATGAAACTTTTGATAACAACTAAGCTTATGATTTACAAGATTAATTTTATCATCACTGTAAAATACAATTTTTTGGCAGCAAAAATTTGCAGGATAAATGAGTTCAAAAGTCATTCTTGCAGAACTAATTACACTTATATTTGCTAGAAATCCGAACCAACTTTGTTTAGTTTTTAAGTGACCCTGGTAAACACAGGGTATCTCTTTGTGAGGTTCAATACTTATTGTTGCTTGTGAGACAGAGCAAATTAAAAACAATATTATGCACAGCGTCACCATAATGGTTTTCATTTTACTTCGTAAAACAAAAGTAACATCCTTATAATATCTGCTTAGTAAATTTTTCAAGAATTAACTTCAAGTTTCATTTAGTTTTTTCAATCCAATTATTTCAAAAAGTACTTTCAAAGATCTTTAAAACAATGTTTTCTGAATACATTGCCTTTCCCATACGCCTCACTCCTGCTTTCCGGAATAGCTTATACACTACAGTGTACATATTGCACAAGCGTTAGAAATACCGTGTAAGCACTCTGTAAATAGTTCTAATATGCAATATAATTTAACAAAAATTTTTTTCATGCTTCAGAAATTTTGTTATATTTTTTCTGTGCCAATTTATTTTTTCAAGTTTTCTAGAATGTTCGTGAAGTATTTTTTAAAAAATTTCTGAATATAATATTCTTGCGATATGAGCCATGCAGCTGACCTTCACAAACTCTAGTTTATTTGGTTTTATGTATAGCGTTCAGTAAGTTGCTAACTGTTATTTTTCCACGTGGTCTATGATTATCAGTTCATTATTTGATCAACTCAGAATGTCGGTGAAAACTCATAATATTGATAATTAATACGTGTAGATAGCTTTCATCTAGTTTTTTCGTGCAATCAACTTCTCGACGTTTTCACTAACTAGGATTCATAGACTTTGACCACAAAATTTCTTGTTTTGGTTTATTCACTGTAATACACTATAATTTTAAAGAGTTTTTTTCTAATCATTACAGCAGTTTTTTTTTGTTCTCTGTTGTGTTTATTCAATGTCTGGTTCTTCCATTCAACTTTATGTATTAAAGCGTTTTGTTTGGTTTCATCCAGGCTAGTTAAAGCTTTTTCTTTAATTGCGTGTGTCAAAACTGTGGCCCTATTTTTTGACGCTTCTCATGTCTTATACTGTTGAATGAATTTTGGAGATTCATTACAGCAAACAGTATTGCCTATGGACTGTCTTTTTGTGGCATGTCTACTTCGTCTTTTAATGTGTTTCTGTAATGGTTTCCAGTTCTCAAACACGTTTTGTAGTATCTTATATTGATTTTGTTTTCGTTAACATGAATTTAATATAAATTTCTCAAAATATGCGGAAATTTGTAATTTAACTTTTGAAGAAGCCTATAAGTTACCTGAGAAGATGAAGTGAATCGACAATTGAGTGGTCTTAGAACAAGGGTTTCTCTACTGACAGTTTTTATAGGGCGCTACTTGATGGGAAACTAATATGACCTTTTTTATATAAAAATATGAATTTTTGTTTCACAAAAACAAGATGAGTACATTAAGTTTGTAGCTGGATTAAATGTGAATGAAGCAAATTTCAATATTCTAAGGAATTTTTTTGAGTTGTTTTGTAGTTCTTGGTTTTAAATATTAAAAATTTTTCAAAAATTTTATTTTGAAACCAGCTTTCCATTTCACTAGCTCTATCCTCATAAAGATTCAAATTCTAACGAAAGAGCCGAACTTAAAATTGTTAGTTTTTGAAAGGGAAGAATTGATTCAATGTTTATTTAAAATCTGATTTTGGATTTCCTTAGACTTGAAACAACATTTTTTTTTTAATATTTTTTCATTTCTTTCAAAAAATACTGAGTCTTAAAAATTTTGCTTTATTTTTACTGAAGTTTTATTTTATTCGGTAGGCTTCAGAATGCAAAAATTCATTGTACTACTTCACTTGAACGACCGAGATGAATCTTATAAATTTATAAAATTCTAATAAAATAACTCTAATTGAAAATAATTATTTATTTTTAGATTTCTGTTGTTATTGCTTTTTTATTTTGCATTCGACCCGTATAGCTGAGCTAGTATAGCAAGAAACTAATTATCTAAAGTTGCCGAGTTCAAGTGCTGCATCGGACCAATAATTAACACTAATTTCATATTTGTATTGCTATAATTTCAATGTGCTTTAAATAACATAGAAAAATGAATAATAATAATATCCATATTAGATTATACTGTTGTAGGCGTCCCAGTAGCTGGGGTATACAGCAGTCGGCTAATACATTTTCTCCACTCAGCTCTTTTGAGTGGATTCGCCTTTTCCAGGCCATAGAATTCTATATCCTTTTCAACGTAACTCAACCAAGTTTTTGCGGGTCTACCACGGGAACGACCTCCAGGCAGTGCTTTATAAATACCACATTACTTAAACTTCTAGATGTATTCCGCTTGAGTTAAAACATTATATTTACTCGATAAATAGTTTTTCCATTTTTTTCCAAACAAGATAATTAATTAATAATCATGAAAATATTTTGTGTACAACTTAACTATAAAATTTTCTTCAATATAATTATTTCTAATATTTAGTTTAATTATTAATTCTAGAATATTTTTGCTAATGAAACAAAAATATGGGTTAGTAATTCAATCCCTTCAAAAGTATTAAAATTTATTAAACTACAATAATATAGAATAGTTGATGAGAAATTAATAAAAAGTCCATCGATTTGCTATAAGATGCCTTAGAAAATGACCCTCAAAAATTATAATTGTTGATTGAAGTTATCTCTTATTATAGTTGTTCTCAACCTTAGACAAACACAATCATTGAAAACGGAATCTCTATTTTATAGTGTAGGAAAAAATTTTAATTAAATCAAAATTGGATTGTAACTTCATAAAATAATGAAACTACCCTATTTTAAGCAAAAAAATAATTTTTAAAATTTAAGAAAATAATTTATGATAGGTTTTGGTTTTCATATGAAAATGTATATTAAAATGTATATAATATATACTCAGAGTAGCTTTTTTTGAATTGGCTATACTTTATGAGCAGCAAGTTCAATAAAGGTGAAAAACAAGATCTATTATAATATCCTTATTAATACAAAGCTTTTCCATATCTATTTTATATGATCTTAAGATAACTAATAACAGTTATTTGAAAATGGAGAAAATAGATATCAAAACGCGCTGTATTAATAAAACCATTTTAAATAGTTGTATATTTTTGATTGAATGCTGTTTTGTCTGAAAAACCTGTAAGACAGATACAATGGTTTTCAGTTTATGCAATTGACACCACCCGGCATGTCCACTCTTGTTAGCTGCATTATCTTTTTATTGCTCCTTGACAAGAGTTTTGTTCTCTCACCCTCACGTTTTCAGTAGATTTTTGTACCGCAAGTGTTTTCATCTTTGCCACATTACCGATCCAACCAAAAATACTACTGCTTTTTAATCTTAATAAAATTCATCACCAATAAATCTCTCAGCTAATAAACTAATTCGAGTTTCAAAACTTTTTTCACAGTTTATTTCAGCGTGTCATATTTTATTGAAAAGGAACTAAAACTTTTGTTAGTCACTCAGTAAAAAATTGAATAAATATTATTAGCTCAATAAAGCTAAGTTATAAAACGTTTGATTACTTTTTATATTTTTTGAAACTTTGTCAAAACGTCTTTTTATATATCTTTTCCTAAACTTTCTCATGTATGCGTTCATGATATTTTGTGAAAAATTAAGGCTGGTGTGAAAAAGGGTATAAATGAGTCTTGAAACTGAACGAAAAAAGGCTTATTGAGCGTGAGTCTTGTTGAGAAATGAAGAAAAATTAGAAATTGATAGAGCGTTTTATTGGAGCTGCAGATTGTTATAGTTATTTAATTAGGGTATCAAATCTCGTATCTTTGGAATACTGTTTTTTTGCAAATTTCATCTATGTTTTGAGTTGTATTGTCTCATAAATTTGTTTATGGAAAGACAGAATTGTTTTTTTAAAAATATTAAAAGATTATTAAAACAAAAAAATAAGAGTGTTTCATTAAATATCAAAAATGACTTATGCTTATCTAAAAAATGTTTGTACTTTTTCTCTAAAAAACGGTAGTATAAATCAACAAAAATACGGAATATTTTAGTCTTTATTTATGGAATAAAACAATACTTTGAGTGAAAACCAAGCTGAAAAAACTCAAAATAAACATTAGAAGTAGTATAAGTTGTCGATAACATCAAAAGGTGTTTGTGATCTTATAAGAACGCTAATGTTTCATAAATATTAATGCTAGATCTGTTTGTAGAGACACGCGATGTTATCAGATGCATCGTAGGATTGATCAGAAGCCTTACTTTCTGAAGTTTTCTATCACGCTTGTTTTTTCAAAAATTCTTTTATTTTATTTCTTTAAATAAAAGTTACATTTTATTGAGCATTCACAAATAGTTTTTTTATTTTGTGAAATAATTGATTAAAAATATTTCGATAAAAATGGAAAAAACATCAAGTTTTTAAATTCAGATTACTTAGAGGATTGAAAGTTTGATAAATTATATATGCCTAACTCGTTCTCGCTTGCTCTCCATGAACCCTCATCGCATCGTTTTGCTTTTAGATTGGATTGGATAGATAGGTAGCAGAGAACTCATTTAAATTTAATGAAATTGAATATTTTGTTAGAATTAAAATTTTTTTTCTAAACAGTCGAGAAATCATTTCATTTTGATAATTTTTTTTCAATTTTTTCACTGCTCTACTCAAATTTCTTAATCGTGAATGTATTTAAATGCTATTCATTAATTGTGTTAAAACGAACGTGAAAATTTCACAGTTGGGATGTTTCGAATCGCTTATTGATGAAATATCGGTATTTAAAATATTCTGAAAAATTAGAATATCACAGTTGTTACAACTTTCCGTGAAATTTTTGGATCGATTCAATACGTCCACAATATAACAAAACTAAATGTCATTCCACTCTGACCTACCTTTGATGGGAATCGTATTACATTTTGAACTCGTTCGGTTTGAAGTTTTTTATGAAATACGCAAGAGTCTACGTTTAAAAACTTTATAGATGATAAAATTTTAGCAATAAGGTTTAGGACGATGAATACAATACTCCCATGTTTGAAATATTTGTATATGTGGATGATCCAAAATAACATAGTGCCTCAAAGCCTTGAAAGTCTTTGGAAAAATGCTCACGAAAATTTTATATAATTCTGTTCACTTGAGACAAAAACACTGGTTTCGAAAAATAACGAGTTTCATCAAAACACTCAATTTATTATATATTTAATCAAAATAACATTGTTAAGAACTTATTAGTCATATAAAAAATCAAATGTGACCACCCTCGAATCCAACTTTCACTCACGTATCATCTCAGCACTCTTATTACCTTTTGTTCATTTTTATATCATGAATATTTGCGGACTATCCCAAATTTATTGTTGATTTCTGAAAATTTTTCTCACTTTAGTATGTTTATTTTTACATTTATTTAAACAACCTTAGTTAAATTTGGCGTACAAAAGATGTAGAACTTATATTCACATTATTTTTATTCAATAATTAAAATATTTTTTCAAAATTATTTTTTTACAACTATCAAACTTTGTATTTTTCAATTAAAATTGCAAGTATTTTATAAACTCTCAAAAAACTGTACCACCGATTTCTGCTTTTATTCATAACCATCTCTTTTTTATACAATTTAATATACCTTCAAAACTGAAGCTTCATTTCGAAAATGATGAAAATCAGCACGAAAAGTCAGAGGCATAAGGAATGAGAATAGATAAAAAGAATTAGGACGCCGGCCAGGTATTGAGGCGTGTAGACGTAGGCAATCTAACCTGTTTTAGTCTTGATTCAACGCTTTCTTGTGGCAAATCTTTCTCATTCCTTATCTTTATTATTTTCTTTTTTTTTATTATTTTTTTTATGCTTGTTGCTTGAATTTTATAAAAATTATTTTTATTCATTATTTATAGATACTCCATTGAATTTAACTTTTGAATATTATATAAACAAAACAAAAATTAATCTTTTAAAATGAAAATTTAGTTTTGATAAATGAATATAGTTTCGCTAGTGAATCGGTGCTTGATATAGCCATACATATGGCATATGGGGAGTATATATAGGCGCGTCTTAAGTGTCAGACGCCATGCAAATATTCGCAGATAGTGAAGTAACCATTCGATGAACGAATTACGCTGAGAATTTTAATTTACTGTTGACTTACTCAAAACTTGTTGGAACGAAATTATAAATGTGACATAATTATTCAACATATTTAATTCTTAACCTCATCGAAATAAAGGAGAAAACTTCATCAGTAGTGCATGGGAGAAAGGAATAAAAAAAATCACTTCAAAGCATATAAAACACTGAAAATGGCATAAAATCAAAGTTTCAACAACACGAATATTTTTATAAACTTACGAACTTGAAAACCATGAAAGATCATTGAATCCGAAAAAATTAAAGAGAAGCCTCAAGAAAGACTCGAGCCATTCGGTGTGGCTGTGTTCGCATGTAGTCGTAGTGGCATGTCTCGTAGAAAACAACCAAACCCTCTAAAAACAAGACTAGGCTAGTTCTGTATTATCTTCATTTATAAATAATAATCGATGCATTCTTTATATTTTTCATCAATTACTATGGTGAATATCAAAGTTTATCAAGTTCTCTCTCATTTCAAATTTGCTTACGGTTGTTCTTTCATTTTATTCATCACGACATCATAATAAAATGGAGCTTTTAACTCGAAATTTTTGAAATAACTATTGGAAAAAATAATTTGGATATAAATTTGAAAATATATTAATTCAATTTCAAGTTTCTGAAATAATATAAACCCATTGATTTTAACAAGCAAAGCGAATAAGAAGGCGTTAACCTTTGTTTATAAAGAACTATTTAAAATAAAAATTAGTGATATGAATAAAAATAAAGAAATAAATACACAAAATTAATGGATTTTCAAAATATAACTATCATTTTCAAATTCATAATTGAGTATTTTTACTGAATAAGGAGAACTTTTATAATATTTTCATATACTCTCCCTCTCATCACGCCCACATACAAACACACACACAAAACAAGAAAGACTATTCAAAAACCCATAGAAATGAATATAAAACCTCGCACAAGCACATACACATACAGAGGCGAACAGCAGATAAACGGTCAGATAAGAAATCGACCGAGCAGACAAAAAATTGACAGTTTGAAAGATAAGGCTAGCGTCGGATTAAAGATAAGGCTTGTGATAAGACATACATTTGAGATAAAGTGATAAGCATTCATTTGTAAAGCTCTTATTACCGTTTGTTCTTTTGAATTCTCTTTTATACGTATTTTCCTTCTCTGTTTGAAAAAATTTATTTAGTTTTTGTGAGTTTCTGTATTGGGAGTTTTGTATTTATTCAATATTGAAATAGCTCAATAACTTAGCAATGCTTACCGATGTTATTACTTAAGTCGTTATCATTGGCTACTTGAGATTATCAATCGCGTTATCTTTATTGTCAGAGCCAGTCATAATTTATTATTTACTGCCTCTATTTTCAGATTTTTATTGTTATTATAACTTTGGTTAATTTTATGTTTTACAATTTATTTTATTAGCTTTATGAAAATAAGCAAGCACATAAAAACAAAAAGTTCAGTTATCATATGTAAACTTAAATTTCATAATCAACTCAAAAAAAAATTTTTTTTAAATATTTTATCGTTTTCAAAACCAAAAAATAAAACATGAAAACACCAGGCATTTTTAACGTTCTTCTTACCATAGAAGTATGTTGTCTATTAAACTCGCCATCTTATTAAAAAGCTTTCCAACGAAGAAATTTTTAAATGAATGAATGTATAGATTGGTAACATCAAGTAAATCGAATCAACTCAAATTGAACTTTTTGAAAGCTAATATAACATTATCAAGGGTTTAATATAGTTATTTAGAGCAAAAAGAAAGACATTGTATTTAAAAATCAAATATCTATCTTTCAGACAATCATTTGATAATGAATATTCTCAAAATTTTGATTTTTTTACATATATTTTTAAATTATCAAAAAACTTTTAAAAATAGAGAAAATATGTAAAAAGATAAGAAAGATAAGAAAAAGATCTAGAAATAAACGACAGAAGATAGATTGAGATGTAAATTGTAAAGATTTCATAGTTATATATTTCTAAAAATTAATAAAATAAAAATTAATAATTCGACGCCAAATAATTTAATGGAATTTAATAATAAAAACTATATTTTTTTCAATATAAGGAAAGGATGAATATCAATGGATGTAATTAATGATTGAATTGATTTTATCTGTATTTTGTTTACGAAAATTGATAATAAGAGATAAGATAAGATGTATTCTCGCATCTTATTCCTTCGCCTTCTTTTTTACATTGTAGTTTTATACTGCTCCAGACTCAATTTTTTGGTCCTGTTGAAAAATTAAAAATATTTTTTTGTATTAAATTCAATTAGATAAAATATTAAAATAAGTGCGAATATTATGTTTTAAAATAAATGCTTACAGTCTTTGCTTTAATGTTTTTGCAAGTTTAAAGTTTTTTGATAATATAGTATACAATCAAAATGACTTCCCATTAAACCTCACCCATTTTTGACTATCAATAGTGTTGTGTGGTTTAAATAAAAAATTATCTGCGTGTGTGTTATTATGCAACTGATAAACTTAATTGGGAAGTTTTTATACATAATTTCACCGATAACTCAATGAAATACGGTCTTCAAGAAAGGGTGGAAAGTTGGCAAAATTTACTATAATTAACTTTCATTACGCATTTTTTTGATAAAAATTAATTATGAAATTTGTACGATAAATTAAAAATAATCAAAGTTTGATAATAAAAATTTATTAGTTAGCTAAATCAAAATTTACACAAGTGTTATATTCATATAAATATATGAAGTTAACACAGATATTCAAAATAATTACTTTTCAAACAAACACTTCAAAATATATTTGCATATTGTATCAGTCCATGCTTAAATTGCGCATCTCCTTTATATCTTGTTTCACAATTTTCAGTGAACTCTTTCATTGTCAATTTTATCAATCGCTTTAAACCATTTCAATGGCATCTCCTTATCAATTTATCCGTCCATAGTGGCATTTAGAGCCGCCTTCTAATCGATCAACTCCTATACTTTTCTTGGTGCTTCTAATAGATGCTACAAAGATATGGGATGATTTTGAATAGATAGCTAGACGACATTACTATGCGCAAAAAATATATCAAATTTAATGCATATTTCTATGATGTAGTTTGTGTTGAAAAATTGTACTGTGCTCAAAATACACTTCAATACCTCATTGGACTAACTCAACTCTTGATACATAAACAATTGAAATTCAAAAATCATATAAAAAAGTATATAGTTTGTTGAATAACAAGGTAAGAAAACAATATTAAAATGGAGATGGGTTTAAAACAAATCTTCTGAACTTACATTCCAGACTGAAGACTTTCAAATATTTGAGTCGGTTAACATTAACGGAATGCCCCTGTTTATTCAGAAATAATTTCTCTCTATACTTGAAAAAAATTATGATTTATTCAAATATTTTATTTTCTCAATATAATTAGAGGTATACCTTATCTTAACTTTTTTGTACGCTAGGATTTCATAATTAATTCAACTAGTTTAATGACTTATTATAAAATTAACGAAAATGTAAACTATTATTCTTATTTTTACGTCATAATGATATTAATGAAATAAAAGATCATGAGTGGAGATAGCCAAATTAGATTTGAATTCGAAAGATTAGAAAGATAAGAAAAACGGTTTGATTTTGTGATAGAATGACTTAGAATATGTATTATATACGAATAAGTAAACAACATTTCATGAATAAAATAGATTCGATTTTTTAAAACATTTTAAATAGAATTCGTAGAGTTGTGGTTTTAATTCATTGAAAATATGTGATCATGTAATTGACTGAATATCTTAGCCTAGATAAAACCAGAAACACCGTATAAAAAATGAGATTAAATAGATTTGAAAATTTATCTGTACGAGATAAGATTGTAAAATGTATGAGCTATAATAAAGCAAAATTGAATAATATGTAAGAAATAGTTAGTGGAAAACAGATACTGCAACTGTTACGATAAAAATGATAAATTTGGTGTACTAAACGCTTTATAATGTTGTAAGTTGTGTTTTGTAATTTTAATTACTTGTTTATCAATATGATGGGTAATTTTTTTTCATTTTATCACTTAATATAAATATTTCAAAGTAATTGAATGCTAAATTTATAAAATATGTTTTAAAAATAATTTTAGGCAAAAATTTTAATTATATATTTGTGGCATTTGGTTCATTGTAATGAACCTGGTTTTAAACTTAGCACTTCCAATCTTTATTAATTCTTTATAGAGTAGCTTCTGAAAGTTCTCATATTAACTTTTAACAAACAGCAATATCATTTGAATAGTTCCACGAAATATTTTTAAAATATAAGAAGTTTAATGAAAAATATGGAAAAATTATAGGAAGTTTAATGAAAAATATGGAAAAATTATAGGAAGTTTAATGAAAAGTATTGAAATATGTTTTTTCTTATTTAAACCATTTGTGATCATAATATTTGTTATATAATTTTCACATGATCAATAAATAAATGCAGAAATATTTGAAAATTTGATTGCTCTTTTGTCAAGACCTCTAAATGCCTACCTATTTGCCTGGGTACAAAACTATTACAAATCTGGTGTGAATCTTTAAAACACCAGTTTTACAATGCTTAGGTTTGAATCGTTTGAATTACTTTTCACTTTCACCGTTATCAAAAGTTTTGAAATTTATTTGAGATTCATTTTTATAAATCTTTTATTTAAATTGGAAACGCTGATTTTTATTGAACATTATATAAACGTTTCCCAAGCATTTAGTTTATAATAAGGTAATGAGTGAAATCATAGTTGGTTAAACTTTTGTCCACAATGCGATCAACTACAAAACAAATCTTATTAACTATAAAACTATTCATTTAAATTTCATAAACTAATTCTCATTTTAAAAAATATTTTAAGGCTCAAAGTTTAATTAAAAAATTATTTTTCTTATTTTTATTGTTATCATTATTAAGGTTACGTGAAAGAGTTGAAGCAATAGTAAAATAGCCTATAGAACATTCGGTGATAAGGTCTAAATAACTTTGTTATCATATCGCTTGGGTCAACGAGATAAGGAATTTAATCAGGAAGCAACTAGTACACGAAAGCGCACAAATAAATAAACTTTAAATTGTTGTGCAGTTTTCTCCTGTTTCATATGATAATTATTCAGAAGACATCTCATGTAACGTTAGTTAAAATTTCCAACACTGAAGATTTTTGATAATTGTATCGAATGATTGCTGATAAATGAAACGTCAAAATGAAACATTCCAATTGTAAAACACAAAATATTTTATTTACCCTGTTTGTGTACTTTATAAACGTTTAGCCGATAAATGACTGCTTTTTAAAGACTTGAATGGGGCATCGTGAAAGTTCAAATTTTTTATATCAATTCTTAATGAAAAATTTCCAAATGTTATTTAAGTATCATTTAAATATTTATTTTATTTTATCGCATGGATTCTATGCCTATTTTTTCAAAAAATAGAGTAGTGTTAGTATTAAAAATAAAATATAAAATGTTATAAAAGGCCAATTTAAACCGTTAAGCTTTAGTGATTCAAAGCCCTTCAAAACTAACTCAAAGTGGTTGCCTTATCAAATCACTTAAAGACCCTGATAAACGATAAGCGGTGTTGTTGGTATGAGCAATCTTATCAATTTCAAATCATCTTAAGTTTTCCTTTTTGTGTTTCATAGCTTAATTTAAAACACTGAATTATTTTATTTTGAGGGTTTTCTATTATAATTGTTTAATAGTGAATATATTTAACAATTCAAGGTAGGGCTAATTTTTTAAATTTTTATTATTTATTTTTCTTTTTTTTTCAAAACTCAAATTCAAAAACATGAAGCAATATTTTATCCTACCATTTTTACTTTTTATTTTGTTATCAATATGAATATATTTATATATTTAATATGTATATATCATTAGACACTATCTTTCCTAGCAATCAGACAGCATAGATAAAGGACAAGAATTACAGACACATCATGGTTACATGCAATCACAGTCCTATGATATGTTATTCGATATTTGAAGCAATAAAAGAAGATTTATGAGAATTTTCTAACAATGTTTTTGTGATGTTAAATATGAATTTATGTAAATTAAATTTATCTAACAAAATCAAATTCTATGTGTTTCTAGAGCTGTAGAGATGTCAAACTTATAAAAAAATAATCCAATTTTATCAAAAATAATATTTAAAAAACTTATTCAAACGTTCAGGTATGTAAAAGAAAGTGTATACATGAGACGATCTTCAATTTTATGTTATTTTTCACAGCATATAAAGTACAGTTTGTCATGCAATTTCTATAAATTTAATTTTGTTTATATCTTAGAAGGGATGTGACGATTAAGTTTTGATAACTTTTATGTCCAAGTTGTGCCTCTAAAAGTGTTTGTATTTAACTTTCAAGTCATAAAGGATGGAATGTTTAAAGTTCAAAATAAAGAAAATAGAATTTAAAAAATGTTTTACTTCAAAGTTCCTCTTCAAACGAAAAACGAAAAATTTTGACTCTAAAAAAATTTTTGCAAAACTTTTATGAAATAAATCGTCAAGTTACAACTCACCATTTCAGTTCAAAATCATGAATACAAATACCCACTCATAAAAGAGCAAAATTGAAAATATAGAGAAATAAAGTGAAACATAGAAACAAATGTACAAATCATCGATGCAGGACAGAATGAAAAATATTTGAGCGACCAACTCAATCGACAATTAAAATCGCCATCGTCGACTTTATCTCATCTGCACACGCGTTCCATTCAGCGAGAAAGCATCCGATAATATCTCCGCGGGCACAACATTTTTCATTTCTCCAGCAATATCTGCCGGTGATGACAAGCAAGATTACCACACTGAGTGGTGCCTCAAGATAAGCACCTAAAGTAATAGCAACTACTTTTTTGTAAAGATCTTTAATTACGTTTATCTTTGCTGAGATATTTTAAGCTTCTTATACCTCGTCTTTTGTAATTTCCTTGTCTTTAAGTGTAGTCATGAAGCGATATTCAAATTTTTGAACTGTTGTTGCTAAAATCGATTAGGAAAATAAAAAGAAAATTGATTGATGCATCGCCAGATTTTGAAATTAAATTTTCAAAAAAAAACATATAATAACAATTTGCAAAACCGCAAGTCCATTATAAACTTGAAATTCTTCATGCAATAATTTAAGTGATTTGAATCTGCATCATGAAAATTTCAAAATAGTGATGTTATCAAATAACTTAAAATTTCTTAAGCAAAGTAGAAGGACAAAATGATTGGGAGGCGTAATTGAATGGAGCCTGGTCACTCGATGTGTCTTGCCGATAAGTCGAATAACGATAAACTGAAGACAATAACTTTTCATGATAGATTAAAATCGTTATTGCCTTTTCAACTTAATCTTGAGCGTGTTTTTCTTAAGATATAGTTTACTTTTTATGTTCATATTGGTGCTTTTTCAATCACTCTACTATAAATTTATTTTCCAAAGTTGTGTGCTCAGTTTTCAATTTTTTCGAATTGCAGTTCATTTATTTTTTTATTCACACAAACATTAAGTCTAAACAATTTCTCAAAATCAATTCTCTTTTCAACTTTAAGTGATTTTGAACAGTATATTACTTTTAAAATTGACTACAAAGTCTAAAACAGCCGCTTTCCCGTTTCATAAAGATAAGACAACATAATCCAGAATATACGTAGCAGATAATGCTTCTAATAATGGATAAAACAACTTTTGCTTATCGCTCACAAAGATTCCTACTCGACAAAGCAAACTTTACGATCATTTTTAGCACGATAGCCAACATTATCAAAAGCCATTATTTTTACACTTTTCACGCTACTTTTTCTATTGTTTAAACTTCGAGAAGTTCAAACCGATTGATTTTAAACTATTTTTTATTTTGTTAAATGTCTTATTTTACAAATTTATAAACTTCTTTAAGGACCAATACTCAGATAGCAGTACGGCTCATTAATATATCATACGCTATATCAGTGGAGCGGTCGTTCTGTCAGAAGTCAGCTGATTTATTGTGCTGTCGGTTATTTGTATGAAGAAGAAAGAATATGCGGTCCGGTATCGGCTTCTGTCATCATTAGATAAGCTGCGTTGGCCCCCTCAGAGACCATGGTCCTTTCATTGCCTCCGTATACATTTCGATCTACTTTTATTTTTATTATTCTCTTTATATTTACAATGCTTGTTTTCTTGGATATATGCGTGTTTTTGTTTGTGTTCAAAGGTTTTTTCGGGGTTCATGTGGCTTATGTTATAACAGAGGTTGATCTTTGTGGCCACATTTGAGGGTGAGAATTTAATAGAGTTTTTCGGTTTGTGTTTTATTTAATATCAAAAAATTGTAAAAATGGATGATAATTTTAGTTGCTTTTAATTTGTCAATTCTTTTAATTTTACAAAATTTTAATTTGAAATTATTATTATTATTATTATTATTATTATTATTAAGATTTTTATAGCGCACAGTTATCAATTCAAGATTGCTTCAGAGGCGCTCAAGGTTTGCAAAAGATTATGACTGAGGATGTTTATGGTATAAGTGAGTTTTCAAAAGTTTGCGAAAGCTAATGAGAGAAGGCGATGAGCACAAGTTAGAAGGAAGTGAATTCCACAGACGTGGAGCCTGGTGAGAAAAAAAGCGACTAGTAAACAAGCCTGAAGAAACAGGTTGATGAAGTTGGAGACCAGAGTACAAGGATCTGAGTGGTTGACGTGTGTGTCTGATTGACAAAAGATCAAAAAGATAAGCAGGTTGTTCAAGCTTGAAAGTGCATGCAATGAGCCAAAGTAATTTAAACTTGCATCTTTGGGAGACAGGTAGCCAGTGCAAACGATCAAAGTCGCTGGAAGAGCTGAAATAATCAGCTTGAAGAACCGTCTTGGCAGCGTGGTTTTGGAGGGCTTGAAGTTTACATAAAAGATAGTTTGGCTGCCCGCAAAGAAGAGCATTACAGTTCAATCTGGAAAGAACTAGTGAGCTGAAGAGGGCATTAGCAGTGGAAAAAGGTAAGAATTTGCGTACTTGTTTTATGGCATAGATATGGAAATTGGAAGATTGGATTATTTGAGAAATAAAGTGAGCAAAGTTCAAATTTGAATCTAAGGTGACACCTAAGATTTTGAGCTTGGAAGATATAGGAAGTGTGGTGCCGTCGAGAGTTACCTCAGAAAAGAGATTGTATTTTGCTAAAAGACGAGAGCTGCCGACAAACATCACCTCACTCTTAGTAAGATTTAGTTTCAGTTGGCTTTGGGAAAACCAGGAGCTTAGAGTGAAAAGACAACTGGAATAATTTGTTTTTTACCAAATACCATTAGTTTTTTTTACAAAATCAGATTAGTGAACTACATAAAAAATTAAAATTTGAAAAATGAAAAAAAATTCAATAAATCATATGAATTTCATAAAATTAAATACTTCATTACACGTGGGAGTCCAATCAATGGACTACTGAAGTTATTTTATGTTTTATTTGACTTTTTTAGCAATAAAATTTTGCAAAAAAAATTGAAAATAAAATAGAAGTAGCTTAAAAACTTAATTGAAAAACAGTGAGAGAAAAAGAATCGATAAAATATAAAGAAATAAATAGAAATCTAGGCATTTTGTCTGTGCCAAAGAAGATAAGATAAAGCCTAGCGTATGAGGAATGTTTTGAATGGTGGTTAGAAGATAAGTGTCTCCAGCTGCAATATGGTGTTGGTGCAACATTTGGTTGTGGAAAAAGAATTTTGAGATCAGTTTGCGATAGATTTGTTCCTCCTTAATCTAGGGCTGTCGAAAATATAAGGTTTTATCATATTTTTGAAAATGACCTGAGAATATGAATAGAAAGATTTTGTTTTTGTAGGAAAAATTATGACAGGAATATAATTACTTCAAAACTTTTCTTTCAATTAAAAGTGAAATGTGAAATAATTAGTTATTTTTTGAATTATAAATATTTTTCCATCTGATAGGAACCTGTAAGAACTGCAATCTGAGAAACATACGTCAGAAATCGCCTTTATCTCGCATCTAATCAATTCTCTGATATGTATTTCATTTCAATTATATTATGTGCCGTGTAGCGTTTTGTGAAAAGTTCATACTTGATTCGTAATTAAAATTACTAAAGATTTTCAAGTTTTTCATTGGATTTTTTAGCAGTTATCCACTATAATTTTTGCCTTTAAAATGTGTTATCTGATTTACAAAATAATACCAATAAGAATAACATTATTTTTTTTTGTTTCAAATATGCTTTATTACTTTGATGAAGATTTCTATAATGAATTTTTGTTTTGAATTCAAGGAATGTTTGTTAAAAAATATGCTTTTCACTGAAAATCAAAAAAAAATTAATTTCAAATAAAATTTTTTTTGTGAAACAATTCAATTTTTTTATCAAAAAAGTCATTAAATAAATTTCAATTATGTTTCAATTTTTTAATAATGATGTTTAAAAAAAAATAATAATCACCGCGTCACATTACATTAAAATATAAATATTTATATGCTTACTGTTTTTGTTCTTTAGTCGAAGAGATGGAGATGCATGCAAGACTCATTGGTCTACCCTCACACATTCTTCATTTAAAAAAGCACCTCAAAGACACACAAGGAACTAAACAAAACCGAAATGACTGTCAAAACATTGAAAATAAGAAAACAAAAAGCAATAATTTTGATTCATTTTTGATTCAAAATTTTAACGAAAACAATGTAAAGAAGAAGCTTGATGAAGATAAAAGCATCATTAATAACGGTAATATGGATATGGTTGATAAATACGTTAGAAGAGGTGATAGTGATGGTGTTTTTAAGCTTGATATAAAAGGTAATAACACTGATAAGATAGACGGTAATGAAGACGAGGTACTTAAAAACAAGAACAATTCCACATACCTAGACAAGGGTATAACTGATATTGAAAATGGCCTGAAAAAACATGTTCAAAATCACAGCAACAAAGAACATTTCAAAAACAAAAAATTAGACTTGGAAGAAAAAATTAAAAAGGTAGAAGTTACTTTGGTTGAAAGAATAAGTGTAAAAGAAAAAAACCAAAACAACGATAACTTTCAAAATACTCTAAAAGCACGATATCATCATTCTAGAGAAAAAAATGATGGGATTGAGAATGAAATCAAAACAAAAAAACACCAGACTAATCATCACGAAGAGAATGTTTTCAAAATAAACAAAACTAATGAACAACCTGAAAACATCGATGGAGAAGTATTTTTTTCGGTCCATAGTATTTCAACCATTTTGGAAAACAGTCACTTTGGACCTTACGAATGTTTTGTTCAAAAGCCAACCAAGAAAAAAAATTCTCTAAAGGTTCATGTCTTGAATATTGTTATGAGTGATCATATGCATAAAACAAATTCTTATTCATAGTTGTAAAATATCAAAATTCTCTTTAATGAAATTTTTGATACATAATAATATGAATGATTCCATCCAAAATAATTAACTGAATTATCATATTATCAGTTGAAAATAGGTGGGACAGAAAAAGAGATAGGAATGGCAGGTAGTAATGGCATGTGGCTCACGCTTTTACGGACGAACAATTCACCAGAGCTCTGCAACATAAGACTCACTTTGAAAGGTGGTTTTTTGTTAAATACCTTTATATATTATATTCTTTGTTTTATTTTATAAACAGTACTAGCTTTCAAAGACTTAAAAATGAACATGAAGTTTTTTATCTTTTTGAGTTAATAATTAAATAAAGTTTTTTTAGAAAACAAATATGCCTCTAGAACTCTTATTTTGGCCTATTAAATAAAAAGTATTAGGAAAGTTACTTCAATGTCTTTAAAAGTATATTGAGTAAATAAAAGTTGAACAAGTTTCATGATAATTATATATAAATAGGTTTTGTTTCAATAGAAATAATAGTTTCATTTAAGAATGAGATATGAAAAGCTCCAAGAAAATACATTAGTGGAATTAATTTTAGTTGTAAGCACTGTCCCTTAATCCTCTTGCAAGTATTCTAAAATCCTTTTATCGACTTTTATAACATTTTTTAGTTTTTTTCACCTAGTAGTAATGTCTTATTGAATTTTTCCAAGTAAAATTTCAAAGAAAAACATTTTTCACAGCTCTAAAATTTCCGATAATTTTAATCAAACTTTCATCCGACTTAGTATTTGCATTTTTTAAAATAACTAGTTGACAAAATATAATTTTTTTTGATTACTTTTTTGAAATTTATTTAATATATTTTTAAAAAAATGATTAAAATTCTAATTTTCTCAATCCTAGAAATAATTTGAACTTGAATATAAAATAAATAATAGAGGACACATGCTGGAAAGAGATTAGATTCGAAAGCTGGAATGCAAAATAGAAGAAGACAAGGCTCATTTATCAAGACGCCTAATTGAAAGCGGGTGGTGATCGAAGATTTGGATAGGACTGTCCTTACAAAACCACGATTAATTGTTTGCTTCTTAATTGGTGTCTGCAACTTCTGTGGGACTATTTTGCAAGAATTCAGACGCGTAATTAAACTTGATATATCTTTTTTTAACTTGAAACTGAGAAAAGTGATTGGCAAAGGTTGTGGGCGTCAGATAAAGTGATGCCTCATAAATCAAGCAGTTCTTTTGAAATGTTGATAGATGAAGTGCTGATCGAGTTTTAGGCTGATTGATAATTCTAATAATTATCCACACTTTTAATCAAAGCTTTCAATACGTTTACTCATCTGCTTTCATTAACATTAAAGTTTGTATTCAATGCAGAAAAAAATTTTTTTAACGTTTCAAGGAACTAAAAATCATTTTTTTAAATTCAAAAAATAATATTTCTTTCACTATAAACCCTAGGTACATTCATAAGCTGTCTTGTCACAAAAAACATTAGCCCTGATATGGAGCTTGTGGCTGAAGAAGATGTTACAATAGAAAAAAGTTCCAATAGTGAAAAAACTGATGTACGAAATGAAGAAACCGTGACAGAAAACATTCAATTGAAGAAAGAACCATTGATTTCTGTTACCCCACCAGTAAATCAGTCAGTTTCCCATTCAAACAATCTCAATCTTGAAACCCTTCAATCAAAATCATCAAACACTTTTTCTCTTGATTCTTTCATTCAAACTAAAAACATTGAAAAAGAAAATAAGAAAATTCTATTAGACGATATTAATCTTTTTTCTCAAACACCATTGAACAAAAATAGTTTGAAGTTAGGAGTATTAAATGATGTGGCAGATGAAATAAAAAATAAAACAATTTCCATCAAACACAACATTCATGCTCAGCTCAACAATCCTCTTCTTTCCGATTCAAAAATTACTTACGGTGAGTGAGAAATAATGATATTTATACAGCTCAGTTTTCAATATAATGAAAGTTTCCATCGCTTTATTCTTTAATCGTTTTTCCACATTTACAAAAATGACACTTCAATTCATTATTTTTTTGATTTTTACCATACTTTTTTTTATTTTGACTTGAAGTAAGTTAGAAGCGACGGCCATATCTTTACGGGGTTGTGAGCAGCAGCGCATTAAAAAGACCTATCTAATCAACACGTAGACACCGCCAACTGATGGATGGCTATTTGGTTAACTAGCATCTCTTAACATTATGTGACGAGTCAAAGGACAATAACCCTAGCAATTCCATTAACCCTTTCTATGCGTCGACTTAATATACTCATATTTCACCGCCTTTCTACCATTTTCTTCACATCTTTCTTTAAGATAGTCACGTTTTTCTTTTAACAACTGTTGATTATTTTTTCAAATATTTGATATTTTTGTTTTATTTTTTGTGATTCTTTTTCCATCAATTTATTTGGTCTTTAATGCTTGGACTGTTTCGTTTTTTTAGTAATTCCGCCGAGAACATTAAAGTGTTAAAGGCATTTCACATTTAACCTCTTGTATAAATATATAAATACACATAAGCCTTACATAAATATGTTCATTTATATTCAATAAAATATAGATTCAATATTATTTCTATCAAATATTATTTCCACTAAAACATTATTACAGAGTTGATTCATGAATGTTTGTTTTGCGGTGTGAAATTTAGCAGTTCAAAGACCTTGCAGGCTCATTTGACGAATTATTGTTCCAAAAAACCTATTCTTGACGTGGGCAATTCAAATCTGTTTCTTCATTTCATGCTGATGCAAGACCAACTCAAATACAAATACTTTTCTAATCAACAACTGAACTCTCATAAGGAAGCTAGCTCAAATTCTGAAGGTGAATGGTTTGAAATATTAAACGAAAAGTTTTTATTAACTCATGCTTTCAACATATTCAAATGCACAAAGTTTTCGTTTTATTTTTTTCAAATTACACAAAAAAAATTTTTTCAATTTTTTCAAGGAGTTGAAAATACGATTGTAGAAGTGAAGAGTGAGATGGAGAAAAGAGATTTACCACTTTCTAAACAATTACCATGTGTGAGCAAAAATCAAGATGTCCAAGAAAAAGAAAATTTTATAAAAAATTTATCACCAAAAAATGAAAAATTGTCAAATTCGCAGGTGTCATCTCAATCTTCAAAAGAGTCTGAACTATTTTCTAACAATTTCAACTATCCTTTTTCCTTTCTTCCTTTTTTTCCATTAAATTACCCTCCGTCGCTTATGTCTGATGCACTCAAACAACCATTATCGTATAATAAAAAAAATGAACTTTTTGATAAAAATGAAAATAACCAGAAAAAAACAAAAAAAGATCAATTTTTACAACCTTTTGAAAGTCCAATAGATTTGAGCGGTAAAAAAAATGAAGCTTACAATTTAACTAGTGATCATGAGAATTCAAAAAAGCTTGGTCTAAATGGTTATCAATATTCCTTATATGAAAATTATAAAGAAACTTTCATGAAAAACATTGCTCAGTCGAGCAACGACAAAAATGATTCTTTTGTTTTAGCAAAACAATCATACCCACCTCTCACAAGGTGTGTTGAATGCAACATTGTTTTTTTCAAAGCTGAGAATTACTTGGCTCATAAACAACACTATTGTGCAAGTAGAAACAGCAATCTTTCAGAAACCCCTCCCTTGAAAGGTTCTACTAAAATTTACCAAAATAACTCATCTAAGGAGTATTCAAAACCTCTTGCTGATACTGATCTGGATGCATTGATGACCAATGCGGATAAAACTTTATTTAATCAAGAAAAAGTTGAAAGTACTTGTAATGAGTTAAACGGCAGAAAAAGTCCCGATGCAAAAGAGATCGATATGTTGAAACAAAACTTTCTTCAATACTACTGCATTCCATGTAAAATAAAATTTAGTAGTATGGAAACTTTGAAAGCACATAAAAAATATTATTGTTCTTCACGGAATAATGTATCAGAAAACTCAGACAGTAAAGAAAATCAAGTAAAAAAAGAGCCAAAATCAAAAGACGTAAATACAACAAACACTAATATAAAAGAAGAAACATTTATAAAAAACTCAGAAAAACTCGAAGCTTCAATAACATGCCCTCTTTGCCTGGGTGTCTTCCACTCCGAACAAGCCATGCCTCTTCACTTGTGCACCCCTTCTTCTAGTAAGCCTCTTTTCCAATGTTTCTATTGTGATCATCTCAGTCAAGGAGAAGACCGCCTTTTGGAACATCTTCGTACGCATGCCCCTTCAAAAGTATACCGTTGTTTGTTGTGTGGATATCGAGGAAACACGGTGCGAGGCATGCGAATGCATGGTAAAATGCACAATGATGCAGGAGAGAGCTTCACTGACGAAACCATGGTAGAAATAGAAGAGCCACCTTCGTTTCCTAAAAAGTTTAAAATGCCATCTTCATTCACACCCTTTGCGCTTCCATCCAAACAAAATAACTCCCTTTTAAAGCAACATTATTTATTGCAAACGGCTTACGAACTTCCAGAAATTGAATTAATTCGTATGAAAAATGAGCCATATAAGAGAAGAAGATCGAGAAAGGCATATGAAAAATCAGAGTTTAAAGCAAAAAAATCCTTAGACGATATTTTTACATGCTTCAAGTGTTCAGCAGTTTTTTCTAACGACAGTCATCTTCAAATACACATGCTTAGTCATATGTCATCTCCAATTTCACCAATTAAAACGTCGCCTCAATCCAAGTTTTCTCTAGCAATAAAAAAAGAATTTCAAAATGAAGAAACATGTTCTAAAAATATCCATAGCAATGTTCATAGTGACGTCAATAACAATCAAATCAGTCCACCAATAAAAAAATGTAAACTAAGTCCATCAGAAAATAATTCTAATAGCTCATTAAAAAATAGAAAGGTTAATGAATCATATTTGAAACAATTTGGTGGTTCTCCAAGCATGAACTCTCCGCCAACAAATACAAACGCAACGTTTAATACCATCAAGACAACTGAAAAAATCCAAAGCAAAGAAGAAAACCTAGTTTGTAAAATTGACCCTTTTCAATCCGGGCTCCAAGATTTCTCAAAGTATTGTAAGCAATGCAACATCAACTTCATGTACACTTCCACTTATCAAGCTCACAAGAAGTATTACTGCAGTTCACGAGATCATGAAGACGAAGAAGAAGATGAAGAAACAAAAAATTGAATTATTTAAGCTATATCATTGAGTAACATTTTTATCTAATTTAAGCTTTTCTCTTTTAAACTCATTTTCATAAAGATAGATCTTGATATTCTAAAGTTGCTACCTAACAATCTGGTTATAAAACTCTGAAGTCTTAATAAAAAATTAAATTAAGGTTATAGTAGAATGTATTTTCAAAAGCTTTTGCTATTGAATTGTATTGGAATTATTTTTATGTTTATATAACTATTGAAATTTTGCAAATTGTACAATGCTAGCCAGTAGAAATAACTGGATTTTGACTGTAACATTTGCTTTGTCTTAACTCCAATAAAAACTAAAATGGTTGTGGTATTTTGAAGTTATTCAATTTTATTTTTTTTAAATGATGAAAATATGAGTTCCCAGTGGTTATTTAATTTAAAGCAAGCTAATTTTGCTCAACTTTTCAAACTATAAAATACATTTCACTCAATAGAAATAGAATTTAAGAGCTTGTTTAGATTTGCAAATCCAGTTTTTCAGACATCGTAAATTTTTTTAGTAACTTGAATTTCATCTAATTTTTTCCACTTGTGAAATTTTAGATCAACGGAGTTTGAAAATTTATTTTTTTGGGAACATCATTTATAAAGGCTTACTTTATAACAATCATAACTACAATATATATACCCTTGGTAATGTTCTGAGAAATATATGAAAGATTTGTACTTAAACATTAAATAGTTAAGCTTTTCTTGTCAATCAAATTATTAAATGATTTAGCTTTCATAAAAAAATTTCAGCGTGGCTGTAAAACCTGAGTGCAAAAAATTTTATTTTGAGTCATAACCTTATTATGAAGAACTAAAATTTAAAAAATATAGTTCTTTAACGTGTTAAAACCTATTTTAACTTTCGAATAAAATTTTTATATTAAAAGTTAAATATAGCTAGTTACTATATATAACTCAACCAACAATCATACTATTTCCCTAGGAAGTTATTCGTTACAACATCATATACAACATATGAAGAACATGTCTTGAATTTTGGATACACAGCGTATATATTGAAGTCGTTATTTATATATCGGAGTATATATATTTAATGAGTATATAAAGTCCTTATAAGTATGTATGAATGTTTTTGAGTAGTATATATGCGAGTAACTTTGATTCAAACTATCGTGTAATGTGGTTTATTGTTGCGTAAGACAGCTAAACTTTAAACTTTTAAACGCAATATAATAAGGCACATTTTAAGAATTTCCAGAATATTTTAAAGCTTTCTAATAGTTATTTAATTATTGAAAAATTTCGAATTTTAATTATCAATTTTTGTGAAATTAATTTTTTGCAAATAAGGCAATATAAAGCCTTTATTTAAGACAAAACTCTCTAAAACTTACTAATTCAAGGTCGGAGTTTCAAACCATTTAATGAAACTTATCCTAAAATTAAAGCATTGAAATGTGTGAAGTCCAGAATAAAGAAGAGGTTTTGCACAATTTTTTAAGAGATCCTAGCATTACTTATAAAAAAACAGGTAGCCCCAACATACTTTGCTCAGTCTTGCCATCCCATTGGAGAGCCAACAAGCAGCTTCCTTGCAAGTTTACAGTGAGTTTGATAGCATGAGAATGATAGAAATATATTGCTTAAAATTTGTCTCTAGATCATAATTGTGTCACGTCTTTTAATATGGGCAAATATTAATTCTTCACATAAATCATTTGTAATATGTTCTTTCATTTATTAAATTGTAAATTTTAACATTTATTGTTGGAAACTAAATAATAAGCACGAGCTTAAATGAGACTTAATGCGTAACCTGTCAACTATTGTATATAATCTTAAAATTGCGGTTTTGAAATTAGTTTTCACAGAACGCTTTATTTATGAGGTTTACGTTGCTCGATAAATGTATAGAAGGTTTTTTAATTGAATTTCTGATTTAAATAAACTCCAAAAAAAAACACTTTTCTCTTCTGTTTATTCATATTTTTAATTTTTTGAGTCAAACAAATTCAAATAAAGACATTTTTTGGAGTGAAAGAACGAAATTAACTCCAAAAAGTGTTTTGATTTAAATAATCAATATTATACTTTATATTATTATTTTATTTCAAAATTTTGGGAAATTTTTTTAACAAAAATTCCCAAGCAATAACAAACTATTGGGGTCAATCTTAGTTGTTAGTTAACTTGATGCATCTTCAAAGATAAATATTAATAAATGCTCAAAGAAAATAAATCTTATTACAAATAATCAACGTTTTTCTGAAAATGACTAAATGCACATTTTGAAAAAAGAACGTTAATCTCAAAAAAATGAAATAAAAGTACAGTTTTCACTGCTTTAACAAAATCACGTGAACAGGCTAATCAAAAATACCAAACCTTATTCTTTTTCAAACCAAATATAAGGATGATGCAAAAGTTAAATTATGTTATTTTTTGTTATTTTTAAAGATCTAACTATATTAATTCTAAATGGCGCTCGCTTTTGAGGCGAATTTGTTTGAGGGTCTTGACGTGAAAATCAGATAAAGGCTCACGGTTGAGAGAGCTTTAACTATAAGCTTATCACCTAATAATTTCCATCATTTATATAAGTAGCGTTCTTGTTCATAAATTGCCTGAAAATAATTCACAGTGAATTGAAATGTTTTTGAATTAAAAGACTTGTGCACTAAAGTTTTTAATTCCATCCTAAAGGCTCTCATTTATACTTATAGGTGGTGGTATTGGGGCACGTTGAAAACAACACAATCGTCACTTTATCAGCATCGAATGAGTTCAACGATGAAGGAATACTCAAAAATAACCTTTCTTACATCAAAAACAACATGGCTGTCTTCAACGATCTTAGATTCATCTCGAGAAGTGGAAGAGGTAGTTGACATATTTCATATTTCTTTAACAGTTTTGGAAGGTATTGAGCCGTTATGAATTTATGAAATTAGAATTATTTTAAATAAATGAAAAATAACACTATAGATAATTCTTTAATTGAGTAAATTGAAAAAAAACAACAGATGAAAGCAAATGAATAAGACAGATGTTAACGCGTAGTGAATCACGTTTCATAGAATGCCACAATGGAATCCTTTTTTACTCTCAACTTTTTATGGCTTAACAAATATATTTTATTAAAACAGTTTTTGCTCCAATCCAACTCGTCACTTTTAACATGAGTTTTGAAAGTGGATGATGTACGAACACAAATTAAAAGTAGCGTTCATAGCACTAACCTGTTTCTAAGCCAGAAAAACATGAACGTCTTTTTGAGCTTAATGAGTAATTCCTATAAAGAATATAACTAAAACAGTACTCTAAAAAATCTTGAAGTAAGGGTTTCTAGCCGATTCATCGCTTACCGTTTGAGAGGTTCAAAAAACCTTAGTCCCTCTGAAGATCTGATTCATGTTTTTTCAATAGTTACGAATTCACTCTAATTACGAGATGAAACGATATGCTTTTATATCTTGCTGGTTCGAGGTATATTCCATGGTGTGAATAAATTTGAGAGATTAATTTTTTGTTTATTTTGAAATTATAGGATAGCTTATATTATTGTATGTTAATAATTTATATTATACAATTTTTTAAATTATTGCTTGCGTATTAAAGTGGTGTGTGGTGTTTATAATCGATGGGATATGGTTGTATATATTATGAGGTTGGCATGGCTTCTATGAAGAAATATTTAAGGATCTATATTTTATTAAAAGTTCAATTTGAAAAAAAAATTAATTAATTATGTTTTACCCATAAGAATACTTGACAAAACTTCAAAATTTCAGCTTTTAGTTTTTTTGATCAAAATAAAAATACCATTCAAAAATTTAGAGAATTTTTTTAAACATAATAATTTATGTAAATTTTAATTCAAAAATCTTTTGTAAACAACATGTGAAATCAAAAGAATTAATGAAAAACCGGTGATAAAAAGCCAACTGAATGACGTAAAACAAATCAATTTTAAATTGCATTCAATTCAATTTTGCTTTATTTATTTCCCATACATTTTCTTCAATTCAAAACCTTAAAAACTCAGTTCTACAACTATTAAGATGTTATTTGAAATTTTGATGTATCAGGTATTACTATTGTTATTATTATTATAACTTTTTCATTGACGTCAGACCTGCTCAAGAATGTCGTCGAATGACATATTGAAGTCGTAATGCGTTTCCTACTTTAAAAAATTTGAATTTGAAAACTTTTCATTATATTCGAAAAAATTGAAATTAAGAATTCAAAAAAATCTTCAGACTTCAACTTAAAAAAGTCTTAAATATATATACATTGTGTTGCATATTTTATATTTTCAATTTAAATAAAATTTTTATTTGTTACATATTAGTGTTTTGCGCGTAAATTTTTTCTATAGCCATTAGCAAAATATCTTATTCAACCTTTTCATTCGTAAAAGGTTTTAGAAAAAATATTTAGAGTTTTTAGAAAGTTCGAGCATTTTCTATGATTAAGAAATTATAAAAATAACTACCCAGCTTTTATAACGAAAAAATTAATAATATAAATTTTGAATAAAAAAATAACAATATTTATTATGATTATTTTTTTTCTGTTTTCAAGTTTGCCTTTTTACTTGGCTAATACTTCTATGATGAGTGTTCCTTGTGAGCCTTATGGATGAAGTCTACTCAACAAAATACATGCTCTTCAAGAACCATACGCCCGTTACTTTTTTATAATAAAAATTTAAAATTTTCGCAAGTTTTATAATATATTTAATAGAGATTTCATAATATGCATTCAGTATTTGAAACAATAATAAGTTGTTAACCTTTCTTATCGCACTCAATGACACCGATAATTGTTAAAAAATAGTCATAAAACTCAACTGTCTCATTGTGGAACTCAAGATAATCTCAAATAATATTTATTATGTAACAGTGCTTATTAATGTTACATATAAACACACTAACCGCTGATGATTCATTGTTGATATTTTTATTATTACTAATACATGTAATCAATTTTTAAGTCAATTATGTGGATGCAAAAGATTTTTTCATTTTTCAAAGCCTTTATAAAATTGAAAAAATCAAACTCACATGCTGTTATTTACTTTTATTCCAATCTATTTCATTGTCAATTCATTACATAGTTTAAACACGTGATTTTTATTTCGATTTTATTTAGCACAAAATTTTTTTCCCAAATCAATCAATTTTATTTTTTATAGCTCTATTAATTAAAAAATTTTAAACTCATTGTTTAACATCTATATCTTTATATTCATCATTTGATATTGTTTAAGTAATTTGCAAACGTTTCAGGAATTCACATATGTAGCTAAAAAAAAGACTCAAACACCTAATAGCACTGAGAGGTTTAACTGTTGAATTTAAGCAACACCTTTTTATTCTTCTAGGTAAAAGTTTTCACGTGGTGATAACGGTGGGCACAAGACCCAGCCAAGTTGCACTTTACAGAGACGCCATTAAAATCACCACCGATGGACCCAGAATGCCCAGAAACAAAAGTGATTATAACTTTTCAGAGACATTTTATGTATTTTTTATATATTAATTATCTATAGAACATTAATTTGAGAAATTCATACATTTATTAAAATTTCTCTGAAAAGTAAGTCTGTTTTCCCTTGCACTATAATTTTTTCTTGAGCATTTAAAAAAGTAAAAATAAAATTAATCTTTCCAAAACATCATTTAATGGTTTTCTTTTATAGAAAATATGGGAATTGCTTACGTTAATTCATAAATCATTTTTAGCATGATTCACAATTTTGGAAACTTCTATTTTTGAACTATTGCGTTTAAGCCTTTGAATAACAATCAACCGAGTTTTTAAGAATTTATTACTTACCCATATACGATTTTGAATATATATATCCGTTTAAAAATCCTCTATTGTTTCCAGGTAGTTTTATAATGAAAAAAAATTCCAATGAAGCAAACAAACTAAAAAAAATCTCAAATAAAAAAACAAAAAAACTTGGCAAAGAATTTCAGAACAAAACGAACATAGAATCGTACTTCAAAGAAACAAACGACTTTTTCGATCACCCGCTAGACTTCAGTATCAGAAGCAACACCGGCTTGTCGTCGAACTACAATGACAGTTCTTTTAGTACTTCTTCAACTTTATATCCTATTTCAGTCTCTCCTGAACCGCAAAGATGCAGCCAATCCGATGACTTGGATCGATCGTCATCTTCAGATTCTTATTGTACCCCTGAAGCCATAGCACACTTGAATAACTCATAGCGCTTATTGAAATACCGCTTGACAATATATTTTGAATACAGTTTGTGTTTTTGATAGTCTCATTACTTGCTCATTGAACTCTCAAACTTTTTTGCTCAGCACCAAAGATCATATATGATTTATCTTTTTATTTGAGTATAAAAACGGTAATGGTTTTTCACCTTTTTGCAATCAATATATTCTTTAACTTTCATGCATTTTTACAAAAAATTTCCGAAAAAATTTTATTTGATTAAATTTCAGTTTAAATGTAATTATTAGCAAGATAAGCATTAGTTAAAACTATTCAAACCAGTGATCAACAATCTTAGTGCATTACATTATGTGTCTTAAACTCAACACCCATAAAAAGCAGAATTTTTGTTACTCAGTCAACCAAGTTCAAATGACAATTGTGAGTTAAGAGACAAAAGCTTGTAAAATTTTGTTGTTGTTCTGAAAATCTTTGAATAGTGTTAAAGCTGAAGGTCAAAATGCATCCAGAAATACTACACCAATTGAAACGCGTTTTTATCTTGTGATGTTGTGCCACGAATATTTCCCAAATATCTCACAAAATTAAATGTTAACATTAATCTTGAGACTCGTCGGAAAGGCTTTATTGATTTGAGTAACTCTGATATAAAGAGTAATATCATACAATTGACATTCAAGTTGATTTAGACACTGTATTGAATTAGGTCTCCACAATCAAATTTCAAAATAACCCAGCATTAAATGGCCTCATACGTGACTTAAGTCCTTAAAACACTATTTTGATATTAAAACTGTATCTTTACACAGATGTTGAGCTTAAATTAAAAGTTAATTTAAATAACAAAAACAAAATAAATTCAGCTGATGCATAATAATAATGATTAAAGAATATTTCCCTTGTAAAATTCATATTTACACATAAAAATGTATTAAAAACCATGGAAAATATAGAAAAATGTTGGTAAACAAAATGGTATATAAAAGTTCATAATGGCAATGAGCTGGTATCTGTGTAATCTCGCCTTATTTTGCTGTGTGCTTTGTTAGTGTTAAAATTATTGTTTAAATTTAGTGTGTTGTTATTATTTTCGGTTTTGTTATCACTAACATACTCTCCTGCATTTAGGATGCCGAGGTCAACGTTTTCCTTGTTGGATGTCAACAGTATGATATCGGTATCGTTCATGCTACTCGCAGATCGAATGCCTTTATTACACGATTCTTCATTAGCGTGACTCGTTGCAAAGCTATCGGAAGCGTTGTTGAATACCTTAGTTTGCTGTTGCGGAATGTTTGGAGAATTGTTGATTTTTATTGTAGGGGTCAGAGCTGTTTTGTTAACGAGATTCTCTTTTTGCAATCTTATGGCAGCTTTGTGCAATTTATCAACGAAATCAGGTATACCTGAAAGTGTATGATAATAACAATTGACGCAACAGAAACAGATAAGAAATCTTGAAAGCTGATTTTACAACAAAGGCCGTTTGAAGTTTTTTAAAGTTTTAAAGGGGATTGGAGTATTTATGTAGATATAATGAATAAAATGAACATTATTGATAGAATTAATACTTTTACGTAAAAAGTGCCAATAATTTTAAAAACGGTTCTAAACCACTTTTTGAATCTTTTTTTGAAAAACTCAAAAAGTAAAATAAAATTTGACAAGATAGAAACCATCTTATCATTGAAAAAATTTTAACTTTTATCTGGCTGCTCAAAAAGTTCTTTGAGTTCAATATTGTGTCACAAAATTCATGAACTCATGGTACGACTTTTGAATTTTCTGTAGCCTAAATCTCAACTGAATTATCTCGACTCCACTCAAAGTTTGAGTTTCCAGACATATGATTGATTTTATAATTGAAAATTTATGCAATTCAGATAGCAATAAAGCATGCGACTAAAAAATTATAGCAATCCAACTACATACCACTACTAGCTGCCCAGCTTTGAGCCATCCTAGGCAGGTTTGATTTCGGATCGTCAAAATAGGTGAGAACGAAGTCAAAACCATTCTGTTAATTTGAAATTACTTGATATAAGCTTGAAGGAAGTTTCATATAAATAAACATAAATTATGCTTGCAAACGCTTCGGTCACACTCATGGCGTTATTTGAGTCAAGAATTAAGTTGCACTAAATGAGGTTAATCGCACAATTCATAGGTTTCACAGTAAACTATAGATGAACATGTAGATTACCTCATCGAAGTTTGTGTGTGGCTTGATGACCATCTTGCTGCAGTACTCAGTCACTCTGACATGGTGCCCCTCATTCTTCACTGATGGGTGGTTATACAAGCCCCTGTTCACTATCACCATCATGTTCTTGTCTGTCTGTTGCTGTTTGTGATATGATCAGATTCATCATTATTACCATGAAATAGTCAGTGACCCATTAGAAAAGAGAAACTGACTATGATAAAATGATACTGATACATCCTTATACTCTTAAACTTGAGCTTATCAATTAAAATGTTGGTGATGAACATAGAAGGTATTTAAGCAATGGTATAAATAATAACTAAGCCATTATCTCTGATGCAGGTGCCTTGCATCATAAATTGCTCAACGGAAATAAAAACAGATCTCAATTTTGGAATTGTATTGATTATTTCCAAATACTAAATTAGGTTGAATGAAAATATAGATATAGAATTAAAATCTATATTGAAAATAGTATTGATAATGATGATTTCTCTAATGAAACATCATAGCATGTGATATAACAAGCAGTGTGTGCATATGTTTGCAAGGAAATACACACCAACCTTATACCTTCTAATGTAAATGTATTCTCTGCTCGACAATGGGTACTGCAATGAAACATAAATTAAATAATATTCCCAAATAATAATGAAAAAGGTATATAGCATTTTTTATTACTGGAAATTGATGTCAATAACATACATACATACTGGAAAATGAGTAATCCAATGAACAATTTCACTGCCAGTTTCTTCATTGTAATCTATTCGCTCCAAACTTATAACGTTCTTGTCCCACTTTTTACGATACTCCAAGTCAATCTAAGTCAGTAAAAAAAAATAACCCAAAATCCATTGAATCAATTAATAATTGGCCTAGAAACTCCTAAAGTTAATGCCACTTTGAGCTTATCTTAATTGTATTGTATAATCGTATTATTATTGTTTCCATCATTCATATAAATTTAGAGTTAAATGAATATGAAATCTAACCAAACAATGTAAAATCCTAATATTAGAAGACATAAAAAATTAATTATAATCTATTGCTCTATTCCTTAAATTAGAAAATTACAAAACACTAAAATTAGTTTTAAATATACTTGATAGATAATTTACTGAATTTATACTATATCCTGTCTTTATCACTTTTAAGTCAAACTTGAAAACAGTAAAAAGTATTGAGAATTACTTGTATGTTGTAGAAAGATCTTGCAGATACATCTTTATAAGTCCCCAATACTGAAATAGTGAAAATTTGATTTTTTTTAAAATATTCATTTTTTAAGCTTAACTTAAATATTCAAAATTTAGATACATGCCAAAGCTTGTTAAAATGCTTTTCATGAGATTTAATGAATTTTGAACAATTTTTGTGTTGACTATTTGAAAAATGAACTGTACTGAAATCAAAAAGTTAATGAAGATCATTTTTGGATAAAAACTTATCGAACAAAATTGAAATGAAATGAGAATAAAAATTTCTAATGGAACTATTAAAAAACAAGCTGAATCTTCATATACCTTTATATTGGTAGTGGTCAGAGTCACAAATAGGTTGTCTCAAAACTTGTATCTCATTTTTTACCACAACTTTCTCCCAATTCATATCTTCATTTTTGGATCTTTGCAGAAAGTTTATTTCTTCTGAAGCTCTATGAAAAAGTAAACTAAGATTGATTAAAATTTTCATCTTAAAATAGATTGTTTTGCAAAAACTTGAATTTGAATTTGGGAAAAAATATATATGCGAATGAATGAAATTCCCCAACCTTTTTAGTTCATCATCTGATATATTTTCGTCATTCCATGAAAAGGCAACAGCTCCAAGCAAGAAAAAAGGTTCAAGTCTCAACCTATTAAAGAATCGACCCAACATGTTCTGAGAAATGGCTCTCAAGGTTGATAAATCATATCCGAGGCTGTGATAGAGGTTGGAAATTTGAATAGTTCTTCTAATTCTTTGTGCGGCGATTGAGTGAAAATGTTTTGAACGTAAAAATAAAAACACTCTTTTTTTCGCATCTTCTCCGATAAATTTATTGTATTGACTTATAACGCTATCCGCTAAAATTTGACCCTTGCCAGACAAGTTTGTGTACTTTGACAAAATTTGTGAAACAGATGACGGCATTGAAGATGGGAAAGACTTTAGAAAAATGAAGTTTTTAGAGATATTTAAAAGTTTAGAACGAGCCTCACTAGCCATTTTGATACTATAAAATTGGTGTTAAAAACCAACGACCCAGAAAGTTGAGCGATTTTAGGTAAATAGAATATTACGAAAGCACGAAAACATTTTTTTAAAACTTGTAAAATATTATGAATTTTTTTTCAATTTCCAAATATGTTTATAGTTTTTAAATTTTTTAAATATTAAAATATTTATACTGAATTTCAGTGTTTCTAGTCCAAAAACTCCTTTTCCCTTATCTCGCTTTTTTCTGAGTAATATAAGAGTATATTTAAAAACGAATCGGTTTATAAAATTTATTCAAAAATGAAAATGTTTGATTAATATAAAAGCTCAGCAATTCACAAAAAAACTTTTGAAAAGCATGTATTTTAAACACTGTAAGTTCACTTTTAGCAGCCGTTCTGTCGGTTTGTTTTTGCTATGAACTGCTTTTTCTCCTTTTTAAGGTATTTCATTTTCAATTTTTTGTTTTCATTAGTCTATTTAATTATTATTTTTTTTTGCAAAACTTTTATTCTTTTCTTCTATTCCTCGTATTTACTCTAAACCTATGCCTTCAAAGCTCCTTGGTTTGATGGTGAATGCGTCACATTCAAACGTACTTTACGCAAGCTCGAACGTTCTTATCGTTCCTCTCCCTCTTCTTCCTCTCATGTTCTTTGGCTTTCTCACGTATCAACCTATCGCTCTCTCCTCCACTCCAAACACTCAAATTTTCTTATTTCTTCCATCAACTCTGCTTTTTCTTCTTCTTTCTCTCTTTGGAAAAATCTCAATCGCATTCTCTCTAAACAATCTCCTTCTCCTCCTTTTCCTTCTCAAGATTTTCAGGACTATTTCCACAACAAGATTCTCTCTATTAGAACTAATCGCTCATCATCTCACACTCCTCCAGCGTTTTCTCCTGCCTCTGTCTCTCTTTCTCACTTTTTACCCATCATCTTCGCAGACCTCATCTCCATCATCAAATCTGTATCTTCATCTTCCTGCTCTTTTGACCTTATTCCTCCAAAAATCCTTAATGAACTTTCCCATTATTTTCAATCTTATTAACTTTTCTTTAGCTATTTCTAAATTTCCCACCTCCTTTAAATCATCTATCGTTACTCCAATACTGAAAAAACCTTCTCTTGATCCTTCTATCATCTCCAACTACCGGCCTATTTCTAACCTTTCCTTTCTCCAAAATTCTCGAAAAAGCTATTTACCTCCAACTTTCAAACTTTTTTCTTTCTAACAATCTTCTACCCTCTATCCAATCCGGCTTTCGACCCTCTCACTACTGAAACCTGCTTTCTGAAAATCTCTAATGATGCTCTTCTAGCTTCCGACTCTGGTAAGCTTTCTCTTCTTCTTTCTCTTGACTTCTCTTCTGCTTTTGATACATTTGACCACTTATTTTAGTGCAGCATCTCAACTCCTATTTCGGTATTTCCGGCTCCTCACTTTCCTGGCTTACCTCCTATCTTTCTGACCGTTCCTCCGCTGTTTCTATTAACAACTTTTCTTCTTCTCCTTTCTCTGTTCCTTTTGGTGTTCCTCAGGGATCTGTTTTTGGACCTCTTTTCTTTATTCTTTATATCTCTCATTTCCTTTGCTGACGACACCTACATCTTCTCTTCTTTTCCTCTTTCTTCCCTTTCTTCTACTCTTGATAGGCTTAGTCTCTGTCTCTCTTCTATTCTCTCATGGAGCGACTCCATGCATCTAAAACTTAATCCCTCGAAATTTAATTTTATCTATCTTTCTAAGCCTAAATCTTTTCCTTCCTCTCTCTCCCATTATAATTTTTGACCTAACTATCTATCCTTCCTCCACTATTCGCTGTCTTGGCTTTCTCCTCGATTCTTCTCTTTCTTTTAATCCTCAAATCCTCTCTGTTGCTTCTTGTTTTTTTCACTTACGTCGTCTCAGACAGATCTCTTATTATCTCGATGATGCCTCTCTTAAGATTCTTGTCTGCTCTCTTGTTCTCTCTCTACTTGATTTCTGCAACTCCTTGTACTTTAATCTTCCTAAATTTACTCTCTACCCTCTAGTTAAAGCTTTCAACTCTGCTGCACGCCTGGTCTCTCATACTCTTTAATTCTCCCATATCTCTCCATCTCTTGTCGATCTTCACTTGCTTCTTCCTCACTTTCGCTTTTCATTCAAAATCTGTACTTTTATGTACAAAATTTCTCACTCTACCTCGCCTTCTTATCTTTCTAACCTCTTACTCCCTCCTAAACGTGCTGGCCTATGGTCTTCTACTCGTTCTCAACTTTTCATTATCTCTCTCACTCCTATGCTAAATCTGCTTTTTCTTTTTCTGGTCCACTTCTCTGGAACTCTCTTTCTCTTCATCTTAAATCTTCTCTCCATTCTATTTTTCTTAGAAATTTAAAAACCTACCTCTTCAAGCAGTTCATAGCAGAGCGCCTTTGAACGATGTGTAAAAGGCGCTATATAAATATCTAATTATTATTATAATGTAAAGGAAATATAATCGCTAATTTTTTATTTATAATTGCTGATATTTTGAAGTAATAATTAAGATTAATTTTTACAATTTTCTGTTCATAAAATGATGATAACATGAAGAATGATTCTATCAGTTTATAAAAAACCATACTTAATAATTTACTTGGAAAAGATTAGTTTGTTAAAATCGATTTGATGATTGTTGGTATGAATGTCATATAAAAAGTTTTTCGGAAATCTTATTATACTGTCTAGCAGATAATCATTTATTGTCTGATCAACGAATTGTTGTTAACCCCGGTGCTCCTACTGACAATGACAAGTATCTCTATCAATTCCACCTACTTTTTCAAAAATACACTTGCTTCCACTAAGTACGTACACAGGCCCTCGGGTTCAAGCTGTGTAGGATTGATAAACGATTTAAAGGGACGAATTATTGAGGTTTCACTAATAAGCGTGTTTGAGTGGCCGCACTTTTTATAATTGTGTTTAGATAGAAAAATGGATTTGATTTTGGAAGTTATCTCAAAAAAATACATAGTACTTGGGCTTTATTGTATAAAATTTTACTGATGTATTGAAAATCATGTTATCGTACTTCAATTTAAAATTTCAAACATAGATTTTTTTTCTAAAAGATTTTGATTCATGAACTAATTCTCATTTTAGAAGAACTAAAATTTGAAGATTCATTTATAGGAAAAAAATTCATTGGTTTTGGTTATCATAAGTTTGTTTGGCAGCAAATACTCCTATATTTTGGAAAATTTTGTTGGTTTTCTCGGAATTTACTCCAATACTTTGCTTGTTAAGCTTAAAACTATTATTAAAACAAAATGCCATGTAATTAAATTATAAAAATCTCTTTATCTAACTGTTTCAGCTGGATTCCTCCTTATGCTCGTATCGAAGAATTCAACAGCATTCTATATTGCCAGCTCGAAATTGGAAGGTAAGGCATTTAAAGCTCCAGAAAGATTTATGTGAATCTTTTTTTTTAAATAAGTACCGTCAACGTATCATAAGCGGATCAGCTTTACCATAATCCCGATGAAACTCGGATGTAAAATAATAGTTTTCACGAGTCACAATGAAATGAGGATATTTATGAACTCTAATAATTATCTCAATAAATGTTATGAATGTTCATAATAATCGAATAAAAAATTTAGTAATGATCCTTTTTATTCAAGTTTTTCAATGTTATTGTGGTTATCTTACTAAATCTTTTGTTTTATCCGAGTCAACTACCAATCAAATCCAATCTTTTATACGACCTTCGATTTTCAAACATTTATTTCTAACTTTTTTCATATATAACTCCCATCTTTTCTGATTCTATTTCTTAATTTTCTAAAAAATGTATTTGATTTAACATTTTTTCAAGTCTATTTCTTACTTCTTTCTTCAAGAAGTCCAATATCGTCATTTGCTTTCCAAATTTTTTCAACTGGTTCTTAGCCTTTTGTTGTTACGGTGAAAATTTGTTCAATAAATTCTCAAACGTTTTTAAAATAATTGAAAATTATTTTTTCTATAGATAATTCAATATATTTTCATAAAAACTTGTTTTTTTTTTAAACAAAAGGTATTTTCAAAATTCAATTTTCAAAATTGACTAAAAAATAGTTCACTAAAAAAATTTTTCTACATTTATGTAAATAAAATATATTTTAATAGCGCGCTTATAGGACTGTTTCAATTTTATACTTGATTTCTATCAAATTTATATATAAAGGGTAAAATTTTTAGAATAGTTCAATTGATGTTTCTAAAGTTTGAAGGCTAAAAATATAATAATGTGAAAGTTAATTGGAAGTTCCGAAATACATTAAGCAAAATTTTGTCAACAAACTATCATACAGTTTATTCCAATGTCTAATGACGAGAAAAAAATAAAATTGAAAATGGTTGGACATTTGAAAGCAATGTTTGTTTTTTAAATAAAAAAGCTTTCTTTTAGACACATAAACCTTGACTCCACTCAAAAATTAAATATTCAAATAAAGCTCAAGGCAGAGGTGTCTAGCAGCCTTTGAAAAAGTGCAAATATACTTTAAAATAAGGCCAAAAAACACAAAGTATTTATTAAAACGAAGACTAGCCTAAAATATCAAGTGATAATAAAAGTAAAATATTTCCAAATAAAGCTTTGTATCTTCACTTTAATAAATACTTTGTGTTTGTTGATCTTACTATTTGGTTCAGGCTTTTATATTTTGTACTCTGAAATATATCATGAAATTATTCAGAAAAAATGTGATTTATTAGAGGGCTTAAGGGGGTCAAGATTTCAGGCTTCCTGAAACAATTGTGAATGTAGAATTGAAGTTTTCAGTTAAAAAGGTTAATTGTGGGAAACCAACTGAAAAAAATAAAAAACTTCAGTTTTCACTAATATTCCACTAACAAGACCAAAAAAATCTTTATTCATTGCAATGAGTAAGTAATTGAAATTATGTATATTAAATATGTATAAATTTTTATAATTTAATTGACAGATATGATACAGTATGCCATAATATCAATGGAAGATAGTGACAAAATAAGATCTACGAATCTCTCTTATCAAAATTAATGCAAAAATAAGGTATGATTTCATATCAATAAAACCCTAACTTGCCACGAGTTTTAAATATAAAGAATAAAGATTTATGCTCTTTAATGTATGTTTTATTAATATAATACTAAATAAAATAAATATATATACATTAGAATTAGAAACAAAAGGTTTTTTAGATGAAGAATTTATATGGTCCTACCTAATCCTTTTTTTTGAACCCTATTGAGAAATTTTTTGCTGTGGTATACTCAGTTGTAAGAAAAGGAGTCACCACAGAAAGGTTTGATTTGGAAATTTTACCAATTAAGTCATATATAGTAGTTTTTGTAAATTTTTTAAAAATCTAAAATATTAAAATATCTTTGTTTGATTTTTTTTAAATTCTAAGTCATGTTTTAAGATAAAAACGCTAACATGAACATTCTGAACACAAAACTGTAAAAATCTGATTATCCACAATAACATAGAAATATAATATAATTTAACATGAAACATTAGAAACATGTGTTAAAAAGAAGAATGTAAAAGGATGATCATGAAGATATGGGAGAGTTGAAAGTAGGGAGGGAAGTATAACAAAGTTCATCAACTTTTAAGTGTAAGGTGTGTAGTTTATCAATGCTGGGAGTTTTCCTGGTTGGACTCGGTGTGTTTGGAGGGGAATGGGAATGACAACGTTTTAATGATGATTTCATCCTTGATGCATCTTTTAAAAGCACCATTGAACTGCTTTGTCTGTTTGGTCGAGGGGGTAGGTGAGTTAGTCTTGAAGGATTTGGCTTTCTTTTTGTCTTTGAATCAAATTTTGATACTTTTTCTGTTTTAGTTGGATGACAGTTTAATCTTGAACAGTTACTTCCACATTTCACAAAATACAATTGTTTTTCACTGTTTTTTTGTGAATTTGTCAAATTTGATTCTTTGGTAACATTGACAGAAGATCTTTCTTGAGAATCACTCCTAGTTGACCTGTAGGATTTGTTGATGGAAAAGTTCTGTTTTCTTTTAGTCATGGGGGAGTCTTCTAAGTCTACCACAATTTTTGATTTTGATGGTTTTTCAGTTTTCAAGTGATTGTAGTCAATTCTTTTTTCATTTCTAATTTTTGATGAATTATTGTAAGGTTTCTTTTTTGATTCATTTATAAAATCATTAGGTTTTTGGTTTTGCACAATTTTTCCATTCTTATTATCATTTAAGTTGTAGAAATTTCGTGAAGTTTTTTCTTCTTTTCCTGACAATAAAGGCATCAAAGTTTTTTGCTTTCTTTGGAATTTTGGTGAAGAAGTGCTGATTGGCTTTGATTTCTCCCATTCCAAATAAGCATTTGAAAAAGGATCTAAATAAATATAAATTAACTTTTAAAAAACTTAGACATGGCTAAAAATTTTGAGCAAAAAATATGTAGTTCATAAATTAACAAAAAGCTTTCATTCAAAATTACAACTTGTTATGAAGTTATCTACTGCTGCAAATTGAATTTTTTGGCCTTCTGATTTTTCGATAGAAATTAGTTTAGATCTATTTCGTATGAAAAAGAATATGAGAAGAATGATCAGGTTTGTTATAGTGGAGAAGGCCCATGCTATCCCCACAGCCACCCAATCAACTACATGAAAAATAAATAAAGTTATTTAATTGAAATCAATGGAAAATATATTTGCTAACCTGTCATAATAATTTTTTTGATTTAAAAAATTTTTAGACATTTCTAATATTGTTTGCTTTTGATTAAGCTCACCTGTGTTTTATAAATGGTTGGTTTTTCAAAAGTAATATTTTTTTTTGAAAACAATCAAAAATTATCATTTTGTTTCAATTTAATACTTTTATAAAGTTGAATGAAATTTCAAAGTAGATAAGTTTTTTTCAAAGCAAATTGGAGTTCACAATTTTATGCAAATGCTTATAATTTTGCATTCAATAATGAATGTATAAGAGAATAAAAATGGTCAATTAAGTGATAAAGATTTTTGTAAGTAGAATTAAAATGATCAAGTGCTGTACGGCACAGCATTTTATCAATAATCCACCTAGGGGTATTTGATAATGTAAGTTCTACCTACAGAGAGTTTAATCGATTAATAAACCATCTCTAATACATTGAAACTTATTTTTATTACTCTATAAATATCATAGCTTCCAAACATTTTTCACACTAGATACTCTTACGAAAAGCTTCGTGTATTAAGTTTCTCAATAAACCTTAGTGTTTGTTTCTATCATATTGAAATTTAAATTAATAATTTTTAATGAATTATTTATTAGAGTTTGAATCTCGTTTGACATAATTGAGAACTTAGGTTAGTTTATGAAAGATACACTACTTAGTTAGTTTTTCTTAGTGTTAGATTTTCGTTTTTTATAAAGCCAACAAATGATATGTAATGTGTAGCTTTATAGGGGTTTTCAATTCAATTCAAAATCTTTGCAATTGCCTACCAAATTTTTGCAATTGACTTTCAAATCTTTGCATTTGCGCATCAAATCATTGCATTTGCTTACAAAACTTTTGCAATTGATTACCAAATTTCAAATAAAAATTAAGTTTGATTATTCAAAAAATAAACAAAATTTTGTAAAAAATTTATTTTTCAAGTTCAAAATAAATGGTATTTTTCAGAGAGAAGCTCAAGATACCTCAAAAAAAATTTTTTTTTTCGGTTTTTTTATTTCAATTTAAAAATTTATTTTGAATTTGAAAAATAAATTTTTTACAAAATTTCATTTATTTTTTGAATAACCAAACTTTATTTTTTTTTAATTGATTTTTTTTTAAAATTTGGTAATCAATTGCAAAGATTTTGAATTGAATTGAAAAATCCTATATAACGGCATGTTAAGGTATTTTCAGTTGTAAGTTTTTCGAATTTTTACATCAAAAGTTTGATATTTTTTAAATACAATTATTCAACGCAAAAAACTTCTTCCAAAAGTTAAGTTTCATCCTAAAACATCAGCCTGTGTCGTCTCCGTGTACTTTAGACAATCAAATATTCAATTGGGCTGAAAAACTTCTCGATCAAAATATACTATTAACGTCCAATGATATTGCTACAAAAATCGAAATTTTTGCTTTCAAAATAGTCAAATTATAAATCGACCTAACTCGCAATAACGTCTGTGTTGGTAGTCTGTAACAAGTAGATAAAATAGAATGATAATTTTTAAAAAGTAGTCAAAACATTTGATAACGACTATTCTTTTTGTGAGTTCGAAAAAAAAACTTTCGACTCTCTAAAAGCATTTATATATTGAATATAGGGTTGCAAATAAACACTACTGTATAATCGTTTGAAATTGAAAGATCTAATATACAACTTGAAAGTTAATAAAAAAAACTCAAAATTTTTTAATCAACCAAATATTTAAAACCAAAATTTTTAAATATATGAAACTGAGTGGATCTGTGATGTGTTGTATCGTCGTGGAGGTTCATCAGTGCAGTGGCTATCAAAAATCCTAGCATACCGTATAGAAAATTTTCAAAAATTAAGAAAAATAAAGGTTTATGCATAAATTCACATTCTAAAAATCATGTAAAAAGTTTATAAGTATTATCCCTCAAATCCTTTCTGTTGCTTCTTATTGTTTTTTTCACCTACGTCGTATCAGACAGATCTCGATGATGCCTCTCTTAAAATTCTTGTCTGCCCTCTTGTTCTTTCCCGACTTGATTACTGTAACTCTTTACTTTAATCTTCCTAAATCTACTTTCTACTCTTTAATCAAAGCTTTCAACTCTGCTGCACGCCTGGTCTCATACTCCTAAATTCTCCTATATCTCTCCATCTTTTGTCGATTTTCACTGGTTACTTTCGCTTTTCTTTTAAAATCTGTACTCTCATGTACAAAATTTTTCATTCTACTTTGCCTTCCTATCTTTCTAACCTCTTACTACCTCCTAAACGTGCCGGCCTACGGTCCTCTACTCGTTCTCAACTTTTCATTCTCTCTCACTTCTATGCTAAATCTGATTTTTCTTTCTTTGGTCCACTTCTCTGGAACTCTCTTCCTCCTAATCTTAAATCTTCTTCCTATCCTACTTTTCTCAAAAACCTAAAATCTTTCTACTTTAAGCAGTTCATAGAAGAGTGCTTTTGAACGAGGCGTATAAGGCGCTATAAAAATAACTAATTATTATTATTCAAAAGTTGCTCAAGATTTTCGTCATTTCAATCTTAAAACTGAAAAACTTTAAACGGATGGTAAATAAAAGTTTCACAAAACTGCATCATTTCTCGTTTCCAAACACTAAAGTTATTATGATGATAAAACACCACGTATTTTAACTAAATAATGAAATGGGTACATAAAATGCCAATCGATGTCATACCAATGTTTCAATATGATTGGTTCTAAAAGATTCTATCAGAGAAAATTCCTTTCCTATTGGTTCTTAAATTGTGAAGAATACTTTAGAATGTCAAGAGAAAGTGAAATTTTTTTTTGATCATATAATGACAACAAAAATTGTGTTTAAACAAAATTTTAAAACAATATCAAAAAATAATTTTTTTATACTTTTCGAAAATAAGTGTCACATGCTATAATAAGGTTAAACTTGTTAAAAATAGAAGCTTATACTTTTGCTTGAATTTATGTATTTAAAATAAATTCTAAGAATTTTTAAACAACTTTCCATCAATTTATAATTTTTTGTATTTTTTCAAATTTTATTTGACTTATAAACTTTTCAAGGCTAAAAAGAAAGAATCCTATAAATTTATTTTTATTGAGAGTTCTAGAATTTTTTTTTTTAAATATCACTATCAAATGCTATTTCACTTAATTTTTTGTTGAAATTTATTAAAAACTTTTCAAAATAGCCTCTGAGAAGCTTTTTAAAAAATGTTTCATTTTAAGCTTGGTTTGGCACACTAGGTGTTATAAAAATGCCACTATTTTAACTGATAAAACAAAAAAGCTTTCTCTCAAAATTGGAATGATGTAATCAGAATAAGTTTTAGAACAAGACTTAATAAATGTACTAATAGAGTCAAAAAAAACATTGCAATATTTCACAATGTGACTATCTTTGAATAATACGCAAGTCATCTCTGCATGCCCGAGTTATAAAGCACCAAATGATTAGTCAAGTGGATGCAATTAGCTAATTATACAAACACCTGCTTTTTGAAGTTTACATGAAGATTTAAATTATTTTGTTGTAAAAAATGAGTTTTTAAAGGCTTACAAAAGTCGATAATGGAAGTAAAAAGTTTCTTAACGAAACTTGAAATGTTTAACCGATTTATAGTTTTGTGTTTGGTTTTAGTTTTTTTTGAATTCCACAAAGTGAAAGGGAATGAATCTCATCATATTTCCATTTTTTTTCCTACAATCTGCGACGAATTGAACTCTGAAGCTGAATTAATTAAAAAATCATTAAACGCTGTTGAAGAAAACTTGCGGGACAATCAAGACTCACGTTTCAAAAATACTTGTAACTTAACAGAAACGAGTTTTATCGAGTTTTTTGATGACGGTTATTTGAATTCAAATCATTTAAATCTTTCTTTAATAGTGTATGGTGATCACAAAAAAGAAAAATATTGTGAAAAAGTTATAGCTTTGACAAAGCTTGCTTATGAGTTGTACCCACGAAAATTTTCTGTGAATCTGTATGCCATCACTTGGCAGTGCAACGTATGTCTTTAATCATTAATTTAAACATTGAAATTTTATTCAAAAACTTCAAAACAGTTACCAAGAGTTGATTACTCAACAACAAAAAAAGAAAACATTTTTTCTTCTAGAAGTTTTTCAAGCAAGCCTCAACCGAGACAAGCCGCCATGGCTATACATAATGTTTTAGAATCATTTGCAATCTCGGAAGTAGCTATCATCGCTTCAATTCCTGACTATATCGAAATCACTCATGAGTTTTCTTTTCTATTTCACTCTTTTTTTTCAAAAAGATCCCCAATTTCATATTTAGTTAAGTTGATTTTCGCCAGTTTCAATAACAATGAAAAATTTTCTTTCGATGAAACTTCTCGATCCTACACAGGCAATATAAGACTTTTGTGGAATGTTGTACCGAAAAAAACAAAAAGTACTGTTGAATATGACTTAATAAATCAGTTTTTAATGTAGAAAATCATATATTTAGTATAATTATTAAATAACTGGTTCAAAATCATGATTTCAGATTTGATACTTTTGATGTCTTTGGAGGAATGCGTAGAGTTTTTGAATGCTTTCAAGGAATCTCAAATTTTGCTTTCATTTGATTTTCTTATTATTTACGGAGGAGAAACTTCTCTTAGAACAATAAATATAGAAACAACACATAACGATACCAAAAAAATCATTACATATCTCAATATAAACGATTTTCTGAATGAAGCAAGTAATTCGACGTTAACTAAAAGTATATTGCAAAAAAGTTTTGTACTAAAATTGCACAATCAACAACTTATTTTGGATAAAAAGCTAGAAATATATGAGCAGGTGGTTGAGCTCTGTCATTAAAAAAATTGCTAATTATAAAATTTTTCGAGATGCAGTTATTTTATAATTTTCATACAAAATTTTTCATTCTTAAACTACAAAGGAACAGGTGATTATTTTATATAGTTTTTATAATCTGTCCTCCTTCAGTACTCAATGTACGACGAGAGATCTTACAACGCTTTGATGCTAGCCCACTGGTTGGTAGATGGGAGAGAAAATTTAGAATCAGACAAACAATTTCTACCAATAAAATTGATGGGGGGAAATACTTATATCGACACAAAAGGAAACGACTTCAACCTTGCAGCTCCGTTGCCTTTGTTCTTCTCCATGTGGGTCTGGACGCCTCAAAAACGATTCAGAATCGTGTTAGAAGGATCTCTAGCAGTAAAAAACCAAGTTTTTTTTGTTGCCGACTATGTATCTTTACTCGGAAATCTTTTGCCTTCTATTTTGTGCTTTGAAAACTGTGACAAGAATTGTTAGTAGTGAATGGGGATAAAATTTAACATTTCTGATTCTTGCTAAAAATTATTCAATGAAATTAGAGCTTTGAAAAATTTTTAGCCCATAAAACTAAATTTTCCCTGTCGATAAGTGTTGTTCGCCCCTATTTTTGAAATACTAAAACGTATTTCAGCGAATAACGTGGAGATAGCAACCATAGCAATTGTTTTGTTGATCGTAGCTGCGACTATTGGTCTTCTCATAGGAAAAAAATACAGGCTAGTTTGCTTGTTGTATCACATTTCATTATTTTTATCACCTTTATCTAGTATTATAACTTGATGAAATAAGTGCTAGCACTTAAAATCTTAATTAAGTCTTATTTTTAAATTTTCCAAATTTTTAAGTTTTTTTGTCTTTTATTTATGCAGACAAAACTTCTTGTTCAAAAAGTTAGTGAAAGGTAAGAAAAAAGTGATAGTATTTCCCGATGAAGTGGTTCATGTCCAAAACGCTTCTGGGGAAGAAGAGCACAAAGTGAAAAATTTTTAATGCTCTCCACAAAAAAAATTGAATTCCAAGATTATATATATTATGTTTTTAACAATTTTTTTACGTCGATTTATGGAAGAGCTTTTGTAAATTTATTGAGCAAAAAAAAGCTATAATTTTCGGTAATTTTAGCCTTATCATAAGATGCCTCCAAAAAAAGTTCGTTTATTCAAAAGTTAATCACAATTAAATGTTTTTTTTCAATAATTAGTAATTTTTAAAACTGGTGACCTGTAAAGTTACACTTTTACTTTTTAAACTATATTCAAGTATTCGAACAATACATTTTTCAAAAATTAATTTCAGTAATAATAATATTTTTTTAGTAAAACAATAATTACTGATTATTAATTTATCAAAACACATTATCCTGTTTACTTACAGATTTTCAACGCCTTCATTTTTTGATAATACATCCTTTCAGAGTCCTTCCTATGAAAACACAGCATCAGTGGCAAGCATCAAGCATATGTCTTCGAATTCCATCTGCAGATATAATGTTACTACGCTTGTTTGTATATCCAAGTAAAAAGAGATTTAAGAAGAGTAAAATTAATTAAAATATCATTTTTATTTTTCATAAACAAAAATTATATATTGAATCAATTGAAATAAACTTCTTAAAATATGAGGAATTTCTTGAAAGAACATGCAAAACAAACTTTAATCGACTAAAATTTGCGATAAGTTCAACTTTATCGTGATTATTTATAACTATACACCAATGAATTATGATAATGCAAAACTTATCGAAAATTTTAGCCAATTAAAATTTGTTTTATATGTTTTTTCAACAAATTCCTTATAAATCAAGAAGTATTGTTTAATAAATTCAAATTTTACTAAGAACATACAATGTTTCTTGAAGACTATAGTGAAAATTTATTAGTGTTAAATTAATATAGGAATTTTCTATTGAAGGGCGACATTGTTTTCCTCAAAAAGTTGAACATTAAAAACTTGAAGATCAACGCTCAAATGCAAAACCACTTGAAAATGGTGAAAATTTTTTTAAAATAATTCATGTTTTGAAAAATCTAACGAAACTTGGTTTAATAAATTTAAAAAATAAATTTTATTGGGTGTCAAAACACTAAAAAGTTACTGACACTTAATTTATGTGCTTAATGAAGTTTAAAGCATTAAATCGGTTTGGGTTCTAGATTTTGTACAAAATTTTTTCATCCTAAACATAATTATCGAATAAAACAACAGAGCACCGTAAAATAAATTATCCCAAACTACTACCACGTTTCTGTTCAAGCATAGTAGTATCCCTACCTTTTACCTTCACCATAATATAAATGGCTGATATACGTTACAGATGGCAGAGTTGAGGCATGAGAACATAAATCCTTTTGTTGGCTGCTTTCTGAGTCTTGATAAACCTGGAATCCTATTTGAGTATTGCTCTAGAGGCAGTTTAGCTGTATGTCATATCAGATCCATTCATGCTTCTT
>OZ038321.1:24155453-24208395 GCA_964035795.1 Pterobdella sp. o SKG-2022 | reverse complement strand
TGATGAGTTTTTATATTTTACTATTGTTTTAGGTGGAGAGAATGCTAAACTTATTATATTTTTGAGTTTTTTCCTTTTGATATTCATGTTATATCATCGTTATCAAGTAACTGAATATTTGTTGCAAACATCAAAAATCTCACTTAATGAAAAATTCTATATACTTTTTTAAATTTAGATTCTAAAAATAATTTATTAGTTGAAGAAACTTTTCTCATCTATAACTTTAATAAAAATTTATTATAAGTTTTGAGTTTCAAGTAAAAATAGAAAAATTTAATTTAAAAATCTCAATTATTTGATGAGTTCAGTTAGTAAAATGTCTACTATTTGATAGGATATTTTGTATCAGAGGAACACCAGTTTGGACTGGGAATTCAAGATGTCCCTGCTCACCGATCTTACAATGGTTTTTTTATGTTGCATTGTGAATTACATGAAAAAAAGTTTTTGTTAAAAACTTTCTCATGACTTTCTATTCATATTTATTATCCGCACTCATTAATGAATTTTTTTGTCTATTATTTTAGATATGTGTATCCTTAGTGAAGTTTTCTTACATAAATGGGTCGATCAACCACACAGGGCATGAAATACTTACACTACAGCTCACTGGCTGTCCATGGAAATCTCAAGTCAACAAACTGCGCCATTGATATGCGTTGGGTGCTGAAAGTGACAGATTTTGGAGTTAAAAATATCTATGATAAAACAAAAAACAAACTGAAATTAGAAACTAAAGGTGAACTTTAAGAACTAAAAATGAAAACTATATGAATTTTTTCACAATTTTTAAAGCTTCTATATATCAAATGTATTCATTTACTCAAAAACTTATAAACTAAAATGTACGGATTTTTGTAAAATATTAACAAATATTTTTTTCTCCTTATTTAAATTTAAATTACTAGATAACATCATATATGTGAAAAATTTTGTTTACTGGTTATCATCTGAAATTGTATGAAAGTAATTTAAAGGTTTTAGCCATAATCAATGGAAGTTGGAATTTTTATATACTGACACATAGTTTTTTTCAATCTGTGCAAGATCTTTGTTCATAAGCAGACAACTTAGTTCAACCAAGCAGTCAGATATCACATGCAATAACCCGAAGATCTGTTATGGACTGCTCCGGAAATTCTACGACAAGAGGAAGGTTTTAGGAAGGGAACTCAAAAAGGCGATATATACAGCTTTTCTATTATAATGCAAGAAGTAATAAAATGACACTATATTCATCTTTTAGAAAAAAATTTTTCGTTAACTCACTTAGAAACTTTTTTTTGTTTAAAAACAATAATCAAAATTTATATAAATTTATTTGAGCAATTACTTTCCAAAGGTTCTGCTCATGGCTCCACCGTTTTCAATGCTTGAAAAAGAACCTCCAGGTAACAGCGATTTATAAATGATTTTAAAATCAAAACATAATAAACCAAACAACACAGATCTTTTGAAAAAGATCATCAGGCCACCTCCCTTATGTCGACCAGCCATCTCACAAGGGTCGGCATCTCCTGAGTTCATTCAGCTGATGAAAGAATGCTGGAGTGAGTTGCCTGAGGCCAGGCCAGAGTTTGAAAACATACTAACTAAACTCAAAGCAATCAATAAAGGAAGGTCGAGTAAATATACTATTTTTGAGATGAAATGTTCAAACTCATTTAAGAGTCTATTATATACGTTGAATTATCTTCCAGAAAAGTGAATATAGTAGATGCTATGTTCAAAAAACTTGAAAAGTATTCCAGCGAATTGGAAAAAAAAGTCAAACTAAGAACACAAGCCTTAGATGTAGAAAAACAAAAAACTGAAAGTTTGCTGGCTCAAATGTTGCCCAAATCTGTAGCTAAAAGCCTTCTATCAGGAAAAGCAGTGGATCCGGAAAGCTACGAAGAAGTGAGAATATCATGTCATGAATGGGAATCCTCATCAAGTTCTTGTATCAAATACTTTTTTCAAATATAATACGCATGAAGTTCAGTGAAGTCTTTATACATCTTTTAATTTTATTTAGATCTATATACCTATGGATATAAACAAATTTTTAACACAATGTTTCTAACTTCATAGCTTCTTTCAAACTCAAAAGGTTACGGTGTACTTCAGTGATATCGTTGGTTTCACAACTATTTCGGCTATGAGTAGTCCTATGGAGGTAGTGAGGCTGTTGAACGATCTCTACACTATGTTCGACGGGACTATTGATGATTACGACGTTTATAAGGTTAGATATCTGTTTATCGACAATTATGTCGATTTGTGACTTAAGTTATTATTTGATGTTTCATGATTAGCATCATCCAATGTCATCATTAACAACGCTTGTATTTTGGTTCACCAATGATATCGGTCCGTAGAGGTAAAGCATTAAACTAATTATCTAAAGTTACCGGGCTGGCCCCATCGTGGGCCGACGGTTAGCACCACTCCTACAGTGTGTTTTCGCTACATTAAAGTTGTAGCAAGCGCTTTGATCTATAAGAAATCTCTAAACTTTTTTAATATCATTCACAAAATAAGACAGTTTTAAATGGTTAGACTAGGAGAATTATTTCTTATGATGAGGTTGAACTTACTGAAATGTATCTGAAAACCGCCTCGTTCTAAAGATTGTAAAAATTGAGAGCTATTTGAGTTAAAAAATGTATAAGATTTTCCTAAAGTTAAATCTCTAAACTCCACATGGAAATCAAATCACTGTAAAAAAAAAAACGAATGTAAGAATAATAAAAAAATAAAACGATTTGTATACAAGTTTGTATACTTGATAATGTTAATTCAACATACGAAAAGCTTCGTATCATTATTCAGTTAATGAAACTGTTTGATTCAAATTTTTTTTGTTAATAGGCTAGTTTAGTTAATCATAAAAAAACTAAAAATGACTCTGAAGAAAATTAAAAAAGAGTACCCTGACGTCTGATCAAGTCTCGCAACGTAACTCCAAAACTAAAGATTTGTTTAAAGCAAACGTGTGAAAATGTCAAAAAGACAAAGAAGGGCTTGAAGGCGAAAACAAGTCACAAGGACTTTGCAGTTGGTCAAGCTGGACTAAAACTTGTCGATTGTAGTTTTTTAGAGAAATCGTATGTTTTTTTGTAAACTTGAATTCCGTGCAGCAAAACTTCAGATTATGAGGATATCAGAAGAAAACGTAGGAAATTTTATGACGCTGACATTTTCAACAAGTCTTAGTTGCATTAGCAAAGTTATAAAAAACGGTAGAGAATTTAAAGAAAAAAATAATAGATGTAAAAACTTAAAAGTTGTTTATTATATAATTATGTGAGGTTGTAGTTTGTGCAAAATAAAAAGAGAATCTAGAAGACGGGTTATTGAAATACTTAAGTATCTATATGAAGAATCTCGATAACGCAGAAATAAAGGCGTAAAACATGAAAAAATTAAAGTAACGAAAAAAATAAAATCTATATTAATTCAGCTCAGGTACAAAAAAACAAAAGGTAGTGTTTTAGCTCAGACTCAAAAAGAAAAGAATACAAGTCTAATTATAACTAAAGTTTCAAATAAGCTATATTAAGCTTTCTATTTAAAGATTTAAATACAAGTATATCATTTTGAATAAAATTTTTACTAAAACTTAAAGGTTTATTTTACAAATGAAATTGTCATAAGCTTTTTCACAGGTAGAGACGATAGGAGATGCGTATATGGCCTGCAGTGGTTTGCCTGTCCGTAACGGAGACAGACATGCTGGTGAAATTTCAACCATGGCATTGGATCTTCTAAGCAAATGTGGCCAATTTGAAATTATCCATATGCCAAATATACCATTGAGAATCCGTATTGGCATTCACACAGGTAAAAATTTGAATGTATTAAATAACTAATCACTTTTTTAAAGAAGCTTTGCTTCAATAAGGGAAAGTATTAACGCTTATATAATGAGTTCAATAAACTTAGAATTGATTGAATAATTAGTTGAACTAACCCCGAATAACCTTTTAAAGGATCTTGCGTGGCAGGAGTAGTGGGTCTCAGAATGCCCAGGTTTTGCCTTTTTGGTGATACTGTCAACACAGCTAGTCGTATGGAGTCCACCTCCACAGGTTCTATTAGTTTCTACAGGTTTCTAATGAGCATGAGTTGTGCTCAAATCAAACAGTATAAAGAGTTTTCTGATAGAGAGTGATTAGCCAATAAATAATTCACTAGACCCCAATACAAAAGTTAATTATTTATAAACAGAACTTACTTTATCAAATACTTGATGAGCCATTGTGTGTGTGTCTAGTATGAAATATTTCAATTTATTGTTTTCAGCATTTCGCATTCACGTGAGCTGGTCAACCAGAGATAAGCTGTTGCTGCTTGGTGGCTACAAGATTGAGTACAGAGGAGAAGTAGAGTTGAAGGTGAATAATAAATTTAATTTTAGTTGTATTTTAATCAAGATTTGAAATTTTTTAGAACCAAAAACCTCAAAAAACTGAAAACACTTAAGATAAAAATATTTATTCATTTTATATCAGAAACTTTCTTCCAATAGAAAATTTTAAAAGTATACTCTTAAATATAACCCAGGGCAAGGGAATGCACAAAACATATTGGTTGGTTGGGAAAGAAGGTTTTGACAAGCCTTTGCCTGAAGCACCAGCTCTCACTGGGTAATAGTCATACATTACTTTGAATATACATGAAACTGTCAAAGTAATTTTATTAATTAAACAAATGAAGTGCTATGAATTTTAAACATCTATAATTTTTTTTTACAGAGATAACAATCACGGGTAAGATCATGTTTTAATTTTGGTAAAAGTACTAGTGTGGAAAACCCAATTTATTTTCATTAGCATACTAAACTTTATAATTAACTTGATTTAAATCATAAAAACACGACAATATTTGAATTTTTTATTTGATGAAACTTTTTAATATCAAAAAGCTTCGTTAAAATAAAACATTAAAATATTGTCGTGTTTTTATGATGCACATTTTTGAAACAAATTATTTTGTTTAATATCTTTATTCAAAAATAAATCAAGGCTGGATGCAAACGAAATAAAAAAGGCTATTTCTTCAGAAAAACCACGAAATGAAGATTTTCACTGAAAAATTTATCATTAAATGCACATTTGGCAAATCGAGTATCACATTTGAAAATTCGCAAGCTATTTCTCGACAACACAGATTTTTAAGTCTAGCAAGCATTATCGAGTAGATTACTTGTTTTCTGAGCTAGTCCTAGGAAAAAACTATTTACTTGTAAACTCATTTTTTATACCCTTCAACTTCGATTGAAATTGCAAATATTTGTCATTTTTTAACCTCATTGGTATATACGAAGAAATTCAAGATCTAGTATAAAATGCTTCAAGCATAACCTCAACGCGCTAGCCGTTTTTGTTTGAACTCCAATATAGCTTTGGAAATCTTTTTTAATAAATCAGAAAAGTTTTTATTTGAGTTCACCCAAACTGACACATTACATATTTTTCTAAATTCAATACAGTAAACTCTGTTGGAAACAACTTTTAACTGGACTTTATTGAAAAAACAGAAACTATATTTTAAAATAAAACACAACTAGTTATTTTTTAGCAAAAGTGATTTTGATAGAACTATTGGGAGTGAGGTTAAACCCCTGTAAAGCTTCTTTAGCAGAAGCAGCTTGGAACTCATTATCAAACTCCACAAAAGCAATATCATGCCTACCTGGAACCAAACGAACCTCTTTGAAACCAGAAAACCTGTCACAAAGGCATACTTTACATTGCTTTTTTTTCAATAACTCATAATTAAACATTACTAGCCCATTATAAATTGCATTTATCTAAATTAAAAGAGTATAATGGTTAGAATAAGATGTTGATACTAACTGGTTGAAGAGAATCTGCAGCATGGATTCATTGGTTTCCTCTGGGAGACAAGTGAGAAAGAGAATGTAATGGGGAGGTTGATCAGGAATGAGAGCAGGGTTGGCTGGTTGAGAGGTTTGCAATGACTGGGTTGCTGTAGAAGTTGTTGACAAATTTAACTTTTTGAAAGCATCTTAATGTACTTATGAATAATATTCAACAATTTTTTAATGTTTATGTATGAAAAAATTTTAGCAAATTTATTTAGCAAAAAAACAGCTATAGTTCTCTTAAAGTTCAGCCTTATCATAAAAAATTAGCTAAAAACCCTAGATTTTGGAAAGCTAATACATATTCATGATAAAACATGAAAATATAATTTCAAATATGCATTTATTGAGAAATTGAAGAGAATACAAACTTGGTTGCAGAGGCCTATTGAGATTAGCTTTCTGCTTGCCTAGTTTTTCAACCATAGAACCTCTACATTATTTGAAAAAAAAATGTATTTTAACTTATAAAAAAAATATATTTAAAATTTTTCAAACTAAAACACTAAGATTGATTTGAGTGTAACTATTTCTATTGTAAACTTGACAATATTTCTTTGAATAAATGGGAATAACTTTTGGGACTTTTTTTTCTTTGTCACATGGTCATTGATGAAAAGTTTCTTGGGTCTAGGAACAAAGGTTCCCTTCATCTTAGCAATCACATCACTATCCTTCTTAGCATAAGTGATTCTCTGAGATGTTTAATGATTAATATATTTAATTTCAAAGTATCAAAAAATTCAAGGCGATTTGCATTATTTGTTAAGTGTAACCATTGGCTTTTCATAGAATGGGAATCCTTGCATTGAACGCATAGCGTTTGTAGATGAAGTGATATCTTTAAACACCACAAAAGCCTGCCCTTTTGTTTTCAAAGTATCTCTTGCTATTATTTCTAGAATTTCACCAAACTGTGAAAACACAGCGAACAGCGATTTTTTGAGTTCTCGAATGAAAATAAAAATATTTTAAAAATAGTTTTTTTATGAATTGTCTACATAACTTTTGATTTTTTTATTTCAAGAATAAACGTTTAACTAACCGGCTTTTTTGATCTTTTCGTTCAAATTATTCACATATATTGTGTGATTTGGATTAGCCTCAGTTTCCATTTTTTCAAGCATTTATTTTATAAGCTTTCGCTAGCAAAACAATATCAAATTGAACGTTCCGATAGCGAAGGAAGCATTTAGTTATGAACTAAAAGTAAACAGTTTTAATCGAAAAATATATTGATATTGTTAAATATCACTTTACATCACAATTTTTGAAAGAATATTTTATTTACATTTTTTTCATTTTACTTCTTTTATTATTTTTTATTGAAAACACGGATAATGTTGATTTAAACTTCTAAAACCTTCATTACATACAAGTTCAACTAAAGAATATTCTTAAATAATATATTGAAAGCTTGTTGAAACTTTAAAAATGATTTTTAATAAAAATGAAAATAATCATTTAAAAAAGTATTAAAAATTTTTTTCGACAAATCAATTCAACTTTCTTTATATCATATAAGCACACTGGTTTAAGATTCTTGATTTCAGATGAAAATTCATATTCTAACTATCTTCAAATTGATGACGGAACTATATTTTGGTTCCCGAAGTAGATTTTTTTACTTTTGCTTGATCAATTGATAATACTTTTATTGTAATGGTCATTACTTTTTCATAATAAATTTCAAATTCTATTATCTTATAAGCGGAAAAATTTTCTGATTCAAAATTTTAAATATTTTATTTATTTTAAAAAATGGTTGTTTTTTTTGTATAAAAAGTGCTAAGCTTTCAAATAACTGAAATTACTTGAATTTTTTGCAACAAATGAAAAAATTTCTAACTTTTCTTTTGGAATTTTCAATCAAATGTATTTAAAATATTATTCAATACAGTGCTACCGACATGTACCAAACATCTGCTCTCAATACCTTGCATACTGTTTCGTTGAAGTTTTAAAACATTCATCGAAAATTTTTTGAAAATAAATTTTTCAAATAAAAGTATTTTTCATGATAAATTCAAAGTTTCGTTATGTTTCTGTATTTCATAACGCTAGATTAACTTTTACCACCAAAACGAATTGACTTTACCTGGATTGTTAATTTCGAAACAATTTGAACAAACGATTGGAAATGAGCAAGTGAGTTGACAATAGAATGAAAAATTTGTTTATGCTGAAAATTCATTTTTATAAAATAGATTCATTAAACACAGATTAACAGAAGAGAGAGAATATAAAACTGTGAGCTTCAATGTTATGGACAAAGGATTAGGTGAAGAATTAAAAAAAACATATAAAATTAATAAGTTTGCAACTTTGAGTTATGAATCAATTTTTTCAATAATATTTAAAATTAAGAACAAATCTTGGAAATAGACAAAAACTTTCTTTACAAAGGTATATTTTTAATTGGTGGAGAAGACAAAAAAGATTCATTTGATGTACCAGGAATTTTTGTCAAGTCAATCATGCCAGATGGACTGGCTTCCCTTGATGGTTAAATTATTTTCTATCTTTTTCCATTGCATATTTATAGTTTAAATGATTTTCAAAAGCCTTGTTTGAAAGTTTATTTATGTATATCATTGTGATTCAACGTTTTTGAAATATTAATGATTTGGAATTCGAAAACTAAACATCGCCACTTCAAAGGAAGACTCAAGAAAGGAGACCAGATTGCTAGTGTCAATGGGAAAAATTTTCTCAATATCACAAAAGAACGGTATCAAATTAATACACCAACATTGAAAAAATGTTTTAAATACTGCGAAATGTTTAAAACAGGCGCCATTTACAATTTTTAGAATTTCAAGTTTCAACTTTAAATTAATAAAAATAGTTTTATTATAAATACGATCAATGTTCCACTCAAAAGAGCCATCAAAATACTGACTGAAGCTTCTGAAGAAGGCTTTGTGCAACTGAAAATCCTCAGAGACGAAAAAGCCAGGTGAAATTTTATTGAATATTGTAATGTATTGAAAATTCTTTTTTCTTTTTTTTATCATATTGAACGTATACTAATACAAACAATCCAACAAACTAAAATTATCTTTTGTTTGTTATAATGTTACAACTGAAAAAGCCAGTTCTTAAAACTCATTTTAAATAGTTTATTTCAGTTTTCGGGTGCATATTATGTTATATAGGTGAAAATTTTAAAATTAATTTACTCTGTTTTAAAGAAAATATTTTTGAGAATTTTGAGTCTAAAAATGGTATTAACCAACGAGACTTGGTTTCTTCGTACAACAATTGTCGTAGCGAATTGAAGTCATTATTGTTGCTATGCTAACGAATGTTTTATCAGACGAGACTACAAAGACCTCTGCGACTTATATGCTTTTTCAAACGCTTCCAGTGTGGTGGACTCCGAAGGTTTCACTAATGTTTCTTTTCATTGGTTTTTTAATACTTGAAATAACTTCATGACATATACTTGTATTATTATTTTCATGCTAATATACAAGTGTTATGTATCTCATCATTATCAATCATTCTTGTTTTAACCTCACTCAATATTCATAAAATTTTCAATTCGAGTTTACTATTTATGAAATGTTTCAAACTCAAAATTAGACTTTTTATCGAAAAATGGAACTACCAGAAGTTTTTCTCGACAAAAACTTCATAACAAACATACGTCACAAAATGATGTCAGTGAAGGAGAAGTTTATTCTATAGACCCCAATGTCAGGTTGAAAGTCAAACGATTAAAGCAGGTGAGAAACAAATAAGTTTTATTCCCCTTGTTATTTTTTATTTATGTTTTGTTTCAAATGCGTGAAATTTGTGAAGAATCACTGAATTTATAATAATGTAAATTGTTTTCTCAAGTGAGAAAATTTAAAAAAATTTTTAACAGATTATTTTTTGATTATCATGGGAGAATAATTAAATTAGTCTTTAGAGTTTCTGGGCATGGAAATAGATGAGGAGAATGAAGAAAAATTGAAGGCTTCATTAGATATTGATGAAGATGCCACCGTTCCTTATGGGGGTAGGCTATTGATGGTGTGAATTAATTCAATTATCTTAATTGATTTATTTAATAGATAAGTTTCGATATTAATCAAAACAGTTACTTATAGTATAACTTCATATTAAAAATATTCAGAGTTCGTGAGGAAAGTGAAAGAGATGTTCAGTGAAGATCAAAAACACACCGTCAGTTTTGTCTTTTTCACATCTAAAACAGAAAATATCAAATAAATTATTATTTTTTCCGTATAAATTCATGACAAAGATAACAATTCAAGACTATTTTCAAACACAGCTGTGAATATAATATTTCCATGCTAACTAGGATATTTTATTTATTGTACATAAAAAGATTGATCAAGACATCAAAATTTATAACTCTCAGAGGTATCAGGAAGCAAAAAAAAGTCCAAAAGCCGCTTTTAATGATGCCAATATACAGGTTACCATTATTTCCTTTTGAGATTACTTAATTCTTGGGTTCAACTAGAGAAAAATTAAGCGTGATTTTATATTATATTTTTTTTTGATAGGAAATAATGGGTAAAAATGAACTAATGTTGAAAGCTGTGGAGAGAGAACTCACAAGATATAAAAACGTATGAAAGTGCTACAGAATTAATTATTTTATATTCGAAGTTCCCCTAAATTCATTTTGAAAAACTTCAGGAAAACCACGATTTGAAAGAAGAACTGAAGCTTTTACAAAACAAAGTATCGATTTCATATTCCATTCAATATAAACATATAAATTCCTTTACCAATCAAACAATGAGTAGGTGAGATTGGCTGAAGAATTCAAAAAGGCGGCCATAGAAAGCCAAAACGATTATGAAGTTGTTATTGCCAAGCTGGAGGACGATAAAAGAAAACTTCAGGTTAGTGTTGAAAGAAATTGAAAATTAGTATTTTGTTCTTTGATATTTGAAAACACACCAAACACTAGCTTATATAACACTATTCAAAAAAACTCATTAGAAAACATACTGCCTATTTGTGCAAGCATCCATCATTTAAAACCATCGGTGCCTTGTATTAATTATCCATTATACATCCAATCACCATCATTTTTCACACTTTTCCAAACCAAAAATTCACACTTTTTTTCAAAAGAAGTGGGAAACTAATTGATTGAGTTCAGATCAAAAAAGCACTTTAGTTATAAAAATGAATAGTAGCTATTAGAGCCCATAAATATCTTGAATAATACTGAATTAAATAGATTTTTTTATAATATAAATTTAATCCATCATAAAACACGGAAGGAAATGCTGGGAGATCACGTGACGACAGAAGAAGCCACAGCAAATCATTTCGAAGCAAAACGAGCTCAAGTTGGGAGACAAATCCATCAAAACGCCACCCAAAAACTCTTAGCGTTTGCAAAGGTTTGCCAAAATTCATGTTGAAAAATTCTCATTTTTTAAGTTTATCTAGCTATTTGATGATTAGGTATAAAAAATAGGTTATACAACGAATATTATAGTTTTAATTTCAGTTGACTTTACCTTAAAATAAGTTTACTGGTTTAAACTAATTGAACCGAAAGTTCATTATACAAAATTAACAAAAGTAGAAAAAGTTTGATTTTAACGACTATGCTTAGTCTGGTCTCGAACTTCGAAATGACATTTTTATATTTTCAACAAAACCTAAAATATTTTTATAAAGTTATCTTAATTTCTTTGACAAACCATTAAAAAATTGATATTTTTTGTTGACTGTGTTATCATTCAACTTTCAACCAACGATTAATAATTTGAAGTTTGTGGTGGACACTCTGACACAAAGAATAGTGAAAAAGCAATCTCAAGAACCCACAGCACAACTTCTGGATTATTCATCATCGGATGATGTCATAGTGAGAGAAGCTCAGAAAACGCTTAGAGCCGTCTCTCTTTTGCTACATCTAGACGGTATTTGTATGGTAGTTTTATGCTACCCGCCCTTTTGCCGTCTATTAAGAAGTTTTGTAGTCGTATATTTTTATCTATTAAATAGCTTTGTATTCTGAAAAAAGTTTATATAATTTTTTGCTTTATTTTTCATCGTGTATTTTTTCATCAGTTTGGTCTCGTAATTTGATCTGATGATCTTTTATGACGTTGAAAATAAGAAAATTAAGTTTTACTTTTAATTTTTATTGTAAGCTAAGTGATTAAAGTGTTCATATATTTTCTTTAGTTTTAGTTTATTATAATGGTGCTTGAAAATTTATCCAACTTAAATTTTTTCATATTAATTTTAAAAATTTTTCTCATAGGAAATTTTTATTCTGTTTGTTTAAGCTAAAATTTAAAACGGCAAATTTAAATAGGATGTGATAAAAATAATATAGTAAATTTCTAGAGACGTCTTCATTTCATTATTTTTTCTGACATTATACATCAAATGAAAATTTTTAAAATAATTTTTACCTATGAAATCAAAGTAAATAGTAAAAATTACTTTCGCAAACATTTTTTCAGAAGACTTTCCAGATAAAGGCGCAAATACATTGAAAATTTCCAACCAAAAACAATCCAAGTTGCCGCATAAAGTTTTCAGTAAAAGCATTCCTAACATCCACAACACAACTTCAAACACAGCCCTCACCTCTCACAACCACCCAATTATCACCACTACAAACGATCCTGCCCTACAACAATCTAGATACAGTTTGAACCATAGCATGAACAACACCATCAATAGAGAGGAAGGAAGCTTTTTTTCCTCCTCTATACTGAAAAGACCAAAAAACCAAGGGTCTTTAATCAGTTTACCGACACGTTTCACTTAAATCTTGTTATTTCTCATGCCTTTTTTATATGGATCTTTTTTTGTGTGATTTTCAATTGAGAATCTGAACGGATAGATGCTATATGTTATTTTTTTATTGGAAACTAGTCATTTGGATGCAATAAGATTTTCTTCATTTACATTTTTCACATATCCCCATTCTAATGGCAGTCATACAACCTTATGTTTCATTTACTTGCTATTCTCAATGATTATGAAGCTAAAAACCAAAAAATATAAATTTTACATTTTTTTGATTTTTGCGGGTATACAACTATATTATAATTTCAATAAAAGCAAGTAATGTGATTTTCTATTGATTTATGTTTCATTATTAAAAGATCAGTAATCTTTTCAGTTTAATTGAAATTTTTTCAAACGAATAAAAGTAAAAAAGGTTTTCTAGAATTTTTCTGAAGACTTTGGAACACTTGCGTCAAACTAAGGCAAAAATCATATAGTGATTCATGATATTGACAAATCCTTTGTATAAAATACAAACAAGTGAAAAACAATTTCAATATGAAGTACATTCAACGGTTCTATGAAATGAGCAAAATTAAGATTTAACTTCATTTTTATTTGATTATTTCGTTTTTGAATTCTTTTTGAAATAACGTATTATATATTAAGCCTTTGCATGAGTATTTTAACAATATAAATTGCCTAGAATGCTTTTTTTGCGGCATTAGTTTGATCTATTTAAACATAAAGGTTTTATTTGAAATTTCAAATGTTTTTTCATAGATATCCATCAAAAAACAGACAGTTGAATAAATATTTCCATCAAATATAACCATAGTTAATTTCAAATGAAATTGTTTTATTAAAATTTCATTTTTTTAATTTTTCTCTGAAATAATCTAATAATCATAGTGCATTATGCCTTCAAAAATCCGCATGTTAAGATACCGGACCAAAAGTCAGGTGAAATGATTTTTTTTAGGTAATTTGGAAGATTGTGAACACGAAACAAATTAATAACCCATTTGAAAAGCATATTCGAAGAAAATAAATCAAAATAAGCTTTTACTTTTTTTTCAAAAAAGTTATTTGACTGAATTCAAAACTAAGCACTAACTTCATTAACATATGAATAAATAGTGAATGCAAACAGCAATTATGAAACTTTTGATGTTCAAAATTTCCCAATACTTTATTTAATTGAAAAATATTTATTACTATATATATAGAATGCTCTTAAATGTTCATTTAAAGTTAAACCGAATTATTTTTAAATAAAATGACCAAATCTTTATTTAGAATATGTTATTCAAACCATTTTATAAAACATATCTCGATATCAAAAACAATTGAATACATAACTATCATTCTTCTACTTGTCTACCAAACAGATGTGAATGTGGAAATGAGATGCCACTTCGAGCATTATAAAAGCCTTTTAAGACATCCCCGGGGAAAGATGTTGAACTGAAAGGAAAGTTTCAAACTACAAGTTCTACAGAAAAACTTGCTCACCTAATATTTAATTGAAAAAATTGTTTCATTATTTATTTTTAAAGTTGAAGAATTTTTCTTATCTTGCTAAATGATAAATCTAAGTAAAAGTTATATAAAAAACTTGAAAAACAGACATTAATACTTGAAAAGATGATAGCGAAATTAAAAAACTTAGTCACATGTTCCAGCTTGAAACATTCAAAAGTAACCATCACGCTGCGTGCCATTAAGAAAGAGAAATTTTTTTCAAAGTTATTTTGAAAATGGACCAAAATCAAATGTTTAAAAAGTTGGCCTCAATTTCAAAATTAGAGCTTAATCAAGTTATTTAAAAAAAATAAATTCTTAGTTTTGAAATTCAAATTTTATAAAAAAAAGCTGCAATAAAAACAAATCTTTTGTTTCCAACAAATAAGTTTCAATAAAACTTCATTTTTGCCGAATTTTTAAAAAATATGGCCAAATTCAAACTTCGACGTGTCCAGAGTTTTAAGGGCCTACTGCAATAACCTTTGTCTTTCTTACAACTCAACGAAAGTTTCAAAAAACAATATTTGTTATTTGACGTATATAATTCTTAATAAATTTTAGTTTCAATCAATTTTAAACAAAATAGTTGTTTCTACAGATTATATATGATTTTAATGACATTAAGAACACTTATTGAAATCCCAGTTCTAATGGTGAAACATGTCTTTATGATAGGTGCCCATCAACTTCACTGAAACTGCTGATTCTTTCATCATCATGAGTCTCAAATTGATGGGAAACAAAATTTTTCAAAGTATTATAAAAATTATTGAATGTTCTATAGTATTTTTAAGTTAAGTCATTGAAACAAGGTTTTGTGAGAAATATTTTTCCATGAGATTTCGGAATAGATTGAAGATAAAGCGAATAAAAGCAGATTAAATGCAATTTAAAAAATAAGAAAATCAATAAATAGAGAAAATGAAATAAAAAAAAAGTACAGCTTTTCAATAAATATTTTCAGCCTGAAAACCGCCATCAATCTTTATCCGTCTTCAAACTTCCTAGTGACAAGCCATATTCTAAATTGAATATTTTCAATATTAGTCAGAAATATTTGCGCTCACACAAGGTCATTGATGTTTTTATCGATTTTCAAGGGTTAGTTTTTGAATAGAATATTACTAGTTAAATTTTAATAAAACTGTTTTATTGAGCATAGTAAAGATTGTGACCTAATTTTATGTTGCAATTATATATCGATCGAACAGAAAACCATTATGGAAATTAAAGAATATTAATAAATTTTTTTTTACTAGCAAAAAATGTTGAAAATAGTGATTAAAACTTGTGAATCATGATAAAAAACAAAAACTTCAAATGGGTCGAAGATCCATTATCGTTAAATCCTTCGAGACGACACTCAACGCTGAAGTTTCCATAGAGAGTATAAGGTGCAGGAAATATTATTGATCAAGTAGCTGGCATGATTTCTGAGAAATATATTAAACCCTAGGTAAAAACTCAAATTTATAAATCAAAGGAGTCAACTTTTTTCCTTACCGTATACACTAAGTTTTTTTACTAGCTTTGTACAGATGCGCGCATTATATATATATAAATTCATCTTTTAGCTACTTCTACAAAAAGTATCTGGGTTTTTTAATTTCAACAGTTTTTGTTTACAACGTATAAAAAATATAGACAAATTTTACTGAAATTACTGAAAAAGTTGATAGAATTATCAAGTAAAAAATTATTTTTTCTTGCTTGAATACGAGAAATATAAATTTAAAGATCCAGCTTTTTAAAAATTAAAATGAAAAATTGAAACTTCTTTGGAAAGCGAAAATTCATAAACTTTTTTTTTCAAAACTTCAAAATCTTAGCTAAAATTTACAACATTTAAATAATTAAAAAATCCAAAAATAGAACAGCCTTTAAAAGGTTTCGGAAGCTCTATTGAAGATACTGATAAAGATCCTTTTTGAATGTAAGTTGTTTTTTCAGTTTAATATTTTGCAATAATTACTGGTTGTCGTGTTATTTTTTAACTCATGAATACATGCTTAAAATTAAATGTCTAATTATAATTTGACTTGTACATGAATTCAAAATTTTTCGAAGTATTTACATAAATAAATGTTTAAAACACCAATATATTTTTCGAAATGAAAATCCTGATTTAACATTTTGAGGAAAAAGCAAAGAATGAATTTAATTTACAAACCATCAAATTTTTAGTAAGTACCCGTTTCGTATTGATTCATTGCAACTTTAATGTCGAATATATAAAGCAATTGACTTCCTTTGAAGATTTGTAATAATTTGAATTGATAAAAATATTTTTTTATTCTTCAGTAGATATACAAGTTTTCAGATTATATACAAACATTAATTAATATCAGCATGATGACAAGATAATCAGTCTATTACTTATATTTTACCTATTTGAAAAATAATAAAAATATTTGAAACAAATGAAATCAATAGTTATAATATATCAGCACCAATAACTGTATTTTAAAAAACAAAAAAAATATGTTTCCAAAGTAATTTGCAAATGACTTAGCATAAAAAAATTCGCCTTAAATACCTGCTCTTTTATTTTCAGAAATGTTTTTAGTTATTGAATGTAGTTTGTTTATGTCTCACAAATGGTAGTGCTATTAAACTATTAATGATCATGCCAGGATACATCAAAAAAGTTTATCAGAAATCAAAATTTATTAAAGAGCTATGCATTAATAATGATAACATTCAATAACTCATATACCTACAGTTTCTACATACTAAATTTGTTCACATGCCAAAAATGTCCATACTGCTTCAAACTAGCAATAAACTTGAAAGTAAGAAGACAAAAAAATGTTGCTAGAAACAACATTACTCCAATAATAAAAATAAATTAGAATTTCACTAAGAAAAAAGCTACAAAACATCAAGTTAAGCCTAACATCTTTTCATTCTATCTATCTATCTATCTATCTATCTATCTATCTATCTATCTATCTATCTATCTATCTATCTATCTATCTATCTATCTATCTATCTATCTATCTATCTATCTATCTATCTATCTATCTATCTATCTATCTATCTATCTATCTATCTATCTATCTATCTATCTATCTATCTATCTATCTATCTATCTATCTATCTATCTATCTATCTATCTATCTATCTATCTATCTATCTATCTATCTATCTATCTATCTATCTATCTATCTATCTATCTATCTATCTATCTATCTATCTATCTATCTATCTATCTATCTATCTATCTATCTATCTATCTATCTATCTATCTATCTATCTATCTATCTATCTATCTATCTATCTATCTATCTATCGATCTATCGATCTATCTATCTATCTATCTATCTATCTATCTATCTATCTATCTATCTATCTATCTATCTATCTATCTATCTATCTATCTATCTATCTATCTATCTATCTATCTATCTATCTATCTATCTATCTATCTATCTATCTATCTATCTATCTATCTATCTATCTATCTATCTATCTATCTATCTATCTATCTATCTATCTATCTATCTATCTATCTATCTATCTATCTATCTATCTATCTATCTATCTACCTAACTATCTACCTATCAATCTATTTATTCTTTTTGAAATTTCATTGAAAACCTTATACATTTCTCAGTTAAAAACCGTCTAAGACAGGCTTTTGTATGTCTATTTTTTACATGTTCAGCATTTTATGTAATCTTTGTTGTTTTTTCTTTTTTTTTGACAAATTCTAGTTTTTCTGTTTTGATATATTTTTGTTGTTGTGGTTCACAACTCAAACAAATATCCAAGTAGGATAGTTATCACAGTTAAAATTTTCGCTTTAGATGTTAGAAAAATTTTATATATAAAAATGAAATGTATCAATTATGTTAAAATCTATAAGTTTTTGTTGATTTTAACGATATAAAATTTTTATGATACTAGTTTTATTAACTTTATCATATCTCTATATCTATTAGATACTTGTTTCATCGAAACATTTAATAAGATTTTGAAAAGTTTAGTAGATCTTTGTTAAACATTAAAGTAAAATATTTTTCAAGGCAAAACTCTCAGTATTTTTTTAGTATAATTTAGTGTTTTTAATTTTTATCAAAGTAAGTTTCATTAATTAGAAAAATATATATGTCAGTTGCCGTTTAGAATTTAATTTTTTTGAAGATAATTTCCAAGCTGTTTTTAATATCAAGATCAGAAGTTTTTTTGCACATTTGAACAAAATATCTTTATTCGTTATTTATAAATTCAAAAGTAGGGTTCTGTCTAGCTTAATGCTGATAGTTTCATACTTGTTATAGTTTTCACTAAAAATAACAAAGCACGTTGGAAGCTAGCACTTAAAACCAATAAATAACATGATATGAGCGAGTTGAGAATAGTGTTATACAATATTTCCATTATTTTTTAAATAATTAAACTTAATTTATTTTTAATTAATTTTTTTTGAAATTTGGTAATCAATTGCAAAAATTTTGTAAGCAAATGCAATGATTTTGTGCAAATGCAAAGATTTGGAAGTCAGTTGCAAAAATTTGGTAGGCAATTGCGAAGATTTTGAATTGAATTGAAAAACCCTTTACTAAAAACACGGTTCTTGTCAAAGAAAAGCTCAACCTACCTCAAAAAAATATTTTCGGTTTTTTTTATTGCAATTTTTAAAATTTTAAAATAAAATTTTTACAAAATTTGTTGAATATTCAAACTTAATTTTTCTTAAATTCATTTTTTTTTGAAATTTGGTAATCAATTGAAAAAAGTTAGTAATAAAATGCTATGATTTTGTGCACAATTGCCAATATTTGGAAGTCAATTGCAAAGATTTTGAATTGAATTGAAAAACCCTATATTATACAATAAATAAGTTTCGATGCTGATTGTTATGAAGAGAATTTGATAGTAAAGTATATAAATAAATGGAAAAAAAATTATTTTTTAAAAATAATAATAAACAAAAATAATAAAAAACAATAATAATAATAATAATTTGAACTTATGAAAATAGTATAAATATTACATACGAAAAACGTTTGTTGATAAACAAAGTTAAGAAAAATAATAAAAGGATTGAAAGACAATATCGAAAATAATTTAATTTAATAAAGATAACAAGAGAAATAAATTATTATGAATTTATGACAAAATTAAATTTATAACAACAAAAATAACTTTATGTATACGAAAAAAAACAACAATATAATAGTAATAATAACAATAGTAATAAAAGTCATAGATCAAGATGATAAAACTCGAATGAAGCCTACTTTCGGGATAGTTTTAATGGCGAAATATCTATTTCCAGTTTTGACTCTATCGTATCAATGTTTTTGATAATGGCACAAAAGGTTTTTATTTTGATCACTTTTTAGGTTTTCGCTAGTTTGTATACTCCATGTCATTTGAACTTCCGTGTATCAATGTTATTTTAATTATTTTTAAACGTATATAATGGAAACTATACCGATAATTTTCAAGCTGATAGTCTAATTTTTCATTTTTTATAGCCGAGACAATAAACGAAATAATAATAGTAATATTAATGAGGACTTCCATGAAAAATCAAGCAATAAAACCTTTTATGTATTTGTTTTTTAACACACCTTCAAACCTGATGTGGCAATACAGATCAATGGCACATCAAAGCGGCTTAAATATTGTTTAAAGAAGTGAATTTATTTGCAATGAGTTCTGTTTGATTTATATGCATGCGTCTATAAGGACTATTTTCATATTGCCAAGCTTCATTTGTAGGTAGATTTTATGACTTATGGAAAGTTTATTGAGTGTCGAATATCTATAAGAGAAAAAAAGTATGACCAATAGATCAGTAGAAAGTTTTTCAATTTCAACTAATATTACCAGTAAAATTTTATCATCTGACATAAATTGTACAAAAGTTTCAAATGATTTTTCAAACTTTATAAGCCTCAATTGAGCTTTCTACAATACTATTTGCAGTTTAATTAAACCATTTTGCCCTTATTTTAACTATAAAGCCATTGTACAGCATTGATTATTTGCACACATTCAAAACTTAGCATACGTTCAACTGCTGATGTTTTTAATTAGCAAATGAATTTTAAAACGTGTAAGGATTTACTGGTTATATGAAAGTAGCCTAATAATAGAATGTATGATATTTAACGTGTGTGGAATGTAGTTTTGACTCAATACTTGAGTAGGCGTTTGATAACGATGACGAGGGAAAATGGTGAAAAAGAAACAGAAGAAAGATGAAGATTATTAGTAGTAGTAGTATTAGTAGTAACTATTATCAATAGCGTTTAAATGAGTAGTAGTAGTATTAGTAAATCTATGAAGATGATTGTCAGAATCGCCATAAGATAAAGATAGAGGGAGGTTTTTGTTGTAAATCGCAATTACGAGAAGTTATTCCAATAATGTGGCACGTATGAGCGCTTGAGAGGTGATGTATGAGGGCCGTTTGATTGATGCTTCATATTTGAGATGTTATATTAGATGCTCTCTTGTACAAGTATTCAATTTGTTTTTATTGGTTCAGCTTGGAAAGATTTTCTCATTTTCATATTTAATTTTGTTTTTCATTAAAAAATATTTTTTCTAAATATTTTTGACATCACTCTGTAACTTCTAATTTTTCAATTTTTGAAAATAAGTTTCATCTGTTATCATAATAGGCACAGTTATTAAAAGGTATCAATTGCGCAACCCAATCCGCTATTAGGAGCAACCTGATAGCAGATTTACTTTGTGTAGTTTTCTAGTCGTTTTACGGAGCTTTTGTTTTGAATGAACCAAACTTATGAAAATGTGTAATTTTCAAAATTTTTATCATTCAAATAGTCTTAAAATTTAAAATTAATCTATAAAAGTTTCTAAAATTTGAAAGTATTTCAAAACTCGTAAATCAACTAAGAAATTAATAAAAATACCGTAAAAAAACAAAATGGCAAAAAATATGGAATTTTAATGAAATAAATTGAACTTCCTAAAGGTGAATTAGAAGCGAGAAAACGAAAAAGAAAAAAGTCATGTTACTTAACCATCTCCAACATCATCACAACAACTTGATAGCTACAAAATCCAACAACTAGTATTTCATAGATGCTTTTCGATTCTATTTCAGTGTAGCTTTGATGCAATATCCCCAAGCTTTGGCGCAAACTACATCGGTGTACAATACTCAATAGTACTAATCAACGTGAGTAATTTTCATTTAAATTTTTTGTGTTTCGCTTGATTTGGTGTGTAAATAGGATCCGTTCATTTACTTAATAGTTAATTAAGTTTTATGTAGATTGGTGCTTTTCATATATGAGTTGAAATGAAGTTTATGAAACTGAGTTTTATTTTATGTAATTTTGTTGAACTTCATGAGGTATGTGAGTTTGTTATGTTGAAAAGTGCGGAACTTCTTGGCGCGTTTCATTTTCGCTTAACAAGTGTAAAAACCACTTTGCTTATTTCAAATGTTTTTGCTGAAAGACAAAAATGTTGATACATTTTTTTTAAGAAAAAAACTATTAAAAAGTTTCAAATAAATCACGTGCTGACCAATTTATGGAAAGTTTTTTTTATTTCAAGAATAAATATTTTTTTGATATATTTTTTTCCATAAAAATTGATGAATATAATGTAAATTTTGACGTTTGAAACGGAAAAAATGAAAATTGAAAAAAAAAACAAAATAAATAAATTAAATATTTGAATGAATGAATATGTGAACGCCAAAAAACGTTTAGAAGCCTTAAAATGCTTTCACACACAAAACAATAGTAACTAGGTCTTCGGTTTCCACGCTTCTTGTTTACTGTGGTTTCAATACAAATATTTCTTAGAAAAACTCTTTTTAATTTATTATCTTGTTTTCAATTAAATTTCTTTCATATTTTCACAACTTTTATCTACTACTGAAGTTTTTTTGGGTTTTTTATACAGCTAATAAATAAAAATGTACGCATTTCGTTCAGTTTATACATTCTTGTCAATTTGATCAATATTTGATAAATGAACAAATGTATGAAAGAAAAGATTAAAAAATATGATAATATCGTAAAATAAATAAAAATTTTATAAAATATTTATTTGATCGTCAAATTCTTCATTTTCTTTTTTTGACATGAAGAATGCTAAACTTAATCGCTTCATAACAAACGCATTTATTAATCTCTAAATAAAATATGCGTTTTCAAATAACTTCATTTAATTCCAATTATGTATTTAGATACGAAACTTTGTGAGTTAACATGCATCAGCCAGTTTTTTAGCATGTCTTTATGAGTTTCATAAGTTTTGTCTATAAAAAATGAAATTTTATTTAATTTTCTGGAAAAGTTCAAAATCATTTTCAATTTGAAATAAAAAAAATTTTGAAATTTTTTCGAACTCTCATCAAATATTCATTTTTCAGTTTGCACAAAGGTTTCATGGATGCTCATCACAAACATCATCGAAAAAATTTACTTTTAAGTTTTGTAATTCCTTGAAGCTCCAAAAGATCTCGAAACATCCCCCAAAGATTACTTGGAATTCGTTTTTAATCATAACTTTAAAACATTTGTGGATTCTTATGTTTAAAACAGATAATAAGATAGAGAAGCTTTTTATTGTATTAACAAATGGCATCCAGTTTTTCAATGTTTCCTTCATCGATTATTCTTCTCAAACGGAGATGTTTGCCAAGTCAAAACATCAATCAGATTTTTGCTACTCTATTGATTTTTTGATTTTTCATTTATATGTGCAAACGCATGCAGATACAAATCCTGCATCCACTAAGCAGAATATTGTTTTTCTCTAGCTTTATACGAAATAAATATAATCTTGCATTGAACCAATGGAACAACCATTGATTATACTTAATATACTATGATGTAATGCATATCAGTGATTTATTTTTGTACTTTATGAATATGATATTGCACACAAAATGAAGCGAAAAAAGCCTAATAATCCAAAGTTAAAACTATTGAGTATCTTTCTTCCAACATTCGAAAAGTATTTTCAAGGATAAACCCTATCGAATATCATCACCAGGCAAATGAAATTTCAGACAGATGTGAAGCAGTAATTAAGCTTTTAAATTTCAAAGAGAAAAAAAGCACGAATGATTTTCAAGGTGTAATACAAAGTATGCGGAAGTAATACTTGATTAGAACGGAAATAAGAAAAACTGCATTAATATTGATTGAAAGTAAGGTGATAATTTATGGCTGCCTTTAATGCTATTGAAACTTATTTTTCTAAAAAAAATTTTCTTAGAGCCAACAAAGATTTTATTCTTCAATTTATTGAAGTTTATTCATTTATAATTTCGAGTCATAAATAACTTCTAAGTATTATTTTTGTTCAATATTCCCAAGAATGGAACTCAACTTTTCAAAGTTTTGAGACGGCTGTTGACTAAAAACAAATTTAAACAATCATATAGCTGGAAATTAGTTTATTCAAATATTCACCAAACCTTAAAAGCCAAAAGAGAATTAATGTTACAAAACTTCATAGAGCTTGAGAAAAAAGCCCTAGCATGTTGGTGGAGTCAGTTGAGCTGTGGTTATGCATTTGATTGACTGCTGAGTTTGTTTTGTAAAAGAAAAATTAACTTTCAATAATTAGTTAGAGAAAAGACAAAGCACAAATATTAATAATTACATCTCAATCTCATTATCCTTTGCTAATTAAAATTAAATTTTAAAATTGGTGTCTTTTCTTTCATAGTTTTGAGGTTGCTATATAAAAAATTATTTGAAAGTAGTTTAATTTATAAATATACCTATAAGTATAGTTAATAATAACTTTGAGCTTTCAATGGCATGTGAATAATTTTTTGAAAAGTGCGTGATAACTGAGTAACATGTGTTTTGAGCTTTTTGTTGTACAAGGTTGAAACATGTTGGATCAAATGCAGAAGTTAAAAAGGAAATAAAATAAAAATAAAAGAAAAATAAAAATCAAATTTTGTTTAGTTTGTTTTCATTGCATAACTATACCATGGGCAGGTTGTGATATCAAGGTTTTTGATTAAAATTGAAGTTTTTGATTAATTTTGAAAGATTTTTTTGAATAGTCATAGTTGTCAATGTTAAAAAATCTATAGTTTTTGCAAGTCAAACATCAGATAAAAAGTAGTGGTATTTATTATATAAACTTTCACCATTTATGTTTACTGCTTGGGAATAATTTTAAAAACAACTCTTTGATTTATCAACCCTCTTATCAAGATTTTGCGTTATTGCTTTTTTATTATTTTTAGTTTTTTTTATTTATATTTTATAATTTTTGTTCTAAGCAAAATATTTCCGCAACGAGTATTTAAACCACATTTTAAGCTTATCTATTTACGCTGTCGAATTGGAACAATTTTGGCGTAACTAAACTAAATAAAATATAAATTCAAAGCAAAAAAAAACCATAAAAATAAACAGTTCTAAAAATATCCAATAAAGTTCTCATACGAGTTCTTCCAAAAATTTTGAAGTCCAAGTTTCAAGTGCGTGTCATTACAATCTTGCACCATCGTTTGACCTTCTCCTATCCATCATTCCACATCAACCTTGTCAACTGGTCCGAACTCTGCATTTTTCGATTTTTCTAAAATCACTTTTTGAAATTTTACTTCGAAGAATTTAAATTTTCATTACCAAATAAATTAGACTGAAAAATTCTATAAAAGTTTTGCTTTTTTTCAAACTCATTGTTGTAAAAATTTTAATGTCACTTTCACGCAGTTTTTATCTATCTTCAACATAAAAAAATAATTTAAAACAAAACCTATTAAAACATGAATAATTTCTGACCATTGGGTCTCAAACTTTAACCCCATTTTCAAAATGGCTCATAAAAGTTTCAAAAGACCCTTCACACCAAGCTTTCTTAAATGGGAGGGGTGCTTTATACTTCTTGAGAACTGATGAAGTCTAAGGACTTCAATTTACTTTTATAACTCTCAATTTCTGGTATTTATTATTCCTCTATTTTATTTAAAAGTTATTTTATTTTAAAATATTATAATTTCTGCCATATAAAGTTTCAAATTATTTTTTATTATTTCGTTCAAACTTTGGATCATTTTTTTTGAAAACCTTTCCATTCAAACGTTGAGACCATGAACGCACTAGAAAGCTTGAATAATTTTCTCATAAATATCTCTTGAAAAAAACTTTTTTCCGTTTTCAATGAAAAGTGCTCAGAGGCCGAAAGCGTTTTGCAGTCTGCATTGAATTCAGGTGTAAAAACTAAAAAAATAATCAAAATATATAAAAAAATTATTAAAAAAAATGTTTCTAATTAAAAATGATATGTGGAAAACTCGTTTTATCGATTCAATTTATTTCGATACTTTCGATATAATTAATGTAATTTTAAGTTAATTATACCACCCGCGAAGATCGAGTGTTTCGCATTAGCTCAACCATGCATTGCAAATACAGGTTTCAAGCAAGTCTTTATCTCTCAATGAACTCTCCTATAAATCCTTCAATAACGTATTTATTAAATTTATTCAGCCAATTTTTCTACTTAATTTTTCAATAAATTTTTTCAATTTCAAATGCTCTCATTTGACTTCAGATAGACTGCACTCCGAGTAGCGCAATAAAAAAGCGGGTTGTGGTGGAAGATGTGGGTTTAATATAGCAAAGAAATACTGCCAATTACGGGCTAGAAATATTTTATCAGATTTTCAATTGATGAGTATTCCTACTGGTTCTTTATCATGAATTTGAAGTGGGGGATAATCTGACAGTGTTTGAATCTAAAATAACTTTTTATACCACCCATAGATTCGTTTGAAGCTAATTTAAATATTTAAATTCTCAATGATAGAAAAATAAAAATATATTTCAATTTTAAAATTTGATGAAAAAATAACAAAAAAATGGAAAATGTGTACGGCAGCAAATTTGGTGCGGGATTATTGATTTATGAGTGTACACTGGCCGTTGCACCAACAAATGAGCCTCTTATTTATAATTATTTCTAGTTGTTTTGTGGATCTCTATTCAAAAAATCTCAAACGATTTGCAGTTTTTTATAGATTTTTGTTGATTTTGTAGAATTTTTTTTTGAAAAATTATTTTTTTGAGTTTGTTTTCAAATTTTATTTTGTGATATAATCTTTTTCGGTGCCGAATTTGATGAATAAGTTTGGAAATTTTATTGAGGTTTCATCATATATTTTTTGTGGTTTCTCAGATTATATTTTCCAGTTATCATGTTTGTGAAAAACTTTTTTATTGAAGTTCGTCAAAAATGCATTTTAAAGCCGTTAAGTTGCACCATCCCGTTTTAAAGCACGCTTTTGCTTGCATGATGCCCTTTATTTTTCTCAAAAAACTTTTAAAACTATGAAGAAAATGCCTAATTCATGAGTTTTTAGGAAATAATAAAAAAATTTGAATGAGTTTATTTTCAATGAAACATTTATGAGTTTTTTCAAGAGCCACTCCTTTGGAGTTTGTGAGCCGAATCAGTTAATGAAACTTAATCGGTTATTTGCTCTTCACAATAGACCCATTTGACGTTCACTCCTCGTAAAAGAGAGAGTTATTTTTTACACTCAAATTTTCTAAAAACTTCAACAAACAATGGGAATTGAGAATTTAACACATTTTGATCTAAATCATTTATTTATTTGAAACCCAAAAAATTTTTTTTGAAATTTTCTTGAAGTATACAAACAAATGAAAAATTCTAAAAAATTATTTTTATTTATTACTTGCGAGCTGCTCAAAACCAAAATTTTATGAAAAAGTTTGACAACTATCGATAAATGGAAAAGTTTCTAATAAACACAGTTTCTTCTCAATTTTTCACTCAAATTATTATTGACGTCATAATTTATTCAATGCAATTCAATATGTAAAGCACCAAAACAAAAAACTGGTTACAAATGCTTAAACAAATTGTAAACTATGAGCAATTCGAAAATAGTTAGACTAAGAATTTTAAATATGAAAAACAAGACTAGTGTTTCGTGCGGTTGTGGAATGTTGAGAAATGTATGAAAAGCGGTCTCAGTGTCTCATATTGAAGTTTTGTTTGCTATAATTTTTGTTTGAAGAAATGTGCAAATGAGAAGCCGAGACTTTCATTGTTTTTTTTGGTTGAAATCACGCTGCATATATGAACTGGTTTTGTATTGTTGAATGAGGGATGAAGTTATGGAAATTATTAAATGTTGTGCTCAAAGTCAATTAAGAACTGATAGGTGGTGTTGAGATCAAGAATGGAGGTAGTGTTGAGATGAAAGATGGAGGTGGTGTTGAGATGAGGGATGCAAGTGATGTTGAGGTGAGAGATAGATGTGGTGCTTAGGTATGTGGCTGCTTTGTTCTTTTGTTGTAAAAATCTTTATTCAATGTAATTAACAAAATTATAATGTTCTCAAAGAAGTGAGTAGTGAGTGAGACCTGAATCTATATAATTTGTGAAGTATATTCGGATGTAAGATGGCGTGAAGTTAAAGGATAATATGCCGTTCGATGTTACTGTTTATGTTTAGTGTTAGTATAAGTTGATTTTCATTTTCATACCGATAGTAGCATGTATTGAATCTGAATATTTCACTAACTCATGAAATTCATGTAGATAAAATAGTGGTAGATAATAAAAAGCTTGTAAAACTTCATTCAATAGAGGCAGAAGAAATCTGAGCACCGAGTTCAACGAAATAATTTCTTTCTTGAAGTTGAAAAAATCTCAAACAATTTTAAAGCCACACCATAGATGTTCAACTCGGTGTTAGGACAATCAATCAAGATTTGATGACCGATAGCATCTTAAACTGCAGATAAGTCAAGCGAGGCTATCAAAGCAATGGCATGCATCATCGGTAAGGTGAGCAGGAGTTCTTATCAGGATCGTTGGTTTGCTAAACGGTAGATTTGAGTAGATATTTTTGTTGGTAACATCAGATTAGCCGTGCATTGATGTTCAACATGATATTATTGCATAATTGATGTGAGTATTCTATCAGTGAAGTCAAGTTGAAGCTGAAGTTTTTTGAAGGTGGTGTGGTTTTGGTTATTTTGTACACACTAGAAAAACTTTCTTCTTCACCAAATCATCGCTATGTTTTAGTTTTTCTCAGTTTTTTTGACGAGTTTTCAAAGTCTGAATTCATGTCATCAGCATTTGAGTGCTAATCAAAGGTGTTCTATTAAACTTAATTTCAGAGTTTTTTCTACGAATGTTTGCATGTCTGGGTGAGTATGTGTCAAAACTAATTCTGACTTGGTACATCAAGAAACTTATTCTGAAACTGTACTATTACACACATATAAATGTAAATAATTCATCATTTCGATTCATAAAGTCTTTAATTTTCAGATTTCATAGTAATAAGTAATAATTGAATTTTCTTAAAAATTCAAATGTTTATATGAGATCAAAATTGCACCAAAGCAATTTACCAATTTGAGCTCACTTTAAGCCACATGCTTTTATTATTTTTTGCCACCCCAAAAAAATATTTGAAAAAAAAAATAAAAAATTCACATGAATTGTTTTTAATCATCTTTCAAAGACATAGGATGTGAGTTAACATTGCCTTAAACTATAAACAAAGGCAATAATTGTACATTGTAGCCCTTTTCACTAGCATTAACAATGCCTGCTACAAACTGCATAAATAAAACACTCTTGTATGCAACAAATGAGTGTTTCAAGCAAGATTAAACCTCTGAAGATTACCCTTACGTTTTATCATCAAGCCATGACAAATAAAACTCAAAAATTTTAGCAGACTCTCATGAATTTGTTTGAATCTTGTTTCTCATTAGTTTTTAATCATATTAGCACGAAAGTTTATTTGAGTATTTGATATGTCTTCAAAAAAAGACGTTAGTTTAATTTAAATTTTTTCAAAAAAATCCTTAAACTATTTTTTCTATGCAGACTATTTACAAATGTATAAAATCTTACGTTTACTGAAGATCTAATGTGGGCCATACCACTGAAAAATGCATATTGTATATTTTTATTTGTTACTTATGAATAAGAATTAATTTATATTTAAAACCAAATTGATTTCAAAATGGGAAGCATAAAATAAAAGCATAAATGAAACAGAGAAAGATTGAAAAACTTTCCATAAATAGAAGAAAATAAATAAGAAAAGCAAAAAATATTGAGATAAGAGGCTTTTTGAGCTGTTATTGGAAACTTAGCCTCAAATGTGCGGGCATCCGCTTAAAATCAATTCTTTCTTCATTTTTAATAAATATTCTTAAACCATTAGCCAACCTATATCCAAATACATTATATTGTTTAGTTTTTATTTTTATATTGTTTTTTTAAAATACTCTCGCTTTCTGTTTTTTATGTAAAGTTTGGATGGACTTCAGATAATTTTTTCCTTTTCATTAATATTTATTGATTCAACTTTTTTAATTCAGTATTATTGTTTTGAAGTTATATTATGATTTATATTTTTATTTCATGTTAATTATAAAAATTTTTATAAAAACATTAGTTTTTCCGTTTTTTATAAAGTTATATTTAGTTATCTATTTCATCATCAAGCATTCGACCTTACTTACGTTTTGTTATTATTTCCTTGATTCCATGGTTTTTGTATTACTAGCATCAATGTTTTCATTGCAAGGTTGTTTTTTGCTTGTTATAAGATCCATTTTCGTTTTGAATAACAACATTTATATTAATTTCTTGATTTTGAATGAAGTTCGTTAATACAAATAGAGATATTTAATTAAAACGAGTTGTTTCTAATTTCTTTCAGATTTCGTTCATTTTAACTTCTGAAACTAATTGTTAAAAAATACGAAGTAAGAAAAAACTACCGTTTTATTTTAAATTTTCATTCAAAACAAAATTTTTCTATTTACTTTACATCAGAAAAATTTAATTAAAGAAATTTTAAAGAGAAAAAAAAATCTAAAAGAAATTTCTAAAACTTTTAGCTTTTAAAATTTATAATTAAAAATAAATAAAAATTTTTTCAATAAAAGTTCAACAAAGAACATAAAACAAGCAAGACTTCAAAAAATATGAACGCTCAATTTGTCTTCTGATCGACTGAATCTGGTCTGCAAGAAACAAAATCTGAACATAATTTATCTCTCTTGTTTTTAAATAATTTATACTTGGAAGCAAATAAATATATAAAAAATTTATGTTATATCTCATAACATTCTCTATATTATATAATAAAAGATGAAAATTGCTCCCAACTAAAAATGTTCAGCGTTACAAATTCCTAATCAGCTTTGTATTATATCAGGAAATTAAGTCACTTACTAAATATGCCTTTGACCAATAACAACGGGACAATACTAACTTTTCATTCGCAAGTAAATGATTAGGAAAATAAAAACATGAGTTGCAAATATAAAAATAACATCACGAATAATATTGAAACCACCATAAATCATAAACACCGAGCTTAGACTAAATAGTGGGTGCACGTAACAGACTTCTTAAAAAACCAACTGTAAAAAAAAACTGTGTAATTTTTTTTTTACATGAAGCTTTGATAATCATGACACAAGAGAAAAAGTGTAAGATGCACAATGGGATCTTAATTATAAATCTGTAATAGTTCTCCCATAAAACATTTGCATTCCAAGCTAATCTATCAAGATTCTTCTTGAATAATTCCAAGTTTGTCTCTTTAAAAGTTATTTTTTTTCCACATATCTAGGGTCTTCAGAAAAATTCCGGTTCTAAAAATCGTTGCGAATTGTCATTTTTTTTATTCCTACACGTTTTATATATACACGACGCTTCGAACTTGTTATTTTTGTTGTTTCATTTATATTCGAATCGATATAACTTTTATTAGCGGTCATGCATTGATTTTAAAGCGCACAACAAGACTCGCCTATATCTTTTCACATTTTTATTTGTTCAATTCTGGAAATTTGTAGAAGCTTTAGAAAGGCAGAATTTTAGAGTTTAGACCTGGTCGTAATTTAGGTTTTAATGCTTCTTAAAACATTTTTCTATTTTTTTTATTTTAAAACAAAGTTTAAATCTATTTAAACATAGAAAATAACAAAGTTTGCAATTTTTTAAACAAAACATGTAAACCGAAAAGTGACAAAAAGATTTTAGAAGTGTGTTTCGAGTTATTCTAGAAAAGATTCAGTGATTAAATAATTTAAAACTTTCAAGATTCAAATAAGGATAGTAGTCTTTGAAGAGGGTTTTATCGAAAAAAGCTGTTTTTTGTCTTCGTTTTGAGGTCTGAAAAAAGGCAAATATTATCATTTCTTACAAACACGAACGTAGTTCTTTGGCATTCTTTTTTATACATTAACTTTTGAAGGCCTTTTCTAATTCATATGATATTCACAATATTTTTCAATAATATTTTCATAATAAGTTTTTTTGTATTAAATACCAACTTAAAATCAAGATTATCATAAGCACAAATAATAAATTTCAATCATCAACAAGCTCAATGGATATACATATTCATGACTTATTTACTAAATTTTTGAAAGTCTACACATTCATCATGATTAAGATTGAGAATTTCTCATCAATTTTCATTTTTCAAAATTATAAAAGTAAATATAACTTTTAGGTATGAATGTTGTTGGATTATGATTTAAATTGATTACTTTTTATCAAAAAGTTTTACCTTTAGAAATGTTGAATAAACTTTCATGAAGGTATTACTCATTTTTCCTCGCATGTTTTTCAACAATCAAAATAAAAGCGACTGTTGAATAAATTAATTAAGTTCAATACAACATTTGTTATTCGCTTCATTATCGAAGCTGCATTTTCATTACTTTCAAAATCATCCGTTTTTTTGTTTGTGCATGTGAAGTTTAATTTCGACATTTTCAACGTTTTCATCCTCTGATGCTCTTAAATTTATTTTTTCCCACAAAGTAATATTAAACAAAAACTGTATTAAACCTTTTTAAAATGGGATATTTTCGTGAGAACAAACTTATTGGAGAGATTTAAAAAAACAGAAACTTCGAAATAAATCTCGAAAGTAAACTGGCAAACGTTTAAGTCGTGTTATAAACTATGAGAAAATTCTGAAGTTTTCTCAAATATTAAAAAAAATTTTTTTTTTGAGATTATAGTATCTTTTTTGTTTCGTGGACAAAATATTCATTGGATTGACTTTTTTTGCATTTTATTTAATTGAAAATAATATCCATCTTGAAGTTTTGGATCTTCCTAATGTTTTCATCAAAAATTATTTCAATATTGTTTCCAATTAACTTTCAAGTATCAAAAAAATTCTTTTTGAAACTTTTTCATTATCATTGTACACGAAACAAAAAAGATGAAATGATATTTTTATAAGCACTACAAATAGCTTATGGACACACCTTATCATATTTTTTCGGTGCACACCCAGATAGCATTAAGTGTGCACTCAAGACTTGTAAAGGAATGGCTGAAGGACATTCTGCGTCTGGAGATATGTACGTCATAATCCTTAAACTGCTCAGGTTTCGATAAGAAAACTCAAACCATAGCTTTTAAACTTGTTAATATATTTGAACTCGATACTTTTGGAAACTTCTGCGTGTTGTAGTACTGATATTCAATACGGCGTAGAAGAATATAAAATTTTCAGAACTATTAATTGTTTTCTTCCAGCCTTAGTTCAATGTATGCAATAAAGCTAATAAAAGTTTCGAATTTATTTGAAAACAGTACTTTGTAAATAATATCGAAATTGCAACAAATAGTTGGATCTTTTGAGATATGTAGACTTTAATAAATATTTCAAGCATTTTAGTCTTATTTCGAATTCCAGCAAAAGATTACACTTTCAAAAAGATTTATATACCTACTTTTGCTCATTATTTTTCACTCGTAAAAATTAATGAAGTTAATTTAAATTTTTAAAAAAATTTTTAAATAAATATTTAAACTAAATAAACTTTAGTTTTTGCATGTAAGGTTCAATTTTCCATGATAATTTGTTGAGACCGATCGTTTTCAAACGTTCATCAGAAAAAGATTAAAACAGCTTGTAATTGTTAGGCTGTAACTTAGTTCTTTTTGGTGTTTATGTTTTTGCCACTTTTGAGCATTTTTTTCAGTTAATTTGGATGAGCTAAAAGTAGCACTTGATTCTATTTTTTTCAAAAAGGCTCATAGTAGATTGAATGCTGTGATTATTCAGGCTTTTGAATTTTTCACGCCACTATTTGAGAGTTCTTAAATTAAATATGAGCATTTTTCTAGTTTTTCATGTTTAAAAAAGTAAATTATTTTTAAGTGAAAGTCATAAATATATTTAAGAAATTTTTTCAGAAAAGCATTCTGAACTTTTATTCAGAAAACGGTAGAAAACTTTTAAACATTTTTATACACAAAAATTAAAAACTTCAACATTATTTGCAAAGTTTTTCTTTCGATCGCCTTTTATAATACAGGTTTTAACATACTTTCCAACTTTCCCATCACACTTTTTGTTTTTTCAGTGCTCTTTTGATTGTTTGATTCAAAAATTATTGTGAACGTTTCAATATTACTTTGTATGGCACAAGCCAACATCGAACCACCTACAAAGACATTCTGATTTGTATCAATTGCCACGTTTTCGGGTGAATATTTCTTCAAGCTTTAATGTATTGGATAAAAATTTTCCAATGAATTTCTAAAACTAGATCAACTTGAAACTCGACTCAAGTTCTATATGTTTTTTTCAATACTGAAACTATTATCGCGAACTGAAAAGCGTTGACTTCATTGAAAAATTTTTAAATTTAACTTTAATTCAAAACTTAATTTTGAGGTAACATTTGTTTTTTTGATATAAAAAAATTATTATTTTAAGTAGCATATTGCATGCCTAAAGCACCAGGGCACATCTGTGTTGGCATTGTTAATGTTTCATTCTGCGAACATGACTGGTTAACCAATGTGCATAAATGCTGCTACAACTGCATTTGTTGGCAACATCATTGTAATTAAAAAAATGCTTTTTTTGAAAATGACAAAGAATTTCTAGTTTTATGTAGAAAAGTTAATTAAAAAGCCTAAATAATTAAATCGGTTTTAATTGTTTTCAAAATTTAGTTTTAATTTGAAAACTTATAATTTATTATCTCCAAAAAATGTAGCATAAGACCATATTTTAAAGATTAATTTTTCAATCTTTTATAGAAATTAAAAGTAGAATGTACTAAATCATTCAAATGGTGCCTTTTAGTGTATCCAGCCCTTCTTTAAACCATTCTATTTTTGGCTACACTGCCTTTTAAATCAAAAAAAGCTTTGATTAGTGTGTGTTAGTTTATTAACTTTGCGGAGTTTACGAATATGTGTTTTAGCCAACCTTAGAGAAAAAGAAATCATCCAAAACTCTAAAAAAACAATTTTTGTTATTTTAGAACAAGAAAACACGCTATCATTGAGTTTTGGTTAGAATTTTTTCTGAGTTTACTCAGCGACTGTTTCCAAATTACAGTTGATGCAACGTTAAAGTTCATTTGCGATAAATATGTTAGAAAAAAATGAACTTGAAACGTTTTTGAAAAACGTGGTGGAGAAATTAGAAGACGAAATCGTTTTATTTCTCTCATTTCTTATTTTCCATCGCACTAAAAAAACTTTTTTTGAAGTTTTGAAGCAAAAGGGTTTTCTTCACGGTTGTTTTATTTATTTTTTTGAAAAAGTAGTTTTGAGGCATTGCGTTAGAATCTTTGTAGAAAAAAAATTAATATTAAATGCAACTGAAGGTGAATTGTTTGTCAATATTCTAAAGAACCTCAGACTTCTAAATGGAAAAATTTGAATAATATGGAATTTTTTATTAAAGTTCTAAAGGATTTTTGTTGCCATGTTTAATTATTTTGCGAGATTGTTCAGATCATAAAAGACAATGGCGAAAAAAATAATATTTCCAAAAGCTTAAGATGAAATGTTTTTTTGATATATTATAAAAATTTAATTTTCTAGTTTATTTTGTTTTAATAAAGTTTTCTCAACTAACACTTGTATGTCATCTTCTATATGCTTAATAATTTATGTGAAATTTTCGGAAAAACACAATTGGCGTGTTTTGTATAAATTTGTTCTCATATGTAAAAATAAGAGTCAAACTTGATAAATAAGTTTAATGCATTCAACTTCTAAATGGCTGATCGTTTGAGAAATTTATTCGAAGATAAATCATGTTCTGCGCAGAACGAATGATCCTAAACAATTTTTAGCCATATCTCCTGCAGTATTTCCGCGTCGAAAAAGAACAAATTGGAATATAAGAAATGTTTAGAAAAATAATATATTAAGGAAATGCTTGTTCGGTTGAGCATTGATTGAAGGGTCTGCTCAGCTACATGCCAACGTCATTTCGTAGTGAATGCCAATTTTTCAAAGCGTTTCAAAGTTTTTCCGAGCTTTTTTTTTAATTCATGTTTTCGCTTGTTTTGAAAAGTTATTAATGTTTCCGGGTAACGTTTTTGAAAAGTTTTTTTTGTTATTGAGTATGTAATTTTCTTGTTTTCTGTTTGAATGGCGCTTAGTCAGCTATGCCTCATTTATGCTAAAAAGCCATTTATTTTGACCGAAAAACACTGCGTGTTCAATCCATAAATTTTTACAATATTAGCCATTGGAGAATGGAACAGATTGTTATGCTAAAATTATTGAGAAATTTTCATCCAACCAAACATTTAAATATATTTACGTTGTAAATAAAGCTAAATTGAAGAAATTTTAATTGAATTTAAGATATATGCCTGTCATATATTCAGTGTTGTTCAACAAAAATTAGACTTGAAATTTTTCATTTGCAAAAGGTTTTTCTTTCATTCTATTCATGCGGATATGAATCAAACGCAAATACATTTAAAAGGGAATTTTTCAAAGCATTAGTGTCTTTAAAACAATTTTATCTGTATAATTAAGCAGACTTCTCAATGACTATGCTAAAAATTACTCTAATAAATCAATAAGATAAAAAATTAAAGTCATAAAATAATGTTGAAACAAAGGATGTATTTGTACACAACGGATCAATACTGAACTTCAATCTCAATTAAAAACCTTCATGCATTCATGTTCAGCACCCAGCCATCCATCCAATTTCATATCTTTCCTTGCATCTTTATATCTTCTATGATAAAACTAGACATATACCGCGATAAAATGATGTAATAAAATACATCATAAAGTTTCTTTATAAATTATATTTTACAGCACTGTGAAAAAACAAATTTCTGAAACTAAATATTTGTTGTTGTTTTTTCGATTGCAGGATCAGTCCTGTCTTTTAGAAACGGCTTATTTGTTTGACTTTTTAATTCATTCCATTCCGTGTACCGTCAATCATTTTTGTGAAATTTATCCTATAAAGTTTACTATTTCGTGCAAAAATTTCTTACAAAAGTCGTAAAATCGTGATTTTAACTTATTATATGAATTTCAAAATGTATTAAAGACTCTAATCTCCACAGGTGATCATGATAAGCAGGGAGAACTCATATTTGGACACCATGATCGAAGCTGATACGAAGAATGCAGATAATATTTCTGTAGGAGCCAGTGGAGAAAGAGTGATCATTAACATCAGTGGTATGAGAGTCGAAACACGTTTGAAAACACTCAGTAACTTCCCTGAAAGTCTACTAGGAGACCCAGGAAAACGACTGAAGTATTTTGATTCTGTACGAAACGAATACTTTTTTGATAGAAATCGACAGAGTTTTGATGCGATTCTCTACTACTATCAAAGTGGGGGGCGTTTGCGAAGGCCCATTAATGTTCCTATAGAAGTCTTTTCGGATGAAATCAGTTTCTATGAACTGGGTGACAATGTGATAGAAAAATATAAAGAAGAAGAGGGAATTATGCAAGAAGAACCTCAGATCATGCCAACAAATGAATTACAAAAATACTTGTGGTTATTGTTTGAATATCCTGAAAGCTCAATTGCTGCTCGAATCATTGCCATTTTTTCTGTTAGCATTATCCTTCTATCAATTGTTACTTTCTGCCTTGAAACTTTGCCGGATTTAAAACATCCTAAACCCTCGCACCGAAATTATAATACAACAGCAGTCAACCCTCAACGAATGGTTTTGCCTGAAGGAATAGTAGATCACGACATTCCTAAGTTTACTGAACCTTTTTTCATCATTGAAACCTGTTGTATTGTGTGGTTTACGTTCGAACTATTAGTGAGATTTGCTGCTGCTCCCGACCACTTGAGATTCTTCAAAAACATAATGAACTTGATTGACCTTATGGCAATAGTACCTTATTTTGTCACTCTTAGTACCATTATCAGCGATAGCAGTCAAAACCAAGACCAAAGTACTTCTCTTGCAGTTTTGAGAGTTATTAGATTGGTTAGAGTATTTAGAATTTTCAAACTTTCTAGACATTCTAAAGGTCTTCAAATTCTTGGCCAAACCATCAAAGCAAGCATGAGAGAACTTGGCTTGCTAGTTTTCTTTTTATTTATTTGCGTAGTTCTCTTTTCCTCGGCGGTCTTTTTTGCTGAAGCTGATACAGGCAAATTTTCTAGTATTCCTGATGCATTTTGGTGGGCGGTAGTAACAATGACAACAGTGGGTTATGGTGATATGACCCCGTCCACGGCTTGGGGCAGGTTGGTGGGTTCAATGTGCGCTATTGCAGGAGTGCTCACTATCGCATTGCCTGTGCCAGTCATAGTGTCAAACTTTAATTATTTCTACAACAGAGAAACCGATAATCGAGAAAAAGAAATGTACGTTCATGTACCTTCATGTCCCAATAATCTTTATTCACCTTCATTTAACTCTGGACGATATAGCTATTATAGTGATTCTGAAAGCCATGATCGTCAAAGTTCTTTTTCCAGTGGTAAAGAAGTCGAATCCGATGAAAAAGGTGACTCATTCGAAATTAAAAATGAAACATATAAGCCTATAAGCAAAAAAGAAAAATATGAAGAATCAAACGTAAACGAAACCTCAACTGTAAGTTTTGATAAAAATGATCTAGAAACAAGAAAATCAAGACGCAACAATTTTAAAAAAAGTAAAAGCGAAGAAAAAAGAAGACAGAGTGGGAAAAGAAAAGATAATCAAAAAGAAGGTGTTGAAAAGAGAAGCATTTATCAGCAGACCTCGGAGTACTCAATGTTTTCCGAGGGTTCAAACAGCTGACAAGCTTCTACCCCACTATTACAATTTTATCCTTCATTTCTTATGCAATTTTCATTCTTGCTCGTGTATATTTGTCTCAATTTTGTTATTATCGAAGTGAATGATTTTCTTGTTCCAATAGCCACTGATAGGAAAAAAATTTACCTGCAGTCAAATCCTTTGTTGTGTACCCGGTCTTTCATTAAAAGTAGAACATCGGGAGTGCATTTGTATATCCTTCTAAATTTTTCCTTCTTTTCATTTCTTTTTAAATATTTTCACTTCTCAGATTATTAAACTAGTCTAAATATAACCTGTTAAATTTTCTTATTTACTTCAATTTTTCGATCTAATATAAATAAAGAAAATGAAAATGCCAATTAGTTTAGACAAAATAAAATATTAAAACTTTAGACGTATTGATATACTAAAAAGCTCGAACGATTCGATTCAAATCTTTATGCAAAAAGCTGACTTATTTGAAGCTTTGAATTCCAAATTGATATTTTTCTTTTCATCCAAAGTCCTGAAGTTTCGATAAAACTTTACTCATATTGAAATTTTTATGCTCTGCCAAACCATTTCAACACCTTTATCCTTTTATAAATATCATACAATTTAATGTGTTTGTGCAACCAATGAATATTACCGTTTTCATATCTTTTCAAGCGAATACTCTGAATAGAAACGACCATTCACATTCCTTTTATTTTAGTTGAATAAAAAACTAGAAATGCTATTTGTGAAGTGAGTAGCCCTCAAGATCTTGATAAATATTTATGAAACCTTCATTCACCACTCAATACAACTTCCCAAAGTGGTTATTTATTTTATTTGATAAAAAACTGAAATTTATTTTACATTCAAATAAACACTTGACACAAAACCTTAGACCCACAGAGAATGTTGAAAATAAATTAACCATAATAAAAAATACAAAGGTAAAATCAACATACAAACAGTATTTACACAAAGAACAAACTTTGATTGAACTGAAAAAAAAATTCACACAAAGTAAAATGTACACTCGCCAGTAAAGCCACGCCTAATATCCCTAAGTAAGCAATTATAGACATAAAATAACGTTAAAAATATAGACAATTAGGAATAATAAAAGGCCAGTGAAGTAGTTATTTTGAATTTTGGAGTGTGGTTGCTAGCCTGAAATAATCATTATTTGAAACAATTAAGTAAAATTTATGTTATTTTGATTATATGTAAAGCTAATTAATTAGCTTTTATATAGTCTAAAAAAATTGATCTTCAATTAAATGCATATAAAAAGGCAATAAAAATACAAATAACAAAAATATTTAAAGGATGCAATAAATATATATAAAATGATTGTAATCATGAAAATTAATGTCTTCCGAGGAGCATTTATGAAGTTAAATTTGAAAAATAACATTAAAAATCATAAAAAATGCAAATTATTTAAAAACATAGATAAAAAAAATTAAAAATCATCATCATCAATAGCCATATCAAAAACACATTTACAAGATAATTAATACAGCCAAAATTCTAATTGAAAAATATATATAAAAATTTAATAAAAAAAAAGCAATAAAACGAAATAGTAATACAAACCATTCCATGGCCTCGTCTAGACCATCTCCTCGAATGGCTGAAGTCTTGAAGATCTGGTAGCGGTGGTTCTTGATGGCAGATAAGCTTAACGCATTTGCCACCTGCAGAATAAGTGGTGAATTATATATAAAAAATTTCCAATGCTGTTTGGTCTGTGCTTTTTTTAAAGTAGTTTTAAAATTTAAAATTAAATGTTTTTTCTAAAATTTTTTTTATTCCTCATCATTACACTAGCGAGCCATATTTTTGTAACTTCCCACATTTCAATCTTATTTTTGTGGTTAGCGCAGCTTCAAAACCTCGGCAAAAATTAACTTTACTACCCAAAAATAGAGAACAAATGACTGTTTGAACGCTATCACAGAAATTTTTGTAAAAATAAGCCCTCAATATGTTGTGTGGGTAACTGGAGTTAAGAGTACTCAAACTAGATTATTGCCACCACCTATATTGTTATTTTTGAAGAAAGCCATTTTATTCGATGAAAATTTTCATAGACCAAAGCCAACGTCCAACTCGGATTTATCTTAATTTACAATACGACGTTTCCACACTTGGGCAGTTGCCTAGTTTTCAAAGAGGATCCACTGATAAGCTAAACACCAACAATAGCAAAATAATAGTCTGTTGATATTTGATACCAGTCTACTAATCTCCAGGTTATAAGAGGACAGCAATTTACATGAAAAAATGCATGATTTTTTTAAAATAATAAATATTTTTGTATACAAAATTCGACAATTTACAAAAAGCCTCATGAAATTTTAACAAACATTTTATTATGTTGAATAAACATACAAAATCTAAATTAGTTACTATAATGCATGACCCCTCATTCATTTTTCTATATTTATTCATGCATTAACATTATCTATATAAGATTATACGTTTTGTGTACCACAAATTAAGGTAGGTATTAGAAAAGCTGGTTCTTCTTTTCATAAATTTTAGTCATTTTATTTAAAACTAATTTTTTACAAAAATATCAGTCCAGACTAACATCCAACTCAAAAATTATTGAAATTTAATATCCACAATTCAAACTTTGGATAATTCACTGTTACCCAATTCACAAAAGCTTTCAATTGAAGGTTTAATCAAGGTAGTTTCATGTAAGACAAGTTCAAAACAGACAATATCAGTCACACAATGACTCACCTAAGCACCACCTCCATCCCTCATCTCAACGTCATCTATCAGCTCTTTATTGACTTTTAGCACAACATTCAATAATTGTTATGTTTGCATCCTTCAAAAACACAACCAGTTCATTTAAGCAACATGACCCAAAAAGATAAAAACACTAGACATTTTTTTAATAATGATGAACATTGCAATGAATAATGATCTCACCTCAGTGACTGATGCTGAGCCCTCCATATCTTGTTTGTTGGCAAATATGCACAAAACAGTGTCTTTCAAGTCTTCCTCCTCCTAGTTATTTCAAAGTTATATCAATTATTTGATAAGCCTTATGTTCATTAATCAATGTATGCTATAATTGATGCTATTCAATTCTTCTGAAATATTAATATTTAAATCTTATTTGTGATTTAGTTTGATGGAAATAGTTTAATATACAAACATTTGGCTAGTTAATGAGTTAGTGAGAAAAAAACCAGGTTTTAAATCATGGCATTTATCTATAACAAAATATGGTGACCTCGAGCATTGAGTGAAGTTCATGTTTAGCTGTCCCAATCCTGTCTTTATCCATACTGTCGACTACATATATGATGGCATCCGTATTTGAATAATAACATCTGATGAAATAAACAAGTATATTTCAAAGATTGAACCAACTGAATATGCTTAAAGATAGAATAGTATTGGAAATTTATTTTTATTTTGATGGTTAATAGTATATTATGTGAAAGTAGACAAAAAAAATAATTTCACCTCCAATACGGCCTAATGCTGGTTTGACCACCAAGATCCCAGACTTGAAATTTGAGGTTTTTGTACTGCACTGTTTCTACATTGAATCCTATGGCTGTAATAAGTAAAAGAACTATAATTACCAATTCGAGTTACGAAAATAAACTGACTGGATTTCAATTCTATTAAATTCTCGAAAAAAAATAATACAATTTGGTATTTTTCAATATGAACACAGTTAAATGATATAAAACAAACTTGGTATGGTACTGACGACATCTCCCACTTGTAAACGATACAAAATGGTGGTTTTGCCGGCTCCGTCAAGACCTAAAATTAATATTCTTCTTTCCTTCGATCCGAACAGACCTGAGAAATAACTCAAAAGTCCGCCTGAAAAATGTTTATAACTTTATTTACTTTTAGTATCTTCTCGAATTTTGCCGATACGTTTTTAGTGAAAAATAATGAAAATTTGAGTTATAAAACCCGATTAAAAAATATTAAAACAATCCAAAATGAAAACTATTTAATGTTAAAACAATAAGATACCCATTTAAATAATTTTTATAGAGCCGCAAACACGTCAACAAAACAAACTTCAATTGAGCGCAAGTCTGATACGACTAAACGAAAAGTAATTCATTTGAAAGTTGTATTTTTTTCGATTTTAATTGTAAACATATTAACCAACATTCAAACAAGTCTTTAAAATATTTTTTTAGTTAAATTCTTGAATCAGTATTTATTGCAGCGCCCTTTTGTCGTTTCCAACAAGCACCCTTCTTGGCGTGAGACCTTATTTATTTTTAATATTTATTCAAATCCTTTTAAGACCCTCTTACATCCATTTTTTTGCTTTTTATAATATTTCTATGCTGTTACTTACTATCTTTTCTATGTTTATCATATTTTTCACTATTTTTATCACTCTATTACATTCTATTAAATGCCACCTTTACACTTTCTTTCTTTCTCTATATTATTGCTCAGCTCCAACATTTTCAATCTTATCCTATTTATTTCTGAAGATATTCTTATTGGTGTCACTCAAATATTCCTGTTTTTCAAACTTTTTTCTTATTTTACTTTTTTATTTTTATTGAGTAACCTTGCTAAGTTTTTCAAACTTTTTTATTTAAAATTTTTTAAACTTTTTAACTACTTCATTTTTGATAATATTTTGCTTTTTCCAATATTACTCCTACATCTTTTGCTATCTTTACCATCTCCCAATACCAATTTTTTTATTTATTTGTTTGCTTTGATCTTCTACAACTTTTTTTCTAGTCTATCTTCATTTGTTGTAGTGCGATATAAATGTATGAACATGTTTTAAGTTAATCGCTGTTTTAATTTGTTTTGATTATGCTTTTTACTTTCCAAATTTTCAAAAGTGATTCTTCATTGAGAACACAATTTTAAATGATCGTTAAGTTTTTGTTAATGTTCAATGACTATAAAAGCTGGATAATGACACCAACGACCTCTAATTTTTAATCATATAAATGCTTATCAAGAAAATTTTTTTTAAATAGACCATTCAATTTTTTCAAATGTAATATAAGGTATGTAATTTGATAATTCTAAAGCGTTTTTATTCATAGGTCAAAGCTTCTGCTAATAATTAGTTTGCTAATTGCCGGCCCACGCGAGATTGATAACTGGTAACTTTAGATAATTAGTCTAATGCTCTGCCTTTGAGTTATAGGGGCTTTGAATTTTTGGTTGATTGTAAAAAAAATATTATTATTTAAATTAATTAAGGCCTCGGAAGATTATATTAATCAAAAAACCATTTGGTTCAATATATTTCTTTTAAATCAAAGCTTTAGAGTGTTATTATTCAATCATCAGTTGATAAATTTGCTAAGTTCTATGATAAAGCTAAACTTATTGAAAACTATATCTTTTTTGTTTTTCAATAAATATATTTAAAAAGTTCCCCAGTTTGACGTGAAAGTTTCCAAAAATTGATTACTGAAAATAAATTAAGATATCTTCCAAAAGTAAAAACTCGATAAGGAACTAAACAGTTTTATAATCATTAAAAACCAAGATATTTCATTTTATTAATTGTTCGAGTTTTCACATCTTCATTTTTTAAAAGAATTTATTGTACTTATGAACTATATTCAACAATTTTTACGTCGAATTATTATTGTCTCTATAATATTTTTATCTATCATAAAATTTTTGCTTTCAATTTTAAAGCTTTTTCATATTTTCATGGTTTTTTCTGAATAATCTTAAAGCGAATCACGAGTTTAAACTCAAATTAAATTTTTAATATTTTGTTTTGTTTCCATTTTTATTCATTCAACTAACTTGTTGATAACGTGCTAGTCATACAAATCCTTATGAATATATAGAAAAACATTGGAAAATTTAAAATTTATTCAGTCTAAATGTCAAATTAAAATAATTTTCAATTAATGATGTTGTTTTACTGTAGACTCATTAATAAGGCATGTCTGTAGTGTGAAATTAGATGCATAAAGCCATATATGATAGGAAAAATTTAATTTTAATCAATAAAATCTCATTTGATATTTATTATTTTTTTTCTATCCTATTTAACACCATGATTAGCTATAAAAATAAAAGTTTATATTAGTCCATCCAACAAAGAATATTATATTTTTTAAGGTAAGTTGATTTCAAAAAATATTTCATACAAAATATTTTTGAATACAATCGCTTGAAAATCTCACTTTTTCTGGTACTTGCTGAGAAATGAAAATGAAGAATGCAAATGATTAAATCTTATTAAAATTGCAAAACTTGAATACAAGAAATTATGAACATGTATTATTAAATATACAAATAGTTGAAATTAAAGACTAAAGACTGAAACTAATTATGTAGTTTTGAATAGGACTTCATAACTTCTTCAACTAAAAGTTGATTTGGAAAAAAAATCCCAAAATTTAAAATGTTGAAATTTTCCATTAAATTGTTGCGAGGAATTTTTGAATACAGCTTGCTTAAAAAAGACCTGCTCAAGCACTTGTTGACATATCCATCAGGTTAGTTAGTTATTGCTTGGTGCACGTGTTTACCATGCCAAAATAAACATAAATTTTCTCATTTTTTTGTCATCTTTATTCTTTTTTGCTTTTTCGAAACTTGGGCAGTTTGCTTCACCGTTGTCTGAAAAGAAGAGTAGTGTGAAGCCAAATGACAACGATACCAGATAAACTTCAGTTTACTGTTTTCAAGGTTATAAGAAAAAAGCACAGGCACTTCGCGATCAGACAAAAAGTATTGAATAGCGAGCCTATAGTTTATGAACCAATCATAGAACTCTGAAAAAATTTTTAAAGTACTGAAAAAATCCTTTTTAGATGTTTTATGAAAAAAAAACTAACATTTATCAACTAACAAAGCTTTTTGTACAATCCGTAAATATTTAAACATTATGATACATGAATATTTTCAAAAAAAAAAAACTAAAATTTTTTAAAGCCTATGATTGGTCCTATTTAAAACAGCTTTTGCTGCTTGGAACTTCTTTAGAAAAAAGCAGCCTTTAATTAAGGCACTAGTTTTTGGTTCAGTTTAACTTCAAATGCACAATTTTTACAGAAAAAAAAATTGTTATTAAATTCATTTAAATAATAATTTTAATTTATTTTTTTCACCAACATCCAAAATTTTAAAAAAGTTGAAAATATTTTGAAAAAGTATTTTAAGTTTTGAATTCTATTGCTGAATGAGGTTCTAGTAAAAACTGTGAATGCCTGCTCTTGTATCTTTTTTAAAAATATATTTTTGTTTGTTTGATAAACTTTTATATGGAAATGCCATATAGATACCTAACGTTACACATTATTTTACATCAAAGCAAAAAGATTTTGTTCTAAAAAACACTCACGTTTGGGGTTAAATGCTCTTCTACCTGAAAAAAAAGTAACATTTTAAAGTTTAAATTATAGACAAAACTATGAAAAAATATTGCAAATTATTTGAACACTAAAGGTAATTTTATTAAGTACAAAGCTTTTTGTTAACGCAGTGACATGTTACTTTGTTAACAAAAAGTTTTGTACTTAATAAAATTACCTTTAGTGTTTAAATAATTTTCAGTATTTACTTTGGCTAAAGAAGATTAATAGGAAAAAAGAGAAATGGTATTTGAAAACTGAAATTTTTAAAATCATTTTCACACCATCTTCAACCCTCCAAAAACTAGCTAAAACTAAAAAATATTCAGTTTCCAATTCAATTTCTAAATAGTGTTCAAAATTATTTATACATCAACTCTTAATTCTTACCCCACATTCGAGTGTCGGGTATTGGACTTTCTGTAGGAAAAAGTTTCAATGGGTAATCATTTCATTCGATAGGTACAAGAAATGAAGAGTGTAACCTTAACTGCTATTAAACGACTTTTTATCAAATAGATGTATTCTCATGCTTCGTAACCAAATATAAGAAGCGTGAGTAACCATCTTTATACATTCTCAAATATCTTACACTAAATTAGATTTTGTTTAAAAACACACTCACTTGTAGTGGGGTATGCCCGTTTTACTAAATGAAATGGAACATGAAGAAAGTTGAAGTGATGAGAAAAATTATGTTTAAGAAGCAATGCTATTCGAAAATTAAAAATTTTTTTTTCAGTTTTCAAAATTCAAAAGTGTTTGAAAGATTAGAGTTGACAAACTTATGAATTTTTTTCAATTTTGTGTTTAGTTCTAATAAAAAAAATTTGGTTGAAATTCACAAAAAGATAATTTAAAAATTGAATATTCGAAAAAAAAAAAAATCGTTGGACATTAAAAATATACAGGTCAAAGATCGAAATGACTAAATTCTTACTCAAAATTGGTTCAGTAGAAAAATTTGATTAATGAGTAATTTAAATTTAGTGTTATGTTCAAAAACTACAATTGAAATTCAATGACAAATTCTCCTATACATAAATGACAGTTAAACAATGGAAACTCTCACCATTGGTAAGTTCTGTATGAAAAAATTTCCATAGATATAATCATTTTCTTTGATGCTCATCAAAAATATATGGGGAAACTTTAAAAAGTATGAAATCACATCTTATAAAACTGATTTCGTAACTTGAATGCCGTATATCAACGAGAAAAACTATACTGAATCATTAAAAACTCGTTTGATGTTCATAATTTGTTCCTTATTTTATAAAGAGTGCGTTTAGCCATGAGAAATGAGAGCTTGTATTATGTTATCCAAAAATGAATATTATATTTTGTAGCTTGAATTGATTTTGTAAATATTTTATATGAAAATATCTTGAATTAAAATCGTTTAGAAATCTTACTTTCTCGGATACTTTCGACATCCTCTATGAATTGAGCATGTAGATATCAAATAATTAAATTCTATTGATGCAAAATTTGAGAAAAAAGATTCACAAGTATGTCTTATTAGAAGTATCAATAGTTGAAATTAGAGACTGAAGACTGAAACTTATTATGTAGTTTTAAAAAGGATTTCATAACTTCTTCAACTAAAATCTGACTTGAAGAAAAACTCATAAAGTTTACAAGGTTGGAATTTTTTCTTCAAAATGTTAAAACATTTTTTTGAATACACCTTGTTTAAAAAAACCAGCCCAAGCAACTGTAGACATATCGATCAGGTTAGTTAGCTATTGCTTAGTGCACGTGTTTCTGAAGTGTCAACATTTAGGCAATTTGCTTTGCTTTTGTTCAAAAAAAAGAATAATAATAACTTGTCAAGCCAAATGACAATGATACCAGGAAATCATTTAGATGACTGCTACCAGAGTTTACTGTTATCTAGACAATAGTAAAGAAGAGTCTTCAATTTAAGACGCTAATTTTGGTGCAGTTTAAAACCAGATGCCAGTTTTAAACGAAAATGTTCTTCTTATGAAATAAATTTGAAAAATAAATTTTATTTTATTTGTTTGTTTTCATCCCTAACAAAGACTGTAAACTAGTTGGAATTAAGAATTTTTTAGAATTTAATTTTTATTCATGGATATGGTTCAAAAAAATTCACACAATAAACATTAATGCTTACCCGAATAATTTTGAAAAAAATAAATTCAAATGGTATAATTTCATATGATATGAAATAAAGTTACCTATCATTATTCATTATTTTACATTGCACAAACAAAAAGATTTTGTTTCAAAGAACACTCACGCTTGGGGTAAGCTGCTTTATCTGAAAGAAAAGTAACAATTTAAAGTTTAAGTAATAAACAAAGCTATGAAAAAAGAAGAACGATATTTGAAAACTGAAATTTTAAAAATTTAGTTTCACACCATTTTTAAAACCCCCAAAAACTAGTTACAACTAAAACATTATCTAGTTTCCAATTCAATTTTTGTATGCTCGTCCTACTAAAGAAAATGGGACAGGATGAAAAATGAAGAAAGCACAAAAATGATGTATCTATATAGTGCAACTCACGACAACTCGCGCATTCTTAATTTATGGAATAACTTTTTAACGTAAAGATCTTTTGCTATTGAATTTTTTTTATTGAAAAGCTTTATGAAACTTTTATTTGATATATCTCTGGCATGAAACAATTTCCTTTTGAAGATATTCAATTTTTTTAAAATCACAAACCAAAAACCTGCTCAAAATAATTTGCGCACTATTTAATTCGAGCAAAAATGAGTTTAAGTTTTATTTAAATATAATTTTTCACAAAGTTATATATTAATAGTTTGTCATTGACCCTTTATAACTTCAAGATATCGATTAGGCATTGACCCAATCAATTATATGAGGTAATTCTGAAGCATACCCTGCCAAGCACGAGCAATGGCGGTTCAAAGGTTTTGAACGGACTGATATTGTTTTCCGTTTTAATAAACCACTTTAGTCAAATAACCCCAAACGTTTTCAATAGAATTTAGCTCTTGGATGACCATTCGAGAACATCGATTTTTTGTTGCGATATCCACGATTTTGTCGCATTGTCTTGTTGGAAAATAAATTTTTTACCATAAAATTTACTCAGAAAAGGCAATAAATAATTTTTCATTGTTTGGGATTTTTTTTGAGTTTTGAGGTTTTATCAATATTGCCAATTCGGCCTTTCCTCTCACGCTGATTCCGCCCCATGCCTTCACTGGTCCTTCTCCGCCAACACGCTTTTTTAAAACCCTGGATCTTAGCGCAAATCGTGCTAGTAGTATTGCCATTAATCTGGTCAGTCAAAATTAAATTTTTTTATCGCCAGAAAAAATTATTTCGTCCCATTTGAACTTCCAAAAAATTTTTTCTTCGTCAAACTTTATTTTTTCTTCTTTGGAAGCTGCCTTTAGGTCAGAGGCGGGTTTGCGTTTTGAATATTTCAAATTTTCAGAATCTTTCAACACTCAACAAACTGTGGATGCAACAATAGGCATATCCAATGATTTTTTGGTTGTTGTTGAGGAGATTCCTTATTGCGAAGCGGTTCTAACTATGTTGCGAACATCTCTTTTGATCCATTCTTTCTTTCTTCCACGTGTTTTTTTGAACTTTAAATTGTTCAAACTTTTCAAAAAGTATCTTTTTGTCGATTCTGAGCGTTTCAGCTGTTTGGCAATTTTTCTCTTGCTCCAACTCTCTCTTTTACGAACTGAAAGTTCAACCTTTTCTTTATCAGATAATTGATTGAATTTTTTCATAATTTTAAAAAATATTTGAATTACAATGAGAATCGTTTGAGGAAATAATCATTAGCGTCTAAAGAAACTGAATAGTTTACTTTTATTGCTTAAAGAAAAGATGCGCAAATTTTTTGAGCAGATTTTTCAAAGACGATTGTTGAAAAACATCAAAAATATACTCTAGTTTGGTGTTTTTTTTTTTAAATTATTTATTTTTTTAAAAGATTCTTAATGCTATAGTTGAATGTAAGAAAATCGATCTTGCTCAAAAGTTTTTTCAATTTTTAGAAGACGCGACTTTTTGTGAGCTTATTAAAAATGTAGAGTAGAACCTTAACAAGCATGTAAAAAATCTTTTAAAATATATGTATCTCTATGCTTTGGAACCATATATAAGAATCTATCTTCATGCATAAATGTCACAGAAACCTAGTTGGTTATAATTACCGGACATTACGCTTAAAGTATTTTGTACTTTGGACCTCTTTATGTTATATAATTATCAGTTTAGTTATTGTTAGGTTGCTTATAATTATCTTCCGATTTTATATTGTTAGGTTGGTTATAATTTCTTTCCGGATATTAAAATGCTATAAAACTTTCGAAATTGGTGGTATATAAGAAATGTAATTAATAAATTTTTATTCATTGGATCGTATTGTTGGATTAGTTTTTATTCTTGCTGTTATAAATTCCTTGCTTTTGATGATTTCGTTAAACAGGAGAACTTGCGGTGACAATAACTCTAACGTGAAATCCAGTGCTTGTGGCCCATGACTGCAGTACTGAGTTCTTCTGTTGTACTTTGGTCATTAATAAGTTTATCAACAAAAGTTGTTCTTTTCTTTTTTCTGTTTTTTTTACAACTGTCTGCTTGCCAAAAAACGAGAATGAAAGAGCTTTTTTCATCATATCGCATGCAATGACCAATCCATCTCGTTTTTCTTTTACTAATTTTCATCGTGCTTTTTGAAATGTATCTGCAAAAAATGTTTAAGGAATATTGTAAAAGCCTGGTCTAAGTGTCATCGAGCTATTTATTGATTGTCCAAGGCTCAGCCATAGAGCGCCATAGAACAGCACACTTTCACCTACGACACAAACAATCTTAGTTCAATGTCCTTGTTTAAGTTGGATTTCGAAATTTCCTGCAGTTTATTGCAGACTACACAGGCCTTGGTTTTTCCTACAGTGAATTAATTCAAAATCAGATATACTTAAACTCATCGGTTTTAACTCTATTCAACGAGTTGGTGTCGACGATGGATTAATTGTTAGTTTTGGCAGCGTTTAGATGTAGGTCAACATTCTTAGTTTTGATTTCCACACCAGAAATCAAACTTTTTGCTTCTTGCATAGTGTTCAAAGTGAGTGCTATGTTGTCTGCAAAAGCCAAGTCACTCATTTTTACAAAAAGATGTCGATTTCACGACTGTTCATGCATTTTTATGACTGTTTATAAATTTTTTTACAAGTAGACTAAATAAAAGGACGTCAATTTCAAGATGTCGTCACACAAATGGGTAAATGATGGAAATTAGAAAATGAATTTTTTATAGTTCTATAATATAAGACGTTATATAAAGCTTTCGAACTACTGCTCAACATATTTTATAATTATTAATACAAAACTTACTCCACGCATCTGAGAAAACTGCTTTAAAAAATTCAGTCAATGCATTAATATAGAATGAATTAGAATAGATTAGTTAGAATACTTTAAGCAAAATTATATGACAATATTTTGACATATATACTCACCACCAATAATAAGCAGGTAAAAGAAATTTGGTATAGAAACCATTTTTTTCTGTATGATATTTCATATAAGCAATTTATTTAATGTCTTTGTAAGATTTTTAACAATTTTATAACATATAAAAGGAAGCTCAAAGATGAAACTTACCTCTAACAGAAAAGCATCTACTGAACTTCAAATTAATTTTCGCGGTCTTTTAAACAGCCCATGTCTAATGAGAATGCAAAATAAGTACCTAAAGTCAATATTGAACTTGAATTAAATGCTAATTTTTCATCAGTTTCTATAAATTTATTCGCTTCTTGTCGAGTCGCACAGACTGTTTTTCGTATTGACATTTTCCCTGTGCATTTTCATCATCGTAGTAGTGCTGATAAAATTTAAATTTACCGATACTTTTGCACAATGAACTAAATCTTAGTCCAGCTCATTAACTTTCAAATGTAAGCTCATACAAGCCAAAATAAACGATGAAACTAAATGCGTCGAAGTTCTGAGAATAAATCTAATTTTTTATGGTATATCTATACCTGAACAATCCTAATAATTATTATTTATTAATGACACATGTCTTGTTTTACTTATCCAATTTGTCTAAAATTTGATTGTCAAAAGTGTAAAGGAATTAATGGCAATTAAACTGAAAAAACTCTACTTTTCGAGAAATTTAAAAGTGTTTTGAAAATTATGCTTAAAAAACTAATTCTTGAAATATTTTTCACGTGAGTCCATTACTGAAAGTTTTTAAAAGCTTAATACTTTTTATGAAACTTTAACTAATATTTGCGGAATTAAAATAAACAAAAAACTTTCTACACTGTGCTTTAGAATAAATTTTCCAGTTAGTCTCTTCATTTTACGTTTTTTCTTTTTTCAGAGTGAAATAGTTCAATATAAATAGTAGCTTTGAAAAATAATATAATTTTTTTAATACTTTTGAACTTCAATCAATTTAATAAAATTCTCGATAAGAGACTTGTACATTATTCAAAATAAATTTGGTTTGATTATTTATGAGGTTCATTTCACCAAGGACTTGTTTCAAATAAAAAGCTAAGGTTATTTGGCTAGTAGCAATCTTCATGCTAAAGGCACTTACTCAGTCCAAATTTGATTATTCGTTTGAAAGTATTGACCAATCGATAATGAAACATTTTGTGAAGACATTATTGAACAAATGAACTAAAAATAATAATGGAAATATAGAACTGAAAGGTTTATTAACTTTTATTCGATAAAAACGTCATAAGAAGTTCAAATATTTAGCCACAACAAACATTTGTTAATTAAATAAGACACCACCAAGTTTTCAACATTGTTGTTGTTTGAGAAGAACTTGTGAGTGTTCGATTTTTAAATATATTTATTTTTTGTATCAAAATTTTTATCAATGTGAGCGAACGGCATTTTCCAACGTTCTGATTCAAAAATTGCAAAAAATAAATAATAAACTTAATTTTTTTTTGTTTTTCTTAGTGCGTTATATTATTAATTTTAAAGTTTTGCAGTTTTTCGAATATTACACCTCAAGTCAAATTTTCAATTTCCCGCTTAAATACTTCAGATTTCCTGCCTCTTCAAATAGTCAACATTATATAATTTCAAATGTCATTGTCTGATATATCTTGGTAATGAAATATAGACATGACAAAATAATTTTAAATCAAATCTTAAGAGCAACCTTAAAATGATTGTGGCGTGAACTTAACATGCTTTCAAATGGTTCAGTATTCATGGAATTATTAATTGAAATTCATTAATTCATCATTGTTATAATAAAAGCAAATAATTTACAGTTCATGAAAAAATGAATTCCACTAAACTGAGTGATTATATTTATGTTTCAAAATAATTAAAATTTTTTATAACTTATAAAATCATTTTAATTTACAAAGGCATCTTAATGTACTTATAA
>OZ038321.1:24110453-24150453 GCA_964035795.1 Pterobdella sp. o SKG-2022 | reverse complement strand
ATGTTGAGAGAACCGATCTATGATAAGCATCTCCACCAACATCAAATTCTTTCAAGTGTCCACCTCTAAATTGAACCCACGTTTTTGCTTTTTTGTACATATAAATTACTGCCCAAACCTGCCTTTTTGGAACAAATTTTTTTTCAGCCCTCATTCAGCCACTTCAATTGGCATTCAATCAAAAACCTTCTACAGGTCAAAAAAACGGATAAAAGGCTTGCTATTCTCAAAAAAGCTTTTCTGCATTTTTCTAAGAATAAAAAAACGTCAAATGTGCTTCTGCCAGGCATAAAACCGAATTGCATTTGGTCAACTTTCACTAACTTTCTCAACCTTTTCTCCGAACAACTTTTCCACCACTTTTTTACCATGCTCTACAAGCTTTGAACCTCGGTAGCTAGCACGGTCCATAACGCTTATAAATAGGAACAACTTTACTCGTTCTCTAGTCGTGAAGAATATCCTCTTCATCGAGAGATGCTCTTTGACAATCCCAGGGAGTTTACTGGCCTTGCCATTTTTCTTGATTCCTAGTGCATCATCCACTTCGTTTATAACAAATGTTTTTGTGGGACCTCCAACCACGACTACATTCACCATCCCATCCCAAGGATTCTTTTCATTTATGATAGTCTCCATGTGCTTCTCCCACACTCTCTTTCGACCATCTTAGGCAAATAGAGTCTTCTCATTTTTGTTTGTAAAGCAGTTGTTATCTAAAGGTCACGGGGCTCTTTTCATGATTTTCATTCTATGGAATACAGCATTTCTGTCATTCCGTATGTCTTCCAACTCTTTCACCACCGTTTTCTTTATTTCCTTGGCTACAGTTTTTATGGTTTTTTTTATCAGAGGCATAGCGGGCTTGATTTTCAGCCGATGGGAGTTGTTTCCATCTCTAAAAACTTGCTGGCTTTTTGCATATCCTGATATCCCCACCAAATTTTATTGTGCTGATGCCTGTTTTTATTCATACCACAGACCTTTTCAGCAGCTTCAAGAGTGCAAGTTTAATATTTTAGCTATGCACTCTGTTGATCGTATCTATTCTACATTTTTTCAAAAAATTTTGTACTTGTATTTTCGTTTTAAAGTTTTCCCACATTTGTGCGATAATCCTCTTTAGCACAGCTACTTTGTGCATTTCAAAGCAACTTTTCCGTCTGAATCTATTCAAAAAAAGTTTATGTTGAAGCCACTTCCAATTGCTCTTACTACATCTTTAAAAAATTTCTGGGACAGAGATTGATTTTTTTTTCGATCAACAAAAAATCAATCTCTGTCACACACAATAGTATGTTTATTAAGATACGAAGCTTTTCGTGGCAATATAGGTTGCCATAGTAATATCAATAAAACGGTTTCTCATACTTGAAAATGTTACGTTGTTAACGAAAAGCTTCGTATCTTAATAAACTTACTAGTGTTCTGAAATTATATTCATTTACGGTTTGGCTTTTGATAAAATCATTTTCCTTTTTTTGAAACCAGCTATTACCCACACACAGATCCTTTTTAACACAAAATTTCAGAAAGCAATCTACAATCCTCGTTTTTCTTGCCTATTCTGAAACCTTCATGGACACTTAAACAAATCAATCTTATTACCAATGTCCATTGAAGTCTCTCAAAAAAATTAAAACTTCATTTTATTTTCCACGTCACACCCTATAGCCTTCTTTTGATAAAACTTCCTTTTCATTCATCTATCTTTCTCATTTTTACCTTTTCACAAAAAATAATTACTCTTTCTAATATCCTATTTGTTTCTACGAAATTCCGACATATTTTCTAATATTCCTAAACCACCTATTTATTTTCATTACCAGACCACCAAAGTTTAAACCTTCTACCTAAACCACCTGTAACTTTTGAACACACCTCTCCACATCACTTTTTGGATTCAGAAAATATCCACCTCTCTCCAACAACTCTTCACACAACTCCATAATCTTTCCATATAGCGATTCAATATTAAAACTAAAATAAGGAAAAAACCTCCCAAAAGAACGAAAAGAAAGAGAAAATAACCCAGGCATTCCTAACACTCTCTGCCTATTTAAATCTGTTGAGAGCTGAGGGTCATTACTTTTTTGTTTATACTTATGAAAAAATTTTTGAAGCAGAAGAAGAGCGCAACGGAGCATGCCCTTGCTTCCATCGCATAACACATGTTTCCTGACTTTGAATATAAAAATAACAATGCAGCTAAATGTCAGTTTGTAAAAAATTCATTTTATATCTGTAAGTCATGCTCAATATAACGAGAAAATTGTAGTGATACAAATAATACTCTACCACAATTTCCTGAATTCGCAACTTTGAGTTTAACAGCCTTTTCATTTTAAAATATTCAGTCATTTATTGTATTTTATGAAAATACTTATTTCATTTTCAAGGTTCAAATCCAGATCGTCCTTATAATTTTATAAAACACAAGCATCTATACAGGGATGGGCATAAGAGTAAAGGTTACTTTTTATCTATAAAACGTATTTCATTATAATTTTTTTCTCCATTTATGAATTGTTGTAGTGAAAAGGGATAGACTAAAAAAAGTTGACATGAATGAACTTGATAGAAAGTATGAATCAGGCAGAAATTATATTTCCAGGTTGGGTCCCAGAGGGAATCCACCGACTAATGTACCGTTGCTTTCTGAAGACGATGATGCTTTCCTCACTGAAAAAGAAAATAGACTTTTGTTTCCTCATCGTTTTGGAATTAATCCACAAACAATAAAAAAAGAAAGGAATAGATTTTTAGCACCTAGAGCATTTACTCGAGCTTCCCACAGAGTTTCAGAGTATTTCTCAACAAGTGACTTTGGTTCTTCTCAAGCATTTCCAAGACCTCACGCATATCAAGAAACACACACCTGGTCAAAATTTCGTCTTGAATTTTTTTTGGTTATAAGCATCTGCTTAGTATTACTTTCAATTTTAATTGGATATTTTCGACACTCCAGTCAATACTAATGAATAAATTGTTTGATTGATTATGAACCAAAAGTCATCATAGTCAATTGATTTTATTCATATAAAATTATTCAATTTTTTTTTAAAACTCATTCATGTTTTTATAGTATTTGAAATTTTATTGAAACCATTTTAGCTTATAAATTTTTTCTCAAATTCAGCTTTTAAAATTATACAAAACGTTTTTTTACACACTTGTTTCCAAACATTTCAATTTCTCGAATTGGACGATTTTATTTCTGTATCTGTGATAATGAGTGTAGCTTCAAAGTGTTTCTAATGAAAAATATATTTAATCACAAGTTTTTACTTAAAACATCGGCCCGTATAGATCAGTGGTAGAGCATTAGACTAACTATCTAAAGTTACCGGGTTCTATCCCGCGTGGGCCGACAATTAACACACTGTTCCACAGTGTTTTCGCTACATTTAATTTTTAGCAAGCGCTCCTATAAATACTGCATTACATTACATTTTTTACACCATAACCTTTCTGAATTTACCCTATACCCTCCTACTAAAGCTAAACTCTGCTGCACGTTTGGCTTTTCATACCCATAAATTTGCTCATATCTCACTATCTTTTATCGATCTCCACTGGCTATCTCTTCACTCACTTTTTCTAAAAAGTCTGTATTCTCATGTCTTTTTATTTCTCTAACATCATATTACCTCCTAAACGTGCTGGCCTATGAACCTCTACCCGCTCTCTAATATGTCTTTCTCATTTCCATGCTATGCCTGATCTTTCTTTCTCTGGTCTTATCTTTGAAACTCTTCACCTCTTAGCCTCAAATTTTCTTTTTCTTATTCTATATTTCTCAAACAGTTTAAAAACTTTCTCTTTGAGCAGTTCATAGCAGAGCTCTACTGGACGATGCGTAATTGGCGCTATATAAGTTACTTATCTAATTCATTTGGGCTATGTCTTATAAACTTCAATCACCAGTAAGTATTTTTTTAAAACACCTTTAAAAATAATTTTCAAAAAGTCTTTAAAAGAACGAGTATTATAGTTTTAAAACGTCATTTGAACAAAAACATTGATAATTTAAAAGAAAACAATTGCTAAGAGAATGCACTCAAAGTAAAATCAATTAATTAATAATATCAAGTAATGAAAACAATTGCGGCTGGATAATTAACACTTTAATATAAAATGAAATCAACTCAATTGAGTAAATATATTTTATTTTTTTATCATTAACACTATATTTACAAATAAATGTATGAGCAAATCTCAAAGCCAACAGATGCAGAGCCAGATCTATGACTAACCTATCTAATAATGCTAACAAAAGACCAGGTATGTTCTCAAAGCTCTAGCCAAATATGTTTGAGTTTTTCAAAATTTCAGTATTTATATTGCTCAACTGAATTCAATAAAACAAAGAAACACAACAACTATTATAATTTCAACATTGAAAAACAAAACAAAAAAAGTTTTATTGAAAATATAAACTTCTAAATATCCTTTTAATTTAACTGCAACTCCAGCTTAACAAATAATAAGTGATTAATTTCTTTAAAAATAACTTAATTTTCGAAGATGCTTCTAAACCAACTGCTCCCTATTATGTTATAAATAGGAAGCATCTATACAGGGATGGACATAAGAGTAAAGGTTAATTCTTATTTATAAAACGTATCTTTATTTCAAATAAGTTATCCCAATCAGGTATTGTTGCAGTGGATAGGGATAGAATGAATGAAGTAAACCTGGATAAGCTTGATAGAGACTATGACTTAGGTGGAAATTATATTTTCAGAATGGGGCCTAGAAGAAAGCAAACACGAAATCCACCGTTGCTTCCTGAAGATGATGATGTTTTTCTGACTCAGAGAGAACAAAAACTTTTTTTTCCGCGTCATTTTGGAACCGATTCAACAGCTATTGCAAGAAATCGACAAAGATTTGTAGCACCTAGGCAGCCAATTCAAAACAAATTTATATTATTTTTCACTCTTGCTATGATCATCATGACCATTCTTCATGTATTTTTCACAAAAAGATCTTGAAAATATTAATGAATGTAAATTATCCAAAACTCAAATGTTTTTCAAATAAACTAATGAAACTAGATTTTTATGTGAAATATGAAAAATTCCGTTACTTAGTATATACATTTGAGCAATTGACTAATATTAATTGAAACAAAAATTTGTTATCCAAAAAATTTGATCATTTTCAGTTTTTTACAAACATTAAAAAAAAGTGAAAAATGTTAACTTTGGGAAGTTGAACAATTTTTAGTTTCTCATACGACGAAAAGTTTAAGTTTTTTATCAACAAATACACGGAATACTGTGATTTTTATAGATTTTACAAAATCTCATGAAATTGTTAAAAATTCTTATCTTCAAACTTAAAACTAGCATAATTTCAATTGGATCGTGAAAAGGCTACTTATTTGTGCCCACTAAATATTTATGCTAATTACAGTAAATTTTTACTGACAAATTGATTGGATCAATTCAAACAAACTATTATAAGAATTGTTAACTACTCTTGATAACTCATTCAAACCTCTAAAGATTGTTTTAAAAAAATCAAGTTTTTGAAGAAATTTTTTTTAATTTTAGGTAAATATGTAAAAATCCAGAATTTATTTTTCAAATATACGACATTGTTTCGATATTTTCTAATGACCCGATTATAACTATGCTGTCATTTTTGAAATAAGTACACTTAACAATCAAGAGTTTCAAATTTCCGTGAAATCAAAAACGATTTAAAATTAAATTTTCAATTGTACAAAATTTCAAAATAAAATAACTAAAACATTCATGAACAAATTAGTTAACAAGAAGTTGCTTGAGCAGATTGAGATGAAAAAAAGAATGAGCAAACGAAAAAGAATTGACCCATTGAAATTTTACATTTTCAAATTAAACTTTTAAATAAAATCAACTGAAATTTCAACTTCATATTATTTCTGCTTTGAAATGAGGAGCAAGCATTTTGAATGAAGCGTCTAAGGAATTTAAGTCTTTTTCAGATGAAACAGATGTGCTGGTTGGTTCTGTTGCTTCATTATCAACATTATTATGCTTAGGTGAAGAATGCTGATTAAGGATCGATTCGTCAGGATAAAAAAACGAAGAAGAAATATGATTAGAAGTAGGAAGAGGAACGGCGGCAGAATCTGTGGGAGAAGAAGAAGATTTTGGAGGTGAAGGGGATTCTTCATGAATTTGTTGCATGTAATTGCTGTTCGGTCTGTCATCTAAGTAAGGAAGTGTGGGCATTATGATATTGCTAGGAACCAAACTATCGCATGAAGTTACATGAGAATTAGTGAAAGATTGATGAGAGTTGTTGCTTTGTCCAATTCTCAGTAATTCATTCTCTCTTCGTGAAAATGCTACGCCATTTTCATGGTTCAAATAGACTGGCAAACATGCTGAAGATGTTAACATGAACCCATCGCTATTCACTTCTGTTTTATGAGAATGATTAAATTGAAAAGTTTCAAATTGTATGACTTTTATTGAATAAAAGTTGATTTGAAACTATTCTAAAATTCAACTTTGAATTTCTGTTTATAATAATTATCAATACGAACCTAATAACATTTCTTGTAAAAGATTGTCTACTTTGACAAGACCATATGACTTGGCCAAGCCAATATGATTCACAAGCTGTCTAGTGAGAGGCTGCAATGAGGGAAGTATAAGCAGCATATCCCCAAACCTAGAAACAATATAGAATGGTTGAGTTCACATAAACTTGCTTGCAAGTATTTTTAGTTTATTTTTCATGAAAAAGTTATAACATTATAATTATTTCTATGAAACTGACATTAAGTATTTAATAAGAGCATCTAAAAAATCAAGTAAAAATTATTTTAACCATTAGCTGAAATTTTATAACGTCCAGTTTTCTAAAAGTTGTTCAAAAATATGGTATTTAAATAATTATTCTGAAAAAATAATGCAACTAATGCAATTCACAATGGTGCTTTACAACGGAAAATATCAAAATGACACAGTGAGCCAATATCTATGTATTGATAAAGTCAAATAAGTACTAGTCAAAATAAAAAAGATATGGCAAAAACAACAAAAATTATCTTTAAAAAGCAAAATATATAATATTATCAAAAAGCATGTATAAAAAGCACACAAGGATGTTTTAAAATTTTATTCAAAGTACGAATTTTTTCTTGTTTTCAAAAATTTTGTTTCAATGTAGTACTTTTGATGTAGATTTTTCCACTAACATAAATAATTAACTTCACTTGGATTCATCTCAACGAGCCACACTGTTTCTGCCGTCATAATCCAACAAAACATCTCTACAAGTATTATGCCGGCTTCTTTCTTAAAATATTTTCTACTTATCTTGTTATTTATAGATGTTAAATTTTTTATCTTTTTTCTAAATAACTTTTTCTTTTTTATTTGAATCTCGTTAAAGAACTTTCTTACAGACAAATCGAATTTCACGAACTGCAGTTACATCCTCAAGTCATTAACACCAAAAGATAAAGTCTTCACACTAAAAAGTTGATTGAACGTGTTAAAAATCTTTTCGCTGAAAAGGTAGTTAAAAGTTCCAAAAACCCCTTCAGTCTGTTAATATAATGCGGCTTATAAAGCGCTATTCATTATGGATCAAAGCACAAACTGAAACTCCATTCGTTTCAAAATCAAAGTCTTGTAACTCATACACATCTTCACCGAACACCTTATGACACTAAGCACCTTTGATAAAAAACATTTTTGGGAAAAGCTATTTTGAAGAGTTTGAACATTACAAATCAGAATAACAATAAATAATTAAACTATATAGAATCTATAATATTTTTTATATGTGAATGGAAAGAATCGATTAAAAAGCATTAAAATACTTTTATTAATATGTTGCTAAAAATAGACTGAATTTTAAATTAAATTTTAACCAAAAATAGTTTTTTGCAAAATAAAGTAGTTTATAAAAAGTAATATTTTGAGCAATATATCAGCTTGTGGCTGTGATAAGCGCTACATTTTTGCCACTTGACTTTCGAAAAATAACTATAATATGAAACTAAATTTAAAATATGAATACTTTGTCTCAATTAGAAAATAATAAGTTATTTTTTATTTTAAGAAACATCCAAGTATGTATGTTTTTATTGATGGGTTTAGTATATAAATACAGTGATACCCAAAAATATGCAAAGTACTTTATTCAGTATAAATCTTTAAATAACTCAAAACCCCACCATTATGATTCGACCACCAACCTTCCTCTGGTGTCATATTGTCGATCGTTGATATAGTCTTCTAGGTTCACTTGGATCTGGAAACGGATTGAGTGGATCTTTGCGGGGTCACTGACTCCTTTTGCTCCTGTTAAATTCATTGCGATGCGACTTACTCGTTGGATTGTATTTTATATTAATTTAATAAAATCATGAGTACTAGTGATCATTTCATTGTTATTTTTGATAATATTCATCTTTTTATTATTAAATTTTCAAGTATTTTCATTGGTTATCTATGTTTCACACCGTTATTATAGTGAGTTAGCTATTTAGTATCATTTAAATGTTTTTTTATAATAAAGTATAATTAGTGATATGACTAGAATTAATCAATAAAAGAAATTATTATCATCATCCACACCAGCTCAAACCTGGGTTGAAAAAGATAATTGATTTAAGACAGGCCATTTCACTTTCATCTACTTGTACTTCCCTCAAAGGCTCTACAACTTGTTCCAATATCTTCAAAATGATTTAAATGTGGGAGTTACCTCAATATTATGTCATTGTACATGCTTCATAAATTTAACTTTTTGTAAGATTATTTGTTTAGTTAATATTTTAATTATTAATTCATTTTCTTATTTTAAGTATTTTTGGGAAATTATTAAAATAAGTTATAAGCGAAAATAAATTTAAAGTGAATGTTGCAAACGAAAAAAATTTTCAAAACTCAAAAAGTACACCAAATATTTGAATGTCCTAGTTTTAGTAAGCGCCGTGTTTCATTTAAGGATTATAATGTATGAAATATGAAAAGTTTAATTTTTATGAACAATTTTGAAGAGTTTGATATGAGGTCCTAAAACGTTAATAAAAAACACCTTAATATTATAAATATTCATAACAAGACAAAAATAGATCCCATTTAAAAAAACATTTTAGACTGATTTATCATCCTTAAGCACTTTTCACGCAGTCATAATAAAAACCAGTGTAGATACAGTATTTCATCAAACAAAACACTTTATTGAAAAAATAAGAAATGACTCACAAAACTCAGAACCCTTTTAATTTATTTTAAACAGAACCCCGACTCAATAATACCAATGTTAAAATCTCATTATAATAATTAAGTAGACCATCAAATCAAAAATATAAAGAGATTAGTTACACAATCATAAGATTTCATATGTCCAAGTGTGAAGCTAATGAAAATAACAAGAGTTTTTATTAACCTACCTTGGAGACTAGATTTCCGATGACGGGATCCGAGTTTTGTTTGTGGAGGATGGTGTTATTGGTGAGAACTAAAACGTCCTGGTAGAGCATGGACCGTTGAGCTAGGGACAGAAGCAAGTGCTCTCCCGCGTGAGCTCTCAATAAGGACACCTTAGGATTGAGAAAAGATAATGTTATTTGCGTTTCAAGATTGAAATAGAGCTTGAATAGAACTTTGGTTTTTACAAAAATTATTTTTTTTTAATAATTTTTCAGTTAATTTATTGATTATAGGTGAAATAGGTAAAGATCTTTTGACTTTCAATTCTAATTAGCCAAAAAAAGCCAATTTAATGTGAACTAATGAAAAATAAATTCAAAATATTTTGAAACACATTTATAAATATATCATATTGATAAAAATTCACTTCAAAAAAAAATTCAAAATCAAGAAAGCAATCAATAACAGTTTTGGGTACTTTCAACATTTCAAGATTCATAAAAACCATATCTGAAAACAACAAGATAATTAGACACAATGATTTTAAGTTTATAAATGTGGCACTGAAAATTATTATATAAAAAAACTGGCAACAATCATATTACTTGAATGTTTATTATCAAAATTTTCGATTATACTGAAATATTATCGTCATCTTTTGAAACTTTTTAAAAACGATTAAGCACAAACTTGGTCATCTAATGGCAGTTCGAAAAAGGCAGGGATGAACTTAGCCCATTCAACTAATACAAGCAGTTGTTGATGAATGGAATCACATAGTTCTGTTATGGAGGCTGCTTTCATGTTGTTCACGTCTGTACTTACTGGTATTTGCTGGGTTTTGGAAAAAAGAAAATTTTGGTTTTAAAATAGAATATAGAACACAAGTTACTTTGAGAGACAGTGAATAGTACTAATATCATAAACTTTCGTTGATTAATGTCTTCAAAAAACCAAACTATTCGAGTGTTTGTAATAAGTTATTTTTGTTTCATATCTAAAGCATACAGGCAGTTATTCTATTTAACTCGTTTAATAGTGTGCAGAATTCATATAACTTCTCTTAGTCGTCCCTCACTTGCTTCGAGAGGAGTTCAGCGTTGAGGAGACACGCCACGTTGAGATTTCCGTTTTGGGAGGAGTCATCGTATGTTGTTCTACGCATGCTTATTCTGTCTCTCTCGTTTTGTACAGCTATGAAAAACAGGAGACAGTAAATTTAAAGATCCAATATAATCTTTTAATTTGAAATGTTTTAATAAGAGAACTATTGAAAAATAAAATAAAGTATTATTGTTTAAAAAATTTTTTTCAAATATTTCACAACCTTCCTTCTTCATTCCTGCTCTGAAACATTTTCTAAGTCTACAGTACCGACATTGGTTGCGCTTGTCTTTGTCGACGATGCAACTGCGATTAAAACGACAGGAATATACATGGTTTTTACGGACACTTCTACGGAAAAAGCCTTTACACCCATCACAAGACGCAGCCCCATAATGTTTACCAGTAGCTCTGTCGAGACATATAGCACAATAAGGAGAGTTTGATGTAGAAATGGGTAAGCTGGTGTCATTGTAGTGGTTTGTGGTTAGAAGTGTTGTGTTGTTGTGAATTTTCTTGTTTGATGGCTGCATGTTGATATAATTGACATTCATTATCGTGGTTAGTTTCAAAAGAGTTTTTCTACTTTTTGAAGTAGAAATTTTACAACTTCTTAAAAATCTCGTTTCGTTCTACTGAGCTCGTTTATTTTTCATTCACTGTAAATAGTCATATCATTTTAATAACTAAAAAATGTAAAATTCTGAAAGTAGAAAACTTACAAATGCTACAGAGAGTTTCCAACTTAGTAATGAAATACTTGATATTTTAAAATAGAAACATTTAAAAAAAGTTTGAATAGTGGTGATCTAAAATTATCATAGGACTAACTCAAAATTATTTAAAAATGAAATTTTTTACTTTTAAAATTAAGTAAAACTATTACAACAACAAGGTTGAACATAAATAAAAACACTTATGACAAAGTTTTCAATTTAAGATCAAATAAATGTAAATTAGTCGTCTAAAAAAGAAGACAGTTATTATAAATCAGATAACTTCACATAACCTTTATAATAATAATCTTTGAAAAGCTTCTAATTTTTAATCATTTAAATTTCAAAAGCATTAGAAGATCATACAGAGAGATATTTCTAACTTAATTACGTGGCATAAATCAAGTAACATTCTATTAAAAAAAAATTGTTCATAATAACAGCGATAATGTTTAACTGATAAAGTTGAAGAAAACTAAACACTATTCTCAACAACAAGTAATGCATGCTATTGAGCTCAACTAAACATTATGAAACCTTGATATTTAATAATGTTGTTTTAAGTAGTTTTATCGATGAAAAATTTCAAAAAAATTCAACCGTTTATAATTGTGAAGCTATAATGAAAAATCTACACACGATTACTTAAGCCTCAGAGTTGAGAGTTGCGAATTGAAAAAGGAATATTGCTTAAATGTTTGAATTTCAAACATAACAGCATATGTAGGGTATGAATGGAATATTATTTAAGCAATTATCAATGCATTGTGTCACTTGAGATTTAAATCATATGTTATCTGCAACCCTTTCAAATATTTCTCTATAGGTAATAATTTGAAGATCTATTTCAAATTTGCTAAATTATTCTATTCAACTAAATTTATTCATGACAAAAATTGCTTAACACGTAAACATTTGGATTCAAAAAAATAAAAATTGTTTTTATTAATGTTATTGTCAACTTTTGAATGGTTTCAACCAAACAAAAATATTCATTCAACAAAAGATAGATATATCTTAATATATTCATAATCAAGAAACGCTATTAAACTAGTATAGTTATCTCCAAGGCTAGGGAAGATAATTTGGTGGCATTAGACCTTCTATTATGTAAAAGTCCTAAATTATATGGGTTACATGGTTAGTTCAATTTTTTGGAGAATCCAATATAAAATTCAATGAGATTAGGATAAAGTAATGCAATTTCTCATTTAAAGCGAAAAGATGAAGTTTCAGTTGAATTTTGTTTATATTTCAGGAAAACTTTGCAATAGCTTTGACTGATTTTTATGAAAATTTTATTGAAAATTCTATTATAAAAACATGATGAACTTTGAAAAATTATGAATTTTATTACAAACTATGGTAAAATTTTAGGTTTTTTTTGATAAACTAATAAAATTCTTTTTTAATAAACTGATAAAAGTTTAAAATTTTATTATGATACTATATAAAAATTGAAATTTTATTAAAATACTGCAATAAAACTGCAATTTAAACTAAGTGGTGAAGAATCTTGAAATAATTCGAGTTGAAGATTAATTTTATCATGAATTTTTGAATATTAAATTATTTTTATAAAAACTTGATAATATTTATACAACACAGTGAATACAAAAATAGAGAAAGATATAAATAAAAAATATTAAAAATTGGAATGTAGCACTTATTTATTAAAATTATCAAAACATAGTTTCAAAAAATAACAATAAACTATTTTTTAATATAAAATCTAACTACATGTCTTAGTAGTTTTAAACAAGAGTTTTAATAGACATATCTCAACGCGATAAAACGTAACAGTTTGCTAATGATGTTATCTTGTCAGTTATAGATTAAAATTTTCTAATCAATCTTTTTGATGATTTTTCAGAACCAATAAGCTAGTGAAGATTTTCTGAAATTTTTATGAATTTTCACTTGGGAAAGTAATATTAGTATTTTTATCGTTTATAGTTTTCAAAATTGAAAAAAAAAATTGAAACAAATTCCAAATGTTAAAAAATATTTAATTATTTAAATCAAAAGAAATAATTTATTTATAAAATTTTTTCTAAAAAACTTCATTTTTTAAATATATTTATTCATTTTTTAATTTATCTGTTCATTGTTCAACTGGTCCTTTTATCCAATAATCCATATATTCATTCATCCATCAACTCATCCATCAAACCTCTCATCGTCCACCCATTCTTTCTTTCACCCCCGACTCCTTTACCCATCCACCCTCCTACTCTTCATCCACCCATACCTCCACCCACTCAACCACCCTCACTGCATTCATCATTGTTAATTCAAAGATACATTAGATAGAATGTTGGAACAAAGTGTTGAATGATAAACGTTAAACGACGTAAGTAACAGCAGTCAAAAGTGTTTGAGTGGTATTATATGACCTATGGATATGAAATGTATATTATTCTCTCGCCATTGATGTTTTTTTTCTTTTAAGCTCTAATCTTGCTTATAGTTTTAGTTTTCATTAAACCATATATAAAATGATCTGTAACATGAATATTTTGATCAAAAATGTAATTTAAACGTTTTATTAAAAAAATCTTTTAACTCAAACCAGAAAGACTTTTAAATATCTAATTACAAAAATGCTTAAAATATTTTCATTCAACGAATTTATAAGTTTTATATATCATAGGAATTCACAACTGGTTTGATACGCACCTCTAACAATGCAAAATATCTGCGACTCTTCAACATCATCAATAAAAACAATTAGTGTTTCATAACTAATAACAAAAAAAACTGAAGTTGCAAAGCTTCAACTAATGATATTGCTTAAAAGACACCTTTGAAAAAAACAATTATGAATCATTAATGGAATAACAATGAGATAAAATTTTGTTCTAGTATTGTATGATAACAAACACAACACCACACATTCCACTGCTACAGTCATAGCATGGTTTCTATTAAGATCACCTTCTTCAACTTTGTGGACACTACCCCAACATGCGGCCTTAATTACTATGCTAATTGTCTCTAAAAGCATGTATAGATTGAATGGATATAACGCTTTTTTTTGAAAAAGTTTATACAGTTGTGGATGTTGGTTTTTATGAAGTTTTAAAACTTGTTATGTATAATGATGTATAAACAAGCATAAAACTAAGCGTTTTGAATAGATTTATTCGAAACAATAAAGGCGAAATTTAAGGTATTAAAGATCTTAAAGACAGAGTTAATAGCTATCATACACTATCACTAATTACTTGCAGTGGAGTGACGGTTTTAAAGTCTGCCGTTTGTTACTATCGTCGTTTCAATTATTTCAATTGGCCATGTGAGTGATGTTACTCAGCTGAGTGGCAGCACATTTTTTATATTATATACGAATTTTTCTAAATATTTTTAATAATTTGATAAATTCAGTAATTTTTATTTTTTTTGCACTCTTAATTTTGTTATTTTCTGTTTAATCTTATGAATTTTTTATGTACTCATTGAATGCCTTTATAAAGAATACAAAAATTAATGAAAACGTGTTGAGTGGACAAATATTGTGCTCTTGATTGAAGTTTCATAAACTTATTGCAGTCTCTTTCCATACTAACTTTATGAAAACATCTGTAAGGAAGTCTTATTATTATTTACCTAAAAACATTGAATCAAAAGTATTATGATGAAAATCAATAAAAAATACAAATAACAAAACTGACAGGAACAAAAGATGAAAACATGCAAGCATAAACGATAAAGGAGTTTGCACAAGGTATTCAAGTGGTTTGAATAACTCAGGTGGCAACATACAAGAGTATCAACTATTTAAACGTAGTAATGTCTCGAATGCATTATTTATCCGTTTGTTTCAATTGATTATTATATTTTTTTTTGATTTTTATCAACCAAAAATAAATCATGAACCTCGATGCCAAATGATATCTGTTTCATACTTTTATAATGTAAATTCACAAATATTTGAATTTTTCCGAGTTTTGTATACAAAATATCTTCAATGTCAATTATTTTCTCTAACGCATGCTTAAAAGATATTGCAAATTTCAAAAAAATATCCAACTACTTTGTTAAATACCATACCAATAATGTAACATTGTTATATAATTTCCGATGTGTGTTTAGCCTACAGAAAAGCACATAAAAAAAATGTCTATGGTTTTATTTAATTATTATACCAAAAAACAAAAATAGTCATTCTCATAAAAACATCAGAAGCAAGAAAAATGTGTGGTAGAATGGACAGTCACAAAGTTATACCAATCAGAATTCATAGGTTCAGCCTGAACACATGATGTTGTAGGCTTGATACATTTATACTTGCTATAATTACAACGTTATTGGAAAAAATTTGATACAATGAATACACACACTTGAAGTCATATGGATAATTATGATTCAGCTATTTATCTTATTTTCAAACAATCTCTGCAGTATATTAAATTTCATATATAAAAACACCTGTTTCATATATAACTATAAAAATATTGATAAAATGTTTACTTTTAAGCTAGGTGTTTAATTAATATTCATAGTTATAAATAACTTTGTGTTAGAAAGAACATACTGATTTTGCACCTCACTTGTTTATTTGCCTATGATGCTTAGTACCAAAAAACATGAAATTTAAAAAATTAATAGTATTTATACATCCATTGAATAGAATATTTGAAAATGTAAAAAAAGCTTATGAATTTGTGATAAGAAATATTATAATTACTTTTAATCAATTTTAAGTTAATTTTCAATTGTATTAAATATATTTGTAGCTTCTCAGTTCAAAAAACAATATATAATATTTAGTTTGAATATTAATAATTTACATCTAGGTGCACCATAGAATATGTGACTATGTGTATCTTCATACCACTGAACTATTATAGAGTTAACTAATGAATCAGAAAAAATTGTTAACATACTATATTTGTTAGGTCACCTTAACAAAATTATCGCTCAGAATAAATTTTTTTGAAGTTTGAAAAGTACTAGTAATAGTTTTCCGGTGCTATTTTTTTGTAATAAATAGTTTTAACAGGTTAAAATCAATTATCAATGGTTGAAAGTAATGATTTTTCAACAGTTTTCAAAACGTGACGAAAGTTTGAGATAAAATCTTTCCGATAGTAAAATGAATTTATTAAATCTTTTTGATATTTCAAATTTGATTTTAATTGATTTTATTTAATGTCATTTTGAAAATGTTTCAGTTCTTTATGAGAAAAATTCAATTTCACATCAGCATTTATTCAATTGTTTCCCCACTCTTCACAAAAAAAAATCTTCACAAAATTTCAATAAACAAGTTGACCAATTATACAGAAAACACACGTCGTATCATATCGCATACCATGAAACAGATCACTTTTCATGTATGCGATTTGAGAGCACTATTAATATTATATAAAACTCAATAAAGTTGAAAATATACCCTAGACACCTAGTGCTCTTGAGTTTAATAAAAAATATTCTTCAACTTGAAGTTATAGTAATTTAATGGTAAAACTTGACTAAAAATAGAAACAAAATGAAAAAATAATAATAATCAAATTTAATCATGAGGCTTTTCAATAGCAATATAATGAAAACTGAAACAAAAGTCTAATTTATATTCATATTTTTTCATCATTATCTTCATATGATCAAAATATTCCGTATGTCTTAGTCTCTATTTATTTTCTACTAATATCCTTACCCTTATTAATTTTTATTTTTTTTTCACATTTAAATTGTTCAATCTTCAAAAATAAAATTCACAGTGTGCTCTATGATTAAGTTATATAGATCTTGGAGTATTTCAAGAAACTTCAGTAGACATGCACGATTAGTTGATAGCTCCATGAAGAACCATAATTTAGCCTTATGTACTTTCGTTATGTAACATTATTTAAATCATAGTTTACTTAAGTTTTTTCATTATCAAATACTTTTTTTATTTACCAAATAGTTTCTCAAAGTGATATTCAGGCTATAATATTGAGTATATGAAATTTTAAAATTAAGTTTTTAAAATATGTGGTCACTAATCGAAATTAATAATTAACGGGTAAGGTAATTACTGAGCCGAGGTATCGCATCATATGGATTTCGAGCTTAGAATTAAGCTATGATTCAAATTATGTAAAAAGTTTACAAAATAATAAACTCCCAAAATAGAAATAATTAATATTCATGAATGTTTGAAATTGTGGAAAGAAAAACTAGTTATAGTCGTTGATGGGGATTTATTTCAAATTTAACGTCTTAAGATTCGAAAAGATGAAATGATCAGTTTTGGGACTGGAATTAATTTCGTCATAAACAACATATTTTTAGCTGTAAACACGTTTCAACCTAATTTTGGATGCATAAATAGAAGTTCGTTATAGCGACAAAAAACTAACTTGATAAAAAAATCAATTTTATAAAAAAAAAAATCGAATTTATTCCCAACAATTTATATAAAAATTCATCTAAATCCAAAAAATGTGAAAGATAATATAATGATAGTATCATAAGTTAAAAACCCTGAAAGCTCAAAACGAGTTGGTTAAAAGCAAAAAAGATCCCTTATATTTTCACAATTGACGTACCTTGTACGGTTAAACTCCAAAAGAATTGTTTTAGCAGCAGAATATGTTTACAACTGAATAACAAAGTTCAAGCTTCACCGTGACATTTGTATTTATATTAGCCATCTACGCCTAGCTATGTATATCACTATGTAGCCTTGATAACTTTAAGGTTTGGCGGTGTTTTTAGAATTATATTTTAAAAAACTATTAGTTTTTTAAATTCAGTTTTTTTTAAAGGTTTATATGTGAGATTATTATTTGATTTTTACGATTTTTTAATTTAATGACTGAACCCTGTTTAAAATTTTTAAATCGAATTAAATACATTGAAAAGTATGCAACCATACATGTAATGCTCATCGTTTTAAAGTAATTACTTTTTTTTAAAGACACGCGTTGAATGTATTAGTTAGATTTATTAAGTGAAATATTGACAATTATTTAAGATTTTATCGAGATATGATAACTGGTTCTACTAACAATTAATATTTCATTTTATCTCAACAACTCAACAAAAGGGTATTTAAAAAGTATTCGTTTTGAAGCATGATAAAACCAGAAAAGATTATTGAGTTTTAATTATTCAATTTTTTTGTACATTCTTAATTTTCTATGTTTGCTATTTTATTTTTATTGTTTAATTCTGTTGAAGTTTTTCTATTATTCATATGCATTATCAACCCTCTATATAAATTTGCCCGATGATTAACCATTTGCTTGTTGTTTTGTGCATCAAGTAATTAGGGTACCAAACACGTTAAACATAGCGAACAATATTTCTTAAAACAAAATTGTAGTGAGAATATTAACTAAACGGACTTAATAGAATAACATATTGTAGTTGTTTTAACAGTTATTTTGAGTGATTCTATATAAAACTAACCATTCAATCAGAAAAACATATTGTGATAGTTTTGTTGACATTAGATAAGATTTAAAACCAACTTTGTGATTGTTTGATTTTTAGGTGAAAAATTATTATAAGTACTTTTTGAGCTGAATTTCAATTGAAACTAATTGTTAAAAGTTTAATTTTTTTAAAAGGTTGATATTTTTTCAAACTTAAAGTCTCATCAAAATTCATAAAAATAAAATTATAAACCAGTTTTTATGAAACAGATTAAAAATACATTACAAAATGATGGAACTTACTTCAAAAAAGCAACAATATCCAAAAAAATATATAAATTTTCATTGAGACAGTTTTTTTCATTACCATCACGACCATGTAGTTATATAGGAGGGCCTTCATACAAGCTCCAGGCATATCTATATGAAAAACACATTCAAGTGTTGAGGCGTTTATAAAATAACTCTTCAGATAAACTAATGGATTTGAGGTACTTTTCATCAAAAATTTTTAATTTTTATATACCAATATGTATTTGGTTATAAATTTGCGTTAAAATTGAGATTATAAAAAATCAAATAAAATATATACTATACGATTTTAGATATATCAAGATTAGTACAGTTGAAACTATTACGTCAGTACAAACATAGAATCACAGCTACAGACTGAAAGCCTGGACAAGGGTGCACAAGCCTAAGACACTCCTTTAGTGTCAGCCGCTTAACTAAAGTACATAGCACAGTTTTGATACTATGCGAGGTTTAATAATAAATGAAGTTTTGAAACTTTACGAAACTTTAGAAATAAAAATTTTTAAACTATAGAAATGTTTGAAACTACAAAATTTAGATTTCTATAGAAAAAAAACCTTTCAAAATAAACACATGTTCAACCAGACATCATAAAATTTTAAGTTTTTCTACGAAGAGAAAAGTGCATTTTGTTTAATAAATAGTGTTTGTGCATAAAACTGTGAATCATGAAAACACTATTATTTGTATTTTTATTAGGACGAAGCTTTTCCATGCATTCTATATTAACATCAGGTAGTTATTTACTTAGTGTTTGTTTTCTTAATTCTTATGACAAGACTCAATCAAATTATCATTGAAGACCTTATCACAAACACTGAATGTTACGTCAAACCCCTCTGCAACTAAAGACCTTATTCACTTTAGTTGCAGAGTGGTTTGATGTAACATTCAGTGTTTGTGATAAGTATGCTTTTTCAACTCAATGTAAAAATATCATAAATTAATAGTATTTTTGATTTGTTTATTAATATTTGTACTGAAGCATCACTATATTGTATCATTAGTATCACTCTAATAAGACGAGTGCGCATACTAATGGTTCAAAATGATAATATTTAAACGTTCATAGTCCAGATGCGGCTTGATGATTGATGGTGCGGTGTTTAGGATGATCTAGTGATTTCGGAGAGGATACCAATTGAAGGGGAACAAGATCATATGGTAGTTGAATGAATATTCACTTTGTTTCAATAAAATTCCTTATGGAATGTGAAATTAGGGTACTAGTAATAAAGTTTTCGATGACGCTATAAAATTGAAATATAATAATGAATAAATTTTCAAATATCACATAACTCAACTTAATAGAGGTAATCAATTCAAGAAACTGTGAGAATAGTATCTAAATAAAGGAGAAAGAGTTCTGAAAAGGTGATGGGACAAAAAAGATTATGAAAGTTTTTAAACTAAATTCAACTAAGAGTTTGAAATGTCTATTAAAGATCTAAGAAGTGTCACTTGTATTTTTTGTTCATTTTCACTTGCGAAGTAACACGAGGCACAAAGTAGCAAGTAAAAAACTACTATTAGTTAACGTACCCTTAAGCAATGCTTCAAATCAGATTAAATACAATTAAAGATGATTAAGTAACATAAGCTTATAATTGACAACAATTAAATAACTTAAAAGATGACTAATTATAACTTAAGTTATTGATACGACTCGATGAAGACTTGTTCAATAAACAGTGTAAAACTGACTCGAATGAAGATTGCTTGTTTGCAGATGTTTCTGAATGCTTATTTGAAAATTACGATTTTAAAAAGCCTCAAATATATATTTAACATCAAAAAAATTTTTTTTAAAGATTTATTGAACTTCGCGAAGCTTTGTATAAGTTGAATTCACATTATCAAAAGATATGTACAATGTTGTATTGAAAATAATTCAAATAAAACTCTTAGTAACAGAACAAAATAAAGCTTTTTGTAAGTTGAACTTACATTATCAAATGGAGTACACAAACTTAAAGATTTTGCTAACTTACTAAATTCTTATTCATTATTCATGATTAAACGTCACAAGATCAATTGATAATACATGGAAGTTAGCAACGTCTAACAAGTTTGTGTACTTCAATTGGTAATGTAACTTCGATTTAAGAAAAGTCTAATTAAAATGTTTGATTTAAATTGTTTTCGCACTAGGCTTAGTTATTGATTCTTTTCAAAATTATATACTATATATGCTATAAGCTTTTAAAAAACTATTCGATAACTTGATTTCTAAATATAAGAAGCTTCCTAAAAATCACAAAATTTTGAAAATGTTGTTTCATTGTTCAATACATATTGGAAAGCTTTTAATGAAAAGTAGTATTTAATATAAAAACGATGCTAGAGTTTTATGATAAGGCTAAACTTATCGAAAATTATAGCTTTTCTTTTAAATAAATGTATGAATCCTCACTTGATGTTTTTAAAGTTTAATTGCTATAAGAAACATACATAAGCTGTTTCTGAAAAGTTATATAAACGATACCAAAATGTTACACACTCCAATAACGACTTTTTTTCAATTACCCTCTGATGAACACCATTTTGTTCACTAAAAATTTTAGTAAAAGGTTTCTCCAAACATGACGTATAAGCTTTAAACACAAAAATAAAATCAAGAAAAAAAACCTAGCGTATGATAAAAAAAATTTAGCAAGAGTGAGAATTCTGAAAGCATTGAAAACATGATGAATGTTAAAAAAGTTCCAAGCTGCAAAAAGATGTTTTATATGGACCAATCATAGGCTTTGAAAATGTTAGTTTTTTTTTTCTTGAAAATGTTCATGTACCATAATGTTTAAATATTCACGGATTGTACAAAAAGTTTTGTTAGTTGATAAATGTAAGGTTTTTTTCATAAAACTTCTAAAATTGATCATTTCAGTACTTTCACAATTATTTTTAATTTTATGATTGGTTCATCAATTATAGGCTCGCTCTTCAATGCTTTTTACGTAAGCGCGAAGTGCCTGTGATGAATGTGAGAAAAAACACGATGTGGAGAAAGTTGAGCTCACGTAATCAACTTTATATTTATGTTTCCACTCACGATAAGCTTTGTGTTGTTATGTTAAAAAATATGTTTAGTTTGAATTGTCTTTAGTGAAAAAATAACACGAAGGTGTTTAGAAGTTTAATACGAAGCTTTCAGATATATAATAAAACCATCATCAGATAAATTGATTTAGTACTAGACAAAAAATTGCCAACAAGCAACAAGCTTATTCTTGGGGTTTTTTTCACTCACTTCTTTCAGATATGAATCTATTTTTTTTACAATCTTCAAGTGTGGTATTTGGCGCATGTGTATGAAAATTTGGGAGCTTTACATTGTTAAAGCTTTCCAACTCAAATAAGATGACGAAAAGGGCTTGATTTTATATAAAATAGTATCAAAAAAAAAGTTTGACTTGAGTAATTTGATGATTTTAATAAACATTTGATGACCTATTGTTTTTTAAATTCAATTTTATTATAATATAAACTTAAAAAAACAAAATTAAAATAAATATGCTTTCCAGAAACTTTCTCTTGTCATATTTAAGATTTTTCCAACTCTGTAGAGATTTTTCTAAGAATTTTTTTCTATGATTTCTGCTTCATTGTTTATCTATCTATAGTTGTTTTTATGCAAAATCCAAATTAAAAATTCTCTAGCGAGTAAAATTAAATCTGAAAATTATAATAGTTTCTAAATATAGAACAATATCAGACAATTTTTGATTTTGAATTTTGAGCTACTTTTTTGAAATGCTTTAGAAACTTTTCACCAGATTAGCTGTAAGTTAATTTGTTAATTTTTCATGACAGTCTTACATTAATTGCCAAATAAAGGTACTCATTAATTATCTAGCTTAGAAAACTTAGATATGCTTATATATATTTCTACAGTGTTAAAATTTCATTAAACAACATTCCACTGCTAGTTATTTAAAAATGGAACTTTATAGAAAAATAAATGTAAATTAATTCAAAGATATATTTTTTAGCAGCTTTTTGTCATTTAAAAACTACAAAAAAATTTCAAAGAAAACGAAAATAAGCTTTAAGCATGCTCTGAATTGTTTTTCAATAAAAACTTTGACAAAATGGTAGGTGTAGCCGAAGTTAGAGTCTTTGATTGTGTATTAAATCCGACCTTTTCCCTGTAAACAATGGCCCTTCTTTGAGTACCTCTCGTGTTTTCTTTTATTGATAGCTGCAGTCTACAGAAATTTAAAAGTTCATAGAAATTCGAAATTGATCTTAACTTAATGAAAACAAAACAAATTCAAAAAATTTCATTCTAAAATGAATTTACTTTTTATGTATTTATGAATGTTTTAAAAAACATTTCTCAGTCAAAAATAATTGTGTTTTTGATGTTTTTCAAATAAATAAATCAAAATTGAAGGCAAACGAACATTTAATTCATATTCAAAATGCACATATAGAATGTCAAAGGGTTATTTATGAACTTTCAAAGTTTAAATATATGCTTTGAACTTATATAATATAGGTCCTTTTTCTTGTTTCATTATTTCAAACAACGCTGTGCAAAATGTTTTCAATTCACTCTTCGTGTTGGTGTTGAATTTATAACTTCTTATATTTATAATACTGATTAAATATAATAGTATGGACTTTAAGCAAACATTAAAATATATTCAATTTTCATTGATATTAATGCCATCATATAGAATCAGCCTATGTATTATTACCGTGATTAATAAAACTGACATTAATGTTATTATCATAACTAATTATCTCCGAAATAGTTATAGTAATGATCAGTTACACTCAATAAAAAAAACATTATTTCTAAAGTTTATTAAAAACATTAATAAAACTAGTGAGTAGGATTAAGATAGTACATTAGCTAAATTTCAAATTCTTGTTAGAAAATCTACCTAAATACCATGAAAAGTGGAAATGCCTATAAACGTAGCGTGTAAAAGTCATGACAAAGAACCATATCAGAAACAATAGAAATTCTCAATAACAATGATGTATCAAAAATTGATTTGCCAAACAAGACAAAATAAAAGCTACAGTAAAGGGGACACAATGTCATTAAAAAAGAATATATCGGCTATAAAATGTGAAGTAATGACTTCGGAACAACAATGGAGCTTGATGAAGAGATAATAAAACAAGCCAAACACAATGTAACTTTTCAATAGATTGATGTTCGTATGATTTTCAGCGGGAAGTATGTCTTTTCAATGTAAAAATAAACTTCGACAATGGTCGTATGGTAGTGTGATGCATGTGGTCACAAGCATTGTTGTGATTGTTGAGATAAACATATTTTAATTCGAGTATGAAATTAAATTAAATTATTTAGTTGATAATGATGTTGGGAAAATATTTATAAGTATTATTATTCTATTTATTCTCATATTTTTATCTGCTTCTTTATTTCCTACTCAATAATGAACGTGAGAAGTGTGAAAATTACGAAACAATATATTCTATTTATACATGTTCTTAAGTGTAAAAAATCATTATTTCTGATATCAATTTAAGACTCAATGAGATGTACTTGCTTATCGATTTGCATTGTATTAGGCAAAAGTAAGTATTATTTTTTATGATAGGTCGGTTCATCGATCCATCTATTGTTGCCAGTCATTTCCCATCTCACATTTATTTTGTCAAAACATTTCTTATTCAAATAACACTAATTTTTTCCATGTTGGATACAATTAGTATTATCAGTCTATTTAGTAATTAGTTCTTGAAATGACCATGGAGTGAGTTTGGGAGGTCCAATATTTGATCTTGGAAAGCAGTTAAAAATTTAAATATTAAGTAATTGATTGGATGAGATTATGTTTTTGAATGTGGAAAACTTATTAATACCATAGTTTTATTCTAAGCCCACGCAAAATGATCTTGCAATCTCTATATAGTTCACATATCAGCCCTACATCCAGTTCAAGCAATGCCACAATGAAAATAATGAAAAATTTCCACTGTAGCAAACTATAAAATCTTTTTTCAACAAAACCGAAGAGGTTTGCTTGTGTATCTTCCCCATCTGCCATAACACTTTTCGACGCCACTAAAGTTGGATTAGTTGGTTCGCTTGATCAACTCCAAGCCGCAACACAAGTCACCTTATTTCAGCATTAAGTTTTTCCAACTTGTCTTTTTTTATTCTAGCTTTTAGATATACAAAAGTCTATTTTTCCACAACGTTAAGAACGAAATGCTTATAATGTAATAACTTAATCTGAGAAAAAAAAACATAAAACACAAATAAGAAGATGTATTCGAAAAACATACATAATGAAATGACAATCTTTATCAAATCTTCATTTGAATGCTAATCACTTCGGCTCTATGCCTAGCTTACTTTGTCAAGAGTGGCGTGAACAGTGCGTTGGTCACATTTGCGGAATTAATTACCGTTATGATAAACACTTGTCGTCAAATACTTGTGTTATTTTGGGATAATAAAGATGATAATAAATAATAAAAATTAAAAACAATAGAATAAAAGATTCATTAATCTATCTTAATAAAAATTAATAACGGTTATTATTGATGTTGTGAAATTTAAAAAATTCTGAAAAAACAACAAAAAACATCTTATTATTAATGTTAATATTATTGTTATTATCGTTTTTATAACCAAATTTTAAATTAATATGATAACCGACAAAGCTTCATATATATATATATATTTTCTGAGTTATTAGAAGACCGGAAAATGAAGTCTATAAAATAAAAAAATAATTGTAAGTGAGAAAATACAATGAATATTCTCATAATAATAACAATGTGAAATATGATGATATTATTAAAACTAGAGATAATAATGAAAATAGCAATACTCTAGCAATACTAAAGCAAATATCAGTCAAAACCCTTAGATGGAAAATGAAGTTGAATTTTCCCGATTCAAAAATTATTATTCGAACACTTTTTGTTTTTGATTTAATTTTTTCACAGAATTTTGACGCTTTTTCAATTGGACAAGGCGAAAAGGCGATTTGAGCGACGTTAAATATCTATCATATTAGCCAAGTCAGCTCTTCAATTAATTCACTTATAAAGTATATGCCAATACATTCCTATGTGTGTTTTTGAAGCAAAAAACTTCCAAAAGTCAAGTTTTCAAAGTTAATTTTTCCATTTAAAATATATTTTTTAATGAAATTAAGATATTTTTCAAATAATTATTTTTTTAGTTATATAATTTTTCTAATTTGAAAAAATCTTTTTCAACTTTTTTATTTTGGTCATCGTTTTACATATCATATACTTTTCCATTATATTGATAAAGTATATTTTCAGCCATATTGGAAACTGCCATATGAACCGAACCCAGTGGATAATGCCATTATAAAATGTTGCGTCAAAGAATTTAAAAGCGATTGTTAAATATATAATAGAGGTTGAGCTAGATGGAAAATGGGCGGAGTTTAATTCCAGCTTTAGTTTCCTATTGGCTGAAACCAGTTGCTGAAATGTAACGAAAAGAAAGATAGTGAGATACTACAATGTATTTCTATAAAAACTCATCTGCACACTTATTTATATATACAACGAGAGTATACAATAGTTCTTATTGAAGGAATCTGCATTGAAACATATGTATGCTTCGAGTTTAAAGATGCCGTTATATGCATTATCCCATCTTTTGCCGCTCCTAACGGTATCTTAAAAAGTGAAAAATCAATGTTTTTGAAATAGATTTTATCAGCCCGTCTTAACACTTTGTGAAACACATTGGAACTTCTGGTGAATATTTTTTGCTAGTTCAAAAAAATTTTTTTTAATTTTTTAATGAAGAAATTTTTTAGATTTAAATAATGTTAGAAAAGTGAAATAAAGATCAACAAATTGTAACCGAAATATTTATTTATCGGCAGAATCGTGTAGCGGCTTTCTCCCTGTAAGTGCCAATCGGTGAGTTCCATAAGGTATTATGCAAGTAATTCTGAAAGTTATTCATTGTAAATAGTAATATATTCATAATGTATTGGTTCTAAAATCACTTATCCAATAGTTCAATTAATACTTTTTGAAAAAAACATCATAATAAAAACATAGTTACAACATTAAAACCAAAAACAATAAATCATAAAAAAATCACATAAAATAAATAACAAAAAAGCATCTATAAAATAAGAAAAAAAAAACACAAATAGACAAATAGGAACATACGTCTCAACACACGATACACACACACTCAAACATTCCTTCACACCTTTGGATTTATAAGTAGAGTGCTCAAAAGTGACATTCCATCATCGCGGGCTTTGCGCCACTTTATTTATGATTCACAGTTCTGCAATTCAGATAGAAACTCAATAAAAACATCGAGTAATAAAATCAATGATAAGATAATAAGCATAAAAAAATATAGAAAAGATTTAACGAGAGGTTATAATAAGAATTTTTCGTATCAAATTTTTTGTTATTTGTTAAGAATGTATTATTTTGAATTGAGTAACTTAAATTGAAGGTGTTCTCGTCATTGAGAATATCTATCAAAAACCCTAAACCCATGATCATTTTTATCATTTATTTTTATTTTTAATTTCATTTTTTCAATGATTCTCTGCATTTTAGAGTTTAAATCTGATGTAAAATGTTCTTATAATGTTATATAGAAACTTAAACCATCCATCGTTAATTGCAACACAACGATTTTCAGCGCTTAAACCTCGCGCGTAAGAAACTTTATAAAACAATATTTAGACTTTAAAATCTAACTCAATTTTTTTTCTATTGTCAATGAGCTCACATGACATTTTGTAATAAAAGTATCCAGATGGTATCTTTAGCTTTTCAGAGATATTAGATGGAATTTTTTGTTATTGATATTACTTGTCACTTCTGAGAGTAAGCTTATTCTAAGCCGTCAAAAGGCGAAAATAGCGTTAGCAAACATCATAACAGAACAGTGAAAGTTTTATCTTCAATAAAGCATTTCTTTAAAAAGCTCATTGACAGATCCAATAATCTTTTTCAAAACTTTTGTGGGTTATTCTATAACATTTAAAACTCTTATTTGTATTAAGTTGACAATAAAAAATTAATAGAATAAATATATCATTTAATCCATATAGACTTCATAATCTTTTGTTAACTTTGTTGCAGCATACAGTTTGTTGTATCATTGATGTTTGTCTGCCCTATTATTATCATGTGAGCTTCTGCTTAAGTGCTTAAGACTGAATAAATGTTTAAGGAAAGCCACATCTCCAACACAATCTTCCTGGTTCACCATTTAACCCAGGAGAACCTGTTGCACCTATTGGACCTTTGGAACCTTGAGAACCCGACAAACCTGGAGCTCCTTTCAAGCCAGGTTGGCCATTTCTTCCCGGACCACCAGGAGTTCCATTACTACCTGGTAATCCTGTATCTCCAATATCTCCTGGAAATCCTGTAGAACCCTGAGCCCCATTATTTCCTAAAGAGCCTGGTAATCCTTGTTGGCCCTTTACACCAGGTTGTCCAGAAGGTCCTGGAAAGCCCGGCGTTCCAGGGTTTCCTGGGGTTCCCGATGAGCCCGGAGTTCCTGGTAGACCTGTGTTCCCTTTAGGACCAGCAAACCCAATAAAACCTCCAACTCCAGAAAGACCAGGAGCTCCTGCTTCACCTGGGAAACCGATTGGACCTGGAAAACCTGGTGCACCAGAAAAACCAGGATTTCCAGAACTCCCAGTAGAACCTTGTAACCCAGCAAAACCTGTGAAACCAGTATTTCCTGTGAATCCAATACCACCATTTGCTCCATTTTGTCCAGGTAATCCAGTGTTTCCAATTGAACCCGGTTGTCCTTGAAGACCTGTAAAGCCTTTGGTTCCAGGTATGCCAGGAGAACCATCGAGACCCCTTTGACCTTGGGAACCATCTACGCCTTGTACGCCACTAAAACCTGTGTTCCCGGTAAAACCTTGCTGACCAGGTAAACCAAGATTTCCTGGAGAGCCACGTGAACCTGTATCTCCCGGAGGACCTGAGCTTCCTGGTGACCCTGGAAAACCAGGCCCACCTGGGAATCCTGGGTCACCGTCTGGTCCTTTCAATCCCGTTGAACCGGTGAAACCTGGTACTCCGGGTACACCATTTGGGCCTCTTGCTCCAGTTGCCCCTGTGAAACCTTGTGAACCTACAGAGCCTTCACCACCTCGAGAACCAGTACTTCCCGTAAAACCAGTTGCCCCTGTAGCTCCTGCTACACCTCGTTGTCCTTGTCCTCCTGATTCTCCTTTGTTTCCACTTTCTCCAGGATCACCTTGAGGTCCAGGATCACCAACAGGGCCACTTGGACCAGTATCTCCAGTGAAACCTTTTTGACCTTGAAAACCAGGCGATCCTGTATCACCTTCTATACCGGGAGAACCATCAGCACCAGGTGCCCCAGGCAATCCATTTGACCCACTATTACCAGAAGAACCAGGAAAACCTTTAGGCCCTTTGACACCTTTGAACCCCGGTGAGCCTGGACTACCATTTGAACCTGGTGTTCCAGGTAAACCTGGTAAACCACTATCACCTGGAAAACCTATGAAACCTGGGAATCCTGTAGAGCCTGTTGCGCCTGAATTCCCTAGAAGTCCTTTTGTACCCTGGAATCCAGGAGGTCCTCTGGCACCATCTATTCCTTTATCACCTGGTGACCCTGCTAAACCAAGTAAACCATTTTGACCAGGAAAACCTGCTCTCCCAGAAGCTCCTGTAACTCCTTGTTGTCCAGGTAAACCAAGAGTCCCAGATAAACCAGTTGCACCCGTATCACCCGGTAAACCATTTCTTCCTGGGTTTCCTGGATTTCCTGTTTCACCCGTATCTCCTCTATTTCCTTCATTTCCTGTATCACCGATTTCTCCCGGAGATCCTGATGAACCTGACAAGCCTGGGTTACCTGGAAGTCCTGGTTCACCTTGACTACCTAAGGATCCAGGAGATCCAGGAAGTCCAGTGTCACCTTGATTACCTGGTCTTCCATCTGGTCCTGAAAAGCCAGTGAAACCAGTGAAACCTTGAGAGCCAGGCAATCCTGCCGAACCATTCGGTCCAGGTTGTCCAAAAAAACCTCTTTCTCCTGTGGGACCGTCATTACCTTTTATTCCTTGAACCCCATTCAAACCAGGAAATCCAGCTTGCCCGGGTTGACCATTTGTTCCTATGCAAAAAGTCAACAAACGTCATTTAGAAACTATTCAAATAAATTTTGCAAATATTTCAAAAAGTTTCAAGAAAACCTGGTGAACCAGAAGACCCTTGAGCTCCAGGTAATCCAGGCGAGCCAGGTGCGCCGTTAGGTCCAGGTAATCCTGGTAATCCATCAGCACCCGATTGGCCAGGTAAGCCATTATTACCAGAAAATCCTTTTGTTCCTTGAAGCCCTGTATCCCCTATTTCACCTGGTGTCCCGGGATTACCATTAATACCTGGTGTTCCCGTTGCACCAGCTGGTCCAGGTGAACCAGGCAAACCTTTTACACCAGGATCTCCCTGTGATCCAGGACCTCCCCCAACTCCTGCAGGACCAGTTGCTCCTCTAGGTCCAACACTGCCTAGAGATCCTTGTGGACCTATATCTCCAGGAAAACCTATTTGACCTGGCAATCCTGTCAAGCCAGGTGAACCTGTGTTTCCTTGCAAACCATCCGTTCCTGTAGGCCCCGGAAGTCCAGCTAATCCTGGAAATCCTACTTGGCCAGTGTTTCCTATTTCACCTTCAATACCTGAATCTCCCGTAGCTCCCGTATTTCCCTGTTCTCCTTGAGACCCTGGTTGTCCTGGTATTCCATCAGAACCGGGAACTCCATTATTCCCTCTAATGCCAGTTGGACCAGGCTGACCAAGTAAACCAGGCTGGCCCGGACTACCTAATGCTCCATCTGGTCCTGTATCACCTCCCGTTCCAGGTAATCCAGAGTTACCAGGAAGTCCGGTCGAGCCAGTTGGTCCACTCACTCCTTTAAAGCCATTTTGACCAGGCAGACCTGGTAAACCTGGTTGTCCTGTAGGTCCTGCGTCTCCCTGTAAACCTAAATAATTAATATCCTTGAAAAAATTATTCATATGAACAATTTTCAATAATTAAACCTGTTGCTCCAACGTTTCCAATTTGTCCTTTCAAGCCTTTGCTTCCTGGAAAGCCTGTTGGACCAATGAGACCGTTTGGTCCTCTTGCTCCAGTTGCACCTGTGAATCCGGTATTTCCATCAGCCCCAGAGAGACCTTGTGGTCCTGTCGGACCAGGTGAACCTTGACTTCCTGGTCTTCCATTTTCTCCTACTAAACCTGTATCTCCCGCAACACCTGGAAGACCTGTTCCTCCTTGAACACCTCTAACGCCTTGTAAACCATTTGGTCCTCTAGTTCCTGGTTGTCCTTTCATTCCCGGACTTCCTGGTTGTCCAGGTTGACCCGATCCTCCTGGACGACCAGGTTGACCTTCAAACCCAGGATTGCCAGGAATTCCTTGTGAACCAACAAGACCAGTGTCTCCTTGTTCTCCCAATAATCCGATGAAACCTTTTTGACCTGGCGAACCATTTGTGCCAGGCAAACCCGCGGCACCTGAGAATCCGGTGAACCCTGGCTGTCCCTCTTGTCCTGTAGCACCTGTATCACCAACAGTTCCTCCAAATCCTGGTGCACCTGTAGCTCCCGGTTGTCCAGTAGGACCAGGTAATCCAGGATCTCCAGAAACTCCAGGATTACCCATGGAACCTGGATTTCCTACTTGCCCTTGTTGACCAGGAGAACCTGACAAACCAGAAAAACCAGTTGCTCCAGTAAAACCAGCTGGACCTGAAACCCCTGGGTTACCATTACGACCCGGTGATCCAGGCAACCCTGTGGAACCTTTTTGTCCAGAAACACCATTGGGTCCAGGATTGCCTAATCTTCCTATCGTTCCTGTATCACCATTTGCACCAGGTGAACCTGTGAAATAAATGCTTCCATGGTAAAAACTTGAAAAAAATTTTTCTTAACCTACATAATTTTGATAACCTAGTTTAAATGATTTAATCGAAGACGTTATTACGTGTAAGCTAATCCTTTGAAAAGCACCCCGATTAAACTAAAATTTCATAGGAACATAATAATTGGCTATGAATTAATTATATAAAAATTGAAATGACTATTGTAAAGTCAATGTTATGATGTGGACTTTGAAACTATTGATCAGCCAGGTTTCGAACCATCAATCTTGTAATCTTGCTTTTAATAGTCATTGAAACCCTAATAATTTATAAAAAGTAACTTACAATTTTAAAAATCACATAACTGAAAAGTATACTTTGAAAAGAATTTTTTCACATTATATATTTTTTTAAATTCGGTAAACCAAAATATTTATTAAATTAATCTAATGAGATTATACTGTTGTACATGTTCCAGTAACTGGAGTTGACAGCAGTCGGCCTAAACTATTGATACTATTATATAGTAATTTATAAAGTAGGTCATTTATTTGGGACAAATCATCATAAACTGCCAGCCCGAGCTTACGTCCAACTTGAAATTATCGTATTCAAGATCCGCTGTTCCCCACACTTGGGCAGTTTGCCTTGCCGTTGTCAACAAAAAAAAAAGCTTATACGCCAAGCTAAATGACAACGATACCAGAGTATAAGTTTGTCGATACCTGCTACTGAAGCCTACCGTTATCCAGTTTATAACAAAAAATAGCTTCATTTTAAAAACGCCATCTTCGGTAAAGTTAAATTACATGCTCAGAAATTTTTAAACGTTAAATTTTGTTTCGATATAAATTATACAACATTTTAAAATGGTTATACACTGAAAGGTACAATTTTTTTAAAGTGTATCAAATGTTTTTTCTAAAAACTATTAAGTGGTGGAAAAGTGTTATCAAAATTCACCTGGTACTCCGGGAAAACCTGGAAACCCAGTGATACCAGAACTGCCCGTATTTCCATTTAATCCAGGAGATCCATTAGGTCCAGGAAAACCTGGGGGTCCTATTGCTCCAGTATTACCCGACAACCCTGGTTGTCCTTGTGAACCTCGTGGTCCAGTAGCTCCAGTGAAACCAGGAAAACCGGGTGCCCCTAAAAAACATAAAATACTCTTCATCTTCCAAAATAGATTTTTTTAAAATATATGAAATAATTAAACCAAAAAAACGTTGAGAGTGTTAATAAAAATAATTTTATTCACCTGTTCGTCCTGTATTTCCTGCTAAACCTGTTGGTCCTATTGAACCTTTTTGTCCTGGAGCACCCATGAGGCCTATTATACCGGGGATTCCGGGTAGACCATCGCTTCCAGGAGCTCCTGGTGCACCTTGATTTCCAGGTGAACCACTAGGTCCGAGTGGTCCAGGTAAGCCGTTACTTCCCGGTAATCCTGGACTTCCAGAAGCACCAGTTAAGCCAGGTTGTCCTGGGAAACCTGCCGAACCCGTGTTTCCTTTTGGACCTGACTGACCATTTGGCCCTAGCTGTCCTGTAGCTCCCGTGAAACCTTGTCTTCCATCAACTCCTCTTGGCCCTTGCATTCCCGGAGAACCAATTGAACCTGAAAATCCAGTAAAACCATTTTGACCCGGCGAGCCAGGAAAACCGGGTATTCCTTTTGTTCCAGGGAGACCTGTATCTCCTGAAAGACCTCGAGGACCTGCTTGTCCATTAGGTCCCGGTGAACCAAAAGAGCCTGAAGATCCTTGTGGACCAATAATTCCTGTAAAACCTTGCAAACCGTTGGGTCCAGGTAAACCTATATCTCCAGTATCACCATTGAGACCAGGTAAACCAGGTTGACCTGGTTGTCCAGGGTTTCCAGGTAAACCGTCAAAACCTCTATCTCCTGGTATTCCAGGAATTCCTGTATTTCCATTAGGCCCAGGAGATCCTGGAAGCCCTTGACTACCTGATGAGCCTGGTTGTCCAGAAGATCCCTTGGCACCAGGTGCCCCTGTGAAACCTGTCATACCTTGCATTCCAGAAACTCCTGGAGAACCCTTTGTACCAGGAGCCCCGGGAATACCTGACAGAATTTTAATTAAATATATATGAATACTCAAATAAAAAATTAAAAAAAGATTTCATTTTTTTATAATTGCTACGCAAGTTTTCAAACCTGGCAGCCCATTAGGTCCTGTGAAGCCAGTGAATCCATTGGGTCCTATGGAACCAATTGCTCCAGGAGATCCAGTCAAACCAAAAGAACCTGGTGTTCCAGCTGTGCCTGTTGCACCTTGCTGTCCTGGATTACCTGTATTTCCTACTCTTCCAGGCAAACCTACATAAAATATGAATAGTTAGAATAATTTATGAAACTTCTTTAAAATTAAGAACAAGGTTCATGCAAAAACTTTTGGAATACCAAAACTTAATATTCACCTGCAGGTCCAGTATTCCCTGTAATCCCTGTTGCTCCTTGTGGGCCAGAATTTCCAGGTGTTCCCGAAGGACCAACATCTCCGGGTAAACCAATGTTTCCAGGAAAACCCGGGTTGCCTTGCAAACCAGTAAATCCTTGAGCTCCCATGGTACCAGGTTGACCGGTTGCTCCAGTGTCTCCTGTAAATCCTGGCAAACCTGGATTTCCAGGAGCCCCTGGTAAGCCGGCATTGCCTGTAGCTCCTTGAGGGCCGTTTGAACCACTATCTCCTATGTCTCCTACGTTTCCTTTTGGTCCAGGCAGTCCTTGCTGACCAGGTAATCCATCGTTCCCTCTCGCACCTTGCTGACCTACCGATCCTGGAGCTCCTGGACCACCAGGTAAGCCAACACTACCAGGTAATCCTTAAACAGTAATAGATTTAGATTTTCAGTAGATTATTTTTCACAAATGATTCAATTTAAGGTTGAACTTATGAGAAATTTTAGTTTTTTGAAAACAAGAAATCCGAAACTTGTTTCATTTAAACATTTCAAAAAAACAAAATATATTAGTTTTATTGTATATTTTGAGCAATACCTGCAGCTCCGGTTGCTCCTTGAACACCTCTGGGCCCTGGAGATCCTGGATTTCCTGAAGACCCCGGGTTTCCTGAGTCTCCTGTAGGACCCGCAAGACCTGTAAAACCAGGCTGACCTCTAGCTCCAGCTGCTCCAGTTGCACCTACCCCTCCTGGAGAACCCGGCATTCCAGGTCTTCCCTCGGGTCCTCTTTGTCCTGTTGCTCCCGTGAAGCCTGAATATTTATTTAACTTATTTGAAATTTTTCTTTATAACATAATAAATAATAGTGCCGATGATTAAAAAAAATAAATATTTATCATAAGTCTTTAAATGATATATATACCTTGAAGCCCTGGAAGACCGGATAAGCCTTGAGTACCAGGGCTTCCATCACTTCCTGCGTTTCCTGGATCACCAGTTGCACCGGATAAACCGGAAATACCAATGGATCCAGGAGCTCCATTTGTTCCAGAAAACCCAGGTAATCCATTGTTACCTGGTAGACCCGGTTGGCCGTTATCACCTGAAGCTCCAGTGAACCCAGTAAAACCAGTAGCTCCAATAGAACCTTGTAACCCAAGACTTCCTGGAGAGCCTGGAATACCAGGTAAACCCCGAGATCCAGTGATCCCTTGATTTCCCATTAAACCTGGTAAACCGGGATTGCCATCAGCACCAGGTAAACCATTCGAGCCTTGTTGACCAGATCTTCCAGGAGATCCAGCAGCTCCAGTAGATCCTGTGAATCCAGTACTACCAGTGAAGCCAACTGGTCCTGTAGTCCCAGGAGATCCTGGTATTCCTGCAGGACCAGCTGTTCCTGGATTTCCTGTTTGACCAGTATCACCTTGAGCCCCTGGTGACCCTGGTAATCCAACTTGTCCCAAGTTACCTGATTGAACAAAATATAATTTCTTTTAAATTTATTTTTACATATTGATAAAAAATAAAAATTTAAATGCTTTTAATAAATGTTGATATCAACTATGAACCTGGTGTGCCCGCAGGTCCTTTTTCTCCCGTGAAACCTGTGAACCCAGGGTTTCCAGTGTCCCCAGGTAAACCATTGCTACCAGGAGATCCTGATGAGCCTATGCTTCCCTTTAAACCTGGACTACCTGGAAATCCAGCTAGACCGGTCGCTCCGGTATCGCCAACGTTACCATTGACTCCATCAGGTCCTGGAAGACCTTTTGCTCCAACAGTGCCAGGCAATCCTGTAGGTCCAGGTGAACCCAGTTGTCCATTTGGACCTTGTGAACCAGTACTTCCCATACTGCCTTGAAAACCAGTAGCTCCTTTAACACCAGGTACACCTGGTAATCCTGCTGATCCGGCATCTCCTGTAGCTCCCGTGCTTCCATCTAAACCTCTTGGTCCACTGTTTCCAATAGGACCTGGTGCGCCATTCGAGCCTGGATTTCCTTGTGGTCCTGGGCTACCTTTTGAGCCTGGTATTCCAGGTCTTCCTTGTGCGCCGGTACCTCCTGTAGAACCTGGTGCTCCAATAAATCCCGGTTGCCCTTTAATGCCATTTATACCCGGTGTACCCGGAGGACCAGTTGATCCAGATAAACCTAAATGATTGTTCCAAAATTAATAATAAAAATGAATAAATTTTCAAGAAAACCATACCAGTATTTCCAACAGACCCAGGAAGACCGTTTCTGCCAGGATCCCCATCAGAACCAGGTAAACCTTGAGGACCAGGTCCACCTGGAGAACCTGGTAATCCAATGACGCCTGTGGCTCCTGTAGCTCCTACAGGTCCTTGCAATCCAGGAAGGCCTGTTGAGCCGTCAGCTCCTTGAGAACCAGGATTTCCTGGTGATCCTTCTTGCCCTGGCAGACCAGTTTGTCCAGGAAAGCCAACAAGACCTTTTGAACCAGGAGCCCCTGCTAGTCCTTGAAATCCTTGCGAACCGGGAGAACCAGGATCTCCTGGCAAACCATTCATACCTGGCAGACCTGGTGAACCAGGCAAACCTGTGTCTCCTAATTCACCTGGCAACCCATCATTACCAGGTCTTCCAGGCAAACCTTCAAAATAATACTCAGAGTAAGAATAATCCTGAATGTTACGGGAATATAATTTCACAAACCTGTATTTCCCGATATCCCGGTAAAACCGGTAGCTCCTTTACTACCACTTTGTCCAGGATTACCAGGAGAACCAGGCAATCCAATTAGTCCAGTAAACCCAACAGATCCTGGACTACCTTCAGGCCCTGTCAAACCAATTGAACCAGAATCTCCTGGCTGACCTGGAGCACCAACTGGTCCTGGAACTCCTTTACTACCAGCTAAACCTGGTTGTCCATTTGTACCTGCATCTCCTACAGGTCCTTGCACACCTGTTGCTCCTGTCCTTCCAGTAGGTCCAGTGAAACCCGCCAAACCCGAAGCTCCTTGAAAACCAGTATTCCCTTTAACGCCTGTTGTTCCTGGAACACCTTGTGCTCCTGGTGTGCCTGTTGCCCCTGTATTACCGGGTCTACCAGCTTGACCTTGATTGCCGTTTTGACCGGTAGCTCCTATTGGAGTAAAAAGAACTTCATTAAAAGTTTTTAATTTAATATTTCGAAATTTATTTTTATAAAAATCAATCCTCGTGAATTTAGCTAAATGAACACTTGTTTTGTATGAAAAATAATTTGTATACAAAGAAATTAACAAATTCTAGATTCCTCTCGAGCGTCCTAGATTTTAATTGAAAAAATAAATCTCACATTTTTTTTACATATGTTAAAGTTTGAAAAAATTTAAAAATGTAAAAAATTGGCATTTTTATACAATAAATTCAAAACGCATCGGAATACTAAACATTTTACATTTTATTCCCTATTACTGATTTTATGATAAGGTCAAACTGTCGAAAATTATTTTTCCGAAAAATAAATAGAATAAATAATTGTCCCGAAGTTGAGAAACAAAATAAAAACTGAAAAAAAATTCTCATAAGATGTTTTAAAGTATATTTATGTCATTATTTATTAAAAAAGGCTTGGAACGAGCTCATATTTAATGACAAAAGAAAGCTAGACATGGTTTGTGCGGATCGACTCGATCGCACTGAATGGAAAGGCCGACTCCGAGATAGATCTTTCAAAAAGCTCAATCTTTGGTAAAGGAAAACGGGCTATAAAAAGGATTTGATTGATTAATTTATCTTGAAAAACCTCAAAACAAAAAAATAAAAACGTTTAAATATGATTTATACATGGACTAGTAAAAAATGGAGTTGCAATAAATTTTATATGCATTTATTTGCTTACGATTCATTACAAACCACATTACATAATATTACTATAAAAGCCCAAGTAATTGAGATAAACAGCGATCTCATAATAAATAAATTGCATACTACTTCAAACATTGCACGTTTGAATGAATTATAATAGCCTAAATCAAATTATAAGATCAACGAACACAAATTATTTATTATAAAAATGTCACGAAGCTTTAAGTAAGACTAGCTTACAGTATCAAGTGACAATCCACTGTATACTAAATACTTAGTGTTTGTTGACTTTATTGCGCGTTTATTTAAGACAAAACATTCATAAAGCTGCCGGACCATTTTAAACTAAAACTTGAAGTTTTCAGAATGAGTGATGCGCCGATCTTACAGTTTGGCAGTTTATCTTGCCGTTGTCAATGAGGATCATTCACCAAGCCAAATAAAAACTACGCCAAAATCAAAGTTTGTCGACATATGCTACCAATAATACAGGTTGCAACAGGAAAGCAGTCTATAACTATTGACGCTAAGTTAGAGAAAGTTTAACGTTAATACTTAAAACCTAAACAAACTTGAGACTCTAAATGATAATTTATAAAAAAAACTTACAAACCTGTATCCCCTATAGCACCGACTCCACCGCCGGTACCTGGCACGCCTTTGGCACCTGTTGCTCCCACTGAACCAGGAAAACCATTTGGTCCCGGTAAGCCACTCAATCCAGTATCTCCAGGACTACCAGGATTTCCAGGTACTCCATTTTGACCTGTGGAACCAACATTTCCTGGTAAGCCATTTATTCCTGGAAAACCAGTGAAACCAACTGGACCTTGCGGACCCGTAAAACCTCGAACACCTGCCAAACCCTGAAAGCCTGTACTTCCAGGAACTCCTTTAGTCCCTGGTACTCCTGACAATCCCGAAGCTCCAACGGGTCCAGGATTACCTCTACTTCCTGGAGCACCTTTATTTCCAAGAGATCCTTGTAAGCCGGGAAGTCCTAGAGAACCTGGCTGTCCAGGTTGCCCTACCAAACCTTGAAAACCTCGAAAGCCTGGGAAACAAAAAATTATAAACATAATCTTTATAAAAATCATATGAACTTCGAAATTTTTTGGTTTGAAAATACAGTAGAACAATCAAAAATATAATAAATGATATAAATCTTAATGGAAAGAAAACTGAAAATGTACATATCAGCCAGTTTAAAATTATTCACCTTGTGGTCCCACTTGGCCCGATGCTCCAGTGAAACCAACCGGTCCTTGAGTTCCTGGCCTTCCAGAGTCTCCTTTTATTCCAACAGAGCCTGCAGCACCCGTAAAACCAGTAAAGCCTGTAGATCCAGTAAAACCTTGGCCTCCAGGCTGGCCATTAGATCCAGGAGACCCTGGAGAGCCTGAACCCCCTGGAACGCCAGAAATTCCAGGTAACCCTAATGGTCCTGGTAACCCAGTAAATCCTGTGAAACCCTTTGCTCCTCTAATACCTGTTCTTCCTATTTGACCTGGGTCACCAGATGAACCGGCCGGACCTGGAGACCCTGGATTTCCAGGAACACCTGTTCTACCAAGAGGACCAGGGAGTCCTGGGTTTCCAGGTGAACCAGGAACCCCATTCAAACCCGGCTGTCCAGTAAAACCTGTGTTTCCTATCACACCATTCAAGCCGGGTGATCCACTAATTCCTGTATCTCCAACAAGTCCTGGAAAACCTCTTGCTCCATTTACTCCTGGCAGACCTAATAATCCAGGAGCACCAGTAAAACCAGGCAATCCTATTGGACCAGGTGATCCGGGATTACCTGGTGAGCCATTCAAACCTGAAAAACCTGTGAAACCAGTTGCACCAGAAAATCCCGGTGGACCTGGTGCTCCAACAATTCCTGGATTTCCAGGCGGTCCAAAAAGCCCACTAGATCCCGTAAATCCTATTCCTCCTTGGACACCATTCACGCCAGTTGGGC
>OZ038321.1:24002773-24110253 GCA_964035795.1 Pterobdella sp. o SKG-2022 | reverse complement strand
AATACAACGAAACAATCAATGCTCATGATGATGCAAATTACAAGTTGAAACTACAACGGTATGGTTTACCATTGACTCATAAATTATTCATAACCCATAAATCATTTAAGTTTCACAAGTTGATCCATTCTAAGCTTTAACCCTACCCACAACTCTTATTTCAACAGACATCGATCACCAGTCATTTAAAACGCATTCAAAAATCAATTCATCATTTTTTGTCTACTTATCTATCAACCTTATCATTTTTTCTGTTATACATTGTAGTAATAAACTATGATGTGCAATTTATGTGGTATTTTGATTTAAAGGGTTATTGATTCATTTATTCGAAACCTTTCAAGTACGCTTCTATATAATTTTTGCTGAAGTGTAATCTTAGTACGAAATATTAAAACAAAAATGGTTATTTTTCAAAATTAATTAGCTTTATTGTTTATTTGATCTTTCCTTTGCTGTTAGCTACGTAAATTTGCCAATAAAATTGTAGTTCTATAAATTTTAACTTAGGTTTTTCGTGAGGTAATTGATATTGCGGAGTATTTAAATTAGTACATAATCTAATTCATTTACCATTTGAAATACTACTCCAAAAAAAGTTCCTTACAAGCATGATTTTCTATTTATAATCAAAATAAAAAAAATTATTCACATAATGTAAGCAAAATAATATAATTTCACCTCTTTATGATATTATTCCAAAACCAAGACAACACCTTAAGAGATGGGCTGTAACATGTACGGTCTCCCCTAGCAAATGTTCGGAACACAATGAGGTGATGAGAGGTTCTCGTAAGGTATCTCAAGCGATCGGGCGTTTATTAAACCTTTCTCTGCAGCATCTGTGTAGGTGTTGAAAGGATTTTTCTATTTATCGTAGTTATAGTTTCACGGGCTAGTGGTAGATTCGTAAAGTCCAAATTATCCAAAAATAAATTTATTTAAGATTTTTATATTAATAATACTATTTTTTAAAAATTTAATGATTTAAATTTTATTTTTACAAACTTTTGTTATCAAAGAACTTAAAAAAACAATAAAAATAATATCAATTTGATTGACTATATCATTTTTCAACGCATGTCAAAATTTATAATAGCAGCCACTTGATAGATTTTGAGATAAAACACAAAGACACTGACTTTGGTAAATTTGAATAATATGCCATTTATAACCTGAAAAGAATTAAAATAATATTTATAAAATTATTGACGATGATTTAAACGAAAACCTTGTACCTTGCTATCAAATTGCTAGGGTGAACCATATTCACAGCCACGTCTCATGGTTTTGTTTTCATACCAATTTGTCACGCCTATTTTGTTACCTTAGTAAATTGTTTTATGGTTATATTAATTTTTGGATGTTAAAATGTTTTTTAGATAGTTTTATAATTTTTTCAGATTTATTTTATAAAGTTGATTTTTCTTGCAGGTAGATAAATGAAGAAAACTGTATTATGGAGAAAAAGCTTGTCGTGAATTCTAAAGAAAGATTTTTTGAAAATAACAATAAAATATTGTGGTTAAACGGAGAAAAGAACAAAGAAGCAGTTGATGTTAACAACAACAGAATCAATCTCAAAAGCGCTTATCCAACCTTTACAAAGCCCCTCCATTCATTCAACAACTTCGAACTCCCAAAACATGAGAACAACCACAAAATAAACAAAATGAGCAACGGATTTGAAAACAATGAAAAAAATGATCTTTTGAAACTAAATAAAACTTTTTCAAAAAACTCTAAACTCAACAACAGACTAGAATTTTTTGAAAAAGTGACAACTACCAACAAGCCATGGGTCGAACCCTCAATTGGAAAACACATCAACAAATCAAATCTTAACCCGTACTCTGTTGATAGGCTGGTGTCAGATAACACAAGTCAAAGCTACAACATAGAAAAATCTGAGCAGAATAATGCAAAATTTGAAAGCTCTAAGCCAATATTCAACGAGAATAAAAGCTTGTTTCAATACCCTTATAACAACCAAGATTCCTCCTACAAATCTCTCAACTATTCAACTTACAATCAAGTTGAAATTTTGAAAAATTTATTTAAAATGGATTATGACTATTACAAAAACAATAATTCAAACTATGTAGACAAATTTCAAAAACGTTCCCACTCCAAAGACGTCAAACAAAACGCCGAAGTATTCATGGCCTCCAACAACCCATCTGGTCACAAAAACACTAAAAGTAATGAGTTTGAAAAAAAAAAATTTTTTGATGATTCTACGAATTCAGTAGAAAACAACTACTTTTCAAAATTTAACAAAAACAAACCCACAAGTAATTTTAGTAACAAACTGACAAATAATGAGATGGAAAACAAAAGAAAAGTTACGAACAAATGTGAAATTGATAACAACCATCAGCTAATCAAAAAAGGCTCCCATCAAAAAAATGAAACCGAAACGAGGAAACCCATCAAAAGTAGTACGGTGTTGGAGAGCGTGAAGGCTGCATTGTCGACCTCGTCCAGTGTGGATGACAAGCAGAAGACCCTCACCTCAATGATTGAACAACTTCAAAATCTCAAACAGAGCTTATCCTCTTCAGAACAATATCCATCAAATAATGATAATAAAAAAATTAAGAGCTTATATGATGTGAGTTTAAAAAAAAAGGAAGAAATCTTAAAAGTTGATTCAAAAAAAGAAAAAGATAACGTCAACAAAGATCAAGAGGAAAATTCAGTCGATTCAAATAATAAAAGCTTTGTTACTACTAAAAATTCTGACGAAAAAAGCAAGGCAACTAATTTGAATAACATAAACAAAGAAGCAGTAAAAAACAAAAACGCAGAAAAACAAAGAAAAGAAAATAAAAACCCAAGAGAGAACGGCAACAATGAACTCCGTGAACTCGAGCACAAAGTAAGATTTGTCCTTATGGCTTCATTAAAAATGCAATCATAGTAAAAAGAACACGTAACTTTATTAATTTGCTTTGATCAGGCAGTAAAACACCTTGTGAAATCATAACATTTTTAAATAAAAAGAAAGTTTTTTTATCGGGATGTTTTTTGATTTTTTTTGATTCTTAATCTGTATTTAATAATAAAAAATAAAAAAGTTTTTAAATTAGCATTTGAGAGTTTTTCGGAAATATTTTTTTATGTATTATGCTTCTAAGCATTTTTTTATTTCCTATCTTTTTTATTTCCTATCTTTTTCAATAATTAAAACATTTGAGAGTTTATTATTAAAACTGCAGTTTTTAAAAACTAGAAATTTATCATGAAAATTATTATTAAAACTACATATAAAAATTCAACAATTGAATCTTATCATTCAAGTTGTTAAAAAACTTAGTTTAAATATTATTCAAAAACTATATAAAAAAATGAAAACGTCGGTATATTTTCAAATTCAAAATTCGAAAAAGTACAATAACAATTTTAAAAAAGTTAATTTTTAAAGCAATAAGAAAATGCAAAAAAACCAAGCAGAAATAACAGCACAAGAAATAAAGTGAAGTATCAAAGCACTCATGTTGAGGCTGGTACGAGTTAGTTTATTGTCATGTTTGAAGAGTTAATACACAATATATAATGAGAGATTCAACATCATGAATATAATGAAGTTGATTGTTCTTATGAAGTTTTTGAAAAAAATTTCGATGTGAATGATTCGCAATTGTATATTTGTGATAGAATAATGAAGATAGATGTTCAATGTAACAAGTATTTTCAATTTTTATGAGTTTTTTTAACCTTTCTTGAGTACAAAATTTCTAAGCTTTGTAATTATTGAAATAATTAATTATATTTAAAATTTTTGAAAAGTTCTTCTATAAAAATTTCATAAACTAACAGTTTTAATCATCTGTTCCGTGTTTTAAAAATTTTGATATTTGAAAACTTAACACTAAAAAAACAGTCTAAAATAAAAAAAATATATTTCAAGCAATGAAGACTCACTTTCATAAAATAAAAAAACTCAGACGCAAATGTTGAAAAAAAACCCTTTTGATAGTTTTATAAACGCTAAAATGGGAGAACTTTATGATGAAGACAGAGCAAAAAAAATGAATGTGTGAACAATAACATAGAAACATGCATCAACATAAAAAATTACTTCTGAAGTTTTCAACACTCAGACTGATGTTTTAATTATATTTATATAAACACGAGTTGATTTGACAATTTGTGTTTAAAATATTCGAGAAGTCAAGATATAAAAATTTTTATTAGGTTTTATTTGATTTCAAGTGAAAAAAGGTATGTAGAATAGGAGAAAGACTTTCAAAACAATATTATGATGAAAAGATCATGAAACAGATAATAAAAAGAATAATTAAAAAGAAGATAATGCATAAGAGGCTAAGAAGTGCATTATTTATACACTTTTCTTACGCGTTTTCACTTCTTCAATGGGGTGGAATGATTGACGGAAGAATGGATGGATGAAAAAAAATCAAAATTATTTAATATATTGTGAAATATATTAGTTTTTAGTTTCAATTTTTAAATATATTTCATGATGAATAAAAAATGAAGTTCAAAAAAATCGGTTTTAAATTGTACGAGAAGATTGATTTGGTCTTGAAATGACACAAAACCAATAGAACAAGCGAGCAAGAATTCTTTGGTAATAATCACTTTAATGCACACTCAAAGCCGTGTAGACAACTGTTGTAATATGAAAGAGTTTATGAAAGATAATCCAATAAAGATAAAATTAATATGTGGAGTATCTTAGGTTTAATCTTGATCTCAAACCTTATCAGAAATTATAAAATAATTGTATATTCTTTCAAGGGTGTTTTTGTTTCTGCTATCTCAGCGCTTTCAGCACATTATTTTTTTATCGCTTTTTTTATATATTTTGCACGTACCATGCTTGGGTTTAATTTTTAAGTTCATATTGATCATGTGCTCAAGTACTATCTGGGGGTTAGTGATGTAAGGGTTAGTTCGGTTTAAGATCAGCTGGATAGAAACTCTTCAAGCATTTACGAATAATAATATAAATAACTAAGATGTTTTTGAAAAAAAAATCAACTTCAAGAATTCAATTAAATATATTTTTGAAAATTTTTATAAGAATGCAACATTATGGACATCAATTAGGGTATTTATTACCAATAAAATGAAAAAAAAACGTCAATTACTACCTCAACAACTTGGAAACAATTAACTGAAAATACGCAAGTTTAAACTTGACTAGTTTCAAATCAGTATCATACGGCTTGGAAGAAAATATTGATTGAACAATATAGGCTTTTTAATAATTAATTTTTTCAGTATCTCATTGAATTTTGTTCAAACCTCTTTTAAAAGTACTAACTTTCTATAGCTTGCAGTTTTTCTCGCATTTAGGTGTTATTTAAATAAAGCCAAACCAAATTGAACCTCAGTAGAAATCAGAAGATAAAATGAAGTGTGGCATTTTTTATCAGGCGTATTTTAAGAGTTCAATGATGGATGCGGTTGAACAATTGATTGAGTAAAGTGGTTGTGCGAATGGATGGGTGTTATGACAAGTACTTTTCAGATGTAATGGAAAATGTGGATCTCTACTTTTCTATTTTTTATTTGTTACAACGAAAATTAAATAATTGGTTATTTGGAATATTTTAAAATTTCATAGTGACGGATTTTTAGCTTTTTATTATTTAACAATACAATAAGCAGAGTAGTATTCTTGTCAAATGTACTTGAAGAGTTTCTTCAATATAACAAAAAGTGAAAAAAAGAAAATATATGTTAAATTTAAAATTATATCAGACAAAAACACTTTTTATTTATCTTGAATATTTTTTATCTTACAAAATAAATTTGCAAATGAAATTGAAAGGGCAGTCTCAAAATGTTAGTGTAATGGTCATTGTTTTAAATTAATTGTTCTGAGCTTTAGTGCCTTATTCTGTTTATCGCGACATTTCAAAAACTTCTTACGTGAATTTTTCAATAACAATTTTTATTACTTATAGAAACAAAAAAATATTTTAAACAATAATATTAGTTGAAATTAAACAGTGAAGTGCTGTTTAAGACATTATTTGAAATTCAAAAGAAGAAAACTCTAAAAGGATTTTGATTAAATTTAACGTTTGAACGCTCAACTCAAAAATTTGAAGTGAAATTTGGAATCATAAAGCTTTTGAAAACAATTTTTAGTTAAAATGTCATGAATGTTTCAAAAAGATAAAAAGATATTAAACTTAATGTACATAAAATAGATGAAAAGAATCGATTAATTTCATGAACCGTCAAAGAAAAGATTTCTAAAACATCTTTCAGAATGTGAATGTTAAAAATTTCTGACCAATACAAAATTTTAATTTTTGGTGACAAAAGCCTTACGCAATATATTGCAAAAAAACTAAATATTATTATCACTGTGTTTTATGTAATTAAATATCAAAAATAAATGAAATATATAGCACATACTCTCAAAATACACATAAATAAATCTAAAAATGTTATGATTGGTATAAAAATGTAGAGGGAGATATAATAAGAAAGAAAGAGCCCTAGGCTAACAGCAGATTTCGATTGAGCGCACCTCCGCTAAATCTGTTACGAAAGGCGATTATTCGCTTGATGAAATTGCCTTACTCCCCTTTCAATCCACCTTTTGTCATGTCATCTCTGTTTATCTGTGTAAAGGTTTTACTTGCTTTCGAGCATTTTCATTTCATGATGTATTATATTTGTATATGTGTGTTTGGAGTTGTATTATGGGGATTTATATCATAGTCCTGTATCGTGTCTTTTGAGTTTCGATGGTTTTAAATAACTTTTTAACTATTTTGAAACATATATAAAATATAGTTTTTTCGTTGTATAAAACATAAATCGTAAAATCGTAAGCTTATAGTGATAAATGAATTCTAAGATAATAATTAGGCTTTTTCTGATTTGACGTAGTGTTTTTTTTTTCTCGCTTGTCAGTTCATTAAGTGGGCCAAAACTTCCTTCTGCTACTGGAAATCAACTAAAACACTTTTGAAGTTATAAAACGCACAAAGTATTCAAAGCATCAAACCCTTCATAACTTAAACTCGGCAGGTTTTGTCTATAGATTGCATCTTTGAAGACTTCAACATTTTTCCACAGTACACAATTTTTAACTTTTACACTTCTTAATGTCAAAATATCAAATTTGGAGTATTTAAAAGCGTTTGAAGAAGTTGAAGTTTTACTTTGATTTGACATAAATCAAACAATTAGATTACTTTTCACTGAAATTAGTTTATTATAATAACTTGAATTAACATAATATTTATTTCATAGAGTTGAAAAAGAATTTATAAAAAATGAGATGAGATTTGGTAAAAGAAGATGTGATTTTGAATCTTCACTTTCTTTGCTGTATCATTTATGATCTTTCACCGTTGTTATTTTAGTTCAACACAATGTTACTAAATTAAAGTTCATAGATAATATGAGTTACATTTTTGAAAAAATTCAAATAAAGAATGTTTCTAAAAGGCATAAAAACGTTCAAAAGCCTCACAAAAATAAAAGAATCTATCAATGAAATTCGTTTTTAGCTTTATACGATGCCATATAAATTTGAAGAATGGGATGTAGTAGGAACGCTAAGACTCAAACATTGACAATATTAAAGTTATGAAGGATTTGTTGAGAAGAAACTTAAATCACTATTTTGTCAAGTATTTTTTTAAATTTTATGTTGACATTGACAAAATAAAAAAATCGAAAATTTTAATGAATTTCAATAGAATAAGAATAAAAAATATCTAAAAAAAACTTAAAAAATCTCAAAATGTGTCATTAATAATAACACCAACACATAATCTCTAAAGAGATTCGCCTACTTAACCTCCCCTATTCAACAATTTTTTGTCGTCGCCTTAATGACCTCACTATTGTTGAGTCGGAAGCCTCTACTAGGTCACTGTTATGAATACCGCCTGAGGTCATGTGTGTTTGTGTGTGCGTGTGAGTATGTGCTTGTAATTTTCTTTAAGTATATATGATTATATATTTTTTGTGTAAATAATTTTTTTGCGAAACAATTTTATCGACGTTAAAATATTCACTATTCAAATTTATTTTAAACATTTGAACAAAAATTAATTATAAATTTTATCAAGTCAACTTTTTTGTGAATTTTCTTTTGAGCTCCTCAATTTTGTCAAAAGGAATTACAATCTAATTTGAAATAAATTTTTCTTTTTCCATAGTCATTTTCTACCAGAATGCTTTTGAAGTGTTCTTATTTAATTTGTCGTTCGATGACTCACCTTATGACATCAGTGCTGACGTGTCACATGACTGTTTGTCTTGGTCATGGCTTGTATGAAGTGAGACTGGTTGTAAGGATAGTGAGTCTGGTTGTAAAGATAGTGAGGATTTAAATGAACAGAAGATTGGCTTTTTTTTTCCAAAGAAGTGAAATTAAAACAGATGAATGATCTGCAATATTGAATCAAAAGATTTTTTATAATTAAGAATAAAGAAATGCGTGTTTGTATTTTCCTAAAGTATTATTAATAAGATGAAACAAATATTTAGCAAAAAGGTATGTGTTTGGTTGATTAAGACAGGAAAATAATTACCAGTTGGCCAATGTGATGTTCAAATTATGTGATATGCGTGCTGCAAAACAAACATGATCAAACGTTATACCTTGATTAATTTTTTTCTTTGTTTTTCGTCTCAATTTTTACTTTAAATAACTTTACACATAATTCATATGACGTAATTAAGACAACCATATGTCAAGAAAACGACTTTTGAGCATTTTAGGCTGTACAGATAGTTTCTCAGTTTTTGTTTGAAGTCCAGAAAAAAATTACGAAAAAATTCTTGAATAATGAAAAGTTCCATATCTTTTTTTGTTAACAAAATTTTCAAATTTGGAGATTCTAGCTTTCTCATTAAGCTAAAGATACAAAAATGTTTCAAAAATGAACATATGGTAAACAGCTATATTATATTTAATCCTTATTAATGTTTACTAAATACTCGAATGCCTACACCATTTTCTGAGTTTGGCATTTTCAAAATGTGATAAAATATATTATAAAGAGAGATTTGAAACTGAAAAATTGATTGTTCATAAAAAGGAAAAATGTTTTTTAAGTCGACTGAATACACAGAGGAGCATGAACAGAGTAATGTGAAGGCCCAAATCACATATAACATAAGTTGATTTACTTTGCTTTGTGTTTGTTTTATATAATTTCTGCACAGAACGTTCACGAAATTATGCTTAGATTTACTCCAAAACAAACATCGATTCCCTTTTCTAATTCATAACTCCGCTCTATTATATTTCTCTGAAAAAAAAAACTTTTAATTTTGTATGTTTTTTAAAATGCCATTAAAATAAGAAAAGCCACTAAACTGATATAAAAATTAAAAGTGGTGTGTGCGAGTTACTTGAGGTCAGGTGAAAATACCGTCTTAATTAATGAATTAATTACTTTTAGGCACGATTCTCCATCTGAAATCTTACTCGTTGGATCGGAAAAACTCGTACAGAGTATATTTTCTCAATGGTTGAACACAATGATGAATTAATCGTGGCTTAATCGTATGAAAAGTATTTAAAAGACTAAAATATAAATTTTGATGATTTAACAACTGTTTCAGCTTGAAATATAATAACTGAATCTACAATAAAAAGTTTTTAGACGCAGAGAGTAACTGGATAAGATTGTTACACAAAGAGATACTTTCATAAGAAATTTTGTTTCAATAAAAGTTGAAAGGTAATAGAGACTATCTGATTGTCAGATAAGAGACGCTGATAAGAATGAGAGTGATGTGTAATCATAATTGATAAAGAACTGTTATAAAATGCTTTCTCGAAAACAAACACTTTCACAATTTTCACCAAAATAAAAATTCACTTTATTGGAAAAATAAATTTTTCAATGTTTGAAAAAAGCTTTTTTAAAAATTAATTAACTCTTACTTTTATTATTTCGCACAACGTGGCGAAGAGCGATTAATAAATGGGCCGAACAATGGGGCACTGAAGACAGGTGGGCTTAAGTCCTGAAAAGTGACCAGAATGATTTATACATGCTTAATTTATCATCGTTCAAACAAGCTTAAAGTAAAAAATAAAAAATTATAAAATCACTTTTATTTCTTGCTATAAAGTGATATACAAAGGTTATTCAGATACAATAATAAAATATAAACTGTAGAACCAAACGTTGAAAAAGCCAAAAAAAGACTGGTAAGTTTATTGACGGCGAAATGCTCTCGTTAATTGTTATACTGCAGTCTAAAATAATGAAATGATTATCAGATGTTAGTCTCTTCTATGTGATGTTTTCACCATTAGATTAAATCTTGTACCTAGAATGAACGATTTCAAATATAAAAAGTGCAGACATAATTTAATTTTTTTTGTTTTTGGATGGTTTTTTGCTAATTTTTTTTTTAGCAGTGGAGATAATATGAGAGATAATGTTTCTAAGTTTTTCTATCGTTTATGAGCATCATCTTGTGTTAGGTTGCAACTCTATACCACAACACAGTATTTTTAATTATATCTATCACTCACCTAGCATAATGTAAATTATTTTATCATTCACTTGATAAAGCTTGTATACCTTACACCAAAACTCAGATAAAAAAGTATGTTTTTAGCAAACTTACTTTGGAAATATTTTTTTTTTCGGTTTTTCTTTTTTAAATCTTGAAACTTTTCTAGCCACTCTTCAATTCTGTTAAAATGACAGCAAATTATAAACAAGTATTTATTCAATATAATATACAACTCAAAATTTTTATTATACAATACTTCTGAAAATCTCCTATTAAACCCTCATTTCTCATTATAAACCCTTGAAACTTCCAACAACAATGTTAACCTTTAATAGGAAGGGGCCAATGATTGCTGTTCAGACGCCACAGAAGTCTCACCTTGCAAGGCAGATGATGATGATGAAGACGAAGATGAAGACGAAAATGATGATTGTAATGATACTATCAGCAAAGGTTTTTGCTTAGATTTGAAATGCACTTGTAACTAAAAAATGATATTCTAAAAATTTAACTTCCAATATCCTCATAAAATCCCTAATTATATAAAAACTCGCGCATCAAAAACATCAAAAACTCACAAAACAATGCGTCAAAGTAGCAGCGTTTGCTCGATTAGCAGTACTAGGCTCAAGGCAGTCAATCGTTTCTAATCCACTTACTGTATTTGTCGCGTCATCGCGTGTGCTGACGTGAGGTTGGCACACACGATCTATCGACGGCATTTCTCCGATGTTGCTCTTCTACATTGTAACTTACTGGGGAGTTTAATACGGTATTAATATGGGTTGTGATTTTTTTAGCTTTCTATAGTGTATTATTTGATGTGTTGTTTTTGATGTATTTTTTGTCATGGTTTTTTGTCCATTTTAGTATTTATGTATAGGTATTATGAGAAAATTTAGAAACACAAATAAATTTTATTGAAATACAAATCTGTTTGTTAACTAACATTTTCAAGTATCTTACTTAGTTAACGGAAAGCTTTGTATCTCAATAAAATTTATTTGTCTTCTTAAATATACTCGTTTGATTGTGACTATAGTGTGAAATCAGTATGAGTCTGTAATATTTTCGATTACTATTTCAAATGTAAGTTATGTTTCAAAAATTTCAATGATGTTTTGTACAAGTTTAAAGTTATACTTTTGAATTTTTAAAACATAATTAAGTGAAAATATTTCGAAATTTAGTTCAAAAACATTAAAAATCTTCATAGTTGAAAACTTGTCTTCCAAATATATTATTTCATTTTTGTAATCTATCAAATTCTCAGAGTATAATAAACAATTCCATGACAACGATGTGTCATGATTTTTCAAATAAACTTAATATAATTCAAACTATGTAAATATAATATGACTTCAACTACGTTTTAAAGAAAAATAAAATTACAACCAGGTTTATATCAATTAGAGTTAGGGCTATTTCTAAGACCTAACGTTTTGAGTAAGTTTAAGTTTTTAAACTTATATTATCAACCTTTCTTTCAAGACTCATCGCATCAATCGTGAAATAAATATCGAAGTTTCTCATCATTGTGAAACAAATCTTTTGTATAGGTTTCACTTGTATTTAAGTTTGGTTTTGTTTCTTTGTTTTTGTTGTAATATTATTTATTAGAATTTTTTTAAATTAATATTTAGTTTGTTTTGAAATGTTTCAAATTATTCAAATATTTTGTTCTCGAGTGTTGCTGGTTGGTAGAGTAGATATGTGAGAACCGTACGGTTTGGAAGATTTATAGAAAGAAAAGTTTAATTTATTGTGAAATTGTTTTTACTATTGATAAATTTATATTCAAAAACATTGAGATAAATTTCACTAATATCATTTTACCAAAAAGAAAATTATAAAAAAAATGATGTATGGGAAACAAACACAAAGTAGTTATTAATTCTATACACATGGAGTTTGTAAGATAATCTTACATTATTACTTTATAAATAAATACTTATTGTTTGTTTCCCTTACTATTGGTTCAGGCAATTCTGTCTCATCAAAATTAGGTAAATTATGTCTATAGACTTTTTAGATAAGTTCTTTCTGAACTGAATGAATTTAAATTGTGAACTTTGTCAATATAGAAAACTGAAGACGTAACTGAAAAAATTCATTTCATAAATAAATTGATTGATATTAGACCTACAGATGCAAATAAAAAATTTCATATCAATTATCTTACTCTCGAGAAATCAAAAAAAATTAAAATTCTATTTGATAAAATAAATACATCAAATTTAACATCAAATAACCCATAAAGATAAAATCAATTAGTAAGTGGTAGTGATGTGATTTTGCCTGTTGATTGAATTGTTATCTAAAAGGTCGTTATCAAACAGATCAAACGATCCAAATATCAGCACTCAAATTAACATCGTTAATATTCTGTAAGGAGATTTAATTTCCCAAAATGATGGAGATAGATCTAATTGATAAGAAAAAAAATCAATAATTATTAACGTTGAATATAATTTTCAATTTTTCAATTTTTTAGTTCTTTTGCGTGTATTTAATATAATTATTTGACACTTGTGATAAAGTTTTTCCCGTTTTATTTTTAGTTTTTGGTGAATTTTTAAATTATGACTACAGGTTTTAGAATTTTTTGTATACACTTAATTTTTCAATAAGATAACAAAACAAAATAAAAAAATAAAGTATTAGATTAAAAATTATTTGTTATCAAGTTTAACTGGAATTGGTTCTTTGGAATATTCTACAAACAAATTTTAATTGAAGCAAATTTATATTATCCTCACTCAATTACAAGCCACATAAACCATCTCTGCTGACAAAAATTTTAGAGATAATATTTTCAAAGTCGATTCGGTTATTTATCACTTAATTAGCATAGCTGATAATTTCTAATTAATCTTATCGAGAAAAATAAATAAAATTGATAAAAACCCCAAGCGTTGATTGAGAAAACTTAAAAATTTTAATCCAACTAAAAATCTACTGAACAAAAATCAAAATTCAAAAAAAAAAATTGATACAAGAATAATAATGGAGTTTTAAGCATCGCTATCACAAGCAAAACATAGTGAAACTAATGGTGAAAAACAACAGGTGTGAAGGTATCTGTTTGATAAGATTTATTTTTTTATCACTTTGTGCCAGCTTAACTATTGCGATAAGAAACCATAAAAATATTGTTTTTCATGATAAAAATATTATTTACCAACTTTATTTGTTATATGGGTTTTGGTTAGAAAGAATTATATTAAGATGCTATGTTCCAACTCCAACTACTACGAGTGACGTCAAACCCAATTGCTTGGAGGCCACGTTTTTATTCGAAATCTATGTAAGAAAATAATCATATTATCTTTCATGTATAGATGAAGGTTTATTCGATTAGATTTTCATACACAAAATTCATGATGCAATGCATTGTGGACTTTTGTTGCTTTATCAATGGTTTGCTCTGCAGTAGAACGAACGTTGCAGAAACGACTCAAAAACTCATCTTGTACATTTCTTCATGCTTTTTTTCAATTTTTTATCAAAACTAAATTTGTTTAATAAAGCATATTTTTTTGATTTAAATTCTATTTATTTAAAAAACTTGCGATTAAAAATCTTTGGAGACGGAGAAATGTAGAGAATTGAAATCATTAATATCAATGAACACACTTGTTTAAAGCGCTATCAATTTTAATCTTTGGCGCCGACTCATTGTCATTTTTCCTATTGACGAATCAGCAATCTCAAGAAGCTTTCCGCGTATTTTCAGAAGTTATTTTAACGAAAATTCACTTTTAATAAAATTTTTTACTGCAAATTATAAATTTTAGTTCCATCGATTTTTATGAAAATTGAATTTTTGCAGTTTTTTCAAACAAAAACCAAACAAGGTTTCACATGGTTTTAAGATTTTACAAGCTATAAATGTGAATTTTTTTCAAAAGATTTATCAAAAAATAAAACTTTTTAGCAACTGTGTCATACAACTTTGTCAAAACTTTGCAAGACTGATGATGAAAATTGACCTTAACCACCTTCGTTTAATTATTCCATACGGATGGCTTTATTTAACTTTTAAAATGGAACTTGGTGTAATTTGGAACTCAGCGTGGATTTAATTAAACCTTTTGTTTCAATTTTCCTTCATTCGGCGCTTGATGATTGATTCTTTTAAGTATTGTTCATTCAATTGGAATTACACTCGTTATAAGAATTGAATTTTCACACCTCAAATTCAATTAAGATTCTTAAAAAATTTTTTTTTTTACTTTAGCAAAGGTATGATTTTTAAAAGTGATTTCATAATCACCGTTAACATTAATTGAAAATTTTCTAATAACTTCGTCAACTAGCACTTTGTTCTAATAAAGTTACATCAAACTCAATGAAAAAGACTTTTAACTTCAAAATCTTCATAAAATCAATAAAAAACGCTATAACTATTAACATAAAATAGTATTAAAATCTTCTAAAATCAAATGATAGAAGCGAGAATTGTTGAAGGCCAAAAATTCCCCAGAGAGTTGACTTAGAGACTAAAATACATGCCGATTCAGTTCGATACGCAAGACCGCAGAAGTTCTTAAAGATTACATTAGTAGAAATGTGGTTTTGTCTGCGTTTTATACAAAAAACTTGTGAGCCTTGTAAATTCTTTTTCGTATTCCGGTGAAGTATCTGAATGAAAAATTTTGTTCAGAAATACAATTAAAAATTATGAAACTAGAACGAAACAAAATGTTAAATAAATAAATCAAACTCTTGAATTGAGATAAATAAATAAATCAGAATATTATGACTCTCAGATCATTGTTTCTCGTACCGGTCACTCTCGGTTTACAAGTTTCCTTGTTATAACATCTTTTGTTATTTTAAACGTTTGGCATTTGAGCTTACTTAAAAGATTACCGATACATTTTTATATCAAAACTATAGAAAAATATAATTTCTATGTAATATAGTAGAGTATCTTGTGTATATAATTGAAAATGACTGCATATATTCTTCATGAGTTGTGATTCGCACAGGGCATCTAATTGAAGGCACATTAGGGTGTCAATAGGTCAAAGGTTGAAAGTATTGAAAGGTATCCATTGTAGTCGTATATTGTTGAAATCTACCGCTCTTTATCTCAAAGTTTTTGTATATATGTTTTGGATTTCAGAAAATGTATTTAACATTTCAAACATAGGCGAGTATTTTCATAACTATGCGCCTTTATATTGACACACGTTGTAATCGAATTCTTTCTGGTTATTTATTTATATTTATTTAAATTTTTTATAGTTTTAGCAAATTTGAGCAACTAAATTGAATTCAAAAATTCTTTAGTGAGTTTAAAAATATTTTTTTGAAATATAACAAAATCATTGTAATTTTATTTCTCAAACATTTTTAAAACTTATGTTTCATAAGGACAATAAAAAAATTTTAATTAAAGGAAAACTACTACGAAATTTTTTTATTTAATATACAAACTAATTTTTTAATAAAATTATCTTTTGAAATTATTTAAAACATTAATTTTTTATCCACATTACCATCTATTTATCCGACCATCAATTCATTTATGCATTCATTCCTTCCTTTCCCTCACATCATCAATCATCGCTGGATTGCTTAACCACATTACGTTAGAAAGCCTGATGATGCTCTGTTGTCAAGACGATATATTGTGCGAGAATATGTCGTTATATATATTTTATTTGTTTAGATTCGTATTTCAAATTCATATTTCATCTTTTGAAGAAAATCTCTTCTGCTTATGTTTCGTTTATGTAGATACTACTACTTTTCAACCTTGTCTTAGTTACGCGTGTTAAAATTAACAGTATTCAAACGATGAAAGATATTTTGTACATATGAAACTAAGCGAGGAATGTGTAGACAGGAGCCGTGCTAATGCGGATTTGTCTCATTTGACACCTTACTTATTTGTCTTTCTGATAAAATAACATATACAAAATAATATTGTTTTTGAACATTATATTCAATTAAAACTTAGTCAATAAAGGAATATTATTTAAAAAACTCATAATCTATATATTAACTGGAAAACTATCAACCTAAACAATATCGGAAAACATCAGGACAAAACAAAAACAAAGAGAAACTTTTATCGAAAAAGACCCCTTTTTGAAACAAGTGTTTAGAAGCTTAATAAACGAATGAATCACAAGAAATGACACACAATGCAAATGACCATTGATAACTTTGCATAGAATCGACATCAATTACAGCGTATTATCAGCATCTGTTTTTAACATGTTTTATTCATATGGTGTATTGTTGAATTGTGAAGATGCACATCTTATTTCAGTAGTGTTTTTAGGTTTTGTTTTTCAGTATTTTCGGTTATTTTGGGAAGTGTTTTCAATGGCACAAAAAAATTAAACATTAAAAGTTTTGAGCGTGTATTCAAATTAAATAAACTAGAAATATAAATCAAAATTTTGAAATGAGTAATTTTCTTTCTGTCTTTAAAATAAAAATTTCATGTTTTTCAAAGCGAAGTTTTTGCTTTATTAGCTATGTACTCTGATTGAAAAAACAGTTAAATTTTCAAGTTCAATTGTTTTGAAACAGTAATCATTTTTGATTTTTTCAAAAATATGAGACATAGAAACAAACTTAATTCGGCATGTTAAAATAAAAAACAATCAAGAAAAACAAAAAAAATTGAAAAGTCACTAGATTGAAGTAAATTCGAGCACTGGGTTTTTTTTTTGGAAAGATGCTTAGAAATAACAATCTTTGCTGTGAGGTCGAGGGACAGCAGAAGAGTCTATTAGCGGTAAATGAAATGATACATGTAGAGATGATCAAATTTGTTTAAGATATATGAATTTAATTTAAATTGAATTAGTTAATTTGATTTTTGAGCAGTATTACAGTATTAAAAATGATATTCAAATTTCAAGTGAATGTCTGTTGCTATAACGAGAAATCTAGGAAAAGAACAATGGATTTGAACAGTTTTTCATAGAACGAATATAAATTTTAAAATTATTTTTGAGCTATAAAACAGAATATGATGCCAGTTAAAAAGTTTTGTTCAAAAATGAGACTACTAAGATGTCATGAAGAGAATAATTATGAAGATTTTCATTGATCAAATGCGTCATACACGGAAAAATACACATTGATAACCTTTTAAATCATTTAAATATTTCAATTTACCCAAAATCTTTCTATATTGCTAAATGAAATACAAATAAAGCAAAAATTAACTAAAACTTTTTATAAAACTCAACAAAAGCCGATAAACCTGAGAATAATATTAATAAATTTATTACTTACTCTATAAAATCAAAAAACCCAGACAAAGGGACAAAAAACTCTATTCTTAGCATGGAGTCTTTCACGAGAATTCTTTCAGCTTAACATCGGCAATAATTTTCAATTTAACTATATAACTGAGCTTATTCCCTGATTAAGCGCTTATATATGTGTCTTTGTGTGTGATTTTATGAGAATTTTAGCGTGATTGTCTGTTTTTATTCCATTTATATTGTTTTTATTTGGGATTTCCACTCGAAAGACGATTAAAAATTCATTTTATTCAATTTTAAAAGTTTTTAAACATAAAAGTTTTGAAAACAATAGTAGGAAAATGTTAAAGCAAAAGTTATAGGTATAAAAAAGTTTTTAGAAATGAAAACTCTAAAATATACGCCTATAACTCAGAGAACACTAAAAGAATCACAGGCACTGAGCAACTACAAAACGCTATTTATAAACCTAAGTATTTTACCGCTTTTGTTTTTTATTCAAAAATGTTTTTAAAAATTCATGAAAAATAATTTTTTTTTTAAATTTTAAAGTTTCCGATCTTTATTAAAATGTAAATTTTCAAATATTTATCAAAACTATTTTTGCAGTGTTTTGATTTATATTATTTGATTATCTGAAATGACCATTTTTTTTTACTTCACACCATAAAATTCATATAAAATTATAATAGATAAATTTGATTTAATAATGTAATATTATCATTATTTTATCGCTATTTTTATTTCATTTAAGATTTTATTATCACTATCATAATCAGCTTCATTATTGCAGGACCATCATAACACACATCAATACTTATCTTTTTCTGATCATCCCCTCTATCATTATAGTTATTACCACCACTATACCCACCATCATTATTGTCCCCACCACTGCCATCATCCTCTTCATCACAATCACAAAGTCGACAACAATGGAATTCTCTTTTTTATGACCTAATAAATCTTCTGACGTCACCCACGTGGTGATTAGTTGCATCATTGTCCAAATCTACTTGTGAACGTCTTTATCATTGAGAAAAATCATCTTGCATATTAGCTTTTTATTGCCTCATATTGTTCCTGAACATATGTTTTGATCGTAAACAAATTTTAGAATAAATTCAACAAAAGGAGTTTTTTGAAAAAGTTTTTTGTTGTTTAGAGTTAATTAGCTCTAAATTTTTGAGATTTTTATTGAGTTCCAATGTGTATAAATATTTTTAAAGATATTATCATATAATTTGTAAATTAATAGTTATTGAATTTTAAAAATAGTGTGAAACACTTGAATATTTTTTTACATTTTTTCCATGAAAAAGCTTTTTAATCAAAAACATTCTCTGTTTGCTGGGAACTTACACTACACCAAAAATGAGCTTAACAATGCGCCTTTTCAATTAAATTGAAGTTGAATGATAAAGCTAAAATTGAAAGCTTATACTTTTTTTAGCGTAACTAACACAAAAAAGCATCATTATCAAACAAAAAATTCAAAACACATTCTTAAATTTATATAACTATATATTACAATACAAGGCATTACTGGCTGGGGGAAGCCCCAAAGCTTAGAAAGGACCATCAATAGAGGCTGTTGAAACATGTGTTTGCCATCAAACAAAGCCTTTTTCTACTTTTATTTTTGCCGATATTTTGAGTATTTTTAACTTTAGTTTTTTATTTGAATTCATTTGATTTTACTAAAACTATTAATTATTTTATTTACTGACTCTAAATTTTGATAAAAAAAATTTTTCCGATAAAAAACAATATCTCAATTTAAATTTTTCTACAAATGTTTCTATTTGATTATGTAATTGCTGTTATTAGTATTCGCATTTGTTAAATTTGGTCTTTCAACCTGTCTCTCGTTTTTGTCAACCGTCTTTCTTATTAATAACTGACCATTATTCCATTATTTTTAATTCTAAGCGCACACATTTTGTTGAAAAAGAAATAATATTTGACAAAATAACTCGTGATATGAAAATTAATACTAGTTAGAAAAATAAAAAATTACAAATGAAAATATTTTTATTCAATTTAATGCATCGAAAAAAATATGTTCCTAAATAGAAAGCTTTTCATTTTGAATTTATCTTAAAAACTCAGATAATTAAAAAGATAAATTCTTTTGAAACTTAGTATTTATTTGAAGCATAATTGTTATCACCATCAACCACCCATACATCCATCTTGCTTACTAATTCATCTCTTCATCTGCTTCTCCTTTTGAGCTCGACAGACGTTAATTTGTCAGAAAGCTTCTTGATTGGCTACATGATTTGTGACATGAAATACCGAATGACAAAAAATTGCGTAATAATGAAAAAATAAGTCAACGCGTTTGATATGTATTTAAAAGGTTTTATAGAAACAAAAAAAGAAAATAAGAAATTATAGGGCATAAAAAACAAAATGGTATGCAAAGTAGTGGGCTTTTACCATTTATTTGGTATCTTCTATTATTTTTTGATCATTTTCTCAATAAAATAAAATAGACGTTTTTATTATAAAGATAGATAATTTAATATTCGACTAAAATATTATTCGAAATTTTTTTGATGGTTTATATTTAAAAAATCAGAAAACGAAATTATTTGCAAATTTTATGAAATTTTAAAAAGTTTTTTCAAAAAAATCGTTTTGTATTGGAAATTTTATTCTGCTGGGAAAAAGTTAAGCGTAAATGTAAAGCTTAGAGAAAAGAAATGTTGAAAAGAACAAGAAAAAAGTGCAAAACATTGATCAAAATAATGCAATGAAATAAGAATTTTAAAAAGATGTGGAAGACCTTTGATAGCGAATTCAAACGTTCTATCACGCTTTTATTTTGAATTTCTAATTCAGCCACAAAATATTATTTTATTTATAAAACAGGAATATTTTTTCAACAAATATAGGCAACTTATACTCTATTGTCTGATGAAAAGTTCCATTTGGCGAACTGAAATAATTGAGTATCGAAGTATTTTTCTATGAAGATTTTAAGATTACAAAGAAATATAATTTAAACTGAGCTACCAAAGCATTTTAATATTGAAAATTTAACAATTTCAAGTTTCAAAATGTCTGAGCACCTTAACAAAAAATATCTTCTGTAAAACATATGAAAAAAGAAAATAAACAACAAACCTAACACATACACACAGCCTGCCAAGCGGAGGCACACTCAACTGAAGCTTAAACGGCGATTTCTTTTGAAGTCTTGTCTTCCATAATGTCATCATGATTTCTTACCCATTTTCTTCAATTCTACTTATTTTTTGTCTTTTAGAAACAGAAAAAAATCTTTTTTATCAAAGAAAAACATTTTTCTGTTTTCTAATGTATTTTGTTTCATAAGCGCTTTAGATAGGTTGAGAAAAACTCGTCTAACATTTTCATTCCAGTTAATAGCTAAAACATATGCTTTGTCATATTTAATATTTCAATAAACTTAATCGAACTTCACAGCGCTCAAAAATCTTTAAAATGGCATAAAATTTTATGTATAAATAACACTTCGCATCCATTTAACGCTGATACAACTATTTTTACAAAAATCTCACCATTTGTGGGTATGGATTTTAGCTTGATTGAAGCTTATCGCAAAAAAAGAGCTTTGGAATAATACCAACATAATTAGGATTATTTGCCTCTATCAAAAGATTTGAACAAGATTAAAAATCAAAATTAAAACTAATAAAAAAACATACGTCTTAAGAATAAAAATTTTTTCGATCTATGCAGGACAAAGAAACTTTACATAAAGAGAACTAACATGTAACAAAAATTTTACCCACAAAGTTTAACTTTGCATAAATAATACAAATAAAAGCTCTATAAAAACACATGAAAAGAAGGCAAATTGTAAAGAAGACTGATGATGCCTACTTTGCACACCCCACTTACACCGCACCCCTCAATTTTCTCCTTGTCTAAAAGGCATTTAAATAAAGAATGACGTGCTTTTGTGGCTATGTTTTTGCGCGTGTGCCTATAGGAAAATTCAGATGTGAAGAAATGTCTCTGTATGAAATACCGTTGTTTTTCGTTTCTGTTTGGAATTTTTTCATATTAGAGTAATTCTCATTAATTTTTAGATTTGTATTATGTTTGTTTAAAAAGAATATTAGGAAAAGTATGTACTTTTGAGGTTTTAAATGCAAATTTTTGAACAAACAATCTCGAAAGTTTTCTTATACTACAAGCTTGAGTTTATCGAAAAAGATTTGAATTTCGTTTAATTTTAAAATATATTTTTTCCGAAACATAGATCTAAAACTAAAAAACTAGAATTCAATTAATTGATTTTTTAAAATTACTTAAGTTTCAAAGTTGAGTATATGTAAAATTAGAAAAAAAGACAATAAGGTTTATATTACGAAAAAATAATTCTGTTTTAATTAACTTCACGTTGAATTAATTTAACAGCTGAAAGAAATGACCAATCGAACGAGACTCACGAGTCAACACAAAAGACAAAAGAAAACAGGAACAATGAGCGTTCGGATTTTTATTGTGACAAACAATATAAAGACAATTATTACGAAAAAAAAGTCCATAATGAAGTAGTTAAAAAAACTAAGAAAAATTTGAGATTTGATTTTAAAAGTAATGGAAATTCAGAAAAAAGTAATTCAGAAATAAATTTAGTTAGTAAACTAGTTGACTTGAACACACAAGAATTTTCGAGAGTCTCAACATCGAAATCAAATGTTCTCAACAAAAAAAATCATCCAGATAAAAGCACCTCAAAAGAAAATAAAAAACAAGTGTTTAAAGAGGGTAAAACACCACTTAACCTGACTACTACCCAAATTGAAAAAAATCCTCTTAAAGAAGAGCTCTGTTTATCAAACAAAAATTATATAAACCATGAATTGAAAACAACACAAAAAAGTCCAATTGATTATGAAAACAAAAACTCATCTTACGACCACGACTTTAAAAATAGAAAAGAGTTTTTTGAGATGAATGAGCATACATTCAAAGAAGATGCTAATTCTAACGAAGAAAATAGTTCAGACAAAAGTTTTCCCACTAAGAGTGAAGCCAACAATAAGGATGCTTGCGAAAGTGATAGTGAATACGAAACATTCAAAAAATCGAGACTTTCCCCTGTTTCCGACGCATCAGATAATGAAATTAACAAGTACCAGAAAATCTTCAAAACTCCTCAAGACCATGTGTCCTCTAATGGCTATTTCGAGTTTTACTTTCGTCTACAAAAACAACAATTAGAACAACAAGGAAATATGCAACAACATGTTTTCAACAACTCCAAAGAACGTTTCTTTCCAAGAGAGCTCATGGGCAAGAAACTTATGGATCGGTCTAGTGATGATGAGCTCAACAAAAACCTCCATTATAACCACCCTTTTCATTTCTCACCACACCAACGAATTCCCCCATTAAATCCACTTCATCATGCTTCTTTTGACAAGGTGCTTGTCTAGATTATATGTCTGCAATCTGTGTGCATGTCTTTGATAGTGGTTCATTATAATTAATAAGAAAGTCGCTTTGATGTTTCAAAATAATTCCAAATTTTTTGAAATTATTTAAAGCTTGTTATGCGTAAAATTTTCATTTTTTTAAACTGAAATAACTCAATGAATCATAACCGAAACCATTGAAAACAACCAGGAGAAACTCTTACAAGCGATGCTGGCACGAAATATTTTCCCTCAAAACCACAACATTCCCCTATCTCTGCCATACTTTGGCCTACCTTTCCTACCATACCATTTTTTAAATAGATTTACTCAATCACAAGTTCCAGTACAAATGGATTTGCAGCTGCCTCCTAGGAATCATTTTGGCACTTCTGTTTCCTCACAAAGAGCATCCCAGAATGTTTTTGTTGACTCACAACCCCAAAACGATTGTAAGTGATGTTTTTTCTAATCTAAATTGTTCATAGTGTTTTTTTTCAGTTTTCAATAATTTAATTTTCAAATTAATCATTTATAAAAAAATTTTTGCTGAAATAATTTTTAAAACAGTAAATATATTTACTTTAGCTTTTTCATGCAAGAAAGAAATTGATTATGGCGTGTCTTCTCAACTCAATGGTTAAACTTTTATAATTACATGATTAGTTTTTCTAACCTATTAAATGTTAAAAACCTAAGATTTTAAAAAATCCTTATTGAAACAAAACTTTCGAAAAATTCTCAATATGAATTTTTTAAATTCTTCAGAACCAAAAATGTTTGGACCCAAAATAGTGCGGCAAGTGAAAGCGAGGGAGGAGATGAACAAGCCCCACGTTAAGAGGCCTATGAATGCCTTCATGGTGTGGGCCAGAGAGGAACGTAGAAAAATCCTTAAAGCTTGCCCAGATATGCACAACTCAAGCATAAGCAAAATTTTAGGTGAGTTTTAGTTTTTTTAAATTTTTTCCATTTTTATTCGAATCCTAAATTAAATTGCAACATGAAAAAAGATAAAATGGCACTGTTTAGTCAGATGAACTTACATTATCAAGTACGTACTCGATAATGTAAGTTCACCTTACGAAAAGCTTGGTACATTTTAATAAAAATTTGATACAGTGTGTCCTTAGTATACAATTAATACAGGCTTAGACCTGTTAAAAATAAAGAATTGGTAATTAGAATTGAAGATTATGAACTAAAAAAACTATAATTTTTTAGGTTCTAAGTGGAAATCGATGAGTAATGCAGAAAAACAACCATACTACGAAGAACAGTCAAGACTCAGTAAACTCCACATGGAAAAACATCCTGATTATAGATATAGGTAAATTTCAAAATTTAAAACAATTGTCCAATTATTACAACTTCTTAATGACTTAAGTTTCTTTTTGACTCAATTTCAAATAATTTTTCAACCAAAAATTCGAAAAAAAATTTTTTATTAACATATAGTGGATGAACCAACAGACCCAGGCCAAAAAGAACATGCATAGTTGATGGCAAAAAGCTCAGAGTTTCTGAATACAAACAGTTGATGAAAAATCGAAGACAAGACGTCAGACATCTTTGGTACAACAACAACTCAAAACTTAACAATGATATAGATAATATAACCAGCAATGGAATCAAAATGAGCAAGAGGTCAATGGTTACAAGTGGCACTGATATTGACGACACTTACCTTGAAAATTGTAAGCTTTTAGAATGTTTAATTTTAGAAACAAATCTCATTGAAAACTAATTACGATTCAATAATTTATTATTTTTAAAACTCTCAAACAATCAAATTGTCGTTTTGAAAGGTTCTAATCAGCACAATCAAAGAAGCATCAACCAATCGTCCCCTGTCTTTCCTCAGCATATTTCTCCCTCATTTCACAAACAAGGAAACCATGAAAATGAACGCATAAACAGCTCTAAAGATCAATCTGAACGGAATTATAACTTTAAAAATAATTATTCAATGCAAATGCTTCATTCAGGCGTTTCAAGAAACCAAAGTTACGAGTGTAATAGTTCTGACGTTAGTATAGAGGACGATGATAGAGATTTTGATGATATAATTGACAATAAACCTGATGAACAAACAAAGAATTCACCAAATTTTTGAGTGTGGATTTAAAAACATTTAATTTGAAATAGAATTGTGTTTAATATCTAACAATCCTGTTAAATGTGCGCAGAATTAATTGGTCTTGAGTATAAGGGTACCATTAAACGATAACAAGATACCAAGATTGAAAAATATTTATTCAAAACAATCACATCACAAACCTAAGTGAATAAATTATATTTTTATATATTTGAAGCAATTTGTCTTTATCATGCAGAAAAATGATGTATGGTGCAAATAGCATGACAATTGATTGAAATATTTATACTACTCATAAATTGTCGTTGGCGGTTTAATGTGTACACGTATAAGTTGTTAAAATGATCAAACGTTCAATTAAAATCAACTTAAATTATTGTATCTTATTGGTAAATTGAAACCATCCTTCGTTGATTTAGTGTCATGCTTTCAATCAGTAAAATTATGTATTTTTCCAATTCATCTTTTCATAGTATGTTTGTTATTAACTTCGGGAATTAAATTCAAGATTTTTTTTGTTTTTAATTTTTCATTTAAAAAAATTAAATTTATTTTGTTTTTGCATATCTTTTTATATGCGAAAGACTTTTGTTAAATAATTTGCTTTCATGAGTGCAATATATATAAATATAATATAACCAATTTGATTTAAATATATTTATTACTAGCACGAAAACCTTTGAAAACTGGTTTAAAATGTTATATTTTCAGTAGAAAGTCATTTTCATGTTTTCAAAAAGTATTGTTTTTGTTAGTATTATGATAAATTTGTGAGTATGAAACCATTTGATGGAAAGTGAAATAGAAATTTTTTAACGAAAGACAAACGTATTTCAAATGGAATATTTTACTCAATTTATTGCTTTTATAAATCCATTTAGTCTTTTAAGTTTTGGAAATTTTTATTAGACTTTGAAAATGACCACAATACTTCTGAATGCTTATTAAAATAGTATTTTAGTCCTTGCTATTGATAGGCGCTAAACAAACGGGTATTTATAACTAGCTATGAAAGTCTATTAACTTATGTTATTTATTCATGTTAAAAGTGGTTATCTTGTCTTGTTTTTTGATCAAACTTACATTATTCGATAAATACCTGGAAACTATTTAATTTAAGTTAATTATTTCCAATTTCGTTATCGCTTTTTCCAAAACGCACGAGAAATTATTGTTATATTGTGTTACAACAAGTTTTTTTATTAGCGAAATGTAGAATCAAATGTGGTGAAATAAACTATTAAAGTCTGAGAATAAAAATTTCAACTAAGACAGAGTTATTATAGAAAAATTAATAAATTTCCGGGAGATCAATTTGAATTGTTTCATCTATGTGTTAAATGAGAAATACTTTGAAATTTAAAAATATCTAACTTTCATGTTCAAATTTATATAAATTAAAACTAAAAACAGGTGTTAAAAAATTCTTTAGTATTAAAAACTAATACTAGAAGTAATAATTTACAAAACGAACTAAAGCTTTTCCCAATGGAAGAGCTTCTGTAGACGTTTTTAAAAAAAAAATTTCGGTCATCATGTTGAGAGTAGTGTGCAAAGTTGACTGAAGTCAAAAACTCGGTCATATTCTCCATATGGGCAATCTTCAAAACGGACAGATCTGGGTCCAGTTTTATGAATGGGGATTGTACCAGTATCTGATTGAAAATCTCTATCACCTGCCTCTTGCAGTCCTTGAAGGTTGGATTGATATTATTTGGTGAAGATCAAGTTTGAAATAGAATAAATAGTTTTTGTAACTTAAATATATTTAAAAAACTTTTGATAATAATATAATGATTTGGAGCGTAGAAAAAAAATAATTAAGTAAACGCACTGATTCAATATTATTGGTAAAAACGAAGGTTTTGTTACGAGTTCGGACTTACTTTGTTTTTAACCTTATGATCAAGCTAAAATTTTTAAAAAACGGTTTTAATAAATAATTTCTAAACTGTGTTTTTTTTGATGAACTCTAGAATAATGTTTTTTATAAAGTTTAATGAATATCGGTTGAATCTTACAGAAAGAGAAAAAGATCGCCTGGCTTGCACTTCGAAGATGATGTTATAATCATCAACCATTTGTAGCACCATCACACAAATTCTCTGTTGGCGTTCAAATATTTACAGAGTCTGTTAGTAAAAAAATCAAAAACATATGAGTAGTAATAAATTGCCAACCGTATAATTGCTCAGCTTGTTGAGAAGGGCATTAAGTTTGTTTGTGATGGAATGGTTTGTGATTGAAGTGATATTCGTCATCATATTTTTCTCAGATCTACTGTAAGCCGTGTGAAAATAGAAGCCTGTTTTTTGAGTGAAGCGAAAAATAATTTTGTCAAAAGACGTTTTGAATAATTATCATCATTTATATTGGTTATGAATAGGTAACAAAAGACAAAGTATATATATAACTTCCACAAATGAAGATATTATTTTTTATCAAAAATAATAACACATTTTAAAACGAAATAGTATGAAATTTATTGAAAAACCATAATTAGCATCGATATCTTCATCACCTTCCTTGTTAGCTATCCAATGGCTTGACTTGGCACATAACAACCTACCACGCCAGCATCTGCACATTGAACTCGGTGTCTGTACTTCTACCCCATGTTCTTATGTATAGTGAGAGTTATTTAGTGGTGTTTGTTTGGTTGTTCGAGTTGTGGTTGTAGTGGTGGTGATAGTTGTTCATATTTAAAATTTTAAATATTTCTATATGCTTAAAAAAAATAATTTGACTCAATTAATTTATATAAAAATAATTATTGGAAATTCAGAAAATTTTAGGTCAAAAAGAAAAACTCATATTATCTTCTAATAAATCCTAGATCTAAAGATATTTTAGTTAAACAACCAGTTAAAAATTTAAATGAAATATATTGAATAAATTAGAAACATGCCATAAGTGTGGTCTTTTAGAACACATGGTGACGCATTGGGACAAGGCAACAACTGGCATGAGTTAGAAAAGGAGGAAACAGTGGATGAATTTTGTGAGTCTTGACATCGACAAATCATTGAACAGTCTTGTATATCATTCAAAAAAACCTTTGGTATTTATTATAAAAAATCAAAAATGTAGAAAAAAAATTCAAATTTAGAAAACCACGAAGCTAAATTTTCATTAAATATTTAATTTTCTGAAATTTAAAATTGAAATTTTATAGCGTTAAAACATTTCATGAAGCGTCCTTTTAAAACTCGTACAAGATCTAACCATAAATGTTGCACAACTACACAAAATTGTTCCACATTTTTTGGATGTATTAGAGATGAATTACATATGAGTGAGTAAATAAATATGACCATTGAGTGGCCCCTAACTGAGGGTTCAGTTGTGTAATTGATAGTTTCCACGGTGTTAGTCTATATGAATTAGGTAATTTAAGTTTCTTTCCAAATGATTTTTTCAACAAATAATTCTTGTTGAAAAATTTGAAAATAATGTATGAAACATTTGAACAAAAATTTTCTTCTTATTCTAAAAAGATTGCTTACACATAGCCTACATTAACAATTTCAAAGTTACTTTGAATGTCTCAAAAATTGTATCACTGCGTTTACTTTGATTCATAAATAACTCTACTTTTTTCATTAGAAGTATAAATATCTTTCAAATACAACTTTGTTTTTTCTTTAATTTTGGCTATTACTTTTAAAAAACTCAAAAAAAATAATTTAATTGAATTTAACAAGATATCGTTTTAATAAAACATGAAACAAAAAAAATATTTGAAAATATTTATATGGAAAGTTTATATATAATCAAAAAAAAACTTGAAATAAACGATGAATACTCATATAAAGCATGCTTAATAAATTTCTTACCCTGACGAACCAAGAAGATGCAGAGGTTGAAAGCCTATAACGACTCAGTGAGGGACAGTCTAAGAAGTATTTTGAAAAATATTTTAAAAATCTGAAAAACTCATCTGAAATTTTTTTTTGCTAAAAAGATAATAGAAGCTTCATAGGAATAAAAGTATAAAGTTGAATGTGCGAATTTTTTATAAAACGATTTGCGACATTTTTACATACTAACCAACGGACTTTTTTGAAATTTGCGGCGTTTCATTATTGCTTATATGGTTTTCTGAAGTGTGAAATAGAATGTTTTGAAATAATTACATAAGTGTGGACGAAAAAGTAAAAGATTTTTAATAAAAATGTTATCCTATTCTTGTACGAAAATTTCAACGAGAGGTGCCCAATAAAACCTTAATGGAATAGAATACTTACCAAAACAGTTGTATTGGAGTTTGAGTCTAGATTGATAAAAAAGACAATTTTCAATAGTATTGTTTGAATATGTTATGTTGAAACTTCCATCTCGGTGTATGTTCATACTGTGGCCATCAGAAAACTCATTATTTACCAGTATTGGGCACGTACAGTTACGATTTAACACTGTTCCCATCATCCGGGTGATGGAATTAATGCACAATTCGTTGTGACATCTTGTGTTTAAATTGTTACTATCAAAATGGAAATTTCTCAAATTGTTCAAAAAGCAGTTTTCGTTGAATTCTTGCCATTTGAATCTGAAATTACACGATTTTTATCAAAATCTTTATTAAACTATTTCATTGTTTGACACATAGTGATTAAAAATTCTACTTTTAATTTTTTGAAATAATTTATAAAATATATATAATTTTTCAAGAAACTTCAAAGAATAATTTAAAGAATATTATTATAAATGATTTACTTGCAGTTGTTGTTTTTGAAGCAATCTTCAATGTTACTTAGACAATCGGTAGGTGGAAATGCGATTTTGAGACATAAAGGGAATATAGAATCTTTGATTTGTTTTGAAAAAAAAATGATTTTACTGGGTGATTGATAATTTTTTAAAAGCGTGTTGTGTTTGCTCAAACTGTATTTAAAGTGGTTCCTATTTAAAAGACTTTGTCGCAAAGTACCGTCATTTACGAAAGTCTTTATATCGTTTTCTGAATCAATTATTCGGTATGTATTGAGTTGGAGGTTGAAATTATTTTTCGATGAAATGAATTTTTCGCGAAAACTATGTGGTGACCTATATTCATGAAGTAGAGAGGAAGATGATGAGATTATTGAAGAAGAATATGGTATCGGTTTTGGGGCTCTTTTTAAACGTAACTGTGATAAAGGGGAAATGAAGATATTGTGCTGACAAGTGAAAAGCTCAATAGAAAAAACTTGGTCATTCTGAAAAAATGGTTTTGACATTATTTTTCAACTTTAAATTGTATAATACAAAATTAACAAAAATTAATCAGCAAACAACTAGATGAATGAAAATTTTATCGAAGAAAATTTACAAAAGTGCGACACAGTTTCAATCTCATACTTTATAATAGAAATCTTGTATGGATTTCATACAAGCGTCAGAGTCACATTGCATTTTGTGGTAGTTCCACTTGCAGAGTTTCAGTACCTTCAAGAGGGCCTCAGAACAAACCACATTGTCGTAACACTTTCGGAAGACCAGTGTGCAGGAGTATGGGTTGAACTCTGATTATTTAAACGTGATAGTTTTGTTAATAAACTTTTAAAAAATACAAGTTTTATTTATGAAGTGAAAAAAATTTATTGGTTTTAATGGACACGTTCAATTCATTTTTATTGATGGGAGCATAATGTTAATTTACGTTTAAACATGAATTTCTTTTTATTATTTGCGAGAGTTTTTTTATTTTGTATATATCTGATAAAATAATATATAAATTTCTTAAATTCAAATAAGATATAATCAACAAAATTAATAATAAAAAGTTGACAAAATATAATTTTTTCGTCATTTTTGTTAAGGACATGGTCATAAAATTTTCAAACTAACTTTTTTTGATATCATTATCAGAACTGTTCTTGTTGGCATCTTTCACATTTAAATCAATCTCAAGATTAACCATTAAATTATCAATGAATTTTTGATGTTCGCTCTCTGAAAGTTCATGAAATTTTCTAGAAGTCTGTATAAAGTATGGGACCTGACCTGAATATATTAATGTTCTGTTAAAGGCTCTTGTTTGATTTTTATGTTAGTAAATTTGAAATGATAAACATTTAATTTCAGTTTTATCAACTTTTATACATTTTTAAAAATATTTATTTCAATGTGATCAAAGTAAAATCTGCCGAAAAAATACTGCTTAGATTGTATTGAAGTTTTATTCTAACTAAAATATGGAAAATCGACAAAACATCAAAGTGTATAGAAGAATTAATCAATTTCAAATCGAAAACTCAAAGAATGAAGTGACTTCGCAACGTACCTAGACAGGCATTTTTGACGATTTCGTTTTTAAATTTGGCACATTCCTTTCTGATAGATTGTCTTTTGTTTCTACAATGACACTGACTAATTGAATGTAAATATAAAGAAAGTCTTGTCATAAGGTTACCGCACTCAGACCTTTGAGCAGTCAAAAATATTTATTGAAAAATTTAAAAATAATTTTATTGATTTGAATTAAATAATAGTAATTTTATAAAAATAGAAGATCTTTGATGAAAGTTGATAGATGAAGAATCAATACTTGATTAATTACATTAAGAAGATTGATTGAGAGCATCTCAAAAAGTTTGACTTTTGACCTGACCTATATCTTAATGATTCAACCACATCGATTAATGGCACTTCCAAATGCTATTTTTTACAAATTAAAATTTTTCAGTCTTATCTTAATTTAAAATTTTAGAAATTCGTTTACACTCTTTCTAATATTATTTCATAATGTTCACAAATAAACAAAACAGTAGCGCTTGGTATAAATGAACTTCTGGGCCACGCTATTTCTTATTGTGAGCTGTCATGCAAATTGGCTTCACATAATAAATCGAAGAGTTCACTTAAGACTGCAATTTTAACTACTAACTAGAACTCAAATGCCGGATTCGTTTAGCTGAACTATAAAAAATAGAATAAAGCTTTTTGAATATTCACCAACCAATTTCTGGCCGCACATTTATTAAAGCTTTTGTGTTCAGAACAGACTTTTTTGAAACTCGTGAACGTTTTAGAACATGTTTCATCTTTTGAACAATTATCACGTAAATCTAAACAAAATTCAGAACCATCAGCATATACACCAAATGGCAAGGTTGTTAAATGCGGGGGGTTTGTTGTGGGTTCGATCCAGGAGTAGTTGGGACGAACATCTGTTTTATAAAATTTTTAATGAATAATATAATTGTATATTTATTCGATTGTTAGTATGAAATAAGATTACATGGGTCTTTTATGAACTAATAGTTATTTCAAAAAGCTATTTTCATTACTTCCATCCATCCATCATCGCATCTTTTGCTAAATCAGTCGCCCAACTTGCAGTTAATTCTATTCAATCAATCAGTCAACCAATCACCCTTGCTTATAATCAATCAAGCACTCACTAACCGTCTAATCAAAGAACTAACCCAACAACCGACCACTCAATCAAATAATTCAGAAATTATTTCAATTTGATTGTTCTAAATATTTCAAGAATCATCTTTTCACTATAATATGATTTTGTTGTTTTTATTATTTTTTGAAATGATTTTTTTCAGTTCAAAAATTTCTTCGAAATAGGCATTATTAATTGTTTGATGTACAAAATTCATTTTTAGATTAATGAAAAATTCGAGAAATTATTTCAGCATCAAAAAGCAGAAAGCCTTTATAAGTTAACTCAAAATTAGTCTCGTTTAAACATTATAGACTTCTATAACAAACTTTTCCTAATCATTTTTAAATAAAAAAATTTAAAATTTTTTTCTGACTCAATGATATTGAAGATCATCATTAAAGAACAACCATTAAACTCACCTCCATACAAGCATGCATGGAAAAATATTTTGCGTTCTTCCAATCGGCACTCAGCCACATCAGCGTCTTGAAAACACATACATTGCTCGAAATATATCTATGAGAGATTTATAATTCATTTAAATGCTTGAGTTAAAATTTTTTTCCAATTTTCTATTTAACAGATATGAACTTATTCAGTCTTGTGAAGTTTTAATGAAAAGTATCATTGTTTTTTCATATCTACTCATATAAAAAGCCTTTTATAAATTCATTCAAAAAATTTCAATTATATGTTCTTATTAGTTTTTTAAATAAAAATTTTACTAGCTCAATTTTTATATTAAATTGAATAAATTCAATAAAATATTTGCTAGTAAAAAATCTTCTTGACTTGAATATAGTATTTATTACACTTTTTAAACATGCTTTATTGAAATGCCATTAAGAAAAAAACAAAAATTTGTGATATAGATATTAATGATGGTTTTTTAAATTGAAACATTTCAACCTGTAGTGAGGTTAAAAGGAACTTACACTCCTCCTTCTTAGCTTCAATACAGTTGTTCCCTGAGTTCAAAATAAAAATGGTTTGAATGGAAAAATTAATGAAGTTGGAAAATTCTGAAGATATCTGAAAATTTTGTCATTGATGTTTTTTTAAATAGTTCATATTGAAGTTTCAAAGCTGCAGTTTCTTTTTAAACTAGCAAGTACCTACCAAAAGTCGTTAATGTTCTTCTATTTGTATTTCTTTCATCTTAATATCCACGTTTGCAAAAATAGCTTTAATATATATCTTTAGTTTTTAAATCTTACTTTATGAAATTTTTCGAAGCAATAGTTTCTCTTTTATGAGTTCAAAAGAATTCCATCAATAGAACAAAGACAAAAAGAAAAAAGCACAAAAAAATATGCTTCATCTTTTTTACTAAAGCACTTTCAACAAATTCTCATATAATTATTACTGTTTTAATATAATTGGACGAATAAACAAAATATTTTTATGAATGTACCAGCCCTCACTCTTATGTATAGGTTTGATTGTCTCATCGGCTTTTACGACAACAATTGTAGATTCGGTCCAACGAGTCGCCATTTTAGTGTGCTTAGTAACAGTCCCAAATTCTCAAGTATTTTGGAAGGAAATATAGCTAATTAACTATAATAAGATTTGATACCAAATACTTAGACTCTTTGATTAGTATGAAGTGTTAATTTACATTTGAAAAAAAAACCCTCATATAATGATAAGGAAATGATCATGGTTTATTATTTTCTTGAAATTTTTTTTACATCGTTCTGAAACCAAAAAAATAAACTTAGAAACATATTTATTTTTATCTTAAATTTTTTTTCAGAAAACTTGGAAAGGTAAATTCTGAATAAATTTTCTTTTTTACATTGTCATCAAAGTGATGGTCCAATGACTTGAAAAAAAAGTTGAAATAATTTAGTTTTCTTAAGTTATTAGATAGGGGTTTTATAATCTTAAGGTTTTTTGTTCAAAGTATGCACAGTAAAGAAAGAAAAAAAAATTTACACAAATATTTTGAAACGAGAAATACTTCATAAACCTTTTTGAATTTGGAAGAAGTATACCATAGTAAAATTAACCCATTGAAACGAATTCAATTTTCCAAACGAACAAAGTTTTGAAATAGTTTTCAAACATTTTTGAATTATTCTTACAACGACTGTTTTGTAAACCTTTGTGAGACATGAATACATTTGAGTAAGAAAAAAAATACATATATTTTGGAAAAAAAAACTTGAATTTGAACTTTCGTAAATGAAATTAACGTTTTAGCATGCTATTTTCGAGATAAGACTTGAATGACAAAAGATTTTTTAGTATTTACTTTTATTTGAAAATGGATTTGGGTTTTTGTAAAGTTGAATTTGATATTCTATGAGAAATATGAAATTTTACTTGGAATTATGCTCTTAGAGTCGAACCAATGCTTTTATTTGATATTCAAAAAGTAGATTCAGAAAAAAAAAAAATTTATAAACTTAAAATTTAACCGAAGCTTTTTAATTAGAGTGAATAATGAATAACAAAGAAACTACGTGAAATTGAATCTGACTAAATTTTTGAATTTCGATTTAAAAATGAGAAAAAATTTCGCTTTGAGTTTAATTAATATCATTAAAACGCGCTTGTGTAGTTATTTCTGAAAAAAAATGCAACTAGGGGGTTTATGTGGGATGGGAGTTTGTAAAAATAATTAGGTCAATTTGTGTTTCAAGTAGATGGAGAAGATTAAAAACGAAAAAATAATATTTTTTCGAGTTTATTAATTTTTAAGATAGTCAAATTTATTGATAAGAAATAAAATTATGAATTTTTTATAAACAAAAATTTTAACAAAAACGCTAAAAATAACGAGAAAGATAAGAAAAGATGAAATGCAAGAAAATTTGCAATAATGCTTTAGGAATCTTGTGATGTCAACGTGCCAGTAAGAATAAGCCATTATTATTTTCCTATGTCTCAAGTAATCCATAGTGATGCTGCATATCAACACAAGCAAACAAAATGCTGAAGTAGAGAAGAGGTTGTTTTATGAGAAGGAATAAATTGGTGTGGTGGTTAAGAAATGTTGTAAGCACAAATTTTAAAAATTATTTAGTGTTTTTATTTATTATGTGCAAGCTAATTTTGTGAATTCGATATACTTTTGATACTAAATTACGATTTTTTGAAGTTTATAGCTTTAAATTTTGAGTTTAATACAGAGTTTTTCTGATTTCTTCTCACTGAAACGAAAGTTTAATTTCATTCCACAAAAAAATTTACTTTTCAGTTAGTTTTTTTTAATAGTATCCTATTTGATACATTCAAAAAAATTTTCATCTAACTAGAAGCTAGAGTTCAAAATGAAACAACTTTTTTGAATGAGTAAGTTTCAATATAATTAAAAAAATCGGAACTATTGATTGTTCAAAACACGTGTTAAATGCTCCAATATTCACATAGTTTACTTTAGATAAAAGACTGGCAGATTTTCAGGTGTAAATTATGTTGAAAAACTCAGAGATGAAGGGATTATAATACCTTTGATTTGAATTTATCATACTTTTCATATAATTTTCCATGCTTATTTTCTGAAAAGGTTTTTAATATAAATAATTTATTTCTAATTTTTTAAAACTATTTTATTATGATAATATCAATATCGTTGAATTAAAAATTTCTATATTCAGAATTTTTCGAATATTCAGATTTTATTGAAAAAATTTATGAATACCTCGCAAATATTGTTCCACCAAATAAGATTTTTCTGAAATATTTTTTTGAACTTATATTCATTTGCGTTTTTTTAGTCAAATTTAAACTGAATTTTGTTATATATTCCAAAAGAATTTTTGAATTTTAATGAAAATTTTTAAGTAAGTTGATTATGTATTAATCACCAAAAGAGTGGATTTTTAGGAAAAGCTATGAATTATTTATATTTAAAAATAAGGATTTTTGTTATTTTATTGGCTTCAGTAATTTGAGCAAACGAAAATTGGCGTCTAAAGAGTATTTGAAAACCCTTCACGTTGGGGAACTCGCAAACTCTCCAATTTGCTGCACTTTTTAAATCTAAGTTCCATATGGGAACATTTAGAAGAGTATTTGTCAGCTTTTCAAAATTTTTTACTCAAATTGGTTGAGTGAAACAATAAAATCAACTGAAAATGTCTTATTTCAATTTTAGTCAAAAAAATTTTGTTTTTTATTGAAAAACATCAAATTAAATGGTATTTTAGAGGTGAATTATGCTTTATGTTGAAGTTTGAATGAATAAACTTGAAATGAGTTGAAATTCAAAATGTAAAAATAGTTGTCATTTTTTAGGTTTAATGTTGGGTTATTTTGGGATTCAAATGTTCAAATTATTAGTTTAAATGTGTTTTCCTTATGTCACTACTAGAAAATCTAATGCAAAATCATTGAAGTTTATTCTGTACATGTAATGGCTAAATAAGAAATGAAAAAAAAACTTTTTAATTATTAAGGCAATTATTTTTTACAACATTTTTTCATCTTTTTGAGCAGTTATTCACATTTTAATTTTCCGAATTATTTAGTTGCTAAATGTTATTTTGCTTCAAAATTAGTCTCTAAAAATTAAAATTGTTTTAAAACATAACACAGAACTTCGAGAGCAATTTCAGAAAAATTCTATCTTACTAAACATTGTTACTCAAAATGAATAGGCTTACTGGAACTTATGAAATATTCAGTAATCATAGACACATTTTACTAAACTCAACTACTAGCTAATATTTTGAAATATTATTATATCTCAATTCACTTGTGAGGGGAGCAAACACCGGGTATATATTTACTCAATACGCGAAGTTTTTTTAAGAAAATCTACATTATCAATTCACTCATCGTAATCCATATTATTTAAATTTTTTAAACTCTTATTTCAAATGGCAAATCAAAAAGATTGCAATTTTTCCTTGAATCATGTTGCTTGTTGCGAAGTGTAGATAAAAAAGTTGAAGATAAAGGTTGCCAAAGTAGATACTAACAGTGTTTCAATTTAGCGCTAAAAAATCCTACTTTTGAAATATTTTTTAATTTTAAAATTTTGTAAAACGATATTTTTGAATTCGAAGTTCATTAAGTGTTTCATTTGTAGGCAGAATCATGCCTTGTCAAATAATCTTGTTTCAAAAAATGAGAAGATAAAAACAAAAAATATTGAATATAAATTAGAAATATTTATAAATTTCATGAAACACATAATGAATACAACTAGAATGTCATTGAAAGCGCTTACGGAAGTGACATTCTAGTTGTCGTACATGATGTAGCAAAAGTTTGAGGTTTTTGTTAAAAATGTTGAGTGCCATGAACTCAAATTGATCTAGAAAAGACCAATGTCAGAATGTAAGAATCTGAGAGTTTTGTGAAATTTTTTGATAAAAAAATGTTAATATACAAAAGCTAGAAAAGTTAAATAAACTGGGTTCTTTAAGAATTAGTAACTAATACACAGGGTCAAAACAAACACGAGAAAAGAAGGTGGTCAGTTTGAAGACATATTTGGCTGCGTGATTTCTGATAAAATGTATTTGAAAAAATAGCTACTTGGATACCACATGAAAAATCATTTTGATAGTTACGTTTGAAAAAATATAAAGATAACAGAATATTCGCAGTCTTAAGTAACGAAAAATTGCTTACCTGCTCCGAAAAAGATGATTGTTGGAAAATAATGTAATTCACAAAGTTCTTGGAAAACTGAAAACATACTCAGCAAAAACAAAAGTAGAACAAAGCTGAGTCAATATAAAATGAGTTTTATTCTAAAATCTTGAACATGAAAAAAAGGTATTCTAAAGTAATGAGTAAATTGTGTTCGACTAGACGATGTTCCATTGGAGAAAAATGTTATCATGTGGAAAAAAGTTTGGGTTGTTGAAACAATTAGCCAAAAAAAAAATGGGAAAAAATGAAAAAGAAAAGAAAAGATATACTTTAAGAATTTAAAAAGACGGTAGATTACCGAGAAAATCATGAAAAGTGAAGATAAAGATACTTTGGCCTTCAGCGATGCAAAAGCAAGCAAGGTAAAAATCAGATAAGATTGATTTTCAAAAAATTTCTGCAAAGTATATGAATGTTTCTCATGAGTATGTATGAAGAAAAAAACGTGAAAGACTATATGGAATTTTGTGACATTATCGACATGTTCAAAATTACAGATTTCAGTTAAAACTGTAAAAAGTATATGATGAAAAAAGATTTTTTAGAGTAACTAAAGATTTTGAGAAAACAAGTTTGGTCGGAATAGATGTGTTATAGAACTTAAAATGGAGGTCCCATCTTAAAATGTGCTCGCTGCTGAACAATAAGAAAGGTAGGAGTCAATGTGTAAGAAACATGATTCAAAAGCTGAAGTTTATAGTGTGAAACTATGAAAGAATAAGAATGTCTGTGGACAACTAAATGTGGAGTAGCTGCGATGACAGTACTTGCAAGATGAGCATGTTGTAGTGGTAGGTTTGACAATTCTAGAAGCTGGTGAGAATCGCTGAAGTTTTAAAGAATAATAAATAAGAACAAAAAATCAAATAAGTGAACAAAAACTCAGTTTCTTGACGTGTAAAGACGGAACTCAAAGTGGGGATGTGAGTTTAAATGAAGTGGTAGGGGAAAAATTATGGATTAGAAAAAAATTATAAAACTTCAAGTAAAAAAAATTAATCTTTAGACGATTTAAAACAGCATTAAAAAAATAAAAATCCACAAAATTTTAGAAACCTAGAGTAAAAAAATATTGAGTAAAACAAAAAAAGTGAAAAAATCATTTTTCAGCACGTTATCTCTACTCATTCGGTTATATTTGATAGCATAAAAGAGACTTTAAGGATTGCTTGCGGTTCTCACGTTCCCAATCCAACCTTATTTAACAGTCCTTATTTACTGCCTAAATAAAATAAAAGAACCTGTTTATTTTTCTGAAAAACAAATCATCTCAGATTTATTGAAATATTGTTCAATATCCTATACTCAGTTGAAAATATAAATTTATAAGTTGATTTAAAGAACGAACTAAAAACCACCTTATCTAAACTTATATCTTATATTAAATTTTAAAAAATAGTTTGATTATCTTCATTTAGTTTAATTATTAGCATGAAACTGAAGAAAATAAAAGAGAGGAAGTGTATTCAGCCATCATTGTTAAACTAATGATTGTTTTATTGAAATGCTTAACTTCTACTGTCAAAAAATTTTGAGTTTTTTGACTCTGATTTTTGTTAATTTTTGGTTTGAAAAGCTTACTTCAGAGGGTTTTTAAAGATCATTTTAATAAAATCGATTTAAAAAACTGAATACACTAAGTTTCAACAAAAGATACCTATTTCATTATTAAAATTAATTATTTTAAAATTCTTTATAGTGGCTTTAATTATTAAAAAAAGCATTTTCATCTCGCTATTTGATACAGTTAACCACATATTATAGGTATTTGCAGATATTTTTTTAAACATACATTTTAACATAACGTTATAGGAATCTCGAAAAAATCGCATAAATAACGTCAAATTGAAGGAAAGATGTATGAACGCATGGAAAGTTACAACGTTATGCAACAGCATCATTCTTTATAGCTCAATGATTAATTTGATTTTTGATCAAAAATCGGTTTCTTACTTACAAAAACAGTAATTTCATTGAAGTTATTCATTTAATAGAAATTCAAATAGTAAAGATTAATTTGAAGCTTAAAACAATTTCAATTATGAATATTTCAAAAGATTGAGTTTTGTGTTTGAAACTGCTTTTAAGCAATTAACTGTAATAAGTATCTAGACTACGTGACAGTTTGTATTAGTTTGATCTAAATTATTTTTTGCTGAATTTTTTAAGCAAAAAGTTTTATTTTGTGTTTAAAACATTAGAAATGAAAATAATAATGGAAGTTGCGATATTAAAAATTAGATCATAAATTATAAAGTTGTATGCTTGAAGTTTTTATATATAAAAGAAATTGGATGAATGCACGATAACATTCAATCAATATAACAAAATTCTTTTTCAATATGACTTGAAAGAATAACTAAAAATAAAAAACTGAAAATATATTAAAAAAATGATTGATAAAAATACACGCTTGATAAATGTTAGAAATTATCTTTCACTTTTGGTAAAATTGGTTTTCAAATATGATGCTGAAAAAGGAGGTGAAACCACGATAGAATCCGACTAACGCATATAAACGGAGAATTTGTCTCTAAACTTCTAGTTTTTGTACAAATATTATCTCAAAAAGTGGGAATGTTTGAAGAGTTGGTTTAAAAAAAGAAAAAAAATAAAGATGCAGTAACAGCGTTAACAACGGTTGTGCTTGAGAGGACAATGTCTCGCGAGACTACAAAAATAACTAGGACCTGAATAAAACTACATAAACAACAAGCCTTGTAAATAAAAATTCAAAACATTTTTTTTATTTTGAAAATTTATTTTAGTGAAAAATTTTTGAATATAGAAAATTGTCAAGTCTTATTTTTCAAAGATTTTGTCGTGTATATGATGAAATGAAAGAGAACATAAAAATCTTGCTATTTGTGTCTACAAACCAACCGCGAGTAAGCCTACCAAACTTCGCTTTGTAGCGTTTTTATGAACTTTCAAAAAGTTTTTTGCAAACCTTTTCATACATCTTCAAAAGTAATGCCAAAACTAGAATTATAGTTTTTATGCGTTTAACTTTTGCGCTGTAGTTAACATTATATTTTTTAAAGCTCTATTTGTTTGGAATGAGATAACCCCATACAAAGTTCAAACTTGTTTTTGCTTCAAATCCAAAAAAGCCCCATACATTATGTTTTAATTGTCTTTTCCAGTTTAAACGTGTTACATATTCACAGCCAATTATAAAGACTCTTGTTATCTGCATGTTTTATTGTGGTTTTTGAGCCGCTTTTTGTTGGCATAAACCTTGGCACCCAAACAGAACATTTCTAAATGACCTTACCTTTTTCGAAATAGACTCTTACATGATCTCTAACCCTTTTGAGAAAATTATTTTTGTTTTTATCTTAATAGAATCGCAATCAATTTTAGCCTCTTTATTCCTGTACGCCGTATTCAAAAAATATAACAGAATTTAAAAAGATAGAAAACATGAAAATGTTTTTTCTCGAATTTTATTGCTTTTCGGCACTTTTTCGATTTTTTTGATTTAGTGGAGTAGAGATTCTGTCACGGATAATAATTATAGATGTTTGGTTAGTTCTAGGAAAAAAATTGAAATTTATTTATTTTCTCTTGAATAGCTTTATGATTGGCTATATCGGAGACTGTAACTTTATTCAATCTAACAATAAACTTTAAACTTCTTGTTTAACTATTCGATATTTTTGAGTTTCACCAAAACGATCTGTATTTAAAATTAAAAAAAAATATTCTGAACTATTTAAATAAACGTATTTCAAACAATAAAAACCAATAGTTGTTGAATTATTTAAAAATCATGCAGCATTGAGTCAAAGCTTTTAAAAATTGATTTTTCTGCATTTTTAATTGAAAATGTCAAACAAGTGAGTTTTTATAATCCTTTCCATATAATTATAAATACATAACAACTGTTCAAAATAGTTTATATAATCAAAAACTTGTCACAACTGTTTGAAATCCCGAAGAAAGTATTAAACTTCAGAAGCAACAAAGAGAAATTTATAATGATAAATTAAAAAATTTAGAATTATGTAATCATTTCAACTACTCTTTTGGCACCCATAAAAGCGCTTAATGAATGTAAAAAACTTTTTCAACTATTCACTCACTTGCAGTTTTATTCCTGGGCAATTTAATCATAGTTTTATTGATTTCAAAAATTTTCCAGCAGTAATTTTTTTAAATGTTGATTAGTTTTTTGCTGAAAGTGTCTTTTTTAAACATCTTTTGTAGTATTTTTTTATCTTTAGTATTTAAAGCATTTTATTACAAATTTTATTGTTTTGTTTTAAGTTTCAGAGAAAATCTCGTACTTTCAAAATCATTACCATGTCAAGAAAGATTTTCGCAGATTCAAAAAATTTTAACTAAATATCTCACGAAAACTAAAACCCTTTTTTAATGGTTATAAAAATTTGAAAAAAACGTATCATTTCATAAAAATCATTTTGAATAAGAGGAAATCTGCGATGATGTTGCCAGATTAAAAGTTTTATTCGAAGAGGGTGTTATGTTACACAACGAGCATTAGAGCCTCGTTTGATTCTAATCCTCACTAAAAAGTTGACTAAATCTGTTGAAATTTGAGAAGCATTTATAATTTTAAAGTTTGAATATAATTTTTTTTTGTTTTCTGCACTGCTTTGTGAGAATTTGTTAGAAAATTTCAAATTTGACTATTAGTTAATTATTTCATAATTTTTATCAAAAGGTATAAAATAATGGAAAAAAAAACTCAAATAGTTTCAATTTAAGTTTATTTTATTCATGATTATTGGATTATAAGTTTTTTTATAAATAGTTCAAACATCAAATAATTTACAGTTCTTCAGTAAACTATGTGACTACAACTTTCGTTTTTGAGTTTTGCAAAATTTCTCTAGAGGTTTGCGTATTTTGTCTGTTTTATAATAACATATTATTTTTCCTAATATATTTTTCTTTATTTTACTGTTTAAAGAAAATATTTTTAAGCAGTTAAATTAAAAATTTAATTTGACTTTAAATTAATTTTTGTAGAATAGAGATTTTGATTATAATATTTTCAAGGGGTTTGATTCATATCTTTTAAATCGTTCTTTCAAACCAACATTTGAAAAAGTATTTATTTGATTTTCAATAAAAAATTCCAAGTATCAGTTTGCTAAATGGTTTTCAAGAACATTGTACGTTGTTTTAGTTTTTCAAATTGAACTTGAAACCGATAGGACTAAATCTTTCACTGATTCGGACTTTTTTTTAAAAATAATTTTTAAATACAGAAAACTATAAAAATTCAAACGTCTATTTATAGTCAAAAACACAAACGTTAGTTAAATAAAAAATTAATTTAAAAAAAGTATTTCAAACTTGAATCGTCACAATGTGCAGTCACTTTCTGCCATAATTCAGTGCAGTTTGCATCAAGAAAACATGTTTCTCGACTTTCCAGGCAACTCTTCAAAGCACTGTCTGTCTCCCTCTTTCTAACTTTTGCCTTTTCGATTGGATAACAATTTTTTGAACTTCTATTTTGGTGACTGTTGAAATGAAAATTATTTTTAGTTTCTGGAACACGTTCATCTGTTTTTAGGTTTTCTTTGCTTAATCGCTTTTGTATTGATTTTTCCCCATAATCTTTTTCTAACGGAGAATATATTTCTTCATTTAAAAACCCGTCCAGTTCTTTTAATCGACTAATAGTTTTAATTTCTTTTATTACTTCGTTGCTTTCTATGTTAACTTTTTCAATGGACGCAACTAATAGCATCCCCAAAATAACATTCCAAAAAGTTGATGGCACTTTCATACCTGCGTTTGATTTTTACATATTTAGTTTGAAAATATGTTTTATTTCCATAAAATAATTGATAAAACCTATTCAAATTTTTTCTCAAAAGTATTTTGTCGAAGTAATCCAATAATTTTGTGAAAATGTGTTTTGTGTTTAAATAAAGTAATTTTGAAATGCAAGATTGAAAATTTTATAAATTTAAAAATCGTTATTTAAAATTTCTATATTATTTAAGATTGCTAACGGCTATATTTCAGTTTCATCATGTAAAAAATATTGGAGTGAGAAAGGTGTTTTCAACAATTATTTCTGAATTAAATAAATTTCTCCCAGTTTCAATAAGCGAATAAGTCGGGAAAGCGCTAAAAAATATAAAATAAGATCAAAAAAAATATTTCAATTTTTTTTATATGATTCTAATTAGCAATTCTGTAAAAATAAAAAATACAAATTATTTTAAAAATATTTTATGAGAAAATAAAAAACGAAAAGTATCTTACTCTTTGAGGAAAACGTAAGATTCCAAACGGAAGTTGAAAAAGATGCAAAATGGGTATAAATATTTTTCGTCAGTATTTCACGATTGTAGTTTCCGTTCAGCTTTTACGGATTTTTTAAGTTCCAGTATTTTGTTAGTGGAAGTTTTTTGTAGTTTCTTGAAATTCAACTTTTTCAATGATTAAGTTTGTGTTTAACTAGATCCGTGACAACTAAAGTTTCATTTCAAAAAAGTTCTTGTGGCTAATCTGATAAACTGTGTTGATTTTGAATGAAATAAAACAACCAAATAATGAGAAAACTTGCCCGAAAAATTAAGTGGACAAAGTAACTGGGTGTAATTAATTATCTGGTGTCAGGGTTTTTTATTCGCGTGGAAACTTAATATTCAATGAAAATGACTAGTCCACTGATAATATTGCTTTTGTTTTGAAATAAATTTAAAATACGTTTTTCAAAAAATATATTTTAGCTTGTGAGAATTTCCACGCAGAAATTTAAAGTAATAAGAATGAGTAAAATCCAAAAAATTACCTTTTCAAAAATTATTCCTTGAATTGACAATGAAGAAAAAATATATTTTCGAAAATTTCATTAAAAAATGACTGTCAGAAGTTTTTTTGATGTGTCGGAGCGGCTTTTCTCGTCTTATATGCGCTTTGGAATATACAGGCACATAACTATAAAGAGTTATACGTCTTGCAAACTCGTTTTTTTTTTCAATTTATTACTTTGTCATTTTCAAAAATTGCTTTCAGCCATGTTTTATTAAACATTTTTCACTTATTATTATATTATTTTTATAGTTTTAAACGAAAATATACACGCTTTAATAGAGTTTCTGATCAAATTAATGGAATTTTAACTTATTTCTAGACACATATAAATTGGGAAAACTAAACATTTCATGAAAACTGGGGTCATGCAAAAAACTGTAATTCCACCACCAAAGATAGAATTTTTTTTTTTCAGTTCTGTTTCTAAAATAAAATAAAAAAGTTTTTCAGTTGTTTGTTTGGTCTATCTTATCTGCCCTACTATATATTAACAAATTAACTTTTTCAATGTGGAGAACGTTAAGTAACATTCTATTTAAACAAATCCGAAATGAAAAAAAGTTTTAATCAAATAAATGCAAGCTTCTTCCTTGGTGGATAAAATTTTATTTTTATAATATATATATGTAAATTCTGGAAATTTAATTTATTTGAAGTAGAATCAAAGAGTTAATTTATAGAAAAAATAATTTTATTACATTTTACGTGACAAGATTTTCAAATGAGCAAAAAACATGCAATACATTCAAAACATAGCTAATAATGCACTATCTTACATCTTTACAATTGTAAATATTATTTAGAACTATATTCATTCAAAAAACTCATTTTTTTGAAGGTTTTTTTTTTGAAAATAACTTGCTTTAAAAAATTTTCAGTGTGCACAGAAATCACAAATATCTAGTTTGTCTCGAAAAACATTCATTTGAAAATTTGGAGTGAATCTATTGGGTGATTTAAGACGATCTTACTCAAAATAGTTTGAGCTTAAATCATTTTAAGCTTTATAAAGTGTCCCCAATTGATAACCAACTCTGTAAATGATAACAAATTGAGTAAGTCTAAAATTCAATTATTCTTTCGATTAGTTTTATTATTTGAAAGTTTATGGCATAAATTTTGTTTAAAAGAAGTAATAAAGCAAAAAGTATAAAAAATGGTTCTGTAATTTTTTAACAGTTATTCGACAAAAATAAAAATGCGCAACTAAAATCTGCTGATTGAAACACATGGTCTCATGAAATTTATTCAAAACCCAAACTTTTATGAAATCATTATTAGTGGATAAGATTGATGCTTTTATGAACGTTGAAAATAATCGCTCAAATAAAATTTAGGAATCTCAGTGCTTTCACGTAATGTTTAGTCTACCTTCTCGATTCTTTCCTTGTCTTTTATAGCTTAATTGAGTTAAAATTTGTTTGATGGTAGCTTTATTATTGCATTATTCGATATAGCTTTGCTATTTAATTCAATAATGAAAAGCTTCCACTCTTAATTTCATTTTAAATAGTGCTTTTAAACATCCTTACATCAGTGTAGGAAAATGATAAATTATTTGACCAAACCTATTTGTTATTTGGAAATGGAAATTTTAATACATAATTATGAAGTTTGGAAGTGGTTTATGAATAAAGTTTGAATTGAAGGAAAAAACCTTTAACGGTACTTAGCCATTGTTTTTTATTTAGTTTGAAAAAAACAAATTTGAACCATTTCATTATTCACTCTTTAATGTTACAAATTTTAAAACTTGAAAGTTTTTGTTTTATGTTAAAATTATTATATTTATTCATTGGGATTTTCAAATTTTAGAGCACTAAACAGAATATCACTTGTGTCACAGAGTCTAAGGCATTGTTTCAAAATATTTACAGTGTTTAAATTATTTCTAAACGAACCTTCAAATGAGTTACAAATACATAGAATTTTGAAAAAAAAAGAAGTTACTGGGCAGTACAAGTTAAAGAATGTATAGAAACTTTGTTTTATCTAGTTAGATCACTTGACTTTAAGGGGTGTAAAATGCTTCAAATGTGGATGATTTGACTAAGTTTTGAGTTTTTTTATGTTAAAGCACTCATAGATTGTTGCTGTAATTTTTAAATTAATCCTTTGAAGCAAACTAGCCAGTTATAGTTTTCAAAGCAGCTGTGTTTTTAGGTTTTTGATAAAAATAGAATAATGAAAATAAAAAAAATGCACGGTGGTGAAGTTTGAAAATGATCAATGCAAAGACGAGGTTGAGTGCAGTTTGTAATTTGAGACATTTCCAAATTTTTTTGATAGCTTGGAGGTGAATATTGCATTTTTGACTATTGCTGCAATATGTTGGTTGAACAAAATGGTTGTTCAATGATCACTGTTGACAACTAAAAGTATGTGTTGCTGCACATCATCTTTCAAAGGTTTTTTTTCGGCAATAATGTTGAAGCGGGTACTCAACAAGACCTGTAGTTTCCAGTCAGATTGTTTTATCTTGTATAGGAGTGAGACGATGGTTGTTGTGTTCCATGATTTCCTCGAAGTCATCAAATAATCCAATTTGCTTTATGTTCAAAAAAAAGTTAAAATCTTTTTCGCCAATTCTATCGTGCTCAATTGGCACCAAAGTTGTTTTTGTTGCATGATTTCACGGCTCACGGGTCTCTTGACTGCATATGGTCAGTGGAGCGCTGCAATGGTTTAAAAAAAAATACTTTATAAGGTGCAAAGATGAATCTCAACAAATACTTGACTTTTATATTCAAAATTGGAAAGCCGTAGTCTTGAATAAATTGTATGGCTTTGTGAGACCACCATGAGCGATGTATTCCACTCACTAACTAACCCATGTTTCAGGCTGCAGATTCAAGTTTTTTGAATTGTTTAAGTTATTACCAGTTGTTAACTATTCAGACAAATTTTTTCTGAAGTTTTTTGCAACACCATCGGAAGGGTACAGTAAGGAGTTTTACTAACTTCGGTAAGTTTATAGCGATTGGCTAAATTGAAAATTGACTAAACACAGTAGGTTCTTTTGAAATGAAGTGTAATTTTATTTTTAAAATAGTGTCATTTTAGTCGATGTTATCGAAGACAGCTAAAAGATCAAATGACACTAATAATATCCTTTGGCCTTCGACTTCAGCTTTTATTGTAAATAGAAGAGGCGTTTAACAAGAATGATTTTCATGATAGGATGATTAGAATTTATGAAAAAAAAAGAATGTGTTGAAAGGTGTGAGTGAACACTATAAGATGTTGTGAAAGAGTTGTTAAGAAATAGTTCGTTAAAAGATTTAAGTTTTTAATGCTCAACTTTTTCATGGAAATAATTACTTGAAGAGTTTTCAAGTATATAAACGATTTCAAAAAAGATAGGTTAAAAGTTCCGACAATAATTGAGCACAAGGTCGGTAAAGAATGTTTCAAAAGAAAAATGGCATGATGTTGATTGTTGTGGTTTTTTTTGGCAGTCTGTTAATTATAACGTGGATACGGAGGTGAGTGATTTGTTGAAAGCAATCAAAGTTATTTTTTCACGTTTTTTTTTTCTTTCTATTGGAACGACTGTTGTGTCTCTCTCGCTATAATTTTGCGTGAATTTATTTTTTTTATTGGCATATATAAAATCTATTTTTCACTAAAACTTACATTTTAAAAATTTTGTTTATAATAGTATAATTCAGAGTCAAAGTTTGAGTTTCTAATTTGATTTCGTTTCCGCTATTGTGAAAAGAAAGAAAATCTGCGTTTTAAAACCCCTTAAAACCAAATGTCAATTGAACGCTGAAACGCACGATCTTGAATCTATTTAATGATTTGTTGCAAAATTGCATAAAACAGAGTTTTATTATATCAAAGTTAAGTGTTAGTTTGAATAATTTCAGTGCACCAATTTATTAATTTTGATTACTACTAAAAATGAGATTTCGATGCTGACATTAATCAAGATTTTTTATATTATAATTAATTATTCTCTATTGTTTAATCAATAGTTTTTATTTTAAACAACTTAATGAATAAATGCACATTAAGATACTAATATGAAAAGAAATAAATCGATATATATATTTATATATAATTATAATATAAAGTGTATAATGTATAAATAAAAAGTATATATAAAATTTCTAAACAAACTAATAGAAAAAATTCAATGGGGCTTCAAAATCTCTGCATAATACTCCTTAGTTTTCGTCAAAACAAAATGAGGGTCTATATTTACATTTCAATTTAAAACTTCTATTTGTATTCGACCCAAGAATTTCAAAAAGGCAGTGCTAATGAAAAATTATGTTTCTCAATTAGCAGCTCCATTATTTCGTTTGCCTGCCACAACGTTCGCCCAGCCGTGAGTCGATAATTCTGCCACTTTTCTTATACGCCTCTGTGCTTTCTTCCTTAAAAATATGCATTTCTCCCTACTCAGTGCTGCGATTGTTTCATTCAATAAATATTTCAATCTTGAAAATTTCATTTTGGCCTCATTAAGTTTGAAATTTGAAACGTGGTTTTGTTTATGCGTAGCTCGTATTTCACGATGAGTTTTGCTCTTTTGGATCATTAGCACTTTAGTGTAGAAGAGGCTGTATTAAAGTTGTAATAGAATGATTATTGCTAAGTAGAAATAGATGAGAAAAAGTGTGCAGAATGACAAAGAGGATTTAATTGGAGAATACTTTTCCTATGTACTTTTCTAGTTTGCTGAAAATATGTATTTATTACTGTAATTATTACATTATTTTAATTTAGAAATTGTTAATGCAAATTTTTTGTGAATTTTTATGTTGAATTGAGTTTTTAGTTTATCATGCTAAAATTGAATTTTAATTCACAAAAAGATAGAGTAGTTATTCGAAAAAATTAAAATGAATCAAAAATTTAAATCCTAATTCATGACTAGTTTTGAATAATTTCAACCCACAAAAATTTTTTTAAATTATTTAAATTAAAAAATAGATTTTAATGAAACAATTAAAAATAATTCTTCCATATATGAAGCATTTCTCATGAGCTCCGCACACCGACATCTTTTACGAAAATTTTAACAAAGTTAAATGGAAGAAAAGTAAAAAAAGCAATATTCGTTAAGCAACATAAACATAAAAGAGCAGATAAGAAGGAGTAATGTGGGAACATAAAGAGCGCAAACATATAAGTTGTCAACACACCTCACACTCAAAAACAACGTACTAAAAAGTTATATAGAAGTTTTCCATGAAAAATGATTTTTTCAGTTTTGAAAAAATAAACATCATAAATTGGTGTTTTTTGAATTTCAAAAATGAGAAACGTATGAATCAAGTACGGAATAGTAATGGGAAAAGTATGATTATGATAAATAGAGAAATTCCAATTTGGTTTGAGTTTACTTTTTGAAGATTATCGTGTTTTATAAAACTTCATTAAAAATTTTGAATAGTATAAAAGATATATTTTATTATAGTTTTTCAAAAAGTTCATAAATTGGTTTTTAAGACACATCATTGTGAACTTAAAAGTTCCGAAAGAATTCAAAATTTGATGAAAACAAAAAATAAAACTAACTCCCAAACTTAAGGTGCATTATTCAACACTTTTCCAAGAGTATAAATTCTAAAACTAAAATTAGTATGTGAAAAACTAAAGAAGAATATACACAGAGAATATTACTATCAACAATTGACGCACGAATGCCTCGCTCATTTTCAAAATCTCTTGCACTCACAAATTATTTAATTATCCTGTCATATTTATATACTTTTCAAGTTATTCGCACAGAATTCTACATGTAAAATCTTTTTATAAAATTCAAATTGAAGTAAACCTGAATTATGTTTTCAAAATATATTCAAGTGTTTGTGATAAGACATATCTGTCTTTATTACTTATTTTACTAGAATTTTGTCATTTATTCATAAAAAAAACCATAAATTTTTTCAAATAGAATATTTCATTCTTTCACTTTCTTTCACTGCAAGCTTTATCTTGATTCTGTTGTCAGCTGGGCTCTACATAAAATGATATGTAAAAGGTATGTCCATTCAAGTAGGGTTCTATTGAAAACTTAAAATGAAATTCCCATCAAAACAAAACCGATGTTTGAATTAAATTTATTTTATAATATTTTGGCGTGAATAAAATTTTTATAAAATTGTTATAAAAAGATTTTTATAAAGTTTTTTTCATATAAAAAGTTCAATCCAAGTTTTTAAAAAAATTACTTTTCAATATTTAAAAATTTTAAAAATTAAAAATATATTATCGAATTTGTGGATCATGAAACTTTGAATTATTATTAAACTATTCCGTGATGTTTCTATTGAAAACTTTGATTTAAAAAACATATGAAAAGTTTTTATGAATAAAAAAGTTCAGAATGTGAAAAATCATTGAGAGAGCCTATTCAAAATGCATTTGATGACTGCTAAAGGTTGTGGATTTTTCGCGAATGAGTTATTGAACGCTTGGATGACTGATGGCTGAAGAAAAATAATTTGATTTTTCATTCTTTCATTTTTCAATATTTTTTCTAATTTCGACAGAGCTTGTCGTTTTATCAAAGTATTACACCCATATACTCAAAGATCTACGAGCTTTATCGAAATCATTATTGCGTAGCTTTTATTTTAGGTACAGATTATAAAAAAAAAATTTTTATTATCTAGTTAAATTTGAGTTTTTGACATTTAATGCTATGATTGCATATGAGTTTTTATTTAAAGATATAAAACGACCATTGATCGACTTCCAGCTTTAAATACTATAACCTATATTACACTTGCTCAATATCTTATAGCATTAAAAATACTGATGGAAAAATTTCATTTGAAATAAAACATCTACTATGGAAAATATTTTTAAAATTAAAAATTATGAAAACAACTGCAAGCGAAGAACGCAAACCGCAGTGGTGTGTTGGCAGCACAAACGTTAATAAAACGGTAGCAAGAGTTTATCAGTGGAGGCTTGACATACATAATAATTTATCAACTGAATTTGTATGAAATTTTTTAGTTTGAACTAATTTTAGTTGAATAAAAACTTTTAAAAGAATTTTTTGAAACATAAAACTATTTAAAAATTTTTTTTTGCGTGTGAAGTACCTAAAAAGTATTTTTAAATCTAAAACTTGCTTCTAACATCAACATTTCATTTCTTTTTTGCAGTAATTATCGTCAAAATTTTTCAAGAATAACTTTTAGTCAATATGATTGAAAATTTCAATTTTCAAAAACGTGAAAACAGTAATTTTCAATCATATTTAACAATGAAAATATATAAAAAATGAAGACAAAAGGCAATAAGGAATGCTAAATCAACACTGTTGGTGTGAGAAACAAATGAAATAAATAAATCAAATTAGCTTTTATTTAAGTCCTAATAATTATTTATCTTCACCCAAAAAAATCTAACAGACACACGGAAAACCTCCATGTGTTAATGATAGAAAACATTTTGAATAAAAATTCATGACCGACGATAATACGCAAACATCTTACTTGATTGAGAGCTGCATAGATGCTTAGAATACAAAAAGGTAAAATTACCATACGGCTGGAATTACAAGCCAAAAGTGGATCAGCGGTTCGGTCATGGCGAAGCTATTGGAGCGTACAGGCAGAAGAAAAGAATTCTTTGAGAAAATGATTTTCTGTGTTTTTTTTAATTAATTTTATTCTTTGTATTTCTGTGGATTTATGTGTATATTTATCTTTTTTTTCGAGGTTTCTTTCGAAGAAGTTATTTTTTCAGTTAGATTTATAGAAATCAATAAAATTTTTTCATTTTTGCTAAATTCTCCAAAATTTGAGTTAGATATTTTTACACACATTTTGAAACTAATTTACAACCTTTTCACAAACTAAAATTATGCTTTAGAATTTTGATACTTATACTCAAAGATGATTATGAATTAATTTTTAAAAATAATTGTTAATAAAAGTAAAAAATGTATATTAAATTTTTGACAAATTGAATGAAAAGCATTTTTAGTATGGCACCTAACATTTGTAATATCCAGCTCATCTCTGTTATTGTCAACTATATTTCATTTTTCGATGTAAAAAATAGTGGTTAAATAACTGAAATGATAAGTTTTTCAAATCTTTTATTAATAAAAAAAGTGTTGAATAATCAACTAGCATCTTTGCATTTTTAAAATATAAGTTGTTCTTTTCAATGATACGATGTAGCTTGATATTGTTTTAGTTAATTTACGATAAGTTATTAGGCTCATGTGTTTCAATTGATGTAAAAAACTCACGTTAGATGATTGCTAATAGATAAAAAGAATTTATTTTTATCTATTCTCTCAATCAACTTTTAAAATTTATAAAAATTTGCTTGTGAATTTTATGGGAAGAAAATTAATTTACCGCTATCATATTGGTCAATTACAAAAGTATTTTGAAATTTAATTCAAATGAATACTTGTTGCCTCAAGAGTTTAAAATTCTTTACTGAGAATATGAATTTGAATTGTGGTAAAAACGTTTTTTCAGACGGGCCTAACATATTTATTCTGGCGTATTTTAATTCATATTCGTATTCCCCTCACGAGCAACTTCTGTAGAAAAATGTTTCTAATAATATAAATTCCAAATGTAAAACTAACAAATATAATTTTTTTTCATTAAAAACTGAATTTTCTTTCTGTTTTAAATTTTTTTTTCAAACTTTGATAATCAACGTGTTAAAATTTCAAAATTTATTGTTCCAATTCTTTTTAAGTATAGTCTGGATTTCTACAAAAACAGGATAATGGCATAAAGGTGCATTCTTCAATTTGACATGTACTTTAGGTGTATTAATACGATGGCTTTGTCACTTGGGTTCTAGAATTAATTTTTATCTTTTTTGAAGCTTCTTTTATTATATATTTCTAAAAATTCTTTTTTTATTCAAATTTTTTTGAAAATTTTTAAAACTAAAACTAGATTTTTTGAAATTTCCCAAACTTCAACGCCATAAATTATTTACCTTGAAGTCAAATAAAAAATTTCACACAAAAAGTTGAGTTTTTAAATCTTTTCTACTCAAAATCACCATTTCCATTTTTTTTCTATTAGAAATATCCATCAACCACTCAGATCTCTATTTCAGTTTTTAGCAACATCAGTCGGGTTCTTCAACTCACCAAGTCTCACATTTGTGGAGCTCTCTACCTCTTAACTTTATTTCTTTCCTTTTCTAAAAGATTTGGAAGCTGACTCACATCATGGATTTTTTCATTCATAACTCTTCACAAACTTTAAGCGCTTTTGGACATTTTCTTTTTTTAAATTGCATGTTATATGAATTTTATTAATATAAGTTTTAATATGTTTTTATGCACTTATAAGCACACGAAGCTTAGTATTCTAGTTTTAAAAAAGTTTCAAATTAAAAATTCGATAACTTCATGGAAAAAATACTGTTTTACATTTTCAAAGATTTTTTATTTAGAAAACTTATTCACAATGATACTGAAAATCTATTTTTTCACTAATTCCTTAAAGTACGAATGTTTCACATTTAACTCATAGGAAGACTGAAAAAAGTTCATTGGCCAGCTGTTATGAAAAACGAAGAATGCGACTCCGTCATGCCACCGCTGCACCAAAAAGTGAGGCTAAGAAGGTTGAAAATGCTGGCACACATATGCCGCAACAACTCACCAGCCAAAACTCTAAGGGATTCTAAGAAGAAAAGAGGCAGACCATCATCAACTCTTCTCAATACATTAATAAATGACATGAACTCCCTCAAATTAAACATGGACTACATTGAAAAAATGGATAAAGAACGTATCGAGGAATTATTTGTTAATTGTTAACTATGATTAAGTCTAAAGACGAAAATTAATTATATATATATATATTTATATATTGTTTGGTTCCGGTGTTGACTTCCCGGTGTAAGAAAATAATTTATATTATTTTATAAATGTCTATTAACTCTCTTGAAAACTTTTCTGTGGGAACTTTCAACCTTCAAGTCTGTAGTTCGAAACTAAGAAGATGGCAACTTGCATCAGACGTCGGCAAGTACAAAATTTCCGTATGCTGCCTTCAAGAAACAAAATCTAACTTTATGGAAGAAACAATAGATGGAATCAATCTCAAATTTCTGAATCCACAAAATAAACATCATGGAATGGGATTTGCCATCAAAAAAGAGCTTGAACCCTTACTACACAGAATTTGGAAAGTCTCAGAAATTGATTTGCGTTCTAAAATTGAAAACCAAACCTGGTATCATTACCATCATCAACACCTACTCACCTCATAACCTCATCACCAAAAAAGATAAAACAAAAGCAGAAGAGTTTTACTGCAGCCTCCACAAAACTGTTAAAGAAACCAAATACAGCATCATGATTTTTATTGGAGGTGACTTTAATGCAAAAGTAGGAAAAAAGATATATCATGATGAAAAATGCTGTGGACAATATTCCAGAGGTATTCATAATGAGAATGGCTCAAAACATAAGTTTCGGTCAATTTCATGATCTCATTTTTACTAATACCCTGTTCCAACACCCTGCTAGACACATAACAACTTAGACAGGTTACAGAAAGAACAACAATAATGATATTACAAAAATATATAACGAAATAGACTATGTAATCTGCAAATATAATCAGAGAGCTATCATTAATAACTCAAGAGCCTATGGTGGAACAGAACTCAACTCTGACCCTAAAATTGTTATTTGTAAGATAAATTTCAAAAAAATGTACCCAAATTGGAAAGAGATGACAAAAAGGAACAATTCAAAAAAAGAATTCAATTATGAAATGTTTAAAGAAAAAAAAAACAGAATATAAAAACCAAATTGAACCTAAAATTAATAATACTGAAAACATCACTTGGGATTCTCTAAAAAATATAATGAAACAATCAGCTATAGAAACAGTAGGCATGAGAAAAAAGCTAAAAAAAGGATATGAATTCAACAATGAAATACAAAATTTTTCTACAATGCAAAAAGTTCAGAGATGATAAACAAACTTTTCAAGCCATGAAATTCGTCTATAGGAAAATTCCAGATAAATTATTTCTTAATGATCAAGAGAACAAACAAATTCTTAACGAAACTGAAGCTGAAATAAAAGTCAAACAATTCTACCACAACAAATTTTATAAACTACCTAACCACAACCAAAATCCAGTGTTGCAACAATCTCTCAATGACCCAATAAGTTTTAATGAAGTTAAGCTAGCTATAAGTAAACTAAATAATAATAAAGCTAAAGGTGAAGATGAGATCCCACCCGAAATGATAAAATATAGTGGAGAAAAACTAATAAAAGAAGTATCAAGAATATTAAACTTAATAGTAGAAAATAAAATTCAAAAAGATAGTTTTATTGGTAGTGGAATATTAGTCACTGTACAAAACAAGGTAAACCGAAAGGATAACTTACAAGCTTAAGACCCATCACTCTACTGAACAGTATCCTAAAAATATTATCGAACATTACTATGAATCGTATACGCAAAAAAACGGAAGAATACAACGGTTCTTATCAAAGTGGATTCAGAAATGGAAGAAACACGACAGACATAGTCTGGTCTCATAAATGGGATATAGCTAAAGCTCTGACGTACAGGGCTGAAGAGTACTATATCCTTGGTATCGACCTGAGCCAAGCCTTTGATACTGTGGACAGACCCTTTCTAATAAATGTTCTTGAAAAAATTCTGAACAATGATGAAATAATGATGATCAGAAAGCTATTAACAAACACTTGTTTGAAGGTAAGATGGAATGGCAAAAGCACACAAACCCTTTTTGAAACTAACATAGGGATCCCTCAAAGAGATGGAATCTCACCCATTCTCTTCACAATTTACTTAGAAGCAGCACTGCACACTTTCAAGTCTAAAGTAACAAACCATATAAAGCTAAATCACAGCTACACAAACCCACAACCATTGACACCAGCAAAAATGATAGGATATGCTGACGATCTAGATTTCATTGGTAGAGACAAACAGCAACTACTTAACTTAGAAAGCAAACTGAAAGATGAGTTCTCGAACTGGAACCTCAAAGTCAATACTGACAAGACAGAACTCATCAAAACATCAAAATCAGATAAGGCCTGGAAAACGAGCAAAAAACTAGGCTCCTTCCTTGATGACAAAAAAGATATTGAGAGGAGAAAACAACTTGCCTAAACTGCGATGAGTAAATTATGGAAAATATACATGAAAGGAAAAAGCTAAAAATAAGCAAAAAAGTCCGAGTGTACAATTCCTATGTTAAACCAGTTCTCACCTACAACTCTTCAGCATGGGCAGTCAACAAAAATATAGAAGCTATAATTGACGCATTCCACCGCAAACAGCTTAAGAGAGTGATCGGTATCTACTATCCCAATAGAATCAGCAACAAAGAACTAAACAAAAAAACGAATAGCATACCCCTTTCAGTTAAATTGCGGGTGCAAGATGGAGTATTTTGGGAAATATCCTAAGAAGACCTGATACGCCAGCATTCCAGGCTATGAAGCACTACTATGCCACATCAAAAAAGAAAAAATACCTAGGCAGACCTTTAACCACCCTACCACAGACATTAAAAAAAGATGTCAAATTTATCCCAAAAATGAAACTCGAAACTCAGAAGATTTCGAAACCATTTTTCTTCTTGCCCAACAGAAATGTTCCTGGAGAAGAATTGTGAAGAGAGTTACCCAAGAAAAACTCAGTCAACTATACGACTAGAGCAACTCGATGGGGATATTATTATTATTATTATTATTATTATATATATATACAACTTTTTTAAAGTTTCAAATGCCTTTAGTAAAAATTTTTAAAAACTTTGAAAAAAAAATTTTTTTTATTATGACGAGATATGATTTCGCAACTATAGTTTTTGCATTTCAAGCTTTTATTATGCTATAATATTTTTCAATTCTCATTTAATGAAACTTATAAAAAATAATCAGCATTTTCAAAACCGCGATCTCTATCTGTTCTCATGTGACATCAAGCTCGTAATGGTCACCCAGTATTCCAGGTCAAGTAATGTGACTTTCAGCAAAAACTGAAATCTAGTGTTTCAAATTTTTTCAATAATGAGTAATTTTAACTTTACAGAACAACACAGAAAATTTAAGAAAACGATTATAGTGACATGAATTTTGTAGGACTTGGACCACGTGCGTGATCTTCTATTTGGGTCATCTGTTTCTTTTTGTAATGAAGCACTTGAACTATGTATCAAGCAAATTATTATTGAATATAAGAAAAAAAATTTTAAACATTATAAATCATTATTAGATGTTGAGGTTATTATATATTCATATTTATAAGAATTAAACATGAAAAGCTTGGATCAATGAGATAAATAATTGAAAATAAAGTTTAAGATTTAATTCAAATTATCGGTTAAAAATTTAAAAATTAGCTATAATAGTTAAAATCATCACATGATTTACTTAACGCGCAATTTTCAAAAATAATTTGTTTATAAAGCGCTCAGTTTTTTTCTGAAATGTTTTGAATCAAAGAGGCTATGTCATAAATGGGTTTAAGAAGTTTGCAAGAGCTTAAAAACAGTTTTTAATGCAAAATTAATGAGATGTTTTAGATATGAAAGCTTTGGTGTGAAAATTTGAAAACAATTTTGGTTGATGCAGCTTAAAAGCAAGTGTAAGAACCTAAAAGGTGAATATGAAAAATAAAAATGAAATTATTTGAATAGACAGATTGATAACGAATCTAGGTAAATTTTAAAAAATATTGAGTTATGTTTATGAAATAATATATTTGATAATAAAGGGTCATGAGAATGATTATTCAGATTTGCAACACAGTAGCGGCCTATTTAGCAAGTCTCATTTTGGAAACTAAATTGGGGCGTTTGACTATTTCTAGAATTTTCGATTCATCGCTGATATTTGAAAAAATAATTGATGTAATATGAAGCTTTTATTAAAAACTATTATTGTCTATCTTCTTCACCAAGGAAGTGGGATAAGCAGTAAGAGTTTTCACCATCAGCATGATTTTAAAGAATATTTTAATAGTCACTCATTTCTCATAAATTTTTATTATCATTATTATTATTAATTTGTGAAGCACGCAGTTTACAAACTGGGTTTGCTGCAGAGGCGCTTGTGTAGTCCAAGGAACTACGGCGGGAGATGCTGCTATAAAGATGCGTTTTTAAACACCTGCAAACTGTTTAAAGGAAGGTGAAAGAGGCAGATCAAGTGTAAGAGAATTTCATAAATGAGGGGCAATATGCGAAAAAGAGCGATGTGAAAAGGAGTTAGAAGAGATAGGCTGATGCAGTCATAAGCCAGAGTTCGAGGACCTGAGAGACTCATGAGTTTGTTTGATAGAAAGAAGCTTTTATAAGTAAGCCGGCTGATTGAAATATAAAATATTAACGGTGAGCCACAGTAAATTGAAATGGGTTCTTTGTGCGACCGGCAACCAATGAAGGCGATCGAGGCAAGCACGAGATGAAGAATAGTAGCCGACTTGAAGAACAATTTTGGCAGCGCGATTTTGAAGAGATTGCAACTTAGAAATGAGACAGTTCGGAAGTCCACAAAAAGAGAGTTCCAATAGTCAAGCCTGGAAAGAACTAAAAAGATAGTCAAAGCAACGGCGGTGTTAAAAGGAAGGAATTTGAGTATTTGCTTGATCGCGTGGAGATGAAAGTTGGACGCTTCTATAAGCTGAGAGGCAAAGTGTGTGAAGTAGAGGCTAGGATCAAAAGTTACACCTAGTATCTTCAGTTTGGACAATACTGAAAACTCAGTGGCGTCAAAGGTGACTTCGGCAGGAAGCTTGGATTTGGAAAGAAGCATAGGACTGCCTATAAACATCACCTCGCTTTTGGTGGGATTCAACATGAGGTGATTTTTGGAAAAGTTCGGTGATGCATTCAAAAATCTTAGTGAGACTGGGTTAAGGATCAAGATAAGAGGTTTTAATACCCCTAACTGCCGCTTAATATTCTTCTGCGAAAACATGGTTTGGTGTAGCATATGAACTTTCCAACTCACAGGCTTGGCAACACTCTGGACCTTGTTATTACACCGGTTTCTCTCTCTCTCTCTCATCTCATTTCACTCTGCTAGCGAGGTTTTTGAATTTGATCATTTTCTTTCATATTGTTGTCTTAACCTCTTACGGCCTCATCTTTCCACTCATCGTGTCACTTCTCGGTCCTTTAGAAATCTTTACAGACGAAGTTGCCAGAAACGTGTCTACACCGTTGAACATATGGTACCTTGATGACGCCAATCTGGAGAGCTTTTTCGACTGTGTCAGAAAAAATCTCGACTTCATTATTCCTGCCTTGTCACGTATTGGTCTTTCCATCAACCTCGACAAATCGGAGATCATCAACATAGGTGGTACTCCTGATGAGTTCGAATTAGATGCATCAATGGCGTGTTACCCGGTGTTTGTATCACCCACCCTGCCAATTTGCAGATTTTAGGCTCACCGATACTTGAATCTGGTATTAAGAATACTCTTTCGCGGTCTATTCTTTCACAAATGTCCTCACGTCTATTTCTAATCGATTCTCATCTGGCTCTCTTTCTATTACGTAATTGTTTTTCCATACCTAAACTTTTATACATATTACGTTCTGCGCCTTTTCATGAGTCACCCGATGAATTGGGCAAAATTGACGGTATACTTCGTAAGTTTTCCGTTGATGTATGTAATGTCCACTTTGATGACACAGGCTGGCACATTGCTACATTGCCTATTCGTTTTGGAGGTTTAGTTTTACGGTCAGTTTCTGATATTTCCAAGGTTGCATATTTGGCCTCTATGCACGCTACCAAAGGTTGAGTCAAAAACATTCTTTCAAACTTTTCCGAATTTCTTTTTGACAATTCTTTGGCGGTTTGTGTGCAATCCTGGAATAAACGTAACTTTGTTTCATCTGAAACCAAATCTTCGCAACTTCAGTGGGATCAAATAAATTGTAAAATAGTTTCTGAAAACTTAAAAACGTCCCTCGACCAGCTTGTTTTCTTGCGGTTTTTCGACCCCACACTGGTGCTTTATCTTTAGGCAACCTGCTTTCAAACGATTGTCTCCGTTACGTTGTGGCTCTCCGTACTGACTCTAACGTGTGTCAAAATTTCACTTGTCGCTGTGGAGAGAAGGTTAATAAGTTTGGGCTGCATCCTCTTTCATGTGTTAAAAGCGGAGGTCGTTATCCTCGTCATTGTGCTTTAAACGACATTGTGTTTCAAGCTTAAAACGTCGCTGGCTTCAATTCAATCCTTGAGCCTTCCGGTCTCGACTTTGACGCTAGTAAAAGACCCGACGGCGCACTGTTTTTCCGTATAAAAAAGGAAAGTCTTTGACTTGGGATGTCACCTGTACGGACACGTTTTCTGCATCCCCATCTCTCAATTCGGCAGTCTCTCCAGGCTCTTCTACTCGTAATGCGGAGATTTCGAAAATCAGCAAATAAGCATTTCTTCAGCCCCGTTATTTGTTCACTCCTGTAGCGGTTGAGACTTTTGGGGTTTTTGGCCCAGTCACTAAAAGTTTCTTATTAGAACTGGGCAACAAAATGAAAGAGCGTACCTCTGTCAATCTGGAGACAAGTTGGCTTTTTCAACGCTTGTCGATTGCGATTGTCAGAGATAACTTCCTGAGCCTTAGCATGTCCTGCAAAACTGCCAAGGCACATGAAGACGCAACCATGAAGGTGGGAATCAGTTTTAGTGAATATTGCCTAAAGATTGACACAGTTTCTACAAGAATTGAAATCTGCACTTCATATTTTGTTAAAACAATACTTTTGTTGATAGTTTTTTTCAAACTTATTGTTGAATAAAGGCAAGTTTTCTTGTTAAAAAAAATTATGAAATGATTAAATGTAGAAGAAAGAAAATAAAGATGAGCTGTGAGTTTTTCTTAGAAAACTTTGGTATAATCATCGAAATTCATTTATGTCATGAAAAATTTGAATTGAAATAAAACGTTTACATCTTGTATTGAAATTGTATAAAATAACACATCAACTATTTTACAAAAAAAATATGATTACTTAATTTGAAAGTATTTATCAACACTCAATAGAAAAAAAATTATTAATGACTCACTAGACTTTAGAGAACAATTCGGAGCTTTCATTCATACTGAGCCATTCTGTTGATTTTAAAAATCTCAAAAAAATATAAATTTCAATTTAAAAGTCAAAAAGTCAAAAATTTTTTTTAAATTTAATTTTAATAATAAAATTACAATACTTTGGGAAAAAATGTTTTGAAAAAACTAAAAATTTCAAATAACAAAATAAAAATTCTATAGAAACATTTTTACTCTAGATGTCTATACTATAAATGAGTTCAAGTTTTCCAAATGGAATTAAAGAATCAATCTTAATCAATAGGAGTCAAACTTTTTCGATTATATATAATATTCATTTGATTTTTTATATAGATAAAAATTTTTGAAATAAATTAATTTACGTTTTGTTTTTCCCTATGACAAAAAACTCGCTTCGAATAAAAAACGAAAATTCAAAAAAATCGGGAAGTGTATTTTGCAAGGCTTTTAAAGCATCAAAAATTATTCAAGAATTGAATTTCAAGTCTACAAACTTGTCAAAATTTCATTTTGATTTGAAAGTTAGGTCTTTATCTTTTTACCTTTTGTATTACTTCTCGGAAAAAATATTTTTTTTAGTTTTTCCATAAAGGGAAGTTTTAACTGATTTTTTTTTTGAAAACACTTTTTTACTTTTGTTATTTTCCAATATTAGAACAAGTCTGTGTGTTTAGTGAACTTTACAATTTATCTACAAGCTTTTCAAACTCCAAATTGATTATCCCAACGAAAAGAACGTTCATAAAAGAGAAATACTTCAAATTAACTAACTTGTTTAAATTTTTTTCAACTCAAAATACTTTGAATTTTTGAAACTTTTCTTACCTGATAAGTATCCATTAATTTCAAAATATTTATATACGTGAGACTGGGAATTTTTTTGTTAATAACCTGGAAACGAGACTGGGAACGAGACGAGTGTCAATTGCTATGTTACTTCACAAAAATCTTTTAAAAAGTTTTTATTGAAAAATTTTGAAGCTAGTTTCAAATTAGTTCTAGGTCTCAAAATAGAAAAAAACAACTATTTCCTACGGAAGGGGGATGTCGGTTGAAATTAAAATCAAGTTGTTAACCTCGTAAAATACATTAAGAATACATTTTTAACTTTCAAAATAATTTTTTCCCATAAAAGAACTCTGAAATAAATAAGTTATAGATATATGAAGAGATACAAAATTTAGTTTTGATTTAAATTGAGGTCTTATAAAATAACAGTAGTTACCTACAATACAATCTGTGACAAAACACACAAAATTTCCCAAAAACATACACCTTACTGCCAGTTTGGGAATGCCTGTTTTCCTTTAAGGGACCATTGGAACAAAAGATGCTAAGATGATTTCCAAACAAACAAAGTTTAATAATCCACACAAGGCATAAGTTGCTATCAATGTGAACTTTTCCTTTAGGAAATATTTTTTTCGTTTACATTAAATACCGGATGTTTCATACACAAAGTATTATGATGAGTTTTTTATAAGGATTTTTTTTTTCAATCTTTTCAATTTTTTTTGTCTTTGTTACGTTTTTATTTAATTTTGAATATGATGTTGTTTCCTGTTATTTAAAAATCTTTTATCGTTATTATAATAGTTTTTGTGAATCTAGATAAAATACTGAAACTTATATCATAAAAAACTTGATGGTGTGATTCATTTGTGTGAAAAAATTTCATGAATAATCATAGTGCTCAGTAATTTTTTCTCATTTTTAAGCCTGTCTGCGTTAAAACGTGATAAAAAGTTACAAAAATTTATCCATATATTTATTACTTGCCCAAACTGAAAGAAAATTCAAAATACCAGCCAAAAAAAATAATATCCCATACGACAGCTTTGCCAACCTCTTCTATATAGGAGTGCAGAAGTTTTCGTAAAGAAAGTTACTAGGTTCGATCCCGCGTGGGCCGACAATTAGCACTTATTCCACACTAATTTGGCTAAAATATATTTGTAGTAAGCGCTTCGACCTTGAAAAAGCGCTTCATACTACTGTATTACATTGAATTATATAAAGTTGAAAATCGTGGTTACATCTTTGTGAAGTCTTTTGAAGGTGTATTTGCTCAGTAAACTGAAAATCTCATTCACACCCTTTTGGTCATTGTAAATTTGCATAATAATTAGATTTCTAAGATTCATTAATATTTCAAAATATCAACTAACCACATTTTTTTTATTTTGAGAACCAAACATTTTTGCTCTTCAACTTTATTCAAAGAAACATTCATCAAAAACGGCCAATTAAAAAACCTGTTAAAAAGTATTTAAAAAGTATTTTTGAAGCTAAACTTCGTCTTGTTTATTGGGAAATGAAAATTTGCTGAAAAACAATATATTACGACGCTTAGTTCTAAAATAATCGTCATTTGAAGGAAAATTTTTATGAACCGAGTGAAAAGTTTTCCCCAAAGAAATGTATAATTTATTATGCATCTTGAACAAAAAGAGTTAGACTGTGTGCCTTAGTTCACTGAAAAGTGATAGCAATTTTTGATCCTTCTAAATTAATAATTCATCAATTTTAATTAATTCTCACTCATTTTCCTAAATAATCTTCACTTATAATGAAAAATTTAAGCAAGATATCTAGAAAATTTCCGTTTAGTCAATCTCACTTTTTTGAGGGTTTGTACTGGCGTTGCCTTTTGAAAACTTGTTTATTCATATAAAAAAATTGTTTTAAATTTTCTAAAACTGTTTTCAAATTTAATAAAATTTTAAATTGAACAGTGTGCCAATAAAAACTTGATTGTAAAAACAAAGTGTTTACTAGCTTAATTCATAAACCTTTCGAAGACTAACTGACATTTTTGAGTGCTGATGTAAGTTTGCTTACGGAAAGTATGAGAAAATTATTAAATACTTTGTGTTACACTCATTAGTTGATTCAGGCTATTCTACGTCATTCAGTTGATCGAGTCTTAAAGATGGCTTCAAAATCAGAAGCAATGTTAAAATTTCATGAAGTATCGTAAAGAAACTACACTTAAATGTAAAGGAATTTATTTGCGATGGTGTTTGGCCATTATATTTGATTGGATTGATTTGATTGGATTGATTTGATTGGATTGATTTGATTGGATTGATTTGATTGGATTGATTTGATTGGATTGATTTGATTGGATTGATTTGATTGGATTGATTTGATTGGATTGATTTGATTGGATTGATTTGATAGAATTGATTTGATTGGTATGGTTTGATTGGATTGATTTGATTGATTTGATTTGATTGATTTGATTTGATTGATTTGATTTGATTGATTTGATTTGATTGATTTGATTTGATTGATTTGATTTGATTGATTTGATTTGATTGATTTGATTTGATTGATTTGATTTGATTGATTTGATTTGATTGATTTGATTTGATTGATTTGATTGATTTGATTTGATTTGATTGATTTGATTTGATTTGATTGATTTGATTTGATTTGATTGATTTGATTTGATTTGATTGATTTGATTTGATTTGATTGATTTGATTGATTTGATTGATTGATTGATTTAATTGAATTGTTTTGATTGGATTGATTTGATTGGATTGATTTGATTGGATTGATTTGATTGGATTGATTTGATAGAATTGATTTGATTGGATTGGTTTGATTGGATTGATTTGATTTGATTGATTTGATTTGATTGATTTGATTGATTTGATTTGATTGATTTGATTTGATTGATTTGATTTGATTGATTTGATTTGATTTGATTGATTTGATTTGATTTGATTGATTTGATTTGATTTGATTTGATTGATTTGATTGATTGATTGATTTGATTGAATTGTTTTGATTGGATTGATTTGATTGGATTGATTTGATTGGATTGATTTGATTGGATTGATTTGATTGGATTGATTTGATTGGATTGATTTGATTGGATTGATTTGATTGGATTGATTTGATTGGATTGATTTGATTGGATTGATTTGATTGGATTGATTTGATTGGATTGATTTGATTGGATTGATTTGATTGGATTGATTTGATTGGATTGATTTGATTGGATTGATTTGATTGGATTGATTTGATTGGATTGATTTGATTGGATTGATTTGATTGGATTGATTTGATTGGATTGATTTGATTGGATTGATTTGATTGGATTGATTTGATTGGATTGATTTGATTGGATTGATTTGATTGGATTGATTTGATTTGATTAATCAAAATTTACATACATACCCGTATGCACCAAATAAAATATTAAATTTTTTTAAAAGTAAATTCAGACGTCAAAAACAATAAAATTGCATTAATAAACCGCTTAAAAATAAAAAAAATATTACGATAAATTTTTTGAATGTAATGCGGAATGTAATGTAATGCGGTATTTATAAAGCTTTTTTCCTTATAGATCAAAGCGCTTGCTACAAATTTAATGTAACGAAAACACACTGTGGAACAGGTGCTAATTGTCGGCCCACGCGGGATTGAACCCGGTAACTTTAGCTTATTAGTCTAATCCTCAACCATTGAGCTATAGGGGCCGACGAAATAAAAAATGTCAGTGAATGGCATTCAATAAAAAGTAATTCTTAAAATATGTTTTGATCGTTCTTGGTCTTTGTGAAAAGTATTTCTAGAAATCGAAAAGGCAATGCTGCACAGAAAGTTATAAAAAAGTTGATCCCAGACCTGGAACACTCCAAAAACTCATAAAAAGATTGAACCTAAGTAAAATGATACCGCAAGTTTTCAGTAAATTAAAATCATCAATTATCGTTCAATGTTTCAATTGAAACCGCAAAACTATCACAGTAAGAAAGTCAAAACCAATTATAGATATCACATCTGTGTTAGCAGGCAGAGATGCAACAGCGACAGGCAGTGTTATGGCTAATGTTATTTCTGTATATCACTTTGGTTTCTAGCAGTGTTTGCTGGTCTTTCGATACAAAATTATTCTGTTTGTTTGAAGCTTCTCGGCTTAATCTGGACTTTTCCAGAAGTTTTCGTGACTTGAAGAAAAAAATTTATTTGATCAAAAAGTTTTATTTGTATATGTGTATTTAAGATTGATTAGACAAAAACGGAAAGTATCATCAAAATTAATGTTAGCACATTTACATTGAGGATTTGATTTGATTGAATGTTTCCATAGAAAATGTTTGAAAAGCATTCAAGATTTGAAATTAAAGATTTAGTTTCACCTCTAAAATTTGTTTTTTTTTCTCCTTTTTTAAACTCTCGATTCTATCTTCTTTTTCTTTTATGGAACTTAATGTATTGTCACGTTGTGCTTTCAATTGTTCTTGAATCCTAACAGTTCAAAACAAACAATTAAATAAATTTTTCATGGCATTACAATAAAACAATTTTATATTCAATTTTCATATTCCGCAAAACTGGAATAAAAAACTACTAACTTTTCTTTTTTTGAAAATAAATTTTTTTCGATTCAATGAACACATCAATATTTTAACTTGAAGCATTGAAACAAATCTCACTCCTCCATGGCAAGCTGTTGTCTCAAAAACCTCGAGAACCTCTCTTGAGAGGTCTTATCTTTCTTTCGTTTCAAGAACTGTCTCGATAGTATCTCACTCTTACCCATTTGCTAGGCAGAAAAAATCGGACTTTTTTTTCATGTTTATGTTCTATTTATATTTATTATATAAAATAATCCATTAACATTTTCTAAGTTTTTTATAAAAAGATTTTATAAATTCAAACTATTCAATTATCATTTAAAAAATAGTTGTTAGAAAATTTTTAAATTCACCAGTTCTTTGTAAAGAGAAAAATCATTTTTCCAGTCTTCAAACTCCTTGGTCAGTCTCAAGTTGTTTCGTTGTTGACGTTGCTCTTTTATGAAAGCATCCATTCCTTTGCATAGCCTAACATGTTGATTAGCTTTTAATTAAGTACTATTAAATCATTTTCATTTATCAAACTTTCCTAGTGATTGTTACTTTAAATTTTTTTAGTAAAACAAGGTTTTTAATATTGTTTTTTTATTCATAAAATAATACTAATATATTTCATGCATTTTGAATTAATTAATTCAATTAAAGAAATTTTTTGTTGAAAAAAAATTGCCTCGTATTTGTTTCATAATCTTTCTCTTCTTGTGGTACTCTTACTTTGTTCCAGTTTTTGGCAGAAGTTGTTTTGTAGTCGATGTCTTTAAAAATATGAAAAATGTGTTGAAAAATCTCTAATGAAACTTTAAATAAAATTTATCAACATTAATAATTTACCATCTTCTGTGTTTTTTAATGTTTCTCTTGTTTCGATACATTCCTTTAACTTCACTATAAAATTGAATATCAATTAGCCTCAAATTTAATGTATTAACAACATAAAAAAAAACAAGTGTTACAACAACAACGCCTATAACAACCATAACAAAATTGAAAACATCAACAACAAAGAGGTTTATAAGCGAAGGTTTCGTAAAAATAACTCGATGCGGTGAAGAACCTTAACATTTACGATTAAAACTGCTTGAAAACACAAAATTCTCACAATTTTATTTGAATAAAAATTAATTAGTTTTGATTGAATCAAAAGCATACATATACGCTCTTGTTGGTAGCACTTGAAGCTCGAGAAAGACTTGTCTACAACATCATACTTCTTCAAAAATTCTTCATAAGTCACTTTCAGAAGGTCTTTGGGCTTTTGTGAAAAAATATATACAGATTAAATAATATAAATACAGAAGAAAACACTGATAAATATTACGACCAATCCAAATAAAATCGACGCGAGAAATAATCTATGCATGAAGTATGGTAATAATAAAAATAATTTTTAGATAAGCAATGAATTAAAGTTATAATTTTTCAAAAACTAATAAAAAATAGAATAACTATTTTATACAATTTTATTAAAAACTCGAAATTGATAAATTATAATAAATAATTTTGAGTGAATAATAAGTTGAAAACCCAATAATTGAGTATCCACGTTCCAACCTTGATGCCTAAAACAGAGCAGGCTTTGAGTGACCGAGGGCTGGTCAAAACATGTTTTGCGTTTTTGAACCTTAAATCATGAAACTCATAAATGACACATAGAAATATACATCAAACAAACCTGTCATCGTTGAAATTAAAAAGGTTAATGTAATCTTTAGTATTCTCAAAGTTTTCTGGGTTTTTAGGCATTTTTAGTATTAAGAATAGCTTCCATTTACGGTATTCTTTCCATGAATCTCATTATTTTGGATATGTCTGAACATGTCCAGAGATAGATTTTTTAAAATCAAGCTTTTAATTATGAAAAGAAAAAATTTCATTTTTTACAAATTTGTTGAATTAAAATTTTTGTAAAAAAATTATTTTGAATATTCATTTCAGGTACTTTTTCGAGGTTTTTATTTGTATCATAACAAACAATTTAATATCGTATTTCTTCGTTTTACTTTCTATTTGAACATTTAACGCAGTTGAAAATGGGGAAAGGTTATAATAACTATATGTGTAAAAAGTTTTTTCATCCAGGAAATAAAGACAATATAAAACGGGTATAAACTTCGTTATATTATTTTTAAACTAATTTTTTAATTTTTAGTCATTCAACTTGTATAATTAATGAAAACACGAAAAGATTTTTTAAATTGTTAATTATTTTTCAAATTTTAAAATAAAATTTTTTCTACTAATAATTTTTATAACAAACCTTCAGTTTATTTCATATCTTCGAAATTTCTCTAGTGCTAAAAGATTAACATACAAAATCTTTTCTCAATTCTCAAAAGGTATGGATGGCTCAGCAAAAAACAGAATTTGAGCAAAAAAAGCAGGAGGAACTGATGAACCAGTACAAGAGAGAGCAGGAAGTTGTCTCACAAAGGTCATCATTTTTAACTCAATTTTTTAAAAATTTTTTATGTTTAGTTAACTTTCTTCAGTTTATTATTAATATATCTATTATAATATATCATGCCACAATTCAAGCACTAGACAACCTTTTGTATATGATTAATATTGAACAGAGAGTTTTGAAAAATTTAGTGTCTTAATTTGAAGTTATGAGGTATATAGTCTGATAAAGAGTTGAGGAAAAGTTAAAATATGAATAATTTTTTTAATTAATTAACTTTATTAGGTATGTTCAATATTCATAATAAATGAAATGAAAATAAGTAGTTTAAAAACATTAATAAAAAAATTGATACTATCAACAACATTATCATCTATAGTATAAACTCAAACTAGGTTTGAAACATAATCACAAACTTAAGGATCACATACCATAATTTACTACCATATATCATGAAAAAATAGACTTTGAATCAATCAACAACAACATAAAACCAACTGAAACTCTCAAAAATCACCCAACAGAATCTTATTAGGAGATGAGAAAGCCAAGGTGGGCTTAAGTTTTATGTATGACCCTCCTCCAGGAGCTGTGGACAAATCTGAAGAGAACAATGATGACAAGGAGTACAAGTTTGAGTGGCAGAGAAAGTACAATGCACCTCGAGAAGCTTACGCCAAGGATGATCAGACCATTGTCGACCAGCCCTTCGGTATCGAGGTGGGTGTTTCATCGTTTTTTTGCATTATGGCTCATTTGACAAGTCTTGTTTTAGTGATCGAAAAATGTATTTGGTTTATTGACAGGTATATTATTTATTTTTATGTTCATATTATTGTTTAAAGAGTGTTTATTTTTTTTATTGAAATATCTATTTTCTATTAATTTCCTCTTTTTGCTTTAAATTTTGATGTCAGAATTCTCTTATATGCCTAAAAATCATATGTTTAACTCAGGTTCCAAGAGTTCATAAACACAACACTGCCCATGATATCATTATTAGTGATTATGTTGTTTTAATAATTGATGTTATATGTTGAATATTACTTGCTTCATCTTTCAACTACACTCAGGTGCGTAATGTGAGGTGTATGAAATGCCGCAAATGGGGCCACATGCACACAGACAGCATCTGCCCCCTCTATAATGTTGCTTGCACCATGGAGCCTCCACTGCGTTAGTGTTTTTTGTAGTAGTTATTGTTGTGGTAGTAGTAGTAGTAGTTGGCAATGTGGTATTAGTAGTAGAAGCTTGGTTAACATTTTTACAACTTTATATACTAAAACACACGTTTCAAATAATATAGAATAGTTTTATTACTTATACTAAAATTTTCCAGCTGGTTCATCAGTGGTTAAAAATAAAGATGAAGAGGAAGAAGATGACATGGCTGCCTTCATGAAGAATTTGACGTCAGCCCAAAAAGAAAAGCTCTTCAAGTTGGTTCTTGTTAATTGTAATGCTCAATACATTGAAAATCTTTAATGTTTTATACGTTATTTATTCCTTGTATTCTTCTATGATATAAATTTGTATTATTATTTTAAACTGGCATAAATTTCATTTATTAAAATCAAAGTTGACTTCCAATTTACCGAAAATCAATAGTTTAAACGAATTTCACGGGGATTTTTTTATTTTTCGGTTTATGTTTACACCAAAATTATTCTGAATCAGTAATTTCGATAAAATATTCAAATGAATGCAAAACCTTAAAAATTGAAAATTCAATCTTTTTTCAAAAGTTTATTTCTACAAAGTAATAAGTATTTAAAGTTCAAAGTTGGAAAACGCTTTTGAAAAAAAAGGTAATATTTTTTGTCGAGAAGTTAGATTGTTTGTCGCCATCTATCATCAACAAAATATTTCGAAATTGTTAATTTTGTAGATTGAAGCAAAAATTTTAGGTAATCCTTGTTAACTTATTTAAAAAAATGTTTACATTTCAATATAGGATTTTCAATGATTTCACATAAAATTCAGATTACCCGTTTAGCTTTTTCTTAAAACTTTTGTTGTATAGTCTTAAGTTCCTTAAACGTTTCTATACAATTTTTACTTCAGAATTTCTAAAAAAGTTAATCTCGATTCATAATCATGGCTCACATATACTGTTATATCAGTGCAAAAATCCAGATAACCCGAGGGCTTTATTCAATATTATTTATGATTTTCGGTTCAAACTTCAACTAATACGTTTATCGTTTCATTAATTATTTTCATTCTTATATAAATTAGTGTTTTTTATATAAATTATTTTATTCATATTTAAATTTAAAATATTTTTCTGAAAGTAATAATTTGAAAAATTTTTATAGAATTTATTAATTAGTTTCTACATTTTTCAATTTCACTTTTCATTATAATTCAAAATGCAGGAAGTTAAAGGAAAAGTCTGAAAATAAAAAAAGTTAGTAATTTAAATTGTACATGCTCGTATGAATTAGAAAAGAAATGGAAGTAATTCTTAATGACAATGATTTAATGTTCGTATTAAATAGAAGAGAGTCTTGAAGTTCAAATCACTATCATCAGACATAGCTGTTTTGATTTTGATGTAACAATTAAATGTAAATTTTTTTAGTACATACTCAGATTTAATATAATTACATAAATAAAATTTCATACGCGAATAGTTGTTCACAGCTAGTACCTTATATGAAACTGCACATTTCAACAGAAAGTCACAAACACAAGAAAGATAAAGACTCCAAAAAAAAGAAAAGACACGAAACTGCGAGTGAAAGCGAAGATAGCGTTAAAAAGATGAATAGACACCACAAAAGGAGAGAAAGAGAGAAGGAAGGAAAGAGAAGAAGACTTAGTAGCAGTGATGATGAAGGATTTGATGATGGAAAAAAGAAGAAACATGAACACAGTAGCAAATCAAAGAAGGACGAACGTTAAAGATACATCATAATTATTTATTTGTTTATTTTTATTTCACTTTTTATATATTACTGTTTTATGTTTTTGTGCTTCAATTCCAGTTTTTATTCATTGTTCATGAAAAAATAAAGAAGTTTTTGAAAATACTTCTTGCAGTAAGATAGAATTTTATATCTAGTTTGTAAAAAATGAAACAGCTATTATTTTTATGGGGCATTAGTGAATGCTGCAAAAAAGGTTTTATAGTGGTTCATTAATAAATAAACAAGCTCTTCTAATGATGTCATAAGCACGAAAATGCCAATCGTATGGGCTATTAATTAAAATATCGATATCTAGCTTTTACATCTTAGCGTTTGAGCCATTCAAAGGTAAAACAGCGTAAGAACCATAAATTCATTTTCCTAGTACTCTTTCGCTTTGGCACGTAACAATGATTGAAAAATTACATAACCAAATAGAATATGAATTGAAAATGAAAATTATTTATTAATACGCTTTTATATTGAAGTTTTTAGCAAATGTCTTTTGGATGCTTCAGTTCAAATCAATTTGAATGAAATATTATCCTCAATACAGTTACAAAATCAAACATTGAAACAATCGATACACTACGACCATGTGACATTAGAAGCATAGATGATACGCACAATAACTTTAAACAAGATGAAAACCTTCAAAAATGAAAATAGAAAGTGAATAATGTTAAAAAGTTGTGATGATGATGAAAATTATGATAAACGACCAAACGTGAGAGGTGTGGGATCAAGACTTGATGACGCCATGATAAATCATCTTGGCATTTAAACTCTAGGTTGTTGGTAGGCTACATTATGCGCATTATATTCACCCAGCTCCAGAGTCAGCGAGGCTAATGTGGATATTTCAAACGATGATTTTTTGAGGTTTTGATAGTGTTTGAAACTCATTTGAAAATTTAAAATTAAAAGATATTTGAAAGTTAATTTAAATGTTAACTACTTATTTTGCTGAAGGCTTTATAGAGCTTAAATTCAGACTGAATATGAAATTCAAAAAAGCAATTGTATTTTCCATGATGGAAAAATTTCATTTTTGAAAAAAAATTACTCAGATCAAATTTTTTAAGCTCAGATTTTATTCGAAAAAGTTTTAGTAGTAAAAAAATAGTTTAAAAATATTTATTTCGTTGAACTGACGCGTGAAATACTGGACTACATTTTACAAAACGCTTAAAAAAATATACTACGTCTCATTCTTGAATATCACTCGAATGCATTTTCAGTTTTTATATTAAATTGTTTTCTTCTTTGTTTTTAAGCCATGAAAAGTAAAAATGAAATTCTAATTCAAACAAAGAGAAGATGTTTTAAAACTTTTAGAATTGTCAACATGTCAAACCTTATGGATTTTATAATTACTCCTTATGGGAAAACAATCAGGCTTTTGTGAAACATACGAGGGTGCTTTTTATTCATTAGCTTTTAAAAAGCAAATAAAAATAATATATGATTACTCAAAAGCTATTTATGCTTGGCATGATTGATAGTTAAAACTAAGTCCTTGTACAAATATTCAAACAAAACAAATTTACTGAAAAGCAACACTAGCTCAATGAAAAATTATTAAAAACAAAATAAAAGTTAAGTTCAAAAATGGTTCTTAAAGTAAAAAATCAGAAATCTTGCATGCACCAAACGGACCTTACCCTAGTGAGCTCCGTAAATAATTAAAGCATGAAACATAGAGCCATCTTTTATTTGCTTTTTAAAGCTTTTTCATACACCTATTCAAAAAAAGAAAACATGGATCTTAAGGCTTATGATGGAAGAGTTAGTACCGGAATTTATAAATACTTTATGTACGCTAACTACATTGATTGAAATTTGTAATTCTATGAGTGTAGCACTATCGATAACAAAATAATCTGAAAAGAAGTCTTTGATATTTATTAAAGAATTTCATACAATTCGTTTTTTATAATATGAAATATATCTTTACGCTGAAAAAAATTTTCTGTTGCTCTTTATTTTAGATAGATCCAAACTTTTATTGTTGTTTTGAATTCTTCAAGCAAGTCATAAATTCAAAAATTTTGACTTATAACGTAAAGCTTCGTACACTATAAAAAAAATCTCCAATATTCAAAAACTTTTTTAGATTTTTTTATCACAACCATAAATTTTATTATCATAATAATATAACAATTATAATATTTATGCTACTATGTCAAAGACTGCTTTAAAATGGACGTAACTTCTTTATTATGAAGCTCACTATTATATTTCCTTTTTAGTTAATATTTCTCCCCATAATAACCCTGCTGGTAACAAAATTTTTCAACACTTATAGTCTTTACTATAAAGTACGAAGCTTTTCGTTAGCAGTTTAACATTTTCAAATACCTTTTATCAACCTTCTATTATTATCATTTTTTTACTAAGTAGAAACAATGTATCTCCATATAAAGAAAAGTATTGCCCTAAAAGCCTTTTTTTTATTTAATCTTCATAATAACAACCGTGATCTTATAGTAATCTCATATTCTATTATGAAAATCTAATAACATTTTATCAACTTTATCTCAATATTCGTAGTATTGAAATTTCAATATTTTTGCAGAATTTTTCATATTTTAAACCCCATATTGAACAGTATTGCATTGAAACAATAAACTTCATGTTGATAGGCTGGACACCCATATATCATTGCCGATTGATTCCTCCGCCTCCCCCTCAACTCAAAGCTCACATGCCATTTCATTAGAGATGTGTATATATGCTGCTTCTCTTACAGACTGATGTCTAGTGGTTTTTCCATCTGTGTTATCAATTTAAATAAATAAACAGTTGGGGTAGTTATTAATAAAAAATAATTATCATCATGGAGGAAATTCAGTTTAAATATAATAGTTAATGGTGAAAAACTTTCAATAATTATCATAAAAAGAAGAGGTGTGGTACCCAAACATAATAAAATATAATGGAACTTTAAAAAAAGTAAAAAGAAAAGTATTTTAAAATATATTTGAAACACATTTAATATGAGAAATATATTAATTTAAATACGAATTTTTCAAACTAGCATTTTTATAATTAAATTTTATATAAAATAGATATGAATTAAATTAGATATAAAATGTTTATAAAAATAAGAATATATGAAGAAAAAGATTGGAAATTTTTCCAGCGGTTTCATTTCAACTAAATTTCAATAGAATAATGCATTAAAAACTTTTATTTGCAAGTGAAAAATCCTTATTGTTAGCGTTTATAAAGAGGTTTGAGTCTTGAATGTTTGATTTTCTTGGAGCTTTTCGTCTTTTTAAATAGTTAAATTGAATTTTTTTATAACTATTTGAAGTTTTATAGAAATAAGTTAGCTTAGAAAACGTAAAAAACTAAAATGTGAAAAAAAATTGAAAAATTTGACATTACTTTATATTTATATTTTTTCATTTTAATTTGAAAATGGTGGTTTTCGATAATTTCGCTTTAAAACAAAATCTTTAACTCTATCATTTTCTAAAAATTTAAAATGTTCACAATTTACACACTCAATCTAATCCGCAAAACATTGTGAAGTTCAATCAACTCTGAACACAGGGTTTTTAAGTTGAATATCAACACTAATAGTTTCTTAACCCCACGTTTACTAATGGAAAAATCATCATATTGGGAAACCTCTCAAAACTAATTAGCAACAAAAGAAGCATACACTTTCAATAAACTAAATGAGTATATTGCCTGATTGCACCCCTTTTCATAATAGCTTGAATCTTAATTAACAAAGCTCTCTCCCAAAAGCTTGATGGGTCCTTAACCAATTAAAATCCTCCAATTTCTCAAATTTATATAAAGTAATCAAGTTGTTGTTTTATTGAATGGTTTCAATTGTATGAGATAAAATTTATTTGCTTGTAAACCGTACAACATCAAGTTTTAACTTTTAAAGTTGTATCTATAAGCATAGAAATAAACAAATAATTTGCATTGTTTCCTCAAGATACATTTTTGTTAATCACTTACAATCCATCAAAAAACCCATAAAAACTGATACTTCTCTCATAAAAACAATCCCACTCTTCGCCTGCGATCCAGTGATTTCTCAAAGCATTCCATTGATTTTACACTAATGAGTATTATCGCCATCTTCAATACTAACAAAACACGATTCATATTTTTAACAGCTCCTAGTTTTGCACTAGTATATAAGTTGCTAAATGGCTTGGTAATACTAGAGAACATATTAATAACTAGAAGATGATAAAAAATTAGGAAAAAAAACATAAAACAAAAAGTACTTGAAAAAACTTAATCTTATTAGATTAAACTACTTTACATAACCAAGTTGCTAGGGTTGGCAGTAGTAGGCTTGAAATATAATAATAGAAATTAGATTAATTGGAATAAGTTTGAAAAATAAATAGATAGACCCAAGTAATTCCTAAATGATAAAATTTTCTGCAGCTTTGAATATTAAACCAAGCACCTTAGTTCTTATTATATAAAACAATACTGTTTGGAACTATGAAATTTTGAGCATGAATTAATAACAGCACTAATATTAGCAATTTATATAGCGCCAAGCAGCTGAGGGTTTTTGGCACTATATAAATTAACAAGTATATTTAAAAACACAATTAATTTATATTAAGTACAAAGCTTTTTGTTTATATATACATTTTTTTTATATTATTCTTGTTATTATTAATTTATGTTTGAAGTTTTAAAATCACCCAGAGTTTTGAATGGAAAATTAAAATCAATATTTCATTTGAATATATTTTAAAAAATAATTTTTTTAAGTTTCAAGAAGATTCCAGAAATGCACTCCAATGTTTCATTTGTTTTACAGTTAATTTTAAAAAATTCTAAAATAATGTCGTCATTTAAAAAGTAGAAACAGCAAATAATATTATAGATTGTGAATAAATGCTGGAGATATGAAACAGGTAGAACACAATCAATCGCGTTTGGAGTTATAAAAAATAATAGCTAGTCAGTTATACAAGAAGAAACTTAGCAGTATTAGGGTTGGTACAAAATCCTTTTAAACCACAGTTTTTGAATTTTGAACAAATTTTTTTGAGTTTATTCTGAATTGAAACTAGAGTTTAAAAGTTGGTTTTGTAAATTTTTAGTAGTCAATACAAGTTCATATAAAATGGTTTATTTCAAAAAACAAACTAAATAAATATTATATTTAATAAACAATAGGAACTACACAATCTCATACTTCAAGTGAACACTTTAGCTTAGGAAACCCCATTAAAAAGCACTTCATGGAAAAAATGAAATAAATGAGAATGAAAAGAACTGAAGAAAAAGATCCAGATTTGCTTGAAAAATATCGTTTGAGAATACAAGTTGAATGAATATATAACTAGCTTTAATAACTCAATTTAATTTTAATTAATTTTTCATTGATTTTCATTCTCAACTAATATATAGTTATCTACGTTTTCTATTTCACCGTCCTCCATTTTTGAGTATACATCAAGTATCAGCAATTACTAGTAAGGCCTTATGACAAGATCACACACCAAACGCAATAAAAAATTATGCCTGTTTAAGAATTAGTACATGAGTTTCATAGATTTTTTTAAAAATCAAAGTATTTTTGATCAAAATTTGTTTGGGAATTTCTTTTTAATTTTAGAAAGTTTTTAAACATTCAGCTTTGGCAACAAAATAGATGTAATTTTGAATAAGTTCAGCCTTATCATAACACAAGAACATCGGATGCAACTATGTTTATATAATTGTCACATTGATGATTAGAGTTATGGAGCATCAAGATTGCTAAATAGTTTGGAGTGAATTATATTCAATTTTTATGAGTTCAAAGTCATTTATTTTCGTTTTTAAAACAAATATGTTTTTAACCGACGTAAAATTTTTCAACACCCCAATAATGATTATTAATCAGTTTGTGAACATCATAGATCACCGAATATAGACTCTAGAGGAATCTGAATAAAATATATGAAAAATGGAAAAACCTTCTCCATAAAAAAATAAAAAACTATCGAACCATTATGAAGTTTTAAATAAATTCAATATATTTATGGAAATAGGCAAGTGAAAAGTTAAATTTATATTCATGTTTTAATATTTAAGTTATGAATAGATAAATTGTTTTTTTTTATAGATTTATTGAATGCGAAACATCATTAACAAGTGAAGTTTTTTTTTCGAAGTCTGTTATCTGTACCTTTTGTTTTTACCACTCTAAAAATATTATTTTCCAGAAAAAACCAAAGTTTTTGTAGCATGACAAATGTTCCAAATGTATTTAACAAATAAAAACTCAAACTTATTTTTCCAACATTTTTCTAAGCCCTGTTTACCGATCTCATTAGAAACCCAGTCTTCATGTTTTTTTGCGTGGTCTGAAACAATTTTCTATTAAATTTAATAGTGTTATTAAAGTTGAACATTTTTCGAAACAGTTTTTTGGAGAAATTGGAGTTTCTTTGAAATTGAAGACGTTTCATGGAATTATACACTACATGAATAAATAAAACGTGTCCTAAACTTGAAAACAAAGAAGGAAGGAGAGAAAAATTGAGTGATGCCTGAAACAAAAAATAAGAAAAACCAACTAAAAGTGACCACTAAGTTTGTGGAAATGATAATAAAATATAGGAAATTTATACATACTGGAAATAATAAAATATAAGAGCAACAGTAATAGAAAAAATCAATGCTCACAAGTTACTTTAAAAAAAATTTTTTTTTGAATATTGAAAAAGCTTAAGCTTAATTAATCGTAGCAGAACATAAATAAACGTTGAAAAACAAAGTATGTAGAGTTATATTAATATTGACAATAAAAAAACAAATGCTCATTATTGAAATAGAATAGGAAGTAAGATAGGGAAGAGGAAGGGGGGAAGAGAAGAGAGAGCAGTCTTTCCTTGTGATCCTACTTCTATATAGAACGCAGCCAAACAATGAAAAAAGTCGTTTGAAATATTCAAAATATAAAGTAATATAAATAGCGTATTTTAGGCAAATTTTTTGTCAATTCACTTTGAGAAAGAGAACGATTTAGTATAATTTTACCTTGAATTTGTTAATTTTTTCACTTGAATTTTAAACGCTTTATTTAGGCTAATTTTTGTTTGAATATTTTGAAGAGTTCGAAAGATATTTTCGTGTTTTTATTTATAGGATTAAATGAAAGTAGTAAAATGTTTCCAAACATGCACAAAGATGGCCTCAAAAATGAATCTGAAACCTCCCAATCCTCTTTTCTCCTTCCAACTTCTTCCTCAAAAAGTCTGACCCTCCTCTCGTCACAAACTCCCACATCTACCTGCTATTTGAACATTCCCCAATCGGACCATTCTGCATCATACTCTAACAACCACAAAAAAAAATCATTCTCAGGAGAAATATTTCCAGGTAGAAGACATTCAGTCGAGAAAGCTGTAGAAACATTCATAAAAGTATCAAGCTCCAACCGCTTAGACGTACCATCTTTCGGCACCCCTTACTCCAGAAGAGCCTCCTTACAGGTTGAATCTCCATGCAGATCAATCAACAACTCCCGCATCCTCTCGTCGGGTCTTGGCTCAAATCGGAGATCTAGTCCAACCAGTCTCAGTGTTTTGGGTCGGGCTTTCAAGCGCAATGAAACTGTGGAAAGCACTTGGGATAAACGAAGATTAAGTTACGTGACTGCATTCACTCCCTACCACACTTCTCGACATTTTAACGCCAGGGATGTCATTTTCGACATTGGAGCTGATTATATGAAGGTGTGAATTCTACTAGAATAATCTTTTGAAAAATTTTAAAATAATGTTTTATTATAAAGAATTTGATAAATAAAACTTTTTCGATATAAAAACAGATAAAACAAACACATGAGAACAAATTCACAATAATGTAAGCAATATTCCATCATTCTTGTGATTGCCATTGCATTTGATAAATGGTCTAGTAGACTCAAAAGTTTTTAGTGCTTCAATTAAAACTTTCAGAATTCAAACAATCTTCCACGAACAAATGAGATTATAGATACATAGGTATTTTTATATTATTATGTACATAATTGTTGAAAAACATTTATTTATTACAGAAAAATTCTTCTGTTGTGGAAAAGTTTCAGATTTCTCATTGGCTCATGTCCAACATTTTATTTGCGTCGCATTCATTCTGAAAAAAATTTTTTAGTAAATTTTCAAAATTTATAAAATATAAGAATCTCAAAAGAAAAGTATAAAATTTATAAAATATAAGAATCTCAAGCTAGAGAGAACTCATTCACCTAAGTTTCAACATGACAAAGTTTCGTCGAAATATTTTGAAAACATTACTACTCTTCAAAAATGCTTACAGATTTATCAGTAAAACTTAATTTTTTAATGCATTTTCTTCCAAAAAACAAATAAATCCAGAAAAATGAATCTTTCTAATTTTGATAAGCTACTGGATATAATATAATCTCGGTTACAATAGGGATGGTTTTGGGTATAAAATGCTATAACATCCTAAACAAGCGAAGATGAAAATTTTTTTGTTCACACATCAAATTAATCTAGATATTAAATTTCAAATATATCAAAAATTTCTGTAAAGATATTTGTATTTAAATATGGTTTTATGTTTGAATAAACTGGGGCTGTTATTTGCATTAAATCCATTTGCAAAGACATCATTCGCTGCAATCCTATTAAAAATACATAAAAATCAATAGAAATTTGAAAACATCTTTAATTTTTTTTAGTTTATTGAACGAATTTAAATTTTTTAAAAAAACCTTTACAGAGAATAAAAATGTGTATTTATTGCGCATTGGGGATTTTAGCTGTATACGGTTCTCTCCATACGTTTTTTGGAGATTTATCTATTAGAAAATTTCAATGAATATAATTTTACACTATTTAAATTACTTTCTATCCAAACTTTCAAGTTGTTTTATGGTTTTTGTATCGAGAAGGTTCTTTATTGAAGTGTACTTTAACTCGTTCACGATATTAATTTAATTATAAATACACGTTTCAAATAAGCAAATGAGAAAAAAACTTTCTTTAAAAAAATATTCTTATTAAAAACTCTTAATAGTTCAAAAAAATTCAAACATGCTGTCACTAAAGCGTAAAATGACAATTTAAACGTTAAAATAAATCAGTTAGAAAAACTTTGGATTTTTGGAAAATTTTTAAAAATATTTTCAAAAACTACACGTGCTGGTAACAGATTGCTGTTTTTCAAACAGCATTGAGTTTCTAAATTTCTTGTTCTTTTGGTGAGTTTCAAAACTTGAAAATGTTATGAATGATTTTGTACCTTGAAACTCTGCTTGAAATACTAAAAAGCATTGGAAAGCATGGAGTTTAAATTAAAATTGTTGGCTGAAAGACTCGGAAATGTAAAGAAATTTATGGAAAAAAAGGGGTTTAATCTAATTTAATGGGCCCACAACGATATAAGTTTGTTTTCAAGGCAATTCAAAAAAAAGTCAAAATTTATACAAAACCTTTTGATCTTTCTATTTTGCTTTTGGAAAATGTAGAATTACTCTTAAAAATTGTATAGTTTTTTGTTATTTTTTTGCACTGGTTCATTAATGCAGATTATTAAAGACCTCATTTTGAATCTCTTCATCATATTTTTATATATTTCATAATTTTTTGAATAATTTACTTGTTTGTTTAATCAAAAATTTCATAGCTTCTTTCAAAATAATCACGACTTTGTCAAAAAGCAGCCGACTGAACTGAAAGTAGTCTTAACAGCTTTTTAATTCTTTCCCATATTCCGAGTACATGTCATAAAAACAACAATTCACCAAATATTTTCACTTCAAATACAAAAATACAGTTTATAAGATAACAAAACTAAAAATTATTTCTAAAATTATCTTTATAGCACGTGATGAAGGTTATTGAAAATAGCCTCGAGAAATGCTTGGGCCATGTTTATTGTAGCCTTGATCTTGAAGAACCTTAAATATTGGAAAAAAAATATTTTTTTTTTCACATTTATTCTGTATATTGGAAACTTGAAATTTTATTTTTTTTTCGATTTTTCAAAAGATGTTTGAACAAACGTATATTGACGTTTGGAATTAAATTCAAGCAATCAATAATGCTTGAAATGAATGTGAATACGAAAATCCTTTCGAAAGAGCATAAAAGGCTTTTTACGACAAAAGTATGTAAAACAAAAAAATTTAAATACGCTCTACTCTTTTCATAACTTTACGTTACAATAAAAATAGCTTAGATTGTTATTGATAGGTCCAAAACCAAAAAAGATCTCGATACTTTTTTAGAATTTTAAAAGCATGAAATTCAACTAAGTTAAAATCTTTTGGAAAACTATGACTGACACATGGCTGGACCCATAGTTATAATCTCTTCAAGTTGATCATAAAACATAGCATCAGCCATCTAATTTATCAAATTTGTTGTCTCGAAGCTTCAGTGTGTTCTATCAATATTGTTATTTTGCGAAAAAACAAGTTTCATCATTGAAAATGAGAATAAGCCCCATCGTTACAAAAATATTTTTTTCAATGTTAACTTTATTCATTTTACATGAAAATAGAAGCTATCAGTATTAAATGTGGAGCTTTGAAAATGGTTATAATGAAAATTAATTCCACAGCATCAAATTCATTTGCACTAAGTTGCTGGAGCATTTTCATCTCAATCAAATGATTAAATATGAAAAAGAAGCTACAGGTAGAAGCAAATAAAATTATCAATATTTTTTGTTTTGTAATAATAATAATAATAATAATAATAATAATACAAATTCTTATCTTATAAATTCTTATAACTTAAAAAGTTATCATGAAGCTAAAATATAAATATAGTGTTGGAACTACCAAGTTTAACATTTAAACAATGAGCCAGACAATATCCCTCACTGAAGAATATGGCTCAAAAGAATTGCTACTGAAGGTCTGAGCATGAAGTATAATAGAAAATAATAAGTTATTTCAATATTTTGTATAAAGTTTTTTCTAATAAGAATTAATAAATCATTAGGTGTTCAAAAAAAAGTTAAAATTGCTGTTTTCTCATTTTTATGCCTATTTATTAACTGTAGATAAAAAACTCATATCTACATGCCAAACTTTGGTGGCCAAATTTTCAAATGAAAAAGGTTATTTTTGACAAAGAATTTGGATATTGTGAATATTATGTTTCTGGATATAGTTTGAAAAAGGCTGAAAGATAGTTTCATGGATTAGATAAAGCTTCTTTATTGAACGAACATAAAAAATCGTTTTATCATTTAGTGGCAATAACAATTAGAAATGTAAAAACAAACGGTTGACTGTGACATATAAATTAGCGAATGAGAGTTATTGCTGGGTAGAGATAAGCTGAAGGACACCCTGTGATAACATACAGCGTGAAAGATTTATGACAAAGAATTTGTCTACACTGAGTTTATGATATTTGGATAATTTAAATTAAAATTTAATGATTTAAAAAAATAGTTCCTGAGACAAGAAAAGACTAGGGGATCGACTGGCAAGCATAGAGTGATTGTCGTTTTTAAAAGTGTTCCGTAACATGCTGTCAATCTGCTGTGACCTTTAAAAACTTCCAACATTTCTAGTTCAATTTCCATTTTTTTTTTCTTGAAAACTTCATTTTTCGTTTAAAAAATAACAAAGTTGTCTTTCGACGTTTTACAATTTTCCATTTGTTTTTTGAATTATTTCTAGATTTAATGCTTTTTCGAACGTAAAATTTTTCACTTGATAAAAGGACTATTTCAAAAATATTTGAAAATACTTTAGAAAAATTTGTTAAAGAGAATAAAAAATAATGCATAGGTGCATTTATAAAGAATGTAAAATGTTGAAATCTTCAAACGAGGCTTATGGTTGTTTTTATGTTATTTTTTACAACAAAAATATTTAATTTGAAATAAAAAAATTTCGATATTCTTCAGAATACAGTATTCTTCAATAATTAGAACAAAAGTTCGTTATTGAATGACATCTATACTAAGTGTTGTCAGCTTGACAATTTAAGCATGACAAGCGCACTGTTTCATTGGAGAATATGTTTTAAATGGATTCAATGAATAATTATAAAAACATTGAATAGCCTGTTAATTAAATCAATTTGTGAGTGCAATTGTTTTAAAAATAATCTTTTTCATTATTTTGTAGTAGTAAAAATTCTGACAAAACTACAAAAAAGCTGTGAATAAATTGACAAACGCCAAGATGTTAATATGTGAAATATGATTAAATTTATTTTTTGCCTAGAGTCAAAATAGATTTTAGAATTTCATTTCATAAAAGTAATTAATGTTTTTTTGATTTGATAAAAAAATTTAAAAAAATTTTTTTAGAGAATATTTAAAACCTAAAAATTACAATGACCAAATAAAAAGATAGAAAATTCTGCTGATCAAGATCATAAAAGTGAAAAAAAATTAAAAAACATGAAACCACACAAAAACCCAGGTATTATCATAAAAAAGCAAAAATATAAAACGAGTTAAAACTAATATATTCAAATTGTTTCGATTTCACGACGCTTTCAGTAATGGGATTCTGTAGAGGCGATCTCTTAAAAAACATGAAAGCATTTCAAAAACAACCCGAAAACAACAAAAACCCTTAATGGAAATGAATCTATGCATACAATGTACAGATTAAATTATGAACACTCATCTTGAGGTAAGTTCCTATCATTTAAATAATTGTTCAGTTCTTTTCATTAGTTCTAATTCTGATTCTATTATTGTCATAGATTTTTACCAGCACTTTTGCTTTCAGTTTTTACGTTTCTTCTATGAATATTAATGAGATACTGCGTTTAATATTGAAGACTATTGTTATAATGAATTTTATTTAGCAGTTTGCACTTGGGTTTGCTGAAAGGTGCTTGGAACGATGGAGATTCAAGTGGTAGGAGAAACTTAGCTAATTTTATAGAAAAAAAATTTTTAAATCGAAAGTATTAAAAAATTTTTATTATTGGAATAAAACTGTATTTTTACAAGCTTAGAATTACCATAAAATATTAGTTCAAACTTGGTAGAATTTATTTATAGTTTATTCCTAGTTTTTTTTAATAAATTGGGTATGTTTTTCTACTGTTCAAAAAATGTTGTAAAATATGTGAATAAAAGGCATGAAATTTTCTTGAAGCATAAGTTAGATGAGTTATTAAGGGAAAAAGAGAGCGAAGGTTGAAAATGAACTTTTACTAATAAACAAAATGAAACAAGGGTTATGTTAAAACTTGATGCGGGTGTTAACAAAGTCTTCACCAAATAAATTTTGAGTTATCGTCTTTTGCAATGCTTGTAAGTCTTGGGTACTAAATTATTCTATGGATGTATATATATATATATATTTTTAGTAATTTTATTAGCAAAGAAAAAAAACCAAATTATTCTATGGATGTCTATGTATAGATGTATTACTATTTAAAAATAAAATGATTAAGTGTTTATATTTTAAATTCAAAAATATAAGAATATTTAATTTTCCAAATTGTGAAGTGAATAATTGTTGAAAAGAATTTCAAAATCACATCTCACAACTTGGAGCAATGGATTTGTATGAATAATAAATTAGCTTTTTAATAAAACATTAATTTTTACTTTGAAATTTATCCTGATCAAACCCTTCCATGAATAATTTAGTTATATTTTTTCATAAATAAGCTTGTATTATTTTGTTTTCTCCTCCTACTAATCCCTCATCTATAGCACCACTCAACTACATTGCTTCTCTCCCTTTACTGACCACCTTCGCACTTGGTTTCCCTGTTTCAAACCTTCTTCTGCTGAATGTTTGATTGTTTTTCTCGATTTAGTTTTGGTACTTTCATATCCATCTAAGATAACACATCGCCACTAGCAAACACATATTCAGCGCAGCTCTCAAAATGCAATTTTCTCAAGTGACCTTCGGCAACACTGAAAAAGTTTTGAACTCAAATTCTAAATGCTACTTTTAATCAAAATCTCACTTTTTTTACACCGTCTTTCAAATAATTGTTATTCTACTCCACACAGCCATTAACCTCATAGATGCACTTGCAAACGTGGTTCTTATAATTTTTTTTTTTTATCACTCAAATTTTGACTCACTTTCCAATAACACAGCCTCTTCATGTTACGTCATTAAGCCCCGTGCTAATAAATTTTTTATTATCAAAGTTGAGTTAATCTCTTTTTTTTGAAACTTTTTTCAAATTTCACCTTCATCATAAGTTCCAGCAAGCATAATTTTGCACCTTTTTTAAACAGCCTTGCAGCAAAACCACAGTAGTGAAATGCACGCCAAATGAAACACAGAATGATTGTTTTTTTTTAATAAATAACTTATTATCATTTTTTTTTGTGAACATGATTTTAAATTCAAAATTGAAATATTTTTTTTAACCATTTGAATAATAAAAGTATTTTGTTTAAATATCAAAAGTATTAGCACTTTTTAAAGTGATCTTGAGGCTACAAGGCGGTAACTGCAAAGAGAACCAACATAACACTAGGTTAAAAGCTTTTAAAATAATTCACTCCATACCAAAAAAAAATAAAAAAATATAATTTTTTTAACAAATAGTATAATATAAATAAAATCTTTTATATAACATATAAAAGTGAAATCATGAAAAACAGAAATTTCAATAATAACTGTGAAAAATTGTAAGAAAGATACATTTTGAAATAATACAACAAAACAAAAGGATTGAAAACTATTGAGTCATCGATAGAAAAACCTTTAGTCAAATTTCATTCAAAAATGTCAAAAATTTCAAAAACCCCTTTTCATCAAAGAATAACTAGTAAAATTACTTCATTTTTTCAACTATGCTTCGATGAACATGAATAGTAATCTTCGTATGAATGGCTTCATAAAAATTCTTTTCAAATTACTTAACTCAAAATCTTCAAGTTTTAAAACTTCCAAGGAAACAATTTGGTCTTCATTAAAACTACTAGAGCGATTTGAAGAAATTTTCTTAATGACGGACCAGATTATAATCGTCTTTTAATCCATACCATTTTGAATGTGGAATTATTCAAAGTAGGTTCAGTTTTATATCCATTTAGTGCGGTAATGGGCCATATCTAATAAATAAATGCAAATTTTCAAGTCAGATCTCCAAAATCAGATGAGAATATATTGTATATTGTCTAGTGATCTTGAAACTCTCTGAGTTAAACATCACTATAATAAACCTCGTAAATTATTATTATTATATTTATTTAAATTATAATTTAAAAAAAGAGTTATTTGGAAATAAATATAAAAATTTTTATTTAATATGAAATATTCCTGAAATGATTAAAAGTTATTGTCCCAGACTTAAATAGAAAAACTGAGACTAAAAACACTTAAATATAGGCCCAATAACACAGAGGATTGATTAAGAAAATGGCGTGATCCAAATAATTCAGTTCCAGACACGAGACTCTTTTATAACTTTTTAAAACTTTTTCACAAACTTCATAAATTTATTTCGCACAAAAGGACTACAAATTGATCGTTGTCCTTTAATTAAAGTTATATTTTATAAAAAATCTAAAACTATACGAACTGGGCCCATGACGAGAAAAAGCCTTTCTTTCAATTTATTTATCTACCCATCTATCTATGGACAGTGCTCAGTCAATGTGAATAGTTGGTATTCACTATATAGCCAAGTGAATTACTCAAAAGCGCACAAGTATGAAAATCATATAAAATTAAAAATTCACAAGTAAATCACAGATTCTCTAGAGAAGGATAAAAATAAGGATGGTTTTTATTGTGCATGCATAAATTATTCATTTCTTGAGCCATATAAGATGGAAAATTAGCATTTGAATAGGAAGAGAGGCTTCTTAGATGAAAATACATGGTAGTTAATCTTTGTTGAGAAAAAAAAGTGAACTTACTCAAAATGTTATGTAATTGAGATTAGCCTTGTAGAAGAGAGTTTTTCTGAAGAACTTTTTTAAATAAGAAAAATGAAAAAATTTGTTAAAACAATTTTATAATGCAACAAAATTAACTTCACATTTCAAAATATACAGAACAAATTCAAAAATTCTGAGATGAGAAGTATTAAATCAAAAAGCCGCTTCATCTCTTAAATCTGTTTCATCTAGCCACGTAACTTTTGACGTTTGAAAGCTTTGTAACAATTTAACTGTAACAATAAAAAGAAAACTAGAAAATATGTTGGTTGGAAGGCTTAATAGAGTTTGGGACGTGCCGAAATGTTTCGGAATAAAATCTCATCGGTTTATACAACGAAGTTTTCTGATGGCCTTTTTGAATACATCATTTTCGTGATCTTTATGTTCTCTTATCATTTACAATAAATATTCAATATATATATATTATAAATTAATAAATAAAATAAATAACTGATATACCTTTCAAAAGAACTCACGGGGTTAAAATGGTTTTCTTATTGATAGAATTTAATTTTTTCAATTAAGACAAAACTGTCATAAGAAGTTTCTAGAATTGTATGTGGGATACAATGATTCAACTCGTTTTCAGGCTCCTTCGTGTATTTAAGATCAGTCACTTTAATCTAAGAGAAGAAAACTGACAGCACCTGCTCCAAATTTCAACACATCAATCTATTTACTTCAATAGTAAACACAAGATTTTAGACTGAAGGTTTAAATTAACCCGTTGAAGTCATACCTGTGGTCAACACTTAGTGTAAGATATTCAAGCACGTGAATTAGATTCACCTACTTGAAAACGTTAAACTGTTAACAAAAAGCCTCGTACTTCATAACAAAAACTCTCAGTGTTTAAATATTTTGATATTAAACTCCCATAGCATTGTTGCGTTTATCTTTCGAGACTTGTAAGCAGCACGTATACATTTATATATAGAAATCTCAAAGCTTTATCAAAGGTATAGTGTGAAATATCTCAAAAAATGAAAATTAAAACAGTTGGTTACAAATTCTTCTTGAACGTAAAAAAAATATTTTTTAACATTTCAAAGTATCCTTTTTCAGATTATAAACCGAATACATTTTTATATAATTTTTATAGAAAGAAACATGGAAAAATTTTGCTTTTTTTCTATTATACAGACGATATATTTTTGTGTATATTCAATTTTAAATAACTTTTAACATTGATAAACTATCGCTAGAAATAGGCATTCTTGTCAAAAGTCAAAAGCATTAATTCTCATATCTATTTTGTTTCAGACTGAAATCGTTCTATATAATATCTGACATCATAAATTATCAAATTTTCTGTTTATAATGAAACCATTTATATATCCACCTGAAGATGATTTCTTAGCAAATCGAAAAGCTTTGTGCATTAGTAGACCTATAAATTATTGTGTTTAGTTATATCATATTAAACGTGGGCTAATACTTTAATAATCTAGTTAATAATTTATATATATTTTAAGCTCTTGTAGCAAATTGAATGGAATGGATGATAGAAAAATCTTTTCGAACCCTCTTTGGAAACTTTTTTCGTTATAATGCCAATCAATCTTAGACGATCGTTCGATCTTTCTACTGATTTTAAGAAGTTTCACAAGTTTTTGCAAATCTTCATTCGAATGTACATTTTCAAAGTATAAAATGTACTGTTTTATTCAAATATACTAATTGAAAAATTTGTATATGTATTATTAATTCAGCTTTATTATTTGATATTTAATCTCGAACATTTTAAACAAATTAGTTGGGAAAGAAAAAGGGCGATGGAGGCAGTGAAAAGAATTAAGTGGATTGAAACTTTTATCATTGCCAGAGTTGTCGCAAAGAACTTTTATGCGAAATATAAATAATTTTGAATTATTTTCAAATTTTTAATAAATTGAAACATGGAAAACGAACTGATTATATTCATTTTTAAATTAGTGACGAAAAATTTTTTAACCTGGTGTTTATAATGAATTTTTTGTCTTTTTGTACTTCTAAAATAAATACAAACTTCATTATTAGAACTTTTTTAAACAGTCAGAAGTAAGTTTTTAGTTAAATTTAAAGCCTAAACGTGCAGAGTTAAAAACTTAATTGCTTATTTTAACGGCGTTTTTATTTAAGTGTAAAATTTAAACTTTCTCTTAAATAAAAATATGCTCGGTTTGAAACGTTTATAAAATAAAGAAAATTTATTAAACTCAAATAATACACACGAATGATGTTGTTATATTACTCTTAAATCTTCTGAAGATTATACTTTTTCAAATGCTCGAAGATTTTCAAAAACAAACTTTTTTACGAAAAATAAATTATTCAAATTCTAGTTAAAATTTCGCACCAAAAAACTGTTCAGAAACAAAAATAACTGGAAATAGTTTTATATAACTCCGGTACAGATAAACGACTTCTACGTCCAAACAGGAATGAAATTATTCACCAAAAATCAGATAAAAACAAATGGGTTTAAACGTTTTCTTAAAAATTACATACAATCGACATCAAAACGAAAAAATATTTAAAAAAAGAAATAAATGAACACACAAACAAAAACAAAAAATAACAAAAACAAGCAATACATAAAAGTCTCAAACAAACCAACAAATAAGTTACACCATTTGCTCTACTCCCACCATCAGTACGACCCTCAAAACTAACACCATAACCCCCACCACGACCACAACCTCCACCACGAGAATCACGACCACCCCGACTACCCTTATCACTATCACAGGCTAACGGAGCAATCCGACCCTTCAACCCGCTGAAGGACAGAATCTCAGTCCAGTACCCACCCACAGTCATAGAACACTGCGATCTTAATAATGATAATGCCACCGAAACGGCCACCCTTGTCGACAAACGAAGTATTAATATTGATTATTCATATCCTAGTTTCATTTTTTAAGTTTTATCATTTATTCCCTCATTTTAAATAGTTTGGTGAATTTTTTTGTTAAGTTTTGAGGTATTTTCTAAAAGCATTTATTTCCTTTATTTATCTCTTCCTTAATTTTCATTAATTCCCAACATTTTTATTTAGTATTTCGTTGTTTTCATCTTTTTTTTATTGTTTATTTGCTTCATTTTTTTGCTAATTGCTTTGCATCCCTGTTTGATATTTACAGACCAATTTTATCCTATGGCAACATTCTGAGAAAATTTAAAGCACGGTCTACGTGGCCGGGATTTTTGTTGTTTTGAATTGAAACACAGCGAGAACATAGCTTCAAAGTACTACAAACGTTTTGAGTTTCTTCATTATATTCTAGTATAAATCATTATATTTGTTAATTATGCTATTAAAAGATTATGATGACAACATCGCAAAGGATTTTTCATTATTTAAAATATACAGTTATTGAAGAGTATTTCCATAGTTATAACCAATCAAGTTAAAATTTAAATTTGAAACTACTTGACAAATATATTTATTTTCGGTCATTTAACCTGATTATATAAAGGTTTTCAGCAATTTGTTTTATAATATAAAGGTTTCCAAGTTGGTTTTTATTGAAATATTTTCTTGCAGTCTTATTGTTATGTTGATTTGGTACTTTATTAAATGTTTCTATCTAACCTTAGTAGAAATTGATAAAAATTGTTATTTAAAATTTTCAGTTGATTAAATTGTTTTATAATAATTAAATCCCACAAAAAAATCATTGTTTTTCAAATAAATTTTGAGATTTTTCAATATTTATAGTCAGATAACTTGAAGTTTTCACAAAAAAAGGTTTTACAAATAAAAAATAAATAATACAAACATTTCTTTATTTGAAAAAAAATCACAATTTTTTTGTTTCAAAAAAATATGTTTGAATGCTTTATTGATTAATCACTCGTTGAACTGATAAGAGTCAGAACATTTGATGCATGAGTTTGCTGATTGAATGATACCCCAAATACCGCAGCCAAATGCATCATAAATAACTTGTAGTACAAGTTTCGTGCATATCCAAAAATCGCATACATTAGCATAGTGCTCATATTTTTGTATATATCACTATTTCAATAACAACAATAATACTAATAATATTAAATTAAAAAAGAAAATTAGAGATATTGATACTTCATCTTTTTCAATGTTTCGGTCTGAACTAAGATAGTTCTTCTTCGAGCCTGTATTTTTCTATTCGTTCAATATTTCGATACTCTATCACCTAGCCAATATATGGAATATCATCTAACACAAATATTCTGTTATTATTCAAGTACTATAAAACACCCATGTCAATACATATTCATACTTTCATTGTTTTTATTAATATTTTTTTAGAAATATTGTTCTTTTTTTTATTATTTTTATTTATCATTATTTTCTGTTTTACCAACTAGGAGTATACAAACATTAAAACATGAAGCACAAATACCAGAACATAGATCATTTGTGAACGCCTAAAGTTAGTATCATTGTATTCAATCTAACCATCTTGACTGCGAGCATCATTTATGAGAATCCGATCAATTAATATAAAAGTTATTAGCTGCGACCCATAGTGCTATATAGGTGTATTTTTATGGTGGAAGAGGTCAAAGAGGACTAATGATAACAGTCACTTTTCATTTTTTTAATGAAATATCTCGTATGTCTTAAATGCTATTTTTAAATAATAATAATAATAATAAGTTAATAACGAGAAATAATAAAATGAGAAAGTTCATTTCATATCAATACTGTTAATTTTAACTACCATCATTGTAAAATTGAAGTTTGGGTTTCTGCATTTAGAATTTATTTTTCATAAGTTCATAATTATTTTCAAACCAGTTTTATTTGAATCATATTTAAACCTTACTCAAGTTATTATTTTTTTTTTTTTAAATTCATTTATTTTTTATATATTATTACTCTAAAACCGAGAAAAACTGCAAAAAAAGACATCTCATTAAACTGAATTTAAGTTTGACATTACTTCATGATATGGAACTATACTTCGTCAACATTGATCCGTTTAGGATAGATGCAAAAAGTCACAATGAACTCACGATTGAAAAGCATTTGACGTTAGAAGACTTTTAGTTTGTTAGTGTAGTTTCAAAAGCATTAGACATCAAATCCAAGGTACCGAAAATCAAAATAAGAGTGAAAAACTCAAATCAAACATGTAAACTCTGCTAAAATGCAAGCACCTTCACGCCCTCATACTCATAAGAGTCTGTTGAATCAGTTTGCCAAAGAATAATATGCGCAGTGAACTTGCCAGCCTTTAATTCACAACTCAGTGTTCTGAAGTTTGTCTTCTGGCACAAAAAATTATGTAAAAAACACCTAAAATTTTAATATTTCGAGAAACATTGATATGTGAAAAACGTACACTTTTGAGTTTTATAATAACAAAAAAATTATTTCCTTCTATTTACCAGACATCTACCATAATCTTCTATACAATATAATGTAATTTACATGAAATTAGAAAAAAAACGAAATATCGAAAAAAAAAGCAAAAAACTTTAAAATCATATACTGCCAGACAACAATTCATATTTTTTTCCATTAAATTATTTTTCTTCATTACTTACCAATGAACTATTTTATATTAAAAAAAATCTTAAATTGAAAAATTCAAAACTGCAATATATATAAACACATAAACTAAAACAGTTTCTGATGAATGAAACAATAATTTTCCATCAATTTTCGATCATCAAGTATACTATTTCCCACCCCCTTAACCCGATCCTCACCACTAACTTTTAATTAAAGTTTTTATACTGGTTCATCTGTATGATTCAGTTGCCTTTGAATTTTTTGTTAATTTTGCTCACGCTTCTAAGCATTTAGATCTGCTTCAATACTTTATATGGATTAAATTTCAATAGAAAATGGCAATCTATATACAAATCCTAACCATTGGAAATATACATTTGTGAAAATATTTTCGAAACAATACTTTGCAATAAATGCTTCGATTTCTTTTTTAAAATTTCAATTGTGTGCTGGAACCTCTTGAAGTGACGTTATCCCCTCGTAGACACCACTATATTCAAAACTAATTGTGTTTTATGTTATCATTAACGTACTTCACGTAGTATAATATATACCAAATACTCTACTTACTGTGAGCAAGCTCGTCATTCATTTTTAAAAAGTTAATATGTTAGAAAACATGATTATAATTGAATTTCATTGCATCGTGGGCGATTTTTTACTCAATGCAACTTCAAGACTTTGATATTCTTTTTTACAAACATGATTCTCCATCAGCCTTGTTACAAAACTTCGATTTCCCGCCTAAACCAACGAGTTTTCTTTAAATGAAAAAAATGCTTGTTCATACAAGAATGTAATTCAAACTTTTCGAAACATTTTTCCATGTTTTGCTTCATGGACATAGCTTTCGAATGGGCTTGTGGCAAACAAACCCAAAAAATTACTTTATTACATTCTACGCTGCAATAATAACGCCCACAAAGATATTTGCATTTCAGCAACATTGAACAACACTGGGTTCGATTAGTTTTATGAAAAAAAATCTAAGATTAAAAAAACAATGTTTCTTTATAGAAAAGCTTTTTAAATCAGTTTTTACCCCGCACTACGCATTAAAATATTGACCGCGCACAGACTGTGAAATCTTTCCAAATAGTATTTATCACCCAGAAATACACGTGAGATATTTCCAATTACTCTGTTTATCCTTCAACCGGCTTTAACAGATACATTTAACAAACCCCGACCTTCCAACGCACAGCTGTGATCTTGAGATTCCTTGAACCATTATATTAATAATACTATCGCATCACACAAACAGTTAGATGATAATTTGGATTGTGATTCTGAGGCTCGAAGCCTGCTCTTAGCAAAGTTTTCAACAAATTAGTCGTTTTCTATGGAACATATATCTATTCAATCATTGATCTATGTTTGTTGATGGAAATAAACGAAAAATATCTTCCATCTTGATCCACAAGGCTTTTCGAAAGACAAACTTGAATTATCAAGTGATCATTATTAACATTAAGCTAATAATTTGTTGTTTTTTTTTCATTATAAGACGATCATTAATTAAATAATTCAATCATGAATCTATCATTAGTACCAAAGATATGATTATTTAAACATTAGCAAAATTGATTTAAGCATTATTTATTACCACAATGATTAACTGAATTACTACCAAAAATGAATATTTAATCATTAACTTTCCATTATGACCTTACGATGAGAAAATAATAACAAAAATATCAAATGAATAAAAAATAAAAAAAGAACTGAAAAAAAATAATAAAGAAATAATAATGACTTCACAGACACACAAGACAACGCCCGCAACACCAGGTCTCATCAAACACTGAGAGGGTCTTCCGTGTCCAAGAACGTGGGATACAGACTAGGCAAAAGAAAAATGATCTTTGAACGAAGGAAAAGAGTCTCAGACTACGCTCTTGTTTTTGGAATACTTGGTAAGAGGAGGGGGTCTGCAGAGTGAGAATAATACTATTGTAGTTGTTCTAATGTGAAAATATTACTATTCTTATTGAAAAAATTTCTCGGCACAATGAAATAAATTTATATTAAGATAATTGTTCATAGGACTGGAAAAATTAAAAAAAAACTCTGTTCGGTTTCACTTGAAAACTTGTCATTTTAGCAAGTAAATTTTAAATATAGATGTTTCTTCAAGTTGATAACACTAGTCCTTTTATGACTACATCTTTCAGTGATAACTTAAATAATAAAAAACTATAGTTTTATTCAAAAATATCAATGTATAACACTTTCTACAAAACTAAGCGATTATACTTCTCTTATATTCACTGCGTTTTTTATGGTTTCCTTAACCAACACTTGAGCATAGATTATTGCCTCGTTAGAGATTCTATCTCTTTTATGGAGACGATTATTTGAAAATGTACTTTAATTCATAAAACCACCTTTGAAAGTATCTTTATTCACATTTTAATGACATATGCTTTTCTTCATTGAAACAAAAATTTTGAAAAAAGTTATTGCTTTGCAAACATTAGCTTCCTGAGGGTTTAAAGAATCTTTATTATATAATTTCTAATGGTTTTATTTATATTGTAAAAGAGTTATGTGATGTGAAAACTTTCAAATTCTGCGTTTTTTAATCAGCGTGTAATAATCAACACAAACAACTAAGCTAATCAGTTATGAACATGTAAATTTGATCTACGATACTTACACTAGCAAAATTTCATAATTAAATCAAACTTCTAAGTTTTATGTAGTCCTAAAACCAATTCTGAGTGACTGAATTAATATGCTTGCCAGTTGTTAATATAAAGACTATTTGCCAAAAGTTATATTTATTCGTATATATCAATACATTATACATTAATATCTATTTATTTATCTCAACTATATTTGTACCTCCACTTGATAATGTAAGTTTATCTTACGAAAAGCTTCGTGGAATAAAATAAAATGCCAAAAGTGTTTTCAATTGAATATTTACGTTTGGCTCGAAGAATTAGAATGTTATCTCAACTAGTATATTAAAACTTGATACAATGTATTACCATTTGACCATGTGGGTGGCTACTTGTTTGAACAAAACGTGAATTTACAAAACTAACAATTGAATTTTTTCAAAAATAATTTGAAATGCTAAATTTGTTTTCAAAAAATGTTTTGAATAATTTTACTAAATTTTTTTTATGAGAATTTAAAAAAGGATTTTCAAAAACCTCAATTTGATTTTCAATTAAAAATTAATTAGATATATTCTATAAACCATTTTAAAACGTGTAATATTAATTCATTGAAGAATATTTTGTGTATCAGCCTATTACTCTAAAACACTCGTATTAAAATATGTATGCATAATAAAGACAATATTTAATTAAAAAATAATCATCAACACTCCCGGTACAATTTTTATAATAGGTAGCAATATCTCAGACATCAAGGACAATAGTAACAAAAACGACACAAGCACCAACAACAACACAAGCACCAACAATGACATCAAAAATAATTCATCAGTCATATTATTTTTATTATTGTTTTTTCACCATTTTTTTAAACTCTCAAAATCATTGCAATAACAGGCACTTCCATAATGGTGGTGGAAACAGAACTTTCAATGGCACAGGTCTACAGCAAGGTAGTTACGCTGTGATTATTTGTTTTGTTGTTCTTATAATTATTATTTTTAAAAAAGAAGTATTATTTTTGAGTGAGCAATTTTTTGATGATATTAAATTTTTTTTAATGTATTACTATTGAGTTGTTCATAAAACACTATGATAAAGTAGCAGAGTTCGAATTTTTCAAACAAAGGATAGCAAATGCGTGAAATTTCTTCAGGGTATTATTTAATTAAGTAGGTGATAATGTTTGATTTTCATTCTATTAAAATTATTAGTCCTGTGTTAGCCTTTGTTATTCTATCATAATATTGTTATTAATTAGCTCATTTGTTGTACTGTTCAATAATGATATCAATCAATCTTTTATGAAAGAATGAATTCGATATATTTTTTATATATATTTGTATGAACATTTCTTATTGTTTCAAGGTTTTTATTGCACGCACTTTACGAAAAAAATTTGCTTCACAAGCGCTTAAAGTTTGTAAAAAAATACGAATGAAGAAATCTTTTTAGTAGAAGTGAGTTTACAAAATTTTTTAAACTTTTGATGGGAGAGATGGTTGAACGGTAGAGATCCACGTAAGTGAGAATTAGTAAGAGAGATTAAAAATAGGAAAACGGTTGATGTAACTGAAAACCAGCGTGTAACCTCATAGTTGATAAATACGTCTTGTGTAAAATGATTGTAAAAACAGATAAATTGATTGAGCTTGAGAACGCTGGCAATGGACCTAAGAATATTTATCTTTCATCTTTGGGCAACTTGTAGCCAATGCAGATAATTATAGTAGTTACCAGAAGAGAGGAAGTAATAAGTTTATGCAACATTATTTTTTGGAAGTTGAAGTTTGCAAAACGATTGTGTTATACGTAAGATGAAATAAGTGAAGTTGAAACTAGGCTCTGAGTGAAATGTAAAATTTTGAGCTTAGAAGATACTGCAGGAGTATTGCGCCAAAAGTTATGGAAAAGATAGTGCCAATAACTTTGCTCTTGCCAGAATTAAAATTCCATTAATTATGAGAGAACCCAAAAATTTAAGGCAAAAAAAAAATTATAAATTTTACATAAAGTGGTTTAAGATTTGGATAAGAGACTCCAGTGAAAAAAGCAATGTTATCATTAAACTGGTAAAAAAGCAAGTCGTGCTGTTCAACAATGTTAAAGGTGGGCGATGTATGAGGGAAAAAAGAATTGGTCCAAGAACACAGCCTTGATGCACGCCTGAGTTTTGTGAAAAAGGAAAAAAGTTTGGTATAAATAAAAACTTTTGCTCAAAGTTAAATAATTAAAATTTTTAAAATTAATAAATTATCTATTCAATGGAATAATACTAGCGAAAAATTAACCATAACAATAGGTTATATTGCATTGTTTTGGTTTCACAGTTTTCAGTGCATCGTTCTCATTGTCGTTTTGCTTCAGTGAAAAGTTTTTTCCAATATTGATAAGAAAGATAAAGTTTTTATGGAAATAGGTTTGAAAGATATCAAAAAAATATTTCAAGTTTAACCTGAAAAAGTTATTGAATCTAATTATATCGAGGTTTTTAATTGTTTTCTTCATGTTTAATTTCATTAAGGTTAGCAATCAAGAAGAATATTTAATTTCCAAAAAACTTCAATATATAAACACACATCACCCACTAAATTCAACCAAACTAATAAATGATAAAAAACATTTTCAAAACTAAAAATAAAACTGCTTTTCATCAAACTCGAACATAAAAAGTGAGATTTTATGTTTCTCAATAAATACATATAAGCTGTTCAACTGAAGTAAAGAACATTATAAAGCTAAGCCTTGTATGTGACAAAAAACTCTGGCGGGTTTCACAAAGATGAGATAAATTGCAGTTTTTATTAAAAAATGTTATATTATTTTTTATCAGTGATGTTTGATGATATTATTAGTTTATATTTTTTTTATTTGTTTTGATAATGTTTGTTTCACTCAAAAATTTCACACTAAGGAGTGGACTTTTCAAGGGCTACTATTCCTTTTATTATTGTTATTCTTTTTATTCATGTTATTGTTATTATTATTGATATTGTTAATTTTATTTTTGTTCTTTTTTTATTATTCTAATTGTTATTGTTAATATTAACTTTATTATTATTATTGTTATTATTATTCTTATTATCTTTTTCATTATTCTCACTGTTATTAGATGTTTTTATTTAACCTTTTTTATTTTTATTATTGTTGTTATTATTGATATTTATTTGAAGTAACGTTGTGCTAATACAATTATACCTAAAAGCTCTGACTGTTATGTGTATATATTGAAATGAATACAGTGATTTGAGGGATGAAAGAAATAATCAAATCTATTTAACATCATAGAACGAATGAACTGAGCTAGATGGCTTTGTGAATTTCAAGCTATTAATGTTTTTTGCGGTATGAATAAATGTTTTGAGCTTTTGGAGCGTGATGAGTAATTAAATAAAATGTTTGTGAATGAAAATTCACAAAACGTGTGCTACTCAAAAAACCGGCAATATGTATATTGCCTAAAAAATTTAAGGTTTTGAAACATAATAGTAAACTTATTTATTACTATTTTCGTTGAAATCAATCAATAATTGAAATTTTATTAGTTAATACAGTTTATTCTATAATAGAAAATCCCTACTTACACGGTAGTCAAATGGTTATCATCGATTATCACTGTTTATCATTAATTAATATTAATTAAAAGAACTATCATTAATTAGTGTTAATTACCAATAATTATTCCCAAATGATTATTTAATTTCTTTTTATTGAAGCTTCATTGCTTCACAAATCTCTGTGTTTTTGTGTTTAGCACATTTATTGTTGGTTGATTAAAAAACTAATCTATTTTTTTTAATATGAAACTTTCAATGTAAGGTCCTTTTTGAAACTTAACCGAAATTTGTAGCATAACATTGTACGCATTCATTATTTTTTAATCATTAATTTTTTTAAAATAAATTTGAATTTTTTTAAACTTGTTAATCTGGTTCAATTAGTTCAAATTTGCTTAATTGATTTTTATAATTTGTTTAAGAATTTTTCTGTAATAAAAACTTGAAAAAAGGACAATCTTCGTGGGAAACCAATACTAGCTCACTGCAAAAAAAACCTGTTTATGGAAGCTTTCAATTGAATTTCACATTTGTTGGAGCTGAATGTTTCCAAGAAAAAGTTGTAATTTAATTTAAAAATCTTTTGAAAATTTTCGAAAGATTTTGGTAAGTTCAGTCACCAATCTTAACTCATCAACATTTAATTTCATTGTTATTCATATTTTCTTATTATTGTTATTACTCGTATTTTTTTGTTATTGTTATTATTGACACCACAAGGAATCCTTCTACTCGATGGCAGTCAAGTCCTTCATCACCATCTCCTCCTTCCTCCTCCTCATCCTCATCGTTGCCTACCACGCCCTGGAAGTGCAGGTAATGGGAATATAATAATAATAATAGGATTTTTAAAATTTTTAAAAAATAATAAAAACAAAAAAAATATTTGAATGATGTTTGTAAGAACCCAATAGCTGAATGTCCAATCAATATGAGCAGTAACTCAACACTTATAATATAAATAAATAATAGACAAATTTTAAAAATTACTTATTAATGAATATAAGGAAATGATAATTATTGATAAATAATAATATTGAAAATAATAGTAACTATTAAAAAAGAATTATAAAAAATTTTAAAATAGAACTTTTAGACAGATGCACATGTGCTCTAAATACCTAATTTTTTGAAACTTTGATGCCAAAAATAGAAGATTTTTTGAATATATTTATTCAATACAAAAAAGCTATAATTTTCGATAAGTTCAACCTTATCATAGAAAATTTAGCGAAGTTAATAATTTTTAAAAAATTTCTCATGAAGATAGTTATGTTCAGCTTGACAAGAAAGCCAATTCTATGAAAATTTAACATTTTTGGTGTTTTTATGAATGCATTCAACCCTCTATTATTGATGTAGAAATTTTTGAATAGTAGCAAATCGAATTTAAGCTCCAAATATAACTGAAGAACAAGTACAAAGCTTGCTTAAGATAACAATGTGCTTTACTTTTTTACTTCTTGAAGGTTATAAGTCAAATTTTTATCATCCAAAGCATTAACAAGGTCATTTATATATTGATACTAAATTTTATCTGGGTTTTATTTTCTCAAAAAAGAGTAATAAATTACATGAAAGAATCTTGTCAATTAAAAAAGCAACAGTTTCATTATTGAGATATATATAGTTAATTCTGGTCTTCAGACATAACAATTATATAAATTAACTCTTTTTTTAAAAAAACCTTTAGTCGGAAAACTAATTTTTTTTCCTAGTTAATTAAGCTACTTGATACAGCCTACGTGACGAAAATTCCAACAGTTATCAGTTGCTGATGCTCGAGTTTTTAACAGTTCAAATTGTTTTCAAGGTATTGCCATTTCAACATCAAAATTTGAATTTAAATAATACAATCGATCGTAATCATGTTTGAGCTTATTTTAGTTACCTGAAGAGCATGTGTACTATATATTTCGTCGGTCCGTATAGCTTAGTGGTAGAGTATTAGACTGATTATCTCAAGTGACCGGTTTTGATCCCAATTAGCACTTGTTCTACAGTGTGTTTTCGATACATTAAATTTGTAGCAAGCACTTTAATCAATAAGGAAAGGCGCTTTATAAATACCACATTACATGCACCTTGAAATGCTTTGTTCCAATGATGGAAGTTTGTTTTTTAAATCAAATTTCAGAAAAATTTATGAAGTGAACAGATTTGAAGTTTTCTATATTTCCTGGTTTTGAGTGTTTACGAAACATTTTTAAATTAATATTTTCAAATCGAAAAAGTGAAATTATTTTTAAATTGATTTTCACAGGTATAGTATTCATACTTTGTTTTTTAAAAATAAATTCTATTTTACTTCACAAAGTTGAAAACTTTAATGACACTATTTATAATATTGAAAAAGTTCTTAATAATTAACTTCCAATTTTACTTTTTTCACCGCTTCAATGATTCATTGGTTTTACAAGCAGAAGTTTATGTTCCAATGTTGCTATGTTACTTATAAAACTTTCTCTTCTGGAATGCCACATTACCAAAGACATAATTTCAAATATTTCTCAAAATTTTATTGCTCTCGTAACTAAATGACTAATAAAATTTAACCATTGAGAAATTCTCTGTAGTTCTTTTGCCTTTATTCCTTATTGGTGTTTGCAATAAAACATTCACCGGCACAAAACAAACATAGGGATCGACTCAGCATGACTCTGCAGGCCAGTTCTGTTTGTCCTATTTATAAAACAAACACTGAATCGTGAAAACTAGGAACACAAAGTTTTCATTTTGAAACAATGTTATTGTTAGTATCATGATCAACATTATTAATAAAACTTTGGAATAAAAGCGGCATTAGTTTTGGGTGACTTTACATAATTCTAGAGTCAAAATAATACCCTTTTTTACGCTCACTCATATTAAAAATGCCGATGCTTTTTTGACAAAAACCTTCCATTTTATTACAGTTATTATTGAAAAAGGAATGAATATTTCCCAAAGTGAGCAATAACTTGCAAATTGCTATATAGATTCTTGTGGCTTGATATTTGATCATTGCTTCATGAAATTTAGCACTTGACTTTAAAATAAAATTGAAATTCAGATTTCAAATGTGCAATCATGATCTTTAGTTTTTTTCCTTGCCTTTTTCACATCTTTAAACTGCCTATAAAACTTAATCAGACAGTTCAAATGTTGACACAAGCATCCTTCTATACGGTAGCATACTTGAAGATCACTTGTGAAATTTTACGTAGTGTTAGCTTAAAACATATTTAACAAGTATTTCAATGCTTGATACGTCAATAAAATTCTCCGTTAATGTATGCCACTTTGGTGGTTTTGCACGCTACTAAGTGTTCTTTTATCTCTTGCATACCTTTTATTTTTCTTTACCATACCTGCTTGTATGTAAAGCTTTGTGACATTTCAATAGATTCTTAAACAATATTTCCTGTTGATGAATTTAATGATTAAGTTTTTTATCATAATGACTATTATTCTCATTAATATTATGATTGTATCATGGACAGGACAAGGAATCAAAAACTGGACACACACCACTGATGTGGGCAGCCAAAAAGGGTCACTTCTTCATTGTGCAGTACCTTGTCAATTTGGGTCTGTGGCAGTATTTTTCAAACGTTTTTGTGGTTGAGTAAAAAAAATGATGGGGCTAAAAAGGGTTTTTTAGGTGTAATTCTAAGAGTTATTTTTTTGATGTTCATGTTTATTATATTTTTTTTCTGTTCAAATTTGTTTATAATTACTTTTTATAGATATCACAATTCCTGGCATACATTCAACTAGTACAAACCTCATTAGGAGCTGATGTGAACAAGGGGACCCACAGCAATGACATGACAGTGCTATCTGCAGCCTGCTCGAGTGGCAACATCAACACAGTGTACTTCCTCCTCATGAACCATGCTGATCCCTTGTTTAAACTCAAGGTAGGGTTTCTTCAGCAGTGTATGAACCATATCATTGAGCTTGTTTTGTTCATGTTGCTCAATGTTTATTAGGCATTGAGGAGGGTTTTTGTGGTGGCCTTTGGAGTGTTTCATTGAGTAGCTTGAGCAACTGGTTTTTTGTTATCAAATTTTTTTAGTGTTTGCACTGAAAGCGTCAAGATTTGATCTTGTTTTATTTGATTGTTTATTCACTGAAATGTTTTTATTTTATTTTATTCTGTTTCGTTATTAATATTGTTTTCACTAATACTACTGTTAACAATATAATTAATATTTATACCGCAACCTTATTTAAACTTACTACTGCCATCGTCAAGGCTTTCACTTATTATTACAGATACTTTCATTACAATCATAATAACTGGCGTCACCACTACAATAATCACTAAAATTACCATTATGCTTTACAGGACGGCACAACCATGTTGATAGAGGCGACGAAGGGAGGGCATGCAGACATGATAAAACTTCTATTTGGTTGGCTGAGCAAGAACTCACAGTTACCCTTGACATCCGATGATCATATCGCCAATAACACCGAGTACGAGGATGATGACGATGAAGATGACGACGACGACGACGATGATGATGATGATGATGATGATGATATCGATGAAGCAGATCAAATACAGGTGAAGGAAATTTTTAAAAATTTGTGTCTGTTTTACGAGAGGAGGTATAATTCATGACGGTTTTTACTAAATGAATTAAGTTTTTTCATACGTTTTTATGTATGTAGCGTCCCGTGAAATCTAATAATTCACGCAACGTAAAAAGTGCACGACCTGGTGTTTGACTTACTTCTTAATGAATTTATTGAGAGTTTAGTGAAGCTTTATAATGTATTAAAAGAAAATAAATTATTTTATCTATGTACATATACTTGACAGCCATTCCAACTGAACACTGTGCAGTCTCAACTTCCCCCCATCGACTCCATGCCTGGTGACTGCCATTGTTCCTTCATTATTCTTTCACTGAGAAATTCTTTGTAATAGCCTAATATTGCTTCAGCAGATAAACATGGCCACTGCAAGCCACCCAACCATGGCAATCACGAGCTTAGCAGTATCATCTTCTCAGACAACTCTGATAATGAAGAGTATGACGATGAAGAGGATGAAGACGACGACAACGATGACGTAACGGATGGAATAGTGAATAAAGAGTTACCTAAGTCAAATAAACCAAAGGAGGCATCTTCCTATGCCACTGGACAACAAACTCTGGTCTGGAAGGCTGAACAGGTTGGTTCCCTGATTAGATATATAAAAGTTTAGTGAATAGATACAAGACTAATTCTTTAGCATCCCAAAGCTAAAAGATCGATTGGTCAGAATATATTATTATTTATACTCGTTAAATATCTCTTGTCTCATTGCATGAAGTTAGACACGTGAGGTATCATGGAGAAGTTGTGTGTCAGTTCACTTGTTTTTATGAAATCCAAAAAAATAGTAATGGGGTTTTTAAAGTTTCAAACTATTACATAAACTATAGAATTCAAAATTAAGTTTTGAAAGTCTGTCAACATAAAATATTTGTTTAAAGGGATAAAAATAGCTGATTTTTGTATTTTTAAACATTAACCCTCATGTATCTATACAAAAACATTTTGGTATAGGATGATTAAGTAGACAAATCAAAATCATTGCCCAAAAAGCATGCAGGGTACCTTAAAACTAAAAAAATTTAAACTCAAGTTTTCCATGTATGATACTGACATTGTTAAACATGGATATATATGAAAAAACTTAAAAGCCTGTCTAAGTAAGAATATAACACACTCTTTGTATAGAAATACAAATTAGGAATAAATTTTTTGTTGATTTGCTTACTACATAGATTTATGAATCGATAAATGAATCAATGCATTGATATGCAACAGATCGAGAGGGACCCAGAGCTGCAGAAGTTGCTACGTTTGCATGTGAGTAAGTCGAAGGTGTTTAAGGAAGCATGCAAGAAGACTAGAAGGCTGTCATGTGGGTCAGATTCTGTCCTTCCATCCTCGAAGTGTTCCAAAAACAATGCCACGTCTAATTGTGTGTTATTTTTCTTCACAGTTTTTTTAATTTATTTACTTTAAAATGAAATTTTAGTTTTTTGAAGATATTTATTTTAATGAATTTTTATTATAGCGCGTTTTTTTTACACCAAAAGCGGGTTTTTTTCTAGAATTAAGAGGTGTTTCGACGCTTAATGTTAATTTTATATAAATTTACCTATATATTTATGAATAGTTATAATTTTTGTTTGAACAGTTGATAAAGAGAAAGCCTCAAAAGCTCTTAAGAACAGCAAGGACATACATTACTGCACTGATAAGGCTTGTTGTATGTGTGGGTGTATGAAGGGAGTCAAACGTGTAGATGGAGATAAGAAAAGCAGGAAAAAACATGAAAGTTCATGCCAGGGTTGCACCTTTGACAAACCATGTAAATAGTTTAATTAAAATTTATTTTCATTTTTATTTAACAAACTTTAATTAAAATAATTTTTTTACAGGTAAGTTTGCCCACTACAAGCTCCAGCGACTGCACCACCAACATTCCAATGATGCAACAGTTTGTAATCAAGTCCACCATAAAGAAACTTGTTCCTATTCTTCTGAAGCCCCCTCTGCACCATTCAAACATCTAACCGCCAAACAACCGTCCTCCGAATACCCATTAGATATCGACGCTCTTACTGTGGGAGACCAAGAAACAGCTTTAACGTTGGCTTCGTCATTGGGCTACGCAGATTTTGTGTACCTTTTTTTGTCAAAAGGTTCCAACATTGAGCACAAAGACCGCAAAGGCTTCACCCCCCTCCTGCATGCAGCCAGTGCAGGCCACTTGAAGATTGTGAAGATTCTTTTGCGGGTTGGTGCCAATATTGAAGTAGAAGCAGAAAAATCAAAAGATACTGCTCTTTCACTAGCTTGTGCCAATGGCCATGCTAAAATAGTTGAGTTGCTGATACGCAAAGGAGCAGATACAGAACACCGAAACATTGAAGATTACACCCCTCTAAGTCATGCTGCAGCCAAGGGTCATGTAAAAGTCATAGAGATCCTTTTGTTGTATGGTGCAGAAATAAACTCTCGTACGAACAGCAAGTTTGGCATGTCACCTTTAATGTTGGCTGCCATGTACGGTCATGCAAATGCCGTCACCCTGCTTCTCGACAGAGGATGTGATGTCAACGCTCAAAACGAAATTCACCGAACT
>OZ038321.1:23892087-24002573 GCA_964035795.1 Pterobdella sp. o SKG-2022 | reverse complement strand
ATATATATATATATATATATATAATATATAATATATAATATATATATATATATATATATATATATACATTTATTTATTTATTTATTTATTTATTCATTTATTTATTTATTTATTTATTTATTCATTTATTTACATATATTTATTTTTATATATTATTAGATTATACTGTTGTGCATGTTCCTGTGAGTAAGGTTGACAAAAGTCAGCGTAAATTATTGATACTACTTATATAATAGTTTTAAAAATTGCCCTTTTAGTTAAGAAATTTCTCATAAAATTGCAAACTGAAGCATACATTCAGCTCAAAAGAGTACATAAGAATATACAATTAAACATGAAAAATGCATTATAGCACCAACCTTGCCATTGTGTTTCTGTTTTTTTTGAATCGTCTGAAGTAAAAGATACACAATTTTTTGATTAATCTCATAGGAATTATTTATTTGAAACCAACCATGTTTTCAGACCATAATGTAAAATGATTGTTTAATTTTTTTAACATTAAAAATATCTCTAATATTAATAACTATATTGCCCTCAACAACTCCACAGTTTATCCATATTTTCAATTTTTAGTTATGTGTTAAAATAAAAAATTGTTAAGAGAAAATAATAAGAATTATTGTTTAACTGTTTTTAAAATTAATTCCAAAAAGCGGCAATATTTTGATACTTTTTTAGTCAACTATAATTTTCGACAAATTCAACTTCGTCATAATCTGTTAGTATATTTTCAAATGGGAACAGTTTAATAAACATTATTGCTATTAATATTAAAAATTGAAAAGCGATGTTGTCATATGGTCTCAATGTTACACAGAGAATGGTTTGAACCTCGAACTCAATATTCTTTCTAAAATAAATATTATTTCTCGTATTCACCTCTTTACTAATATATTATTTCTTATATTAAACATTTTCGCTAAAGTTTTACGATAAGGCTAAACTCATCGAAAGTTATAGCTTTTTTACAAATTTTTTAAAAAAAGCTTCTATTTATAATGCAAAAATTTACAAAAATTAATTACAGAAAGTACATTGAAATGTCTCTAAAAATTTATATTTTTCACATTAGTTGCGTTGCAGATTATCATTATTGTTATAGGTAACAAAAAAACTCACTACTACATTCCGCAGGTACCCGTAGACTTGATCTTAAGCCTCCCAATGTTTCTACGGCTATACTTGATATGCAGAGTGATGCTTCTGCATTCTAAACTTTTCACCGATGCGTCTTCTCGCAGCATAGGAGCCCTAAACAGAATCAGTTTCAATACTCGGTGAGAATCGAACTTTGTGGGTATATAGTGGTTTGGTTGTATGGGGATTTATTGGTATGCGGTATTTTGTAGGTGAATGGGTGTTTTCAGTTTATTAATGGTTTGTGAGCTAACAATAGTTTGTAGGTTATATGCTTTGGTTATTCAGTCAACAGTCCATGTCAACTAACCGACCTGATATATCTGATTCATCTATTGTGATAAATTCTTTTTTGGTTTTTTGATATTTATAAAGAGATTTTTTGTCATAGTTTAAACGTGCTTTAATGGATAAATGAATATATTTTCATTATTTTAGTTATTTCAGAATTTTTTTGAGTAACAATTTAAGCCAATTTTATCTACTTTTTGAAATAAAACTCGAAGTTTTCTTGAAATTATTTTCTATACTTCATCATTTCAAAATTTAATGACAATTTTTTTTCCAAAAACTTTACTTTTAATTTTAAAAAGCATATATAAAACATAGTGAAAAATTGAATCATTAAAAATGACTTTTTCGTGCTTTTGTGAGTCCGACCATCACTCATTTATTTTCCTTAACGATCTCCGTTCTATTTTGAGAAGAATATTGATGTGGAATCAAGATTTTAGCGTCTGAAATCATTGAACCATCAAATACTTGGTAAACATCATCAATTATGAGCTCAAAAACGTGGGGATTAAGTACTCACTATAAAAAGTGTTTTTCCAAAATAAATGTCAAAACATTAAGAGTGTAATAAGTTGAACAATTTGTATAGAAAATGAATATTTCAAAACAAGTGTTAAAAGTTTAAATTCATCTCGGAATATGATGCTTTTTGAAGTTTTTTCACTAACTCCAATCAGTAATTTGATTCTGACTTAATTTTCCTTTTGTTTGATCTGAAATGAGTTTTGTGATTATAGCCATCAGATTCAAAGCTTTCCAAAAAATAAAACAAATTAACGATTTTTTTAGTTACTAACAGTTTATCAGATTGAGATTGGTGATTATAGTATGAAAAGTTATTTTGTATGTTTGAGTAGTTGAAAATGTTCCAGTACTTTATGAACACTATTTGCTTCATACCAATCACCCCATGTTGAGTTTTCAATAAATAGTTTAAAACCTCATTCATAATTATATAATTTGGTTGATTCGTGTACGGTTTTTTTGGTTGTCGATCAAGAATTTCCTTGATTTATTCAGAGTTTTTTGTTTTATGACTGAACTCATTTGAGAATGATTTTTTTTATGTGTATGTAAAGGAAGTACGGTATGCCTGTTTTTTCCAAAATACTTAAATAGCTGTTTTACCAACTCTCTTTATTGGTACTAGAACTACCAACGATTAACTGTCTTCCACGTTTCAGAATATTATGTTGGGTTTTAAATCTGTGTGCCCATAAAGATGGGTCTGAAGGTATAATTGTTGTAGATTGTTTTTCATAGGTTTCAAAAATGGTTGCAAGTACTTGTATGAGATTGGTGCAATCATTTCCATTTAGATTTGTTATTAGTTTTTTGACTGAGATTTCCATCACTGATACGACTGGTTTTTGGTGGTCACTTCTTTGTACTAGATTGACAACTTTGCTTGGACCTTCTTAATTTGTATCTTTATATTGGTGATTCCTTAGAGATTCGACTTGTTTCATGATTTTTTCTTGAATTTTTTTATCTAATTGTTTTGAATTGAATTTTTCTCTGTTTACAGAGAAAAAATTTTTTAAATATTTTATTTTGAACAATCTCTTCGGATAAAAGCTTTCAAAAACTACAGAAAAAGATGAACTCAAGGATTTAAATCTCTAAACAAGGACACTTTCAACTCGTAATTAGAGGATTGCAGACTTCAAAAACTCATCACGATGAGCCCTAAAGAAATGCCGTTTTGCAGGATAATCTCAGGAAAATATTCAAATCAGTACTTATAAAACCCTCAATATGAGCCTTTTGTTGAGTTATAATACGCCGCAATTGTTATTGGATATTGGAAAATAAGTATCGACTCAAACTATAGAAAGTACAAATAATATGTCAACAAAACAATAATGTAAGAATGATCATAAAAGATAGCTCAACATATGGTGGAGTATTTCAATAGAAACCTAATGGAACTTTTGGGATAATTATGAGAACTGATGTGCTACTCTTCATGTTTGCAGTTTTGGTGCGATTTATCTTCATGTGAAAGTTTTTTGAAGTAAAGGATAGTTGTATCAAGTATTAGCTGTTTCTACCTGATCTTTAATATATTAAACAGGGCTCAAACATTTTATACTCCGTTCTCAAATAATTTTTTTAAAAACTAAAATGAAAATTACACCAATATATTTGAAAATGTGTGATTATAGATACGAGATTCTTGTTTAGTGTTAAATTCCTAACATTTAAAGCAAGAACGTGCGATCAGAGCTGTGAGATATGGCGGACACTTGTTCAAAATAGAATCTCATCACCATATTATATACCATTCTTTCCTCGATTGTGCTGTTTGACAGAAAACAATAGAGAACAGAGTTTTTTCTCGAAAGATTTCTCCTATATCAACATTAATTCTACTTTTTTGCAAAAACAAGTGGCTGCCATAAATCTGCCAGTGTTACATTTCTTCTCGATCCATCTTTTTGGTTGAATCATCCTTTTTCATAATTAATTTTTTATAAAAAAAAAAACTACTCGAACTCTCGAACCTATATGTTTTTATTATTTTAAAATTGTCATTGGGGTGTTGGATGATAAGATACTGGCTCATGTAAAAATGAACATCAAATCTGTATCAAAAACATCCGATATAAACTCATACAAATTAACTAACAAAAAAGACTGGCAACTTCACGTTAGATACTATTAAGATAATTTCACAAGCATGTGATGGTTATTGGGCAGTTGGGACACCACTCAAACCCACTATGGTTTCGGTTGTATATCTCACGTCTTAATATCTTTTGAAAGTGGTTTAAAACCTGATTGAGTTTCTAATGAGATTTATTTTTTTACGTTATACAAAATAGATAAATACAAGTTTTGGTTTTAACATCAAACTTTTTAAAATTTATAACCCAAGAAACTTCGCTATTTGTTTTCATTGATAAATAATCTTCAAAGCCTACGTTGTCACTCTAATACTAACCATTTCAGAAATTATTTTTTCCAATAACCTTTGCAGGTATGAGTTTTAGAATGACATCCAGCTTTCTCAACGGCTTCAAATTATATGAATGGTGTTTAGAATTCAAAGTTAAATGAACAGTTTTAAAAATTAATATTAATATTTTTCACAAGCCACAATAAAATGAATATATTTAATGAACTCATAATCATATTAAATATTTAAATAGTTTTTATTAAACATAGAAACGATGATAGTATAATTATCAAAATCCCCAAAAAGTCACTCATCTAGTTTACATACAAACCCAAATAACATAATATTAAAAAAAAATAAAAATAGAATGCATCAAATCTAATATAAAATCAATTGAGAGTAATTCAATAAAGCAAAAACAATCAAAAGCAAAAGAAGGGGATAAAATAAGAAAGTTCGTGTAACATATGCAAACCAACTCATCATATGAGCGATTCTATTGGACGCCATTCTTTTAGAAAAAATTGCGAATAAAATCTGTCAAACATGTCTATAAAAGCTTCTGATGTTCATAAACTGCAAGAATTTTGAAACCATTTTAATGCACTTCAATAAAGTATGTTTAGTATCAGAAGTATTTGCCAGACGCATTATTCTCAATGAAAACTTAATAAGAGCGAATTATACAAGCAAAAATTATCATACTTGTGATTCTTCATTTTTAAAAATTCAAATTTTTTCACAATTTGAAAGTATTTTTATGTTTTCGGAAGAACTTCAATCTTTTAAAAGACACTGAGCTAGATGTGAATTGTACTAAAAAGCACATAAGATTTTTTTTTCGAAAAAAATAATACTCCTAAGTTATATTTTTTAAACATTTAATCACATAAAAGCATATTCAAATTTTTTAGATTTAGAAAATAAGTTGAAAAAGTAATTTTTGTAAAGTTAAATTTTATTGTCACTTAGGTGACAGCCATGAGACCCTCATGAAAAGTCCATGAAAACCACAAAAATATCCCAAAACTAAAGATTTTTTCAAGCTTTGCTAGTCGGATTGTATTTCAAACAAAAATAAAACCGTTTAAATAGGCTTGAATATAAATTTTCAAATAGTATCAAATAATTACCATTCTTTCAAGTTATCCCGTTAAGAAAGAAAATGAAAAATGTCAAATAATATTTTTAATATACTGTATTTTAGTTATTCCAATTGTAATCTAACTTCCCCCAAAACAAGGTGAAACCAGATTGAGAAAATTTACCTTACATTTCAAATTAAAAAAAAAATGTATTTGAAATAATTGTACTTGGAATAATTAAATAAAATTGAGAATCACATGTTAGTCAAATTAACTTCACTTTTTGTCTGATAGTAAAAAGAAATCTGATGAATTTCTAAAAAAAGCTTTTTATTAAACTGCACTAATTCATCAAGGAGACCTCAAGTCACCAATTGACTCAAACAATCGTTTAAATTCTAGTACTAAATCAATTAATGAACTAATAATACTTAATAAACCAGTATTACTAATACTGAATTAATTGGCAGTTTTGTATTGAAGACTCTGATGACTATATGCCCGGGAACAGTCCTTCTGGTCTTCATGCTGTCTCTTTGGGTCATCGCCTCTTGGACTCTGAGAGCGTGTGAGAGGTTGGTCTCATGCTTTTATATCAAGTGTTGATAAGTTTTATGCATCTTTGAACTCACTGGCTTTAGAGATAGTAAAATCTGCGGGTTATTATTATATTTATAATTGAATTCGTTGAATTCTTGCGAGGTCGATGCCCCCATTACGCTGGTGAAATGGGGTTGGATGGAATTGCTTGCGACAATATGGGTTTTCATATGTTTGAGTTTATAATCAGTTTTTATAAATAAAGAAAATGGTTGAATAAAAAGGGTTTTCAATAATCAAAAAAAAAGACATTAATGGATCTAAATATGTAAAAAATTTCGCTATTAAATCCCAAGATTTTAAATTTTGAAATGGTAGTTATGTTGTTGTCAAACTTAAAATGTTAAAGTTGAAAATGAATATATTTTTTGAAAATTCTAAAAAATGATGAATGAAGGGTTAAATAAATGGAAATATGGTTTAATTTTTTGCAAGAATAAAATGTGGTGTTAGTTTTGAAATTTTCAAGTTTATTTTTTTGTCATTTCAATTTTTTTGCAAAAATTTTCCAAAAGAATGAATCTTTGAAGCCTAGAAATTTGTGGCTTTGAAACATTTAATATCACACAAATGCATATTTCAATGTTCGCTGAAGGAGAATTTATTCCAGCAAAAATAACATTAGGCCAATCCCACTTACCCTTCATGGAAAGCTTTTAGTATGCGTCGTAAAAAAAACTTACAAGTTTCGTTAATATTTTGGTATTAATAATTTTTCTTTATACATTCATAAACGTGTATTTTCAAACTCTCAACATCGCATACCACCATTTTACAGTTACCACTCCGAAAAACACAAAAACTTTTTGAATTCTATGTGGATGATATCCATCACTTTTCTATCTGTTGGTTATGGAGACATTGTGCCAAACACCTACTGTGGCAGAAGTATCGCAGTTATTACTGGAGTGATGGTGAGTTTGAGAGAGTATTTCTCAAGAATTTATTCCACAATAATGCATAGAAAAACCTTTGCTTGAACCATATTGATTCTTGTTTTTTAGTTTGAAAATAGAAAAAGTATGAGGATAGTGGAAGGGAATTTTTATGAGGTAAAATTATGTTTATTGTCACAAGTTTTTGATATTTTATTTCCTATTCTTTAATTTTACAAGTAGAAAGTAAATAAAAAATTTTTTTTGCAAAAAATTTTAAAATATTCTTCTAATTGATAAATAAAGTCCATAATAAAATATTGCCTATAAATAACATAAGATTTTAACCATAAATGTAAACAAAATTGAAAACTAAGAAAAATTAAAAGTTTAAGATTATTCACATTTCACTTTCTAGATGTTCAAAACTCATTTTTGGAAGAGTAATCACAAAAAAATTTAACTTTCAAAAGAATCTTCAAAAATAACACACAAAAGTGATTAGTTTTGAAAGAAAACACTTTAAAAGTTAACTTTTTGTCATCCATTTTGTTTTAAAAAACAAAAAAGCTTCATACAATTTTTGTCATAAGTCCACAAAGGTGACAATTTAATCTGGGTGTTTGAGGCAGCTTTGACATAGAATATGAAAACACTGCTAAGTTTTTGAGTTCATCGGAGTTTTTGTGTTGAAAACTAGCATTGTTTTGTCTATAAACTGATATGATTTAAGCTTGAATTCAATGTTTGTTTGGGAAAATATAAATATTTTTTATTAATATTACAGATAAACATTTGAAAAAAAAATTCAAATAAATAGAATTTTCTCCTTTTTTCAAATTGTTAATATTGATTAGAGATCTATAAAAAAAATAGTTAAGAATGAAAATCATTATTTTACCAACAAAATGATTGTTTTTTTTTAGAAAAATACAACCTTTTATGAAATAATCCAGATAAATTCATTTATTACTCCAAAGTTATTTTCGTTATTTTCCACTCATTGTATTCATTTATCTGCTCATCAAATAATTTATTTTTCATAAATGAATATCTTATATTTTTGTACCCATCCACTAATATAGCCCCTCTCCCACTTAACGATCCACCCAATAACCTACCAAACAGTTAACCATCTAAAAATTGAAACCCATTCTATTCACACACGCTCCCATCTCTACCCATCTACCATTCAACACCCATCCATCCATCCACTCACCCACTGATACGCCATTCAGGGTTCAGGTTGTACGGCATTAGTGGTCGCAGTGTTGGCTCGCAAGTTGGAGTTGACGAGGGCAGAGAAGCATGTGCACAACTTCATGATGGACAACCAACTCACAAAGAGGGTTTGTTATCCTTTCAAGCATATGAGATAAAACCTCTTACTTTTACGCTTATAATTATTTTTTGTTTTATTGCATTATATATCATTCCAACAGTCTTGTAGTCGTATATCTTATGCTTTATAATCAGGGTAATTTACATTTGATATAATTAAGAATTTTTTTATAGTTATACTACATTGCTTACTTTTTCGATTATTGTTAATTACTAACATTATTCCATAAGATGTATTCAATTGAGCAAAACAAGACTCTATTGCGGTCATATTTATTTTTAAATCTGTAATTGATATTTAGTTCGTATTTTTCTGACCAGTTGAAATATTAAAAAAATGATTTTCTATGAATTTTAATGAATTTTAAAACAATTTGGACTATTTCATTTTAATATTTATTGGAAAAAGAACGTTGTAACATTTCGCAGTCATTTTGAATATATTTTTGAACTTTGAAGATTAATCTTAAAAAGTATGATAAATAAACAAATTAAAAAAAGTCACCAAATTAATTTCACGTTCAAACTCATTTTTCATCTGCACTTTCTATAGTTACTATTGAATCCCTACTCAAATTCATGACAAAAAACTCACCAAAAAGAAGATTATACGTTCACCAGAGTTTATATGTTTTATTCATTTGAACGCAGTAGTTATTTCATGGGACATTAGAGCACAAGTCCCATGCGAAGTTTTAGGGTGAACTTTAAACAGAAAGTGATACAGTAAGGTGGTTTTTGTTGTTTGTTATGTGCCTTCTGTGTCTTGTCGTGTAGCCATTCTCGGACGTGTAGACATTGCTTGAAAATTTCACAAAATCAACTGCATATAGGTGGAACGACTCTAAAGTTAAGAATTTTAAGCAAAATATCGTGATAGTACTGGCTAAATATTTGCAATAACTTTTGGGTTTAAAAGCTGTTTAAGTATATTTCAGACGATCAGTGAATATATAATATTTGAAAAATATTTTAATAGTAGCAATAATAAAAACAACAATAAAATTAATCAATTTATCATATATTCAAGCATTCAAATGCTATTTATTTCAAAATAATTATATTTTCCCAAGTTTCACTATGTTGAGTAAAAAGTAAGTCAATCATTAAGTCACCTCTAATCGGTTGCGCCTTCGATATTTTCCCCGGAGATTCTCCATGCGACTAAGCTGTGGCACTGTATTAGACGCTTTCATAATACAAGCAGCTCTTTTCTTAGCTTTTTTCACACCAATCAACGTTTTTCGGTTGTTCTAGCATACTAGTGACAGACAATGGTTTAAAATTGAAAGTTCGGGCTTCAACTGCAGCAAGGTTTATGACGTAATGAAAGCGTTGTGGTTTGATTTCTAGTCTAGGCAACATCTTAACTTCAATTTGAGTTTCTTTCAACAACTCATACTGCTTGATGATTTTTAAAAGATTTTAAGAATTTTAGTGAAAAAATTATTTTTGGTAGTATTTTTTGAAGAATTGCCCAATTCAAGTGGAAAAATTTGCTTTTTTGAAGATTAATTGATTTATCAGTTTTAAAACTTTCTTACACATCTGAAAAATAAGATTAGTGAGCACTGTTAGATGAAAAATAAGGAAAACAACAATGACTATAAACAACCATTTAAATTTTATTCGTATGTTTAATGATTTCAGTTTTTTCTTTCAATACTAGAAGCATTTTCAAGCTAAGAAAATAAGCGAAAAAATCCATTTATTCTTTATAAATGTTATCATTTATCTGAGATATCAAAAGTGCTCATAGTGTTTTTATTTGATTTTCTTTTATCCATGACTTTCAATACAAGGTAAATGAAATTAAAGTGATAAAACCATTTTTAAATAAAAAAAAGCAGACTTAATGCTATTTTAAATTAAATTTTCCGTTAGAAAACAAAACGTCAAGCCCTCTAATCAGCCAAGACAGTAAGTGATATCAATGACCCACTGTCGTTATATACAGAAATAGTTGTCAAAGCATGTAATTATATTGAAAAACGTTCAATTGTAAACAAAATAAGATATTTTTTCTTTTTCAAATATATCTTTTAGAGTGATGAAAACAATGTTAATATAATCATTTTTGCATAGCGTAATCACTTTCTTTTAATATAGAAAACAAAAATTTTATCGACAAATACGTAACAAAGCTTTTCATAAGACTTCCATTACCATTTTACATTATAATTACTTGATGACGCCATTTAGTCTCGCAAATGCATATGTTTTTATCAATAAACCTTCATTTCGCTATTAATACATTCATTCATAAATTTACACCTCCAATCACTCGATGCAGCTCAAAAACGCCGCAGCGAACGTCCTAAGAGAAACCTGGTTGATATACAAGCACACGACTCTTGCGAAGAAAGTGAGGGTACAAAAGGTGAGAACACATCAGCGCAAGTTCTTGCAGGCCATTCACAGGTGCAGTTCTAAAAATATCCACTAGACACAAACAGAAAGTCTTGTTTGATATACCTTTGTGCCTAGTAGCTTATTTTGATTATTAATATTAATTCTTAAAGAATATTAATTCTTAAAGATTATTAATTAAATCTAACTATATCAACTATGAGACTGATGATACTAGTTTTTTTTAGGTCTCACTCAATACTGTTATTTATCAATATTAATATTATTATGATGAAATCAAACTTATCGAGAACTTTGCTTCTTTTTGAAACTTGTACAAAGAATGGCTTGGGCGTGTGTTAAAACAGGTGCAGAGCCGTATTTAATAGCGATATTCGAGATTATATTTCGAACGGCCCATTATTTTAAGGCATTCAGAATTTTATCCATTTGTGAAAAATAATTTTTAATGTTTTCGGTGAAAATTCGAATAAATTAGAATTAATAGTTTTAAAAATTATATTTTTTTAAACAAAAAAATAATTTATGTGGATGAAATGTTGTTATGTCTAATGTAAAGTGTTGCTCCTGCAGTCTGCGACAAGTGAAGATCGAACAGAGGAAGCTCAATGATAGCGCCAATTCCCTCATCGATATGGCCAAGGTTATTTTAAAATCTTTTGTGTATTTTAATCTCAAATAGTAAAATTGATTTCAACATTTTAGACGTTAAGAATGCTCGTATGAGAAGGAACATTACTTTTGCCCTTGGTTTCATTTGAGTGGCTTAGTCTTGCATCGGCCTTTCGAAAGAAATTATTTTATCAGGCGAAATTTATTTCAATGATTTTTTTCTCCGGAAATTTAAAATTATAAAATGAAATGATAAAATCCTCAATTTATAATATCAAAAAAAAAGCAATCTTTAAAAAAGAACTATTTGAAAAAAATGCTATGCATAAAATCTCCCAAGGCGTGACCACCACCCACATAAACGTTATGTAATGAGGCGGATAATAGGACCCAAAGCATTAAATATACAAGCGTATTACAAAGAGCACCATAATAAATTTGCATAGCAATGGTGCAAACAGTTTTCAATTGCAACAGTGCACAAGACTACAAATAATGACTTGCCAATGAATTTTTCTTAAATTAATGCTTTGCCATCTCTCACTCTTAAGCTTTGCTACTCGCACGATGTGGTGGTATTAGCGTTGAGCCTTCAAAGACATGTGTCACGATAGCCTCAGAACATTTGAAGAATCATGAAGATGAGAATTATTATAAGTTAAGACTAAATTATAACAATTAATGAGATGTTTCATAAATTAAACTCAAGCTTCTTGAATAGAAACTACATGTAGTAATTTCAACTTGACCAACAAATACTGATAAAACTTAATAATTCAATTTGTACCTGTCAAAAAAGATAAATAAAACAGATAATAACTATTAATGATAATAAAATATTCTCTGTGTCTTGTGATAAAGAAGTACTCGCCACAATACATGCTTTTTTCAATATGAATACATTCAAATCTTCATAATTGCATCTGAGAAACTATTTGAGGATAATTAATTAATGGGAGACTCAATCGGAAATTAATATAATTCAAAAAATTCACTTGGGATTTGACCTTAGAAAATTCTCAAATAGATTTAAAAATTATGTTTAAAAGATCCGTCTTATCGCATCGATGGCAAAAATCACTCAGTGAAAATAGATTGACTAGATTGATTATCTCAGTATATTTTCTTCCTTTGAATATTTTTTTATAAATATTTCTGAGCTGTTTGCTTTTTGTCAACTAACTTGAAAAGTTTCAAAGTTAAAAGATGTTTAAAAATGGTACTACTTTAAAGGTTATATTGTAATAAGCAAAAGTTATTTATATGATATTACCAACCTGCACAATGCTGGATAAAATGATATCTCACATTTGAAGTTCTTGCATCTATTTACCAGTGATTGATAGATGCTTCACCGATAAAGAACTCTCTTGATTTAATTAACAAACAATCAGTCTAAAAAGCTTTAGTGACATTATAAAAAACTATTGAACTTTTAAGCTTCTTGAGTCTACAAAAGTTAATAAAAAATGTAGCGGATCAATAAGGAAAGGAAGGGATTTGAGAGCTTAAAGCGGCAAGGCACCAAAGATCACTTTAAAATATAGTTTTACGATTCTCATGAAAAAGTTTTTGCAATGTATTTTTATATACCATTGTTCGGTTCCTAGTTATTATTAAATTTGTGGTAAGATTTATGGTGAAACATATATAAGGAACCTGTTAACACTTGTTTACTTTCGTCCTTCATCGCCCTCTTCACTGAACGTCAGTAGCACATTTTGATGGACGAAGAAAAATCTTCCACTTCTAATGTTGCAATTATGTTTTCGAGATTGTAAAATGTTTTTTTTAATTTTTACAACCTTATATTGGTTGTTGTATGACGATATCAACATACAATCAATTATGAACTAATGAAATTTTATTTTTTATTATAAGCCCTGATATCTAAGACCAATCTCAAACTCTACTTTTCAGACTCAGAGCAGTATTCTTGAGACGGTGGTGGACATGAACGGGAGACAAGTTGCCCTGGAGAACAAAGCTGATCGCTTCGAACCTCAGCTGGTCCAATTACAAGTGCCTTTCTCGTTTATATTGAGATTTTGTAAACACATTTGAAAACAATAAAACAAAAAAAAAACAGAATTGATTTTTTTGTGTATATTTTGATTTCTATTCAAAAGACAGAATAAAAAAATTTCTACCTTAAAAATACTTTGAAAAAATTTCTGGACCTCAATCGCCTTAATCCCTTCTTCTCCGCTTGACATTTCTTTCGATATTGTGAAAACTTCACAAAAATCTTCCCATAATATTGTCTTTCAAAATAATTTTTTCGTTCGTTAACATTATCAATTTTTTCATAATTGTGAAAAAGTATTTTTTTGGAAAATTGCTTAACAGCGCCGAAACATCAATAATGCTTCAATTGCTTTTTGAGGCCGAGATAATGAGTTGGATTGACTCTTAATTAGAAATTCTGTGCTATATTAAAAAATATTCTTATTACAAAATATTATAAATAAGTATTTCGAAATCGTTCGTTTCATGCGGCAAAATCATTAAAGATGAAGTTATACGCAATCTAGATAAAAAAATTTTCAATTCTTTTTTTCAAAATATAATAAATTAATATGATTTTTTTAATGTAATTATTTTTTCAAAAAGAATTACATAAATTGTTTTTGACTGATTTTCAGGCACAATTGGATGCGTTGCCTTCCTTAATAGCCTCCCACGTTCACTTGAAGCTGCTTAATATGGAACAACAAAAACTAAACCAACAAAATCCACTTTCTATGTTTCAACAGCGACAACAAAACTACACTCAAAACCCATCTCAACATCACCACAATTTTTTCCAGCAACAAAAATACCCATCACTCTTCAAAAATCAACAAGGCTTCAAAACCCCACGACAGATCCTTAAAAAAGATTTGCAAGAAAATTATAACAAAGAACATGTTGTGCCCAATAAGAACTCATTATTGAGCACTCAAAATAACGCAGAAGCAAAAGCACAATCACACACCCAAACATTTTCGAAAAAAAATGACAACACGAGCGATTACGCTAACACTTTGCAGCCTAAAAAAGCATCTATCATACAGCTTTCAAATCCTGCCCACCAAAGCATCACTCAATCACTGCCTGCAAATAAACTCACCAACTCAACACCATCGTCGGATAACATTATCGCTACGGGCTTTTTTTCAGCCGCATCTATAACTCTCACGAACGCTACTACTAACTTTTAAATAATTTGATTATGGAAAAAATTTGAAAGTGTACAGTAAAACATTGTCATTCCTTTTTTAAAATGTGACGAAAATAGTGCTACATTGATTGAATCAAACAGAAAGAGTGCATATGGTAAGAAGTACTAGCTGAGAAGGTAATGAAAACTTGTTTGCATCGTGAAACGTTTGAAGAAACCTAAATGAGTTCACTGATTGATGGGTGCACAGTTTGGTTTTTCCATCCAATCCCTCTGTGGATTATAATAACTACCGCATGTATTTTTGTATAGATAAATGTGATTGGTGTAAAGTTACTTTGCGTCGATGACTTGAAAGGAATACCCATAATGAGATCAAACTTTATAGCATTTCAAAAAAATATTAACCACCAAATCACAAAAATTTTTGATTCAAATCTACTGAAAGAATAGTTTGAAATATAAGTTTATTAACGAGGTGTACATTAATTCATGAAATTCGAGATGTGATGGCGTGCTAAATGTTTCTATTGTGAAGTTTCACTTTTTCTGAGAAAACCTTTTTCATCGCATCCATTTAGAAAATATTTTATTCTGATTCCGACATTTAAAAGAACGTTTTATTTTAACTTTTTGAATAAATTATTGTAAACTTTTAAATAAATTTCCAACTTTTTTTTTATTCGTTAGGCAAAAATTTTGTCTTTAGAAGCTTGAAAAATAGTCTTTTTTGTTGTATTACACAGAATTAATTTTTATGCAAGTGGAGATTTTTAGCTATAAAAATCATCAAATGCTTATTGAAAAATATAACATCCACATATTTACTAGTGACTTATGAGTTGTTTCAAATGGAAAGAGCGACACCAAACAATATTTAAACCAATAATTTTATTAAAAAAAGAAAAACTGGTTAGTTAAAAATATGATTGTTGAATAGCTGTTATAATATTTAAAATTACAACTAGCTTGCAATCAAAAACCTTGAAAAACTTGCAAAGCAATCAACTGCAGTCTTTAGAAGTAACCGCCCAAAAGCACCTCTCGAGCAAAACAAACATAAAGCTACAACATTCTTAAATGAGTTACTTTCACAAACTCACAAGTCACCCAAAGTGTAAGAACATCAAAAAAACTTTGCAGTTTCAATCATGACATTGATAAATACCTTGAAAAAAGCTATGGCTTCAAAGAAACCATAGAAAATATAAAAAAAACATTGAGCCCATTCTCATAAAAACGATATTGAAATTAATGACCACTTGGATCAAATATTTCGTTTTGATTGCTTTCAAAACATCAATCTCCAAGAAACACGCGTTCACGTCAAAGACTGCCAGCAAAAAGATCTTCACTGCATTATTAATTGTGGTTTTTAATAGAAGTGTAACTAGTTTTCATAAAATTTGTTTAATTAAAGGTTTTTAGAAATATGAGATCAATGAAATCGAAAATAAAGAAAAAATTAATGAAAAAATGAGAATTCACTTTTAAATTTTATATAAACTGACAATTTACGATAGTTCTCTTAATTTTTCTATGCGTTCATTTTTTATATTTTAAAAAACTCAATTAAGTTATCGAAACCATTGTCCTTTCAAAAACTATTGTAAACTATACTGGTATGTATTGAAGGCCTATATAGCTCAGCTGGTAGAGAATTGGACCAATCATTTGAAGTTATTGGACTCCATCCCATTTTGGGTCAAAAATCAGTACCCAACCGCAGTGTGCTTTTGCTACATTTTCAATATACAAGAGGGAAATTCTCAGAGGTCTTTTCTAGAAGCAGTATACCCGTTTGACAAAAACTTTCATTTGGAATCTAAACAATTGAACTTAGAAATAATGATAAGTAGGAATAACTTTTAGTGAATAGATATTTTTGCCGTTACTAAATTAATAACAAAAGTTCAAAGTGAAACAGCCGACTATCTGACCCGCCACATTATTATATAGACTCTCTGCTTTTTTCTGGCTTCATTGTGTTTTTTTTTAATTTTATCTAATTTAGACATAAAAGCTAAAAGTTTTATTAAATTTAAGTAAGAGTTTAAAACTTGCGCTCTAATGGTTTCTACTCAGCGTCTGCCATGTTACAGAACTTATATATAAACATTGATTTAGATTCTTTTATATTGAACTGGTTAAATCATAATTTGATATTTCGAAATTATTTTTAAATTTTAAATTTGAAAAACTTCTAAAAAATTATAAGAGTTGAAAGAAAATCAAAAAAATCAATTTTAAACCGATGACTAACATAGTGGTATATTTAAGGGTCGCTGAAATGGCAGTTTATGAAAATTTGGTGTGAAATAAAACAAGAAGTTATATTCAGAAGATTTTAACATTAAATTGTCAATATTTTGTTCAAAGGGTATAGTATTAATGCACTTTATTGTTGTAAAATGTTTCAAATCTCTTCACACCTTCACATACTTTTTTAGATAATATTAAAGTATTATTCTATCCCATCCAAGTCAGAAACCTGATTTTTCATTTTACCTCTTTTCAAAGCTTTCAAAAAAGTTTGATTTTTTGAGTTTTCAAAAACTTCGGAATTGTCTGAAGCCTGCAGTTTCAGTTTGTGAAAGATGTTTGTCAGTAGGAAGAAGTTCTTTGGCGTAAGCTCTTTTCGAGGTAATTTTAAAGGCTTGCAACCTTGAGAATATTACATTTTACTCTGTATAAGCTCTTTAAAAAGTATTTGATTTTAAATACTCGATTTTTAACCTTGCATATGTATGTACAATAGATGCAGAAACTCCCGAAACTTTTTCGTTGTTTGGGTCGGTTTAAGATAATTTAAAAATTTTTTTCTGGAATTTTTGAAAATTAAAATGTATAGATTATTATTTTTGTTTTCATTAAAAACCTGAAGTTTAGTGTGGTTAGGGAATAAATTACAGGATTGAGAGAGCTGTTGATTGGAACAACAAAGACAGCCAGCCAAGCATAGAACATATCTGACAATTTTAATGATTTATTTAAAGCTCACTTCATAAAACTAAAAAAATATTTAAACTAACCAGAAATTTTTACTGAGTTGAGAGCTATTATTTTGAAGACGACTATTGGGATCCAGCATGAAAAATTGGTCAAAACAATACAAAAGATACGTTTGTCCATAAAATGGATTTTTCGGTTTGTTTTCCATTTTCTCCTACAATCATAACTATCAACATTATAGACATTAGAGCGGGTTTTTCGAAAGCTGAACAAGATCACCGAGTAGCAAACAACAATGGTAATTATACAGACTGCATTGACGCCGATAAAAATAAACATAGAATACTGCCAACCCTCAGTGAATGGGTCATGAATATGGAGAGGAAGACAAAGTCCATTATTTCCGTAGAACGCACCAAAATAAGAGGAAAAGATTATTGGAATAGCAGCTAACGTGACTCCAAAAAACCACAAAAAACCCAAAGCTATTGTTGCTTTCCTTTTGTCCATGAGTCGAGGCTTAAAGGGGAAGGAGACAGTGAGACAACACTCAACGCTCATGCATGTTATAATCAAAACAGAAACTTCCAAAGCCATCAAAGCAATGAAACCAGTTGCTTGGCACGTCCACCCGTCCATCCAGTTTGTTGCATGCGCATTGTAATTGTCTCGGTACATGCAGTCATGACAAGCTATCAAAAGCAAGTAAACTCCCAGCATGAAATCTGCTCCTGTAATTCATTCAGTTTTAAACAAATGTATTATGCTTTTCATTCTAAAGTAACTTCTTTTAAACCTGCAAGATTCTCTATGAAAAGAGAATGAATGTTTTTGTCTTCTCTGAAACTTCCACGACACAACATCACCGAGAGATTCCCCACCAGAGTGATAAAAGCAATTATCCAAATGCAATAAATTAATACATTATTATCTAATAGGTTTTCCAAGGTGGATATTCCATCTGTATTTGGATAACACACAGTAACTCTAGGAGTATACCTGCACATCTCAAATCTCTCAAAATGTCTGTTGGGATAATAAACTATATAAACATTGAAATCAGTTTTTTTTATACGCTGTTAAAATATGTTGAAAACTGTCATATACTTTTAAAACCACTTACATCATTTTGAGGTCATGTAGTTCTTTGAACCAGGCAGTTTTGAGGTTCTTGAACGAAATTCCAGAAAGATTTCTAAAAAAATTATGTAAAAATACTATATACTTATTTCTATAAAATAAAATCTATGCTTTATGAAACTATAAATACAATTTTTTCCCATCCTGTTTCCAACTAACGATTATGACAAAGGTGAATTTGTTGAAAATTCAAGTTTCTATGAATAAAAATTATCGAAAAGTTTGTCTTTTTTTTGTCTGTTAAATTTTTTGATAATATATACTGTTTTAAAGATTCCTTTCCACGCCTTTAAATCTATGAAACAAAATGATAACGATGCCTAGTTAACGGCATAAAAGATGGATGAAAAGTAGTTTGAAACTCACAAGGAGGCCAGAAATTCAAACGGGTGGAGAGAATCTTCCAGGTTTATTAAGGGATTGTACCCTAAATTTCTGGGATAAAAACTATCTTTTACCAAAATGTTTTTGATAAAAAAATTTTTCAATTGTAATGTTGTTATTCAAACGACTAATTAAAATGCTAATGAGATTTTATGTGAGAAAAAATAGTACAAATCTAAGAGAGGAGAGAATTTTGTTGAGGCAAAAACATTTTTCGAAAAGATCGTCAAACTGTTATTACTCAAGTTTCTGGAATTGAATATCATACATCATATGTTATGTGGAAGTTTGTGACATTTAACATCATTGAAGAAAACCGCTTAATTTAACGAGACACAAATACAAAAGTTCATCAAGTAGTTGATAGTAGAGCTTCTGCTTAAAAAAGCTTTGTAAACTTTTTTGTTGTACCTTTTTCATGAATTATTGACTAAACTATATCTATCTAACAAATGTGTCGGTGTGTGTGGGTAGAATAAAAGAATGCTTACAAGTCAGATATTGCTGTCTCTTTAAAAGCCCCATCCTCTATAGTTTCAATTCGGTTGTTCTTCAACGATCTACCAGTTATGAATTGTTTTCATTACTATAAGGGAAACAAATTTTTTATAAAATTGTATTTATGTATATTTTAATAAATTTTTCTTACAGGAAAGACAGCTTCGACTTTAAAGAAAATGGTGATTTCCGTATTTTTTTTAAATTGTTGTTTCTTATATTGCTGTTTCAGTAATTAAAAAATTTTAGTTTTTGGTCAAATTACAAAGCTAAGCAATATGATAAAGAAACAAGATTAATTACATTGAAATGATCGACTGAGGGAAAACGTCTGAAGAGATGTCGGTTAGCTGGTTGTAATCTAACTGGAATGTATAATTGTTGTAAATAAATAACCTCCAAAATTTTAGTCCTATAAACACGATAAGATAGATTTTCTGTATCATCATCAGGTAACTAATGCAGAATTATGTAAACAATTAATTACTAGCTAAATAATTAAATTTTTTATCATTTTAATTTGATTCAGATAATATTGATAGAGAATGTTTCAAAGTAAAACTGTTCTATTAAAAAAATTTATATAAAGAATAAGCTAAGTGCGATTGAAAGATTCATTAAAAACCAACTGCTGTATCTCAATAACCAAAACTAATTGGAAGTTGATAATACAAACGATATTTATCGGAATTAGATTATTTAACTAACAATAAGCATTTTCAATGAAGTGAGCATTGTGAAGGAACCTTCTTCTAAAACGCTTATTAGATTCCCAGTCAGCTTTCTGTGTTTTCATAAAATACTAATGAAGAATAAAAGTATACACTATTTATCATATATTTTTTTCTTATGTATGATGAAATAAATATGATTTTAAAAATTTGTAGCAACATTAAGCTCAAAGGTAAAAAACATTTCCTGATAAAGTCGTGTGAACTAATGAAAATTCTTCAAAACACCGTAACTCACCTCAATATGTTTATACTATTGCATACACAAAAATAATTCTATGCTATTATTATAACTAAAATTTATAATGGAATAAACGCACAAAACGATTAGATTTTCAAGTTCTCTGAACATATTAGATCTCACCACCCTGAGCCGGTTGCCTTTCAAATTCCTGTATTCATTTGACCATCGTCAAAGAAGATTTCATAAATATCAAATTGTTTCAATAAAAAAAAGAATCATAATGACCATTAAAAAATTTAAGTTCAAATGAGATTATTTTTTATTAGATAAAAAACGTAATGGCTTACTGAATTATACGAAAAAAATGATACATTCCAAAAGCTTCTGTCTAGTAAATTTTTCAAAGCTTCTCTAGTGCTGTCATTTCACCAAGATCAACAATATAATTTTTATAATATACATAAAATAAAATAAAACTAAGAACTAAAAATATTTAATTATCAGAAAGAATATAATTAGTCTATTCAAATTTAACCGAAACAACTAAGCTTTTCAAACTCCTTATCAGATAAAATTCTTATTTGACAAAATCAAAAAAAAAGTTTTAGAAAATAAATTAAAACAATAATAATATTAAAAATTGAAATAATTAGAAAAAATTAAACAATAGTAACAAAAGAGCTAGGCTGGAGAGGTGTTTAAAGACTCCATCACTTATGTGGCTTAGACTGCTGTTCACCACACTCCTGCCATGGCATCTCATTGTTAGTACATAAACTATATGAGTTTTATATCTTATTTTTTTTCATATCACAAATAACAATGGCTTATAGATCACATATTTCATTGTTATATAACAAATTGTATGTTTTAAATATTACCTATAAAACATCAGTTTGAAGAATTTTAATTCATTTTTATAATTACTAAATTGATAGTACATATGATGCCTCTAAAAAGTTACATAAATGTTGTATATATCATATATCAATGGTTTCTATATCATAATATATAATGGCTCATCTATCATATATATTGTGTGTCATGATCATTCAAAACAATGATGAGTTTACAAGTCTGAGCAAAAAGACTGAATGTTAAGAATTTCAAGCCAGAATGCTAAATTAACAAATGCTCCAAGAAGAATATAAATTAAAATCAAGCTGATTGTGAAAATACTCCCATACTTTATAATGTTATAGAAGAGATCGCATTCTATACACCTTGAGATTTTTAAATGATTTCAGATTTTCAAAAGTTTAATGATGGACAAAAAAGATGTTTCGCAAGTAAACAGTCAAAAATTCCGAGAACTGTATAACTCAATGAACAGAGCTTTTAATTATAAACCGTACGGGGACGAAGCTGCAATTTTTAGCCTTATGGGCTTAAATTCTCTGATAGTGTTTTGAAATTTCATGATAAAAGTGTTACATGGATCTGAAACTTGCAACATCTGATACTAATTTATTTATAATTTTGAACAAATTGAAAGAATGACTGTAGGCGAACATCTAAAGGAAATTGACTTCAAAACAGTAATGAATAATATATACAAGAGATATATAAATTTAAATTTATTCTATTATTTTAACATTTAATTAACTTTAGTTCATTATTAATTTTGGAATTTATAATAATCAAAAAATTAACTAGTTGAAATTGTCTGTGCTAAAAAGCTTCGTGAGGATTTGTTAAATTATCGAAAGCTGCGGATTTTTAATTTCAAACAAATTGAAAATAAATTTATCAAATGATAATTTAAAAAATCCGAATAATTAAATTTGAAAACACACTTTTTAATGCAATTATTATGAAAGTTTAGAAAACTTCGTTGGAAAATATGTTTTTATATATAAATTAATCTCAAATTTGATTGAAGAAATATAGTTATAAAACTCACAAGACTTGAATATTTGAGCAGCTTTTCGGAAATTTTTTTTGGAGATCAGTCAAATGCATGTTACTTGCAAGCCTGTCAGATGATTATCTATTAGTTTGGTTAACCTTTCAAATTTGCTCAACAATTTACACATAATTAACGGAAGCAACTCAGTCAAATATAGCTTTTGGTGGTTTGCTGATTCAAAACAATATTAACTATCTGTGTTATATTTTACATTGAATAAATTCGCACACTCACAGCTTGCGATACGTGGAAAGATCATTTTCGAGAGAGGTCTTGAAGGATGTCGAGTCTTTACACACGACTTTGTCATTTTCAGTACAGGTGCAATTGCCAAAGCACGATGCTTTTGTTCGCTCTGGTAAGTAGAGAGGTTCAATTTAAAATAACTAATGTGAAAAATCTTTATGCCAAGTCATTTTTATTTATTTATCACTCAGAAATGATAGTGTTTCTGATGATTAAAAAATAATGCAAGACTGTAGTTGAAATGAAAAGATATCAATTTCATTCTTAAAACCTTAACCAAGAAAAAGGTTCGAAAATATGATTGAAAATATTATTTTACAAATGGAAAAGTATATGTGGAATTCATTTTGAAGCTGACGAGTTTTTATGTTAAAAGCTTTTCAAAATCCTCACCAATGTTCAAAGGCCCAGTTCTTATTTTTACGTCATTATTTGCATGCAATTCACTAAAAACTGAATGCTTTTTTGCTTTTTGTTCGATGCCTGATGTATTTTGTTGCTCGGGTTTGTTTATTTCATTGCCCTCAGTGAACACGTCAAAAATCTTAAACTTAAAACCTGCTTTTTTTTCTAAACTGTTGTGGCGCTGAAGTAAAGATACAATTATTTCTGTAGAAGTATTTTTTGGCAGATAGGCATGTGGATACAAAGATTCCAGTAATTTTGTTATATTTCTTTCCAGAACTGTTTCGTTGTACTCTGAATAATACTTGGTGTCACGAATAGCTGAGAGCTCTTCTTTCCTATTTTTAGTATCGACAAGCCTGGAAAGTATGCTGTAGCGTTTGATCACTGAAACTTCACCAGGTGCTAGATGAAAAATGAGTTCAGGTTAGAAATAAAACTAAAATTAAAAAATAAATATGAAAGTGAAAAAATTAGCGAGTTCTAAATGCCTTGATAACTAGGGTTATCTCGATGATATAATGAAATATTTTCATATATTTTTTTAACATTTGTGCAGAAAATATTTTTCTATTGAAAATTTGAAAAAGATTCACAAACAGAAAATCAAAACGGAGATTTTTCAATCATTGCACAGAGATCAATATGATCATATAATTACTTTGTGAAAATATCAAAAAAAGATTTTATAAAATACATTCAAAGGCACAATGTCTAGGAATGAACACAAATGAACTGTAAAAATAAAATACACAGGAAAAAGTGAAATATAAAAAAAGAAAAACACGAAAAACGAAAAATAAAAATAAAAATAAGATAACTTTTCAGAGACATCGTATGTATGTTTTTTATAGCAATTAAACTTTGTAAAAATCAATTGAGGATTCATACATTTATTTAAAAGAAAAGCTACAACTTTCGAGAAGTATAGCCTTATCATAAAACATTAGCAACATGGTAATGTTTTATGGTGAAAACTTCAATTGATGTTTTTAAAGTTAAAAAATAAGATACAACTGAAAATATATACATGCATGAAATGCAAATAAAATACATGATAAAAAAATAAATTTGAAAATATAAGTTGAACACATCAAAAAAATGAAAATAACTTCAGTTTAAGTAAAAACCCAGAACTTCAAAATATGCATACAAAACATATTGAAAATACGAATAAACAAAAGTAATAGAAGAAAATGCTGGTCAAATAGCTTAGAAATACTTAACATATTGAAGAATTTTCTTTAACTAATAAAGAATTCAAATCCGGAACGTTTTTTATTTAAAATTTTTAAATAAAAAAAACAAAAAGTAGCAAAAATAAAGCAAGAATAAAAGCAGATATTCACATTAGAATTCTTCAAGTTTTTAAGATTTTCATTAAACGGTGTGTTTTAATGCTCATCTTTTGGTATTGATTGATGTTTATAATTTTTTTCCAAGTTAATTTCCCTTTATTTGTTCCATTTTGATTTTCTCATTTTAAAATTGTTTGATAGTTTTTTTAATTTTTAAAAATCTAACTAAAATTAAATACAAAGCGAAACAAATACCAAAAAAATCGAAACCTAAAAAAAAAATTAGAAAAACTTACAGCAAATGAACTTCTCATCTGAAAGGTCTGGACAGTCAAAGTTACCATCACACCACTTTTCGCGTTTGAGGCACATTCGAGTAGCCTGACTACAGGGAAAGTACCCCCAGTCACACAGATCTCTTTTGCTTCTGTTCTTCTCCACCACATCGTGCACCATAATCACTACGTGGAGGTGATTATCAATATATTTTTGGTATAATTTTGGTTTATGGGCTAGTGAGTTGGAAGGTTTGTTTTCATAAGTTTCATCGTTGTGCTTGAATTTTTTCAATAAGCTTATAACATCGAAAAAGACGAAAATAATAGATGTATTTAAAAAAAAAGCACCTATTTTTCAAATACTTTTGGGGAAAGAGTCAATTGTTTTTAAAATTACAGAGTTAAAGTGAAGGAATGTGTTATGGCTTAAAACGGGCGTATTTCGAGTCTGAAGAGAGTTTCAACTCAGTTATGGCCTCTTGTCAGCCAATGAAAGCACTTGAAAGAAAAACATTTAATTCGGAGAAAAGTTTTCTCTATAGTTTTCTTACTTTTAAAAATAAAATAATTATTTTTTTAAATTAAAAAAATCGAATTTTTTTTTTTAAAAACACTTTTATAACCAAATGAGCTTGAAAATAAAAAAAGTGTATTTTTGAAGACACTGTAAGCACAATAAATTTCAAAATATACATTATATATGAAAACCCATACAGATTGGTTTAATATTTCGAGAGTATGAAATACTAATTTAGCTTTATAAATACATCTTTCATGTCTCAAATAGAAATAAAACATTAGATTGAATATTTTCTTGAATTGAAATTTACCTTACAATGTTTCCAATCAACAAAAACTCTCTCACAAACAAAAAAACCAACTCAAAACGAATTGAACCTTTGTAAGTTTTTGTTGTATAAAGAATGCAAAACCTCAAACTTAACTAAAATAAAGTCGGTAAATTTGCATTTAAAAATTTATTTGATCAGTAAGAAAAGACAAAAACATTTAAAGAGCCAAGCTAAACAGCTTGATGAGAAAGGTTAGAATTATATTTTGCCTACGCGGAAGAACAAAGAGTAATTAAAAATACTGTGAGAGAGAATTTAATATTGAAGAAATATCAATGATTTTGGTGTTTTTGATTAAAAATAATACCATATCCATTCATGAAACTCGCATCAAAAAAAAATAACTCAGAATTCTGTGCTTGAATTTTGAATAATGAATTTCGATAAGCTGCGAAAATGATATAGATCATTTGAACCCTGTAGCTAATTGTTAGCTCGAGTTTATCTTATTCTGACATAGATAAGATATAACTTCATCGAAATCATTATTATTTATCAAATTAAATGATTAAATCAGATTAAGTATTATCATGAAATCATTATCAGTTTCATTAAATTCGATGTAACTTAATAATGGTGATTAGTTTCAAATACAACGTATCACGTTAACTTGAAAGCCTGTGAGTTGAAGGAAATTTCAAAGATTAAAAAGTTAAAAATTACCATATAGCAATCGGTATTTGCAAAAAATCAAAATAAGAGCAAACAGTCAGATGGTAAATGGCCCGAATTGATTTTCAGGATTTTAACTAATATCTTTAAAATGCATTTATTTTAGCTAAATATTTATAGGTTTATTCATGGTTTTGAAAGATTTATTCATTAACTTTTATAGAAAAACTCGAATATTCATTTTAAAATGTTCAAGATGCTTCTCTAACAGTAATTTTGGTGTAGTAACATAGTGAACCTTATACATCGCAAAAGCAGATGGTTATAATCATGCTTTTATTTTTCAAAATTAAGATCAATTATTCAAAATATTTCTAATATATCTCTTTATAACACATTGCAATTCAACCGTAAGCATAAACTTGTATTACTTATGAATAATCTAACCGAAGAAAATGATGACAGAGAGGAGTGAAACGAAAATGGCGTAGGGAAGTTTTCTGGGCTTACTGCCTTTCCAACTTTGCGCCATCACATCTGGGGGATTTAGAGAAAGTATGTTGACACTATGAGCCTATCTGAAACATATATTTAATGTTTTGTAAAGTGATGTGATGGAATGTGATGTGATGCTGTGAATTATTTAAAGTTGATTTTGTGAATTTAACTAGAATAAATTAGAACTTTGTAAAATTCAAAATTATATTAGGGGTTTTGTATTTAGTTAGAATGAATAACTTCCAGAATTAATAAACATTTCTAACTTAAAACTTTCAATATTATATATTTATGTTAGTTTTGATACGTTTGTATATACATCTGTGTCTGTTTTATTTTTTCAATCTAGATAAACTAATTTCAAAAAATAATTTTTTTTCATGTTAAAAAATTACTGCTTCAAAACACATAAAAATATATCTACCTTTGAAGTTTATGAACTTTTTCAAATCTAAAAGTTACAAGCTCTTTGCAAAGGTTTTGGATGGATTTTCAAAATATAAATGCTTTTCAGAAAGTGAAGTCAAATCTTATATGCGCACCACACTTTAAATTCATATAGCCATTAAACTGTGGACATCACATAAAGTTTATATTATTAGGCATAAGGGTTCAATATAAGCAAGCATGTCTTTCTCGATATTGCTTACCAAGTGTTTATTTTAATGAAATGTTTTGTATGTTTAGCATTCGTTTCATTATTAATGAACATCAAGAAAATTAGTATTCAAATGTTTTTGACTTACAAGTTTTGTTGTACTTTTTGTTATATAAAAAAAAATTTTGTTGTATTTTATAAAAAATTTCAAAACAATGTTATATTGTTCTTTGTAAATAGACTTTTATAAAAGGTTTTAAATGCATTGAAAAATATTAGATTTTCAATGTGAAAAGTTTGAGATAGTGATTTGATTTTTAAATTTAAAAGTTTAAAAACAATTTAAGCCTAAAATAGCTTTGCAAAGAAAATAAGAAAAGCCAACACAAGCGCACAAAATTATTTTCAACTCAAAAATTTTTATCATACAAACTCAAACCAATGCTACATCCTACCTTGGCACTGTGTGAATTATTAAAAACTAGTTTATTTTTAAAAAAAACAGCATTCAAAAATTTATAATAAAAAAATTTATTGGTAGTTTTCTATTAGATATGAATGTTTGTACTGAACTTGGACAGTAGGCCTGTTTGTAAGGAGTGACCATGTGAGCACTAAAACAGAACCACAATCTGTCATGCCTAACAGCAATTCAAAATCACTAAGAATAATATTTGAATCAATAGAATATGAAAGTTTTTTAAAATTGTTTTTAATACGTAGAATTAATTTTTTTTTTATTTCAGTATTTCACATTGTTATTTCTTTGCATAAATTTTAAAAGGGCTTTTATACATATCAAAAAATGTTAGCAGTTCAATTCAGAAGTTTGAAACTTCATGTGAAATTGTAGCTGGCTTTTCTTTTCTTTATTTTTAAATCCATTTCAACTCTATTTTGAAGCATTTAATTTCTCAAAGGTTTGATTCAACCATGGAAAATGAAAGTTTCATAACAAATGTTGCAGAGAGAAATTATATGTATCTTTTGTTCAATATTTTTCTGATCTTGCATTATAATAAGAATACTAATAGCAATGATAGTAATAAAAATGACAAAAATAATAATTAAAAAAAATAATAACAATAATTTTAATAATAATAATAAAAATAATGATAATAATAATGTTATTAGTATTATTATTAATGAATGAAAAATAATAGAACACGAAAGAAAAATTATACAGAAATAATAATGGCAATTAACTAAACTAGCCTATAAACAAAAACGATTTGAATCAAATACTTCTATCAACTGAATAATAACACGAAGTTTTTCGTAAGTTGAACTCACATTATCAAGTATACAAACTTCATAATGACAACAATAATGATGAGGATGTTAGTTATGGTTTCTTTTATATAGATACGAACGGGACAACTAAAAAAATTATTGCTGTAAAAATATTGAAAATATGAAGGAAAAAAACTAATCCTAAAAGGAATAAAAGCAGTAGAAGTAAAAAAAATTTTTAAATAATTCTGAATTTGTATGAGTTTATTGGACTTGCTTCAAATGAAAAAAAATAAAACTAATGAGATGATATTGAAACAGTTAATAAAAAATAATGTGATTAAGAGAATAAAAAATTATAGCATTAAAACAAAAACACTGAAAAGCAGAATAAGATTATTATTTTTTATTGTTAACAACAAAAATAAAAAAAAACATAATAACAATAATAATGATATTGTTATCGATGAAAGACAAGGGAGTGTTAATAGTGAGGATTGTATTGAGATGATATGGTAACAGTTCAATAATAATAAACGTAATAATAACAATAAAATAATAAGAATAATAATGAATAACAATAAAGCAAATCAAAAAAATTTTTAATAAAAACAAAAATAGTAAAAAAACTAAATTAAAAAATTTTTTTAACGAAAAACATCAATTAAGAGGAATTTTTAATACATCAATTGAGAATCAAAAGCTATTATTCTCGATAATTACAGCTCTATCAAGAAAAGGTTAGCCTTAACGTTAAATAACAAATTTTGCACTGTAAATATAATTTCATTTAGATTTTTGTTGTTGTTACTGTTATTATTATTCATTAGTGTTATTACTTCGTTATTCGATAATACTTTGTGCACATCCACATGGAGTAGCGCCCTAGAAAACTAATCAATTGCGTAACTGAAACCCCAGAGAAGAGCGATCAAATGGCCGACTTAATTACTTTGTGCACATCATAATTATTCAATCTAAATTCTTTAACTTGTTCTCCGAACCTCCATTGACGCTTTTAAACGTTGCCTTGGTAAATTCTTCAACACGATATGTTTCAAGGTTATCTTGAGACTATCAGGTATTCTTTCAAAGTGATTGAAGGATTTATATAAGCAGTATGAAATGTTGAGCTTCATGATGTGTATAACATAGTTGTAATTACTTGATTTCATCAATGTTTATTAGGTATGATGGTAGCCTTTTTAGAAAGGTACTTATGAGTTTATTTGGACGTTAAAAATCTGCATATCTCTAAAAAATATATAAATCTTAGCAAAAATTTGCGCTTTAAAGATTGAAAATTTTGTTTAAAATATATTCATAAATCTGATATTACTATTTGATAATTTAATCAGAGAAATCAGTTTTTCAAGAATTCAATTCAATAAAACCACCTCAAGATCAGAAACTAACAGAAAAAAATAAAAAAAACTTCATCATTAGGTATATTATAGCTTCTGCCCTTCTGCCGATGATAAAATAATTTTCAAGTGGCTTCTTGGTGAATTATAAAATTTTTCGTTTTGGATGTCTCTTCAGAAAGGCACTTTTAAATGTTCAGTTTCTTGGAGGAACTAATCCAATGTAACTCAAAAATGGTTATATTAAAAAAAGGTACAAACAGGAAAAATTATATGAAACAGTGGAAGTAACATTTGAAGTTTACTTTCACGATTTTTCTCATAAATTAATATGAATAAATAATTAAAATCAATGCCCACATTTCGATCCAAAAAATTTTTTTTTTTAACATTTTAAATATTTTTCATGATTTTTTTAAATGTTTACAGCATTTTAAATAAAAAAAAACCTTGTTTAGACCTAAAGATTCAGAAATGATCTATGTTTTTTTGCAGTTGCATATCAAAGATTATAATTCCTCGAATCGAACACAAATATTCAAATGAAAACACTTTTAGGAATTTATTTTATTTCACGAAGCTTTTCTTGATAATGTAAGTTCATTTTACGAAAAGCTTCGTGGAATAAAAAAACTCCTAAAAGTGTTTTCATTTGAATATTGAAGATTGAAATTGATTATTATTATTAAAAAAAGTTGAAAATTTTTTTTCTATAAACCATGCTAAAAAAGTTCTTTATGCACAAAGTTTCACTTTCATTTAATCAAACGTTTTAGGCATTTGTTGTTGAATGAAATTTACAAATGAATGTTAAGCACGAGCACAATGGTGACTTCAAATTTTCAAGCTTCTCAGGAAGGAATGCACTCTCGACCTTTTTGATAAAATATTGCTACCTAGACTTGTTGGTAAATTTTCATGTCAATCAAAACGATATTTGACTGATAGTATATATTCTGTACTTACTACTATAATCAAAAAAAAGTGTTAAAAGGGAGTATGCACCAAATGAGCACAACTGCAAGTTGTTGATATGACTATCTAGGCAAATGGACTTTTTGACTTCTGGTTGGATGTCAACTTATCAGCTTTCCATCTTTATTTATAGGTTAAATTATAACTAATGTCATAATGTTATAATCATGATTTGGAAATTTCACAAAAACTTATCCAAAAATTTTTATTTAAAAAAAATTTTTTTTAATCAAAAATTTAAAAAAATTATTTAGACATTCTAATAACGTTTATAAAACATATTATCTTACTTATTTTTTAGGAATTTTGGCCTCCTAGACAGTGGCCAACGTATGAAGTACAGAGTCTTCGAAACTTAAAGAAATAAATAAAGAAACACACAAAAAATCAACTTTTCATCTAACGATCAAAGTAAAATTGTAAATAGAATTTTTTCTATCTTATTACAAACTAACAAATATGACAAATTTGAATTTTTCGAAAATTTTAGTCTTTGTGAATAAAAATTTTTTGAAAAAATTGTCTCATTTTTATGAGTTAAATTTTGAAATAATATATACTGTTTACGTTTTATATTTTTCGCCAACGTTTTATGATAAGGCTAAACTTATCGAAAATTATAGCTTCCGATTCTCAATAAATGTATTAAAAATTCCTCTTATTTGATATTTTTCGTTACAAAATATACTGTTTTATAAATCTCCTCCAACACCTTTAGATCTATGAAACAAAATGATAAAAATGCATAATTATGAGGACCAGAGAGACCTTATTTAACAATTAAAAATTGAAAACATCTAAAGAATATGGAATAAGATTCAATAGAATTAAAAAGCTATGGATAAACTGAAGTTTTCTCTGAGAAGCAGACAATGAGTTGTTGAAAATTCTGTTCGATAACCAAGGTTTTTATTTTATTTCAAAAGATGGACCAAACTATAGAAAGCACCTGATTAATTTTCTTATTTTTTGGCTTCGGATTACTTTTTGACATACTTATATACGAACCATAGTAGTCTGTATATAAGAACATGTCAAATTTATTTTCTATATGTTTTTAGCTGTCTAAAATTGAAATATTTCAAATCAATAAAATGTTTATCATATTCATTTTAAATCTTGTTTTATTGGCCGTATTAAATTACATAAACCAGGCTGCGGTAGTTCCTTTTAAAATATATTTTTTGTATTTTTTTTTCAAAATTGTAATTCTTTATTTTTAAAAGTTATTTATTAATAGTTTTTTCTCATTAAAAGATTCCTTATTCGTGCATTGTTTTAGGCATCTAAACAATAACTGCTTAAAGCTCTCAACAAATAGTAAATCTAATTCTTTTTTGTCTTGAGTCTTAAAACATTGTTTCAAAATCTTTGAATGTTTCCAAAAGGAATTAATTATTTTTTATCTTTTTTGTTGAAATTCATCTTAAATAATTGGCATGTCATAGATTTCATAAATCATTGGGAATACACATAAATTTAATTTAAAAATATATATAAATTTTTTATGTTGAATTCACACTAGAAACACATTTTGAATTAAAACGCCCAAAACATTTGTAATTTGTTTCTATACATTTTTGCATCGCTGCTAATCTTTTTCTTATGCTGCTATTATTACTACTCTTATAATGCTTCTCTGAACGGTGTTATAAAACTGCTCTATTTGAGCATTAGAATAAAAATAGGACCAAAATATAAGAAGGAACCAGGATGTGAATTTTTAGATTCTTATTTTTTTTCTAACGAAGACCATGTCAAAAAAATAATATTAGAAAAAAATCACCAATAAAAATAAAAGCAATAATTAGATAATCACTATGAGATGGATCAATAAATTTTAGAGATCTGGGGAGTGTTTCTGTTAAATACCTGGAAGCTGAAACCATTGGCCAACTTCAGAAAAATCTTCCATTGCTTTTTAGAAATTAATATTCAAAAAAACAGACAATTATTAGGATAAATAAAATATGGGAAATAACTAAAAACCAAGCGAAGAGATATGAATAAAATATAAACAAGATACGAGCTCTTATTATCAAACTGATGCTCAACTCATCCATCATTCAAAGGGCTTAACAAAACGATGCCACAAAATCTTCTAAAAACTGCATTGGGAAAGCAATGACAAGATATTTTTAAGACGGAAAACTACATAAAAAATTCAAAATATCAGCCCAACCATTTTTGAGTATTTAATTTTATAGTTTCAAAAGGCCACATGAAAAGAGCTTAGCATGCATTGTTGAATGTTTACGGTATAAAAGAAAAACTGAAATGGATAATGAATTATCTAGCAAGCATCGATACAACTTATAAAGAAATTAAAAAACCCCGTTTAAATCATATTATGTAAGCAAGACAAAGCATTATTGTAGCTATATCTGTATGAGAACAAATATTACTATTATTTAATTATATTTTTTTAAATTTTTGTCCTTATTGTTATATTATAGTACATTTATTTTGGTTTTTATTGATTCATTTTATGTCATTATTAAAATGTTTGTTGGGTTGTTTTTGTTCAGTCGACGAGTCAGCTTTTTTTCTCATTTCATTCTGAGCTATCAGTTGAAGTAGCTGTAGGATGTGTTTTGTGATATATGCATATAGTATTCAGTAATTAAGTAAGTGAAAAAGAGGATGAGCAAAAAAGTAAGTCAATGAGTGAAATAAGATTAAGTGATTCATTGCATAAAACTGAATGCAAATTCGCCAACTTTTTTATCAGCTTTGTTGGCAAAGACTTGAGCAGCAGCACAAACTTTGACAGAAGGGGTGTCTGAAGATTTTGTGCTCAGAAGCACAAAATTTACGTTGTTAGGTTTTAAGAAAAAATTCCTAAAAAAGAAAAAAATTTATGAAAAAAATAGAAAAATTCTAATTTTAAAACCGTTGTAGGATACATTCACTTAAATTTTTTACATACAATGAAAGCTCAAAACTACGGATCAGAAAAGTGTCTCAACTAAGCATTGAAGTCTCACTTTTGGGAATGCAAAGAGGCTTTTTGTTTTTCCATCGTAGTATCGCTGATTTCAACGAAGTTACTCTTTTTACTTTCTGATGTTTTTTCTTGGAATCCAGGTTCCGTATGTCTGCAACAATGCAAGCCGTTGGGATATCAATAATGTGAGGATTGTGATGTAATCTTTAATAATTATTGAACTGTTATAAAATTTTCTACAAAAAATTAGTGATTTTTCAGTTACATAGGAATAGTTGGGGAATCGTACAAGCAAGACATTAAAACTTCAAATAACATAGGGTTTGAAAAAGAAAGAAAACATAATTAAACTAAATTAAAAATACAAGAATAAAAAACACAAAAAGGTTAACAAGAAAGAGAAAAAGTTGAGGATTTTAGCGTCCAGGCTCTCCTTGGGGTTGCTTGTGTTCAATACTGATAGTTCGCCCTCCATCTCTTTTGAAGAGTTCTTCATCTGGAAATAATTCTTCTATGTTATATTTCTGTGATGTATTGTGATGAAAAGAGTTTGAAGAGATAATAGCAGATAAAATACATCTTAACTTTAACTTTTCAGAAATGTTTACAATAGTTTTGTTGAATCTTCGACTTATTAATGAGAATTAGCTGAAAATATTATATCAATTTTATAGCGATATATTAAATATAACGATAAATAGTGAACTTAAAACTAGGAAAACTTGCCAGATAGTATGATAATGGAAGAAAAATATCAAAATACGTTGCCGATAATGACAAAACAGTTTTTAAAAAGTTAAGTTTAAATCAAACTCCCATAAATAAAAGAAAAAGTCTGCGAACTGTCATCAATACTTACATACGTTGCCTAAATAAACACAAGACTTATAATTGCTAAATGCAAGTATGCCATCAAAAAATAGGAATATTTGCTGAAATAACTAAAGCACTGCAGCACTACCATTTGGATGAAGTTCACAGCTTCCAAGACTCTGTGATCCCTCTCCATCACCTTGCTCAACTGCAGAAGTCCCCAACACATCACTCTCACCAAATCGTCTGCTTCACATATATCCTCTTATGGGTTGGAGATTGTTTGTGTTTCATTTTGCCGGTGTTTTTCATAAGATTTTTGAAAGTTATTCATTTTATTTATGAATCTTGATTGACTTGGTGCTAAAGTTTAAAACACTATAGATTTATATGGATACAAAATCCTTCGTGATGGCTTGATATAGTTTCAAGAAATTCATTTATTAATAATTAATATACCATTAAATTATCTCAATTTTAAATTATTATTTGTATTTTTTTTTAAATTTTTCATACCACATACCATCATCGTCGCACAGACTCGAAAGCTTGACGTAAGTACAGTGTCTTAAATTGCTACTGAATATTTCAGCCTTCTCTGGAAGAATGTTCATGAATCAATGATTTTCAAATATTTTTTGAATTGCTATAACTCAAAGCGTAGAAACGAAAAACAAAAATTTTTATATTTTTGAATACAATACAAAACACTTTTGTTCATTTTTTGTGGAATGAAAAAATTCAGTTGCATTTTCGGTAAAATGATTTTTTCCAAAAGCCACAATAAAATGAATATAATTTTAGAACACTAGTTAGTTGATTAAGATACGAAGCTTTTCGTTATCAGCGTAACATTTTTAACTTGAAAATGTTACATTGATAACGAAAAGCTTCGTATCTTAATAAACTAACTAGTGTTCTGAAATTATATTCTAATTTGTATAAATTTCTATAAGTTATGTTCTAAAATGCAAATAAGAAATTTTTTTGTAATTTCTATGAACTTTAAAAAATAGGCGCTTTTATCTCTAGAATCTAATACAAAAAGCATATATTGAAACCACACATCCCGGCACTAACTCTTTTGGTAGAAGAGCAAATCCGCCAATGATTCAGTCTTTTTGCAGTATTTCACATCTTCCAAACTTTTATGACTCCCCATCAAAGCCATTCTTTTAATATCAGGCTCCTTGCTCGTCTTGACAACATCGTGCAAGAAGTCTATGTAAGCCATGCACAATTCTTTGGGCCACCCTTCCAGTCCTGAGATGGAAGTGTAATGTGTTGGGATGGAAGGAGGTATTTCAGTTTTTGGTATAAAAGCGCTTTGGTGTTTTAATGTGTGTTTCAAAAACTTTCACAATGATATAGAAAAAAACTAGCTTACGTTTAAAATACCATAACTACCATTTTGAAACAATATATCTTAATTAGAACGTAAAACTGTGAATAATCAGCTTCCGAAATGGGAATCATAAAAATACGATAAATAGTTGCCTGATGATGGTATAAAATTATCGAAAGGCTCCGTCTCAATAAAAAAGCAAAATATTATCGTGTTTTTATGTTACACAATATATCTAATCTAGAATAAATATTTATCTTAAATTAAAACAAGAAATCAATTTTTTCCTTTTATTGCTTAGTTCATAAAAATTATCTACAAAATACTGAATTGAGCATGCTGAATTAATTAAAACCTCAAACAATCACAACTATCAAATCAAAATAACATGCTAGTACTAGTGAAACATCTCCATATATATCGACCACCTGTGCAGTTGTCAGAGGGAGTGACAAGGGACTGAACAAACCTCAGCAGAACCATGTGTTTACTACATGCCTCCTTCATCAGGTCTAATGCCAGAGATGAAACTACCCTGAAGTGGTGTTCGAGTAAAAAAGAGTTGAGACGGCATGGGGAAAAAAATGAAAAATTCGACGTTCATCTTACCCTACATAGTCAACACACACCCACCATTTTTGTTTATCGATTCCATTTCGGACAACCTTGAGAGCTTCTTCCAATGTAGATTCTGATATTTTGTTCACCTTGGCTTGCAGGCAGATTTGCAAGGAGTAAGAGACAATGGCAGGAAAAATTGCAGAAGTTTCTGTGTCTTTTTGATTTTTTTTATTCTGCAAAATAATTATAGTTATAGTAAGTGTATAAAAAAACCCCGAAATAGTTTTTGTTTTCACCCACGCGGAGATCTCTGGCTTTTGGCGCTATCTAATTCTATCAAACTATATTGATTTAATTTTATTAGAATTTTATATTAGTGAATAAATTTTATAGTCTGTACAAAAATCACTGATTCGAACAAGTAACTTCAGCATGGTTTTGTTTGACGGTTTTATAAAAATAAACTTGTTTTACACACTTAATTAAAAATCCCCAAAAAATATTCATATAATTCTCTTTATATTAATGTTCATAAGCATCAAAAAAGCAATATAACATTATCGATATCTTTGGACACAAGGAAGACAACATAGAGAGAGAAGTGCAAGATGTAGCTGTGTAAGAAATGCACTGTAGGGTGTCTGATGTAAGGGAAGGGACCGAACAGAAAAGCTGAGGGTTGCGTGGTAGGAAGAGTTGATATTATTATGAGTGGTGATTATTTATTATTGAAATAGATAAAATAACTGAAAAAAAAAATATAAGCTTTTTGTTGAAGTTGCACAAAATCAATGCTACTCTCATTAGTTTGAACATAAACCAACACATTTTTTAAAAATTTTTTCATAAAAACCTTTTCAGTAATTTTTAAAGCACTAGAACATGCTTTATTACTGTAGTTTATTGAATTTCCTAGACTTATAAACGGATAAATAAATTAATTAAATATTTAAATTACACACTGAAGATAAGTATACAAAATCATAATGGAAGCTACGGTTGATAAAAGAGTGCATGGAGTTGTACAGCTGTTTGGCTGTCACATGCCCCAAGATCAGGTGAACCATCAATCTTTTGCAAGTCACTTGTGCTGTGTGTAGCACCTGGTTTCAGAAAGGTTTGGTACTATGTATTCATAGCAAAATGCATTTTTTTGTTCCAAATGCAAATCTTGAAGCTATCCAAACCTCCATCAATCACCAACCTGAACCTCCATGGGGCTAAGACGCAGGTTGAAGGTGAATTGCTTGGATAGCATATGCATGCAGCACTGTAAAGTGTACATGAGGCTGTGAACATGGCATTTGTTGATGTCTGCTGTCACCAGGCTGTGGTGCAAGATTTCTAGGCAGACTAAAATGGCATTATAACTTTGATAGTTGTTATATAGATGAAATCGTATTATGAACAATTTAATAAGCAACTATCTAATTGAGCATTGAAACGATTTGATAAAATTGTTAAAATAATATTAATTTCTATCTATATAGAACCAAGAGAAACAACATGGAGCGTGGAAAAGTTAAACCTTCCAGAATACTTGAGATAGATGAGTTTTTGGAATATATTTACACAAATTATAAAAAAAATGAATTTATAAAACTAAAAATATTTGAACTTATTAAAAAGCAAATATAAACTGTTGGAAATACAATTTATTCATAAAAAATTAATAATTGATATATGTATTTGAAAACAACGGGACCGAACCTGGCTGCAGTCGTCCACGACACATAGACAGACCAGTGAGGTTAATCCAGGCCAAAGAAAGGTTTTTGTGGCTTTCTGCAGACTGCCTTATGGCCGATGATGTGTTTTTCACCTTGTATGGAAAGATTGAAAAGTAATCCAACGGTTTAAATTACTAAAAAATTTTTGGGTAACTTTTAGCTTTCAATGTAGTTACTCCGTATGAATTATAAATAAACGTCAAGTTGAATGTCAACTAATGTGTTCAATGATAGAAAACTGAAATAATCAACTGACCTTCATCGATTTCACATACGGTTCCAAGATTTGGTCAACGTACTCCTTGTCATCTTCATCTATCAGGTCATTGTATTGTTCTATCATGCGAGCACTCACTTCAAAGTCTATTGGGCCTCTGAGTAGCAAATTGGGGGTTTTAGGGCTTGGTTTTATTTAGAATTTCCAATGTATTCTGTTTTTTTTTGGGTATTTATAAATACTCTGTTGATTTTGATTTGTTTGAGAACTTAAAACTTTTGTCAAACTGTGTATAATTCATAAAAACACTGAAAAAAACTTTTTTAACAAGTAGTTGCAGACAGAATAACAATGATAAGGAAAGTAATTTTTAAAAAAATTACGATAGTGTGTGATTTTCAACGGCCTTTAAGATGCTGTGTTGAATTGAGTCAAAGTACATGACTTTATTTTTTTCCATTATACCTCTGAGGCTTGTTGAACTGATAATAATGTTTACATGCTTTTATTGACACTTATTACGTAGAGCCTTTATTTGGCGTAGAAATTATTTTTTTTATGAAACTAGCCAAAGGTAATTGAATTTATTCGATAATTTTGATTTAAATATTGGGAAGATTTTAAAATTAAAAAATACATACATAAATCCGGAAATAGTTTTCGTCATTAACAAACAAAAGTTGTTTAACCAGTTGAAGAAATGTGGCACAAATAATTTGAAGGTGTTGTAAGGCATGCAAAAAGAAAAAAGAAGGATTTTGTTTTGAACACTCCTCATGCCAAAAATCAATGTATTTTCGAACCTGAATATAAACTTTTAATTGATAAAAAGGTCATTGTGTGGAAACAACTAAAAAGTGCACCACCCAACCTCCCCCACCATCCCTCAATCCATGGGACTACCCACATTACTATTCAACCCATAAAAACACCACTTTCACTACCCATCAAACCATAAAGGCACAGAAAGCTGACACATAACACAAGTTTCAAAACACGACACGCTATTAACCCTTACTCTTTCAGCCAGATTAGCACAGAGTTCTGTGCTCGGGTTGTTAGGTTCTTCGGGCTTCCAGTAACCTGCAATCTAGCCACTTTTTTTCTCCCAGTAATATGTATGTCACACTAAGACCACCCACACTTGGATGATCCCCTTTGCGTTTAAAGAGAAACAACTTGAGCCATTGTTCTACGCAGAGAAGGGAGTTTTTTACTATACATTCTCGTGTAAAAATAATCGAAAAAATTGTTTGCGACTGAAAATATGAAAACAAAATAAAAGTGAAAAAGTTTTTGAATTTAATTATCAATTCAATTTGTATTAATGAAACTGAAATTGATGAAATAAAATGTAGCAAATACTACTTATTCTCTTCATCTGCCCCTATTCTCCTCTATAAGGAAAAGCGCATTATAAATAGTGCATTACATCTGCCGATACAACATTTGACCTCGTATGTCATAGGTGACAAATAAGGAATATGAAATATTGAACAGACAGACCATGAAAGTCACTGAAGTATCTCTGCAAAAAGTGTCGCACCCTCTACCCGTCCAGAACCAGCCAAGTTCCATGCTGAAAAGCACCCTCAAACAATTGTTTGTTTTGTGCGTACGTCATGAAAGTTGAGTTGTGCAAGAAGCAGCCGTCGATTGTAGAGATGGGTTGGTAGCAAACAGCTAAGCGAGGTTCAATGGTGGTTGTGAATAAAGCATTTAGCATCACTAATAAGTAAAAATTTAAATATAAATTGTGCTGGATGGAACTACAAGCAAATGAAAAAGACCTTTGTTTCTGAAACTGGAGCAGTTAAGCAGGAGTGCAAGCTTGAAGACATTCCTATGTAGCAACAACTCACAGTGCTCTTTTTGTAGTTCATTTGTAAAAGTTGCAAACGAGTGTGAAATGGTGAACCGCAGTTGGTGACACGTTAACAAGTCTAGCACATAAGAAGCGCACATGGTTAGAGCACTTTCCAAGGCATGGGTGGACAATGCTGCAAGATAGAATAACATTTGGTGAGTCTTTGATGCATTTATAAACATGGGAAGGATGAGAGGTAGATGTGTTAGGCACTCCCTCTGAAGAAAAAACTAAACACTTATTAACATCAACAACATTATGTTAGTGAAAGCTCAAATTTATATCATTTATAAGCTGGGTACTGTAAAAGTGTTTATAATTTATAAAACAATAACAGATAGCACGATTTGCTTTTGTCTGGGTTAATGAAGCTTTTGTTTTTATTGAGAAAATTGAACATGAAAGTTCTGACGTTTTTAAGGGAAGGAAATTCAACTTCCGTGAAAAAATTATTCTGTTCAAACTTTTTTGAAGAGATTTATAATAGAGCTGAACAGAAAAACAACGTTCATTTTAAAATATAACTAACAAATTCTGTTCTAAATTTTGATGTTTTTGAGTTTCTTTGAAGTTTTAAATAAAATTTTCAAATATTTTCACAAAAAATCATCTGCACAAAAAAAAATTTACGAATCTTTTTGTCTTGAAATCACACAAATAATGCTTATAAGTACCACCAATGAAAGAACCTTAGAAACATCAACATAATAGCCAAAAATTTGTCTCTAGAATAAAAAGACCGACGCAAGATGGATTCATGACAGGATGAATCAGACGCCGAGAGGGATCTTTAAGACAAAGCTCCTCTCTCCGACAGCCCTCATTGCTCCATTGATGATGTGTGTGAACCTCGAAATAGTGAAAATGTGAAAGGAAACGCTCAAATCACAATATAATTTGACTCTTATTTTACTGCAGAAACACATGGTTTTTAGTGTTCTATCGATAATTAATAACTATGCACAGGTAACATTAGGTAAAAGTGGCTGTTGAAATAATTTCAATAATGCTTTTATCACACTCATTTCTGCTAAGATCATTTTTGCTCCAAGCAAGTCTGCAAGGTTATTTGATTGTTTCAAACATTAAATTTAACTTAAAGCCATCGCATGTATCCTTATAAACTTTCCTCATAAGATATTTGGATACATTCCGTATTACAACAACCATATTTTCACAAAATTTCATTGTACGCCAAAATTTTATTAAATCAAAAGCACTGGAATGTTGTTGGGAACAGTATGAGGATCAAGGGTGAGTCATGAGTAGATGTTTTTTTTATTTTAAACTAGATTATATGGTGGAAAAGATAAATTTGAGAATACAAAATTAATTACAAAGTTTTCGCTTGTATCTTGAAGCTTAGCTTTTTGACACAACTTATTCATCTGCTTTCAATTTTTATTTGGGGTTGCCGCTCAATTATGCGTAAAATATTTTAAAGACTAAATACAATAATCTTCAAATCAATAAATGTAAGCAATAGACATAGGTTTAAAACAAACTTTTACGAATAAAACGAAGAAAAATTATATGAATTTCGAAAGAAAAACATGAATATAAAAACCAACATAAAGTTATAGTAGAAAAAATATTACTTTTTGTACCTCAGTTGCTTCTTAAGCCCTATGCCAATTCATACTACTATAAAAACATATTACAATTTTATAACAAGATAGCATTCGAAATTACTTACCCAATTGAAAAAAAAAACAAAATAGAAACACAGAATAAAATTGAAATACAGCATTTAACACACCACCGACACACAACGCAGGTATATGAACCTATCTTTCCAGTCCATGAGCAACATCAGCTTTTGTAAAGCCTTGTGCTTTTATAACTCCTTCTATGGAGGGGCTTGTGGAGTGATTGACAGCTACATGGGGTTGACTTGTTCCATGCAGCTTACTGATAGCGAGTTCAATCCTTCGAATCTTTATGAAGCAAAAAAGCTGAAGACATATCGGCTGATGAATCCATGCAAAGGTATGGCAGTTTCAGGATGGTTACATTCCTTTTGCTTGTAGCAGTTATTTCTATGCAAACATCCACATTGAGTGTATGAAACGATAACAGAAAGTGCGTGCTTCAAACTTTCAAATGTCTGTTACTCGAACCTGCAAGCACTTCCTGGTGTGAGTCCTTCCGAATGTAAGGTGGTATGCCTGGAGACAACAGGGTGCTATGTAGTTAATTTCAATAACAACAATTGTCACATACAAATCATGAGAAATTTGAAAGTTAAAGGAAATTGTTCTTCGTATGTCTTGTCGCTGGAATGTAAAGGTTGGGTTTGTAGTTACGAGTTATCAGACAAAATTATTTTCACTCGATGTTTTTAAAAAATTTTACTTACAGTCTCAGTTTCCAGCATCTCTCATTTATTTGGCTCATATAATTGATAAAAAAATTAAAATTAATTTTCAAGTAAATTAAATTTTATAGTAATCAATTCAACGTCTTTAAAAACAGCACAAAGAAGGTTCTCGAGATTTCAAAACTTTTTCTACCCAGGGTTGAAAAGGGTCGGTAAGCTAGATGAGAAATCTTGCAGAAATGAGTGTTTAAAAGTAAAGGTATGTTCAGTTTTCTCAAACTACGAAAACAACTGCTACATTCAGAAAATCGCGATGAATGTTAGTTTGTGTTATTTAAAAAAAAGAAAAAATTCTGCAGCATTTTTTATAGTGTGAGTTATTTGGTTGAAAATTGTTGAAAACAAATCTAGCTTCATTAAGTGTGTTAATTCCTTTTGTATCGAAGGTTTTATGGGTAGCTTTCCCCGGTTCAGTGTTATTTGAAGCTTTAGAAAATTTTCATTATCGATTTTTTCATTCTTTAAAAATTCGAAAAAAGAATTATTAAAAATAGAATCAATTATTATTGTGTAAAGCCTCAAAACAAGTATTCTTTAAAATCATTCAAAGTTTTTTTTCACCATTATTTATTGTCAAATTGGAGAATAAATTTGCATAAATTCATCCGTTTAAAAAATCTTTTCCAATGAAATTTTAAAATTTTAGTTGATGTATTGTAGTTTGTAGAGCTTGGATTAACTTTATAAATGAAGAAACACCATTTTGAATTTTCATTTTGACTGACAAACTTGATGATTTGAGTTAAACTTTGAAAATCTTCTTGCATTGAAAAAGAAATTTGGAAGGCTGTACCTTCATTTATATGTTTTGTATTTAAGGCTTTATGATATGTGATTTATAACTCGTTAATTAGCCTAAGGATACTCATAAACTATACATCGGCCCGCATAGCTTAGCTGGCATAGCGTTAGATTAGTTATCTAAAGTAACCGGGTTCAATCTCACGCGAGGCGACAATTATACATACAAGGAGTAGCGTCTTGTTGAGCTAACGAAACTCCAATATGGGGCGACCGAAAGTCGATCTAAAAAAAAAAAGACTATACATCAAATATCGATTTTGAATACTGACTTTCAGCGTGATCATTGTGACTTTGAAGCACAAATAAAAATAGGACAACTTTTACTACTTTGAGTATTGCATTGTTTATTAATATAGAAATTTTGATTAATTTAGAAATCTTTTCAGAGACATCGTATGTATGTTTGGTATAGCAATTAAACTTTAAAAACATCAATTGATGATTCATACATTTATTTAAATCAAAAGCTATAATTTTCAATAAGTATAGCCTTATCTATATGATAATTATAACTTTCCTCTTAAATAAATGTATGAATCCTCAATTGATGTTTTTAAAGTTTAATTTAGAAATCATTTTTTTATGATAAATATTTTTTTATCTTCATGTAAACTTTTATTTTTTATAAGAATTTGCACACTAACTAAAAACAAAAAATAACGAAACCAACTTCAAAATGAAACTACACTTGAGAGAAAAAGGGAGGAGACAAGAAGGCAGGAAAGAATGCTGGTAGTATTGCCGCGGACAATTGCCAAGAAGATCTTTCGGCGCAACCAGACTGCCTCCAAAGGGTCTCCAGTCGCCTCAAAAAGTTATCTACCTAACTCCTCAACAAAGCTGCCGGTTGAGGGGCCGCAGCAGCCCGTTGTCTCGTATGAAACAGGTTAAAACTGGAAGTTGTCCACCAAACCCTGATATTTGCGGCTTTTTAATATTTCCGCAGATTAAATGTTAAATATTGTTTTGAGAAATGGAAAATACTAGATCTATTGTTTTTGATTTAAAAAAACTAAGATGATAAGTATCATAATAATAATGTTATTCTGAACAAAAATTTTTTTCATTGTATACTTTAAAGTATTTTAGTTTTAAATCCATTTTTAACACCAAAGAGCTGTTATACTAAGTGATAAAATAAATCAATCTAAACGTGATTGTTTATTTGAAAGTTCATATATGGGAGAAGAAAAGAGGACCCAATTTGGTCAGAGATTTTTGACAGATAAAAATCTTGTCTTTGAGCACAATGCTTGGTAAATGCATCTATTAACTAAAATCTTTCCAAAATTTGTAAATGCTTGATACTGTGAATAGCAAAAAGCATAGTATTTAGTATATAAAATGTTTATCAGAAACTTCAAACAAATAATTTATATTGAAGCAAAATTGAGTTTATTTATGAGGAACAAAAATGTAAGGCCTTCTTTGGGGGGAAGATTTTTAACTGATCCTTCAAAGGTTTATGATTTTAATAATTGGTGAGCATTATATATCAAAGTTTAATATAAAAAATGTTTGAAGGATGAATGTATAAAAATTAAGTTGTTTTTATCTACTAAACTTTTTGGCATAATTACAGGGTTTTAACAATTCAATTTATTTAATGCTTAAGCTGTATGTATTTGTATAATTTATCATAAGAATTCTTCACTAGGGATAATGTTGATTGGGATGAAGATCAAGAGAAAGGGGCTTTAGAAAAAGTCCTCAAAAACTCTTCGGTCAAAGCTTCCATTGAAGACCAAGGTTGCAATCTTTGATAGTAGTGTATTACGTAAATCATTAAAAACAGTTAGGAAGTAATTAAATAGTTTAATTAATTAATAAATAAAAAAAATGTTGATTCAAATTGAAGGATTCAAAAGATTTCATATTGAATTTTTGATTTGAATATTCATTTTCAAACTTGTTTTGATCAACATTCTTGAAATTAGTTGAGACTGATTTCAGTGGTATCACTATTATAGCTTCTACAAAAACACCATGATCTCATGTTAAATCAAAATGACTTCATTGTAAATTTTCATTAAGTTGAATATAGTTTCAAAATTAACAATAATTGAGTTCAATATAAATGAAACCCACAGAAAGATATGAAACAAATGCTAGTGATTTTTGGGATAACTTCTACAACCAACATGAAAACAAATTCTTTAAAGATCGGCACTGGCTCTTTACTGAATTCCCAGAACTTGCAGGAAATCAAACCACCACATCTTCAAACTTGACAGACGATGAAAAACTGAACCAAAAAAATAATTTATTAGATACTGCAACAAAAGACCAAAAAAGTTCAGCTAAACTATTAAATAATGAAAACATCAAAGATGAGGTGGGTATAACATCAGTGACACCATTTCCTGGACATAAGGCAACTACTCGTGTGCTGGAAGTTGGTTGTGGTGTAGGAAATACTATATTCCCCATCCTTGAAACCAACAAGTTTGAATCTTTCAGTTATGATAGATGTTATATAGATATAAGAATGGATAAATAGCTAAACAAGTGTTTGAATAAATAATTAAATCTATAAATAATTGAAAATCATTTATTTTTAAATGAAAATGTAAAATATATAAACTAATTCATTCTATAAAGTAATTAATTTCAGTGATCCACATCTATTTGTATATGGATGTGACTTGTCATCAAAAGCCATTGATATCATCAAGGCATGCAACTTGCTTTTATTCCATTTGTTTTCAATGTTTTCTGAAGTCTTGTATTAAGTCTCCATTATCTTATCTATCATAGTCAGCTTTTTGTCTGTACAAACTCAGCATAACCATATAAATCTTCGATGGCTCATTGAGTCATAGTATATTTGATTAACCATTCAAACTGGTAATAATGAAGAAGCTAAACAATAATGATGATGATGATGATAGATCAATTGACTGGCACTTTACACCCAACAAACCCTTCCTACAGGACTCAAGCAGCTATGAGGCAGACAGATGTCACGTGTTCACATGTGACGTATCATCATCAAGCCCTTCTTTCCCATTTCCTCCTCAATCCTTAGACTTCATCATCCTCATCTTCGTGTTGTCTGCCATCAAGCCCGATAAGTTGGTGTTTTATAATGACATTAAGTTCTGGTGTTTTGTACTGACATTAATCCTGTTGTTTCGTAATGGCAGCTGGTTTCCTTGGTGTTTTGTGTTATTTTTGTTGAATAATGTATTAGTGGATTCATGTTTTCATGATGATGATGTTTGGAGAAGTAACAGCATGTTTATAAAGTATTCATATCTACCTTGTATAAGCCTTTTTGAAGGAAAATAAATTTGAATGTTCATTATGTGAATTTTGTTTCAATTCAACTCTTTCCATTTTGAGTTAACTTTTTCATTGAAGAAAATATAGGAACGTTGTAGTGATTGTATGACCTGTCATGACATATGTCTGAACTTATTAATCACTCACTCAGGATGACCTCAACCCTCAAAAACTTGATGACCTATTTAAAACCTGGAGGCATGCTTCTTTTCAGGGATTATGGCCGCTATGACATGGCCCAATTGAGGTTCAAACAAGGTATGCTACTTTTTGCTTGCTTGCAGTTTTTAAATCAGTTCTTTATCCATAGTATTTGATTCGAGAAAGCCTTTGACACTAAATAAATTATTGTTATAAAACTTCAGTCATTATTAATTCAACTCAAAGGTAGGTGTTTGGAGGATAACTTTTACGTCAGGGGAGATGGTACTAGGGTCTACTTTTTCACACAAGGTTTTCTTACATTCATAAATATTTTTTTAGTTGGATTTCAATCATTTCTTCATGCGATAACTTACAAAATCTTATACCCTACAACTCATCCACCTTCTACAGAAGAGTTACGTGGCATGTTTGAAGGACTGGGGTTGAAGGAGGAGCAAAACTATGTGGATAAAAGGTTGCAGGTGAACAGGGGAAGACAACTGAAAATGTTCAGAGTGTGGGTGCAGTGTAAATATCGATTGATGTAGTATGGGGTGTCTGTATTTGTTATTTAAATTAAATAAAATGACTCAAATTTTTTTTTATCGCTTATTGATTTGGTCATAGCAGATAGCCAAGTTAATGGTCCTTTAGCGTGATGAAGCTGTCCAGTGTAATGAGCGACTTTTAAAAATATAACAGTTTCACGTCATAACCTTATCAAATTGGTTTTCTCTATCACTACTTTTGTATATTCCTTTTGCTGATTTACAAACCGATTTATCCAATTTCAAAAAATTTTCATTCTTGTGAGACAAACAAATCTAGGCATGGTTTGTGTAGTACCCTTTGCTGGTGAGTGAAAAAGCCACTTTGAAATAGAATTTTTAAGAAAGGCCAACTGTTGGTAAATGAAAAAAAGCGACGAATATTTGATAAAATTATAAGATTTTTGCACATGAGTTTACGGACTTCATTTGATGTGTTTTACTTTCAACCTAAATTTGTATGATGAGAACATATTTTGCGACTTCTTAAATAAATTTGCTTAAGACTTCAGTTAATTTATTCGTAAGTGTTATATTATCATTATAACCATATTTTATACCACACAATCTTCTTAACCTGAGTCACGCACAAATGAAAATATTTTATCATTTTAATTGAACAAGTATAAAACAATATGGATACAAGACAAATACACGAGGTTACAATTTTTGAGTACTTGAACAATTATGTGACAAAAATTTTGGAATTAATGATTATTCAAGCAATTTTATCACTATTGCCAGCTTCTTATCAAATCATCCATCTTTTCCTCTTCCACAAACGGTTTGTCGATTGATCTGTCATCAATTTCATGTTTTTATAACTAATGAAATGAAAACTTTCAAAAAAAAATTAATTTTAAACATGTATAAATATTCAAAACAAATAAACATATTTTAATTATGTTTGAAAATCAACAAACGTATTGAAAACAATAAGAAAGTGGACGTTAAAATAACCATATGCTGCAAATGTGCGTTTGATCAAGGACATCATTGATTGGATGCTAAACTGACATCTTCAACAAGTGCATTGCTTCCGTATTACAATTTTTGAAAATAAGAATCAAAACTCACTCAATCATATGTTCTCCACAGTAGATACAATCCGCAGCTATGATGTCATCGATTTGTTCCCTCATCATCTCGACCTCCTTCAGTGAAGGATGATCTCTCGCCATCTTCCTCCTCAACTCACGTATTAAGTGCTTATCCTTCGGTGCCAAACATGGCCACACCTTCATGATGTTTTTTAAATATAGAAAACTTTTTGAGGCATTAACTTACTATTATTGAGTGCTTCTGAAACAAATTTTTTATGAAATTAAGCGCTATAAAAATTTTAATAATAATTAGTAAAAACACTTATTTTGTTTTCTTTATTAAATTGTAAAAAAAACTTGTTTTGAATGATGGAAACGAAGGATGCACCTGCTTGGACAGGCAGTCTTGGTGGAAGAGGTGCTTGCATGGAAAGAGGTAGAAGGCTTTGATACTCAATGGAAAGTCACACGCGTTACATTTTTTGTCGGAATTCACTTTTACACATCTTTAAAGTTATGGATATATGACTTTAGTTATCTTCAGTGAAGAAAGTCTTCATTAAAATCAAGTCTTGAAACAATTTTTGAAAAACCACTCTGAAAACACTTGTTAACTTTATCATCTCTGGAAATTCTGTCATCACCTTTTCCTTCATAAGCCCCCATTCAAACTTCCAGCAAAACAACCTGTTTTTGAACTGGGTGATCTGGTCTTTGGTGTGTTGTGTATGGGTGGCAACCTCATCCATTTCCTTCTTCAGACCCTCTATCTCTTCGTGGTACTCCTTCAATGAGGTGCAGATGGCGTCCTGGTGAGATGGGGTCGGATCATTAATTTTTATCGAAATATAGTGACTTTTTATATCAGACCACATAGCCAGACATTTTTAACCTGCACTAACCACCACAAGAAATAATTTTAAACACCACCATAACAACCAACGCTCCCAACTATCACCATAAACTAAGAATAATAACTCTTTAGTCTCTGTACCCTATCCCCTCCACCCACCTTGAACTTATCGATGGTGACAAACTCAGGGAAAAATGGTAGAACGTCGTGAATAGTGACCAACTTGCTACCATGAACAACCGCCATTGTTGCCTCTATGTCCCCTAGTGTCTCTACTGCGTGTCGTGCCACTGTTGTGGTGGAAGGGGGTGGATGGTGGGTTGAGGTGGAAGGGTGATATTATGGTAGAGATCTGAAGTTGATGGTTGAGTATAAAGATGCAATGGTCGTGATAAAGATGAGAATGGTGGTGAAGATGAGAATGATGATGGTGATGAGGTTTTTTTAAATTCACATGAATAAATACATAATTAAGTTATAATTATATAAAAATAAGACGCTGAAAATGAATAAAACATAATCTTGATGACATAAATAATGAAAAAAATTATTTTTTAATTTTTAAACTCAGAATAACTCGATATTAACCGCCTAAAAATCAAACCTTTGAGCCACAATCTCTTTCTGACGTCATCATCCTCAATTGGCTTGGCTGCCACATCGCATGCCAAGTCCATGTTCATCTAGGGGGTGGGTGGATGTTTGCTGGAATATTCTCTATACGCATTGAAACAGATTGCATGGGTTTCAACACTTGATCGTTATTTTCTATATTAATATTGGTGGAGATAATAACTTTTATATAGATTATTGGATATTTTATTCCACTACAAATACAAATGATTACAGCGCCATGAGCTTTGAGACTATATGAGCCTAGAACCTGCTGTGATGTACAATCTCACATCTGTATGGTATCTTTCTACATAACACAACCACTCAACCTTATAATCTCACAACTTCAACACAAAACAACTAAACAACCTTAAAAACAATGTTTGTATAGTATTATTCCTGAAAATAAAAACAAAAAACCTTAATAAAACACAACTTTAACACATTACAACCACACCACCTTGAGAGCAATGTCAAGAGCCTCATCATACAGCTTCAGAACCACATACAGATGAATGCAGGCTCGATGCATTTCTTGTTCCGTGCACAACCTCAAAGCGTACTTGGCGTCGTAACATACCAAGTCGATTTCCTTTGGGGTTTTGTGTGGGAAGGGAAGAAATGAAGTGGGTTAGTGAGATGGGGTTGTGTAGAATGGAATGAAATGGTTAGTAGTGTGGTAGTGTTGGGTAAGGCGTAATCAGGAAACAGGGTTGATTTTATAATATGATATGTGGTGGATAAGCGTTGGGATCAACGTTTAAAATAATATAATTTTGATTAGTACTGTATAAAATTTCTAGAGATTTAATATAAATATACTTTTATAATCAACTAGTTAACAACAAAATCATTTTGTATACATAAACCACTTATTCCAAACCTCTCCCTGATTGGTCAAATATTCATTCATCAAATCCTCTAATTTGAGCTTGGCCAGCAAAGCAACCAGATAATTGTGAATAGCATGGTCTCTGACGTTCAACTCATTGGTGCAGTGAAGAAGATAACGGAGTACTTGGTTTGGCTGAATGGGCAGCAATGTGAGATGATGATGGTGAGGGATGGTAGTGGTATATTATTGAAGTGTGTGATGGCGGTGTATGATGATGACAAAGTTGATTTTTCTCACAATTACTATTAATGATATTATAAAGATTATTTTTTTTGTTGTTTTTATTATTATTCTGACCTCATCTGCACATTTATGTTCCCTCTCATACAACACAAAGGCTGGTATCAACTTGCTGGGATCCAAAAAGCCTGACCTTGAGTTGTGGAATGATAAAAATAATAATAATAACATTTAAAAAATCAAAACCTCTTGATCCAGAAGTCAACAGTGAGCTTGGACAGTGGTTGGATGAGAACAGGGGAGTACTTGTAGATGAGGGAGGTCATTGATTTGGCTGGCTTTAAGGGTGACGATGATAATGAGGTTGTCACTGTTATGAAAAATGATAACAAACAATGGCAACAAGGAAAAATGACTCACGTGGTTGGAAAGCTCGTTGAGAACTTCCAGGTACATGCCATTCTCAATGTAGTGTTTGATTATACTCTCGTAATCTGCCATTGATGGTAGTTCGTTATATATTTGTATTGATTCATTATAAGAAATAAAAATTGATTCTAATTGATACAGAATACTAAAGCAGAGTGGTTTATTGACAAATATATACAAATTCTGAGTTTTTCTTCTAATCTCGTGTCTGCATCCCGCACAAAAGATGAAAAGCATCGAAAACATCTTTTAGCATATCTGAACTCTTTCCACCGATCTATTATTTAATCATTGCATACACAACTTTTCCATGATCTTCATCTTTCATAACCACACTTCTCATTCTCTTTCTCCTCATCAACTTTTTTTCTGCTTTTTTACCAATACCTACTACTTTATATTTATTTGAATAAGTATTTCTGATACTTTCTTTTTATCCTATTTATCCTTCTTATTTTATTTCTCCCTTTCAAAATCCATCTCTTTCTTTCCCACCTTCACCCGCTCACCATGCACAAGGGAAGCAATGAAGACGAGATGTTGGTGGTCTGCATGGCTCCTGAGCAACTCATACACCACCTTCTGATTGGATCTGATCACTCCCTGCATCAATATCATTATTTTTAGAATTTTTTTTTATTTTATAAGTTGAAGTTTTGGACCCCGTCCAACCCATGCTAGCATGGAAACGGAGGCAAAACGATGATGATGATGATGATGAGAAAGTTTTATTTAATTTTTGTCTACTCTCAGAAAAAAAGTGTAGACAATAGAGATTTAAAAGACAAAGCATTAAAAGATATATTTTTTATGTTAATAAGAAATACAAAACTCAAGTCTTTTGCTTTACGAAATTTAATCAAAAAGTTATAAATTTTCATCATCACTGAGCAATCTAAAAGACCACCAAAGCTTTAGGGGAAGATAAGAACTGGCAGAAGTCGAGTCTTTCCTTCTCATAAGCATCGTTGGGATCAGTTTTTTTCTTGTCGACTGTGATGGGAATATAGATTTATTAGCTTTAAAAAGCCTAAAAAGATCTTGAAAATCACTATACTGGTAAATAAAACACTAAAGTCATAATCTTTATTACACAAGTTATCGACAGCAATAAACACACAAACGCCATTAAACACTGAAGCATATAGGAAAATATCATGGTTCACTTGTAAGAGATACATCTTCAAAGGGTTTTGTCGTGCCTGATGATGATGGTGGTGGTGGTGTTGATGATGGTAGTGATGATGATGGTGGTGGGGGTGATAGTGATGATGATGGTGGTAGTGATGATGATAGTGATGGTGATGACGACAGAGGTGGTGATGATGATGATGACGGTGATAACGACCCATATCATGATGGTGATGATAATGGAAGTAGTAGTGGTGGTGAAGTTTATAATTTTCATGATGTATAATTAGTAATTTTTAAAAACATATTTTATCGCAATTTCATCATAGTTTGCATCTTTGCCTTTTTCAAATTTTTGGTTAGCAACCGACAAGTTCGGCTGTTTGCGAAATTTGATTTTCAAAGTTATTCTTTCTGCTTTCTAGACACGGTCTGTTTTTTATTTTTATCAAACCTATTTTAAAATTTTATTATAAAAACTTTAGCTTAACTTTTTTTAAGTTTTCGAAATTTTTTTTCGATCGTAAGTTTATACGTTAGCGATATTTTAAAAACTGTAGTATTTATCTAATTAACTTATATTTATTTCGAAATACTTTTTACGTAAAAAATGTCATACTCTAAAGATTTTTTGTTAAGTTTATCCCAAAATACTAATCCTCCCTCGCGTCAAGTGAAACGCCGAGTTTTTTATTTAAACATTAGGAGTAAAATATATTGATAGTAATAGGTTGAATAAAAATAGCAATAACTACAGTAAGAGTTTCAAAAATAATTGCAGGTCCAGTCAGAAAAAAAAGAAAAATCTGAAAAAGAGTGGTCGAAAGAAAGGGCATCCTTCAAGAAAAACTGCCACAAAGTTAATGAAAGTCCTTTTCGAGTCGGATCTTTAAATGTTGGTTCGATGAAGGGTAAGGCTTTTGAAGTGGGGGAAACCATGTCGAGGAGAAGAGTCGATCTGTGTTGTTTACAAGAGAATCGTTGAAAGACCAACCTTAAACTTATTGCAGGCAGAGACTCTCGATATAAGTATTTTGGTTGTGGGAATGATGAGGGCACTTGTGGTGTAGGAATTTTACTGGCTGAGAATTGGTGGGAGAAAGTGTTTGAAGTGATTAGAGTCTCAGATAGAATCATTCTCATTCGAATGGTAATTGGATCAGTTGTGTTTGTTTTTGTGAGTGTTTATGCACCTCAAGCTAACCTTAGTGAGAGTGTAAAAGATCAATTCTATTATGCGCTTCAATCCACCATAGTTAGAGTTTCATCTTCGGAACAGATAATCATAAGTGGAAACTGGAATGGCCATACAGGATCACACTCTCCTGCCTTTAAGGATGTGCATGGTGGACAGGCTTTGAGAAAAAAAACCATGAAGGTGAAAGACTGCTGGAATTTGCTGTTGCCAATGAGCTGGTTGTTGGTAACTCCTGGTTCAGAAAGAAATTTAAACATCTGGTTACATACCAGTCAGGAGATTGTAAAAGCCAAATTGACTACATATTGTAAAAGAGAAGTTTTAGAAAAATGGTATCTAATGTGAAAGTCATTGTTGGGGAGGAGTGTGCAACACAGCATAGACTGGTGGTTGGTGACTTCAAGGTTTGAACTCATGCCCACCCCAAAGGAAGGTTTCTTTCTCGTATAAAAGTCTGAAAACTAAAAGACTAAGACAGGTTGCCCTTGAGAGATCTTGTATGCTGACGACTTAATGGTAAGTGCTCAGTTCATAGATGAACTATTAGTGAAGTTGAGAACCTGGAGATCGGAGATGGAGAAAAAGGGGTTGAGGGCGAATATGGGTAAGACAAAGCTAATGGTTTCTGGTTCGAACCTTGATGTGTTGAGAAAATCTGGAAAGTATCCTTGTGGTGTATGCCAAGCAGGTGTGGGTAGAAATGCTATTCAGTGTGGAGGCTGCAGGCAATGGGTACACAAAAAATGCAGCGGCATAAAAGGCCCTCTAACTTCGGATCTTAACTTCCGATGCGCTCGTTGCCTTAGTACAGCACGGCCTGTTGATGGGAGATTAGTGAAGAAAGTGATGATTGGTGATGAAAAACTGGAAGTCGTCCCAGAGTTCTGCTATCTTGGAGCTGTGTTAGCTGCAGGTGGTGGATATAAGCTTGCTTCAATAACACCTTGTAAGTGTGCCTGGGCTAAATTTCGCCAACTTCTTCCACTCCTTGCTAATCGTCATTTATCATTATTGACCAGAGGCCGTGTCTATTCAATCTGTGTCAGAAGAGCTATGTTACATGCTGCTGAAACATGGCCCGTAACAGTTTCCACATTGAACCGCCTTAGACGAAATGACCTTGCCATGATTCGCCGGATGTGCAACATCAAAACGAATGATATCGTTTGCTCTTACTCACTCTTTTCAAAACTTGGCATTCGGGATGTTGAGGTAGTTTTTCTTACAAGCAGGATGAGGTGGTTTGGACATGTAGAGCGTCGCGTGGGTTGGATTTCTCAGGTGCGAAAGTTGGATTTAGATACTTGCAAGAAGCCTGGTAGGCCCAAAAAGACTTGGAATGAGCTCATATTGAATGATAAAAGAAAGCTAGACATGGTTTGTGCGGATCCACTAGATCGCTCTGAATGGAAAGGCCGGCTTCGAGATAGAACTTTCAAAAAGCCCAACCCTTGGTGAAGGAAAACGGGCTATAAAAAGGATTTGATAGATTGATTGATTGATTGAAAGAGTCATACAGAATCAAAAAAAAGGCGCACCATTGTTGTGTTTCAAGGAGGACTTGATGGTGGCTAGGTGGGTCAGCCATAAGTCCACACACCATACCAGCAACATGGTATTCTGGGCTGTTTCCTGAAGCCATGACGATGGTGGTGTTTGACCAATAAAATTATATAAGTATGGATGAATTTTTGTATTGAAGATAAAAATATTGGCATATAAAATACCTTCAAAACAAATGTGTCATTATAAATAATGAAGATAATTTTTAAAAAATTTAAGAAAAAAAAATAAATAATTAAAAAAATACATAAAATACATACGAGGTCACTAAAAGGAAAACAACCATCTACCTTGATATCGAGAGCATACAGTTTCACAGTGAGAAATGAAATAAGAGGCTTCTTGCAGGGAAGGCGCAGTAGTTTCAAAGCCACCTCTTCAAAACTGCAGTGGCTCTTGGCCCATACCAGGGCACTTTCTTCGTACCTGAGTATTGATGGTGGTAGGATGGGGAGACTGGGTAGTGGTGAAATGGTCAGTAAATAGGGTGGAAATTAGTGGCTGATGTAAGCTTAAATTTCGTGCTTGTGAATTGTTTAATTAATTTGTTCCATTTGGAGAGTGGTTGAAATGTTTTATTTTTATCTACCTCATAAAACATCACAGACCAACCTCTTGTGCTCGTAAAGGTATTCAGCCTCGTGATAATTTATCTCATCCAACAGTGACTCGTCGTTCTGGTAATGAAATATCAGTAACTTAATGTTCAACATTAATCAAAAGTTAATGAAATAATAACAGAAAAGAGCATGAAAAATTTGACGATAAAAAATATTAAAAAGCTTGTTTCACACATAACCAACACAATGCTTCTTCGCCAAAGAAAACTCTTTGAGGGACAGGTAAGTCCTCCAGACATTTCTTGTTTCCGATGTGATGCTATGCTTGAAGACTGCCCTGTTGTGCCGAGATATAAAGGGTTGCGTATAATGGCATAAGATGAAGAATGCTATGGTAAGTAAAAACTGAAGTGATAGAAATAAATAAATTTTGATTTTTTGTTCATTTTGAACTCACTTATTGGAGTAGGTCCACAAACTCCCTTTGATGGGATCCTTGACGATGCCCAACATGGCTCCATAGCCCTGGGTGGTGTGGTATAGGTTTTCAATGCATCAAACAACCAATAAATAAAATATAATTGCAATCATTAATCTATCATTCTATGAAGAAATTAATCGTTAAGCCAAATTCAATTATTATTTTCCCATAACTACACTTTAAATCATACTGTTAAATTATATTTCATCTCCTTTCTCCACCACAAAGCCCTCCTCCCTCCACCACCAACCCTCCAACCACCTGATCATAGTATAAAGTATCGACAAGGGAGTCATCCAGAACACACACCACATTTGCTCTGTTGTTGAAGAGCACCAGAAAGTGGAACTGAGTGGCTACGATGCCTACAGGCCTGTGTGCGGTTTCAACATTTCAACATAAGGCTTTCAAGTTATCGCTCAAGACTGATGTTTTTTGTATAAGTTTTCCTATTTTTGTTTTGCTTGAGTAGAGTTGACCTACACATTTTTAGATTCATCTTATATAAATATTACGACTTTAAGAAACTTCGACTTACTTGTCCAATTTGAGTTCTTTGGCGTTGGGGTTGTTGTCTTCGTAAATTCTGTTCAACAAATTGAGAAATTTTATCATTACCACCTAAAAAAAACTTGAAAGCTATTTACTCAAAAGAATTAAATATTTTTTGGTATAACTACAAGGTTAGGTATAGAGGCTGAAGAATAATGAATATGTAAACAATACTGGTGAAGATAACAAGAACGATCACCCTATCACCCACTCTATTCAACATATACCTCTCAGACATACCACTTCCCAAAATCAGCTCACTCAACCTCATCACCTACGCAGACGACATCACCATAACATCATCCCACCCCAACACCAACCCAGCCTTCTTCCATATCTCAATGAAATACACACATGGGCTCACAATAACAACCTACAAATCAACCCTACCAAAACCACATCAACTCTCTTGACCCCTGACCCATCAGAATATAAAAAACCCCTGAACATCCACATCAACAACACTCCCATCCCCACCATCCTTGGCTCAACTTTTGACCCCAAACTAAAATACTCCACCCACACAGACAACACCATCACAAAAGCAAAAAAAAACACTCAATCTCCTAAAACTCCTCACATCAACACACTGGGGAAAAAGCAAAGAAACACTCATCACCACATACAAAACATTACTCTTTCCCATCATTGAATACGCCAACACCATCTGTTCACCCATCATCTCATCCACCTCCCTCAACAAACTCTAAAAAATCCAAAACGCAGCCTTGAGAACAATCACTGGCTGCACCCTAAACACCAACACCCTCCACTCAGAAACCAAAATCTTTTCACTCCAAAACCATCTCAAGCTTCACGCATCACAACTCATACAAAAAGCCTCCCACCCCACTCATCCCCTACACCCACTCACCAGACAAGAAGCCCACCCCAGATACAAAAAACAATCCACATTCAACAACAACATCAACTACACCCTAAACATACCCTCTCCACCCAGACCTCCTCTCGCACACAGATAAAAAACAATATGGAAACAATACACAAAAAAATAGTTCATGACTACATATCATCCACTCACAACAAAATCCTCAGCAAGCAACCCCCACCCATTCATGAATCAGAAACCACCCTAGACCACCCCACTCGCCGCACTCTCGCCCAACTCAGATCAAACAAATCACCTTTCATCCTCTCATACCTCAACAAAATCTCACTCTCATCCCATCCTTCACCTTCATGCCCACTCTGCCAAACACACCTTCACGACACCCCTCAGCTCTTTACCTGCCCCAAAATAAGTACCACACTGGGCCCCGAGAGTCTGTGAACCGACCCCGTGAGAGCGGCTGAGCTTCTCGAACACTGGACGGTCTTGATGGAAACGAGGAGCACCCAACAAGACTAGGGTGCTCGGGGTAAAAAAAAACAAGAACGACGATGATGACGATTCCGATCTATAAAATCATGAAGCTCTAACGGAGTAAGTCTGGCATTGCTGATGAGGTCTGATCCCTCATCAAAGGAGATGGTGCCGTGAAAGATCTCTGAGTCCATCAACCACAACACTCTCGATTCGCTTCCTTCGTACGCTAACACGCTGCAGTTTTTGACGCTCCTGAAGTCTTTGAACTCACCTGTGATGGCAGTTGAGAGTTGTAATAGTGGTGAAGATTTTTTTTGTAAAATTGGCAGTGAGTGTTTTTGGTGGTAATATAAGGTGTATTCATTCTTTTTAACTAAAAATTGATCGATCTTTAATTATCGTTTCATTTCAATATGTCATAATGATCATTGAAAAATGAATTGAATTTTATTTTAACGATCAACTTAATGATAATGATAAATCATAACATGACGATATCACCTCTAAACTTGGCGACCAATGGTTGATAGATGGGTGTCTCTAACCCCACTTCTCCACTCACCTGGTACAAGCGTCTGCCATCATAAACCATTACATTAATGAAGTAAGCCAACCATTAACAAAAATAAAATTATTCATTTATTAATTAATTTAATAAACACCTTTGTTTTTTATATGAAATATAGATTCATAAAAACGCCCAACCCTGAAATTACGACGATTAGATAATATGTAGGTCTATTTGGTGTCTTTTCCAGCAAAAGGCCTGTGATTGGATGCTGGTAATCGCTGAAGGAGTATATCTGGTGATGATGTTAATAAGATTTTGAATTATTATTATTGTTTTTATTATTAATATATATTAAAAAAATTTTTTTTCATAGTTATTACTTTTTGTTTTTCTACTACTATGAATCATCAACTTGAACAAGACCTCCCCAAAAACATAAACCTGTTTTGAATAAACTTCAAAAGACTTGTTCGATTCTGAACTCATTAACTGTGTTTCGATGATGGAGCCTGAAGTGATGAATTGGTAGTTTAATCTCACTAATGAAACGTCTGATTAATGGTCTTGTATTTTTTAAACGCCTATGTGTGCTGCAACAATCACTAAGAAACATGATATTAAAGAAATGACAATAATAATAAAAATAATAATCACAATAATAATAAAAAACCATGGGAGGTAGCAAGGAGGATGGATGAAGTGGTGCTTTGAGGACTGGTGTTGTCATTGTTCCATGCCACTGCTGTCACCTTCTCGTCCTTCTGTAACTGTTTGAAGTGAAACTTTGTACTGTAATGTAGCTGTGTGTTTTGGGGTTTGTATGAAGTGGAATTTTGATAATGTTTTTATAAGATATTTTATACATATTAATGTGTCTAATAAAATTTTATAACTTCCAACACCTATATGAATTAATAGTATATAGAGCTAAAAAAAATGAAAGTTTTATTTTAAATTTCTCAACTTTTTGATACACACTGAATACCATGGCTGAATTTTTGACCAGATAACTTACATTCCATAGAAACAACATCCATCAAACTGCAACCTTGAGCTTGTTGAAGAGCCTGGCCTTTCTGGAAGAAAGAGGCAGATAAAGGCAGGTGCACGAAGCCATGATAATGATAGTGTGGTGTCCTGAAGGGTCAGTGAGGAGGGTCTCTACTTGGTCAAATGGGTCTCTGGAAATTTCTATTTCTGTGGGTGGATGTTTCATTAGGTGTGATATTTTAGTTGTGTTTTTGGACAGATCCTTAGTTAAGCTGGAGCATTTCTACTTTCCATTGGAAGGTGAAGATAAAATGTATTTATTTCAAGTTTTTTTTCTATTTTTGATTTTGTGCTAAATAGAGAATTTAAAAAAAGTTATATGAAGAATTTCATATAAATTTGAAACAAAATTTATGAGATGATTGAAGGTACTTCTAATGAAATAATAAAAAAATTTGAAATCAGCTTTTGGAAGCAATAAGAACCAAAGGTATAAACAAGATGGAAACCTACCATCAGGGAAGGGAGATTTACCGAGGTTGATGCGGATGATAAGATTGTTTTGAAGGGCCATGGTTATCAAACTGTTGCACACTGTCATCTTCACTATCGGGTCTGGGGGACTAGTGTTGGAAGTAATTTTATGGTTAATGGTGATATGGGTAGCGATTTAGCCTTGGACTTCATATAATTTAAAATAACATAAAAATTTATATGATGATAATATGGGAATAAAAATTTATTAGGTTCATACATTTCAATGATATAAAGTGACAATAATAATGGTTTATACATATATATTTCGTTGATTATTAGGTTCACTCAAAGTATATTTTTCTCAGTAAAAGGTGATTTTAAATAAAACATTGATGTGGGGTAGTGATGCTAAAATTTTATGAAATAATAGTTATTATGATAAATTTATTAGAATATGAGATAAATATATAAATTTGAGTTGAAAGCGCAAAAACTATTTAATATCACTATTGGTAATATTTATATAGTTTTTAATATATTGGTAATTTTTTCATTTGATAGTACTTTGCAAATTCTTTTATTCAGAAAAGTATTGATGTTTTCTTATTAAGCCTAATGTAAATTTTGTTTCACTTTACTATTATGAATCATAAAAAAACTAAATGATTTGAATTTTTTATTTTGGCAAAGCTTTTCGATTTATTCTATATCATCATCAGGTAACTAATAAATAATATTAAGCTTAATTAATTTACTATTTGTTATGGAAATTTAGACAAAAATATTTTTTACTCAAATTTGATCCGTTCATTTTTGAAAATTGGATCCAAATTAGCCATTTTAATTGTTGTTTCAAAACTGAAAACTGAAGAAAGTATTCAAAGAAACATTTAATTCCCTGCTTTGGAGTCAAAAGTTAATCTAAACTAGGTAGGCGTTTATTAATAAATAAATTTGTTCAAACTAGTTTGAAATTTTACTGATATTTTTTAAATTAGATTAAAAAATAATTTATAATCAGTTTTAAGACCCAATTTACTTTTACGAAACCAATGACTACGATGTAAATTATCCTTTTGAAAATGAAAAAAGATGTCAAAAAGCTACTTTTGCTTCTCACAGATAGCTTCGTATGCACTTTTGATTTTAAACTATTTTTAAAGCTACAGTTTTCATTTTCATATTAATTAATCAAAATTTTCTTACGTTTAATTCAATGTCATAACTTTGCAAAAAATATTTGCAATAGATATAAATTAACCTATGCTATTCTTAACATACCATCAGAGCAAGAATTCGGAAGAAACAAAAATTGCATCAAAACTAAAGTTAAGAATATTTTTCTTCAATGGAAAATAATTGCGTTTATTTTCTCTTAACTTTCATTCATAGTTTTTTGTAATACTTTATCTTAGTGATTTTTCTCCAGATCCAAGGTAGAAATAAATGAGAACTACATATCTGAAGAAACAATGGGAAACTTAATCGTCGATATAGTAAAGAAGAGGTTTTCCGAGTTAGTAAGACCAACTAATTAGGATTATGTAATTAATTGAATATTAAACTTAAATAATTAAAAATCAATAGTAATAAACTTCAAATTGAATTTATCAGTATTCAAATAAATTATTAATTTTATTTATTTCTTGCAGAAAAATGGAAGGAGAAGATTTGTGTGTCTATATAGATTTAATCACAGTTTTCGTGCTTCAAAGGGAAGAAAGTGGTGATGTGTTGATGGATGAAGAGCAATTTAATGTTGTTTCCAAGGTGAGGGTTTGTTAAATATAAATAACTATCGTTATTAAATGAAGTTATTATCTTTTACTCCCATTATTCGAAAAAAACAATGGTTTTTCAAAGTTTTATTTTTCGATTTTTTTGTTTTTAAGATGTTATCATCGTTATAACTAATGTTAGGCACCGAAATGACTGAGTTTGTCGGCCCCTATATTTCAGTGCTAGAGTATTAGACTAGTTATCTAAAATTATTGGGTTCAATCCCACGTGGGCCGATATTAAGTAAACAAGGAGTAGCGCTCTGTGACAAATCTGTTGAGCTAACAAAACCCCAATATGACTGATGTTCGATCAAAAAACCGATTAATCTTTCATGGAAACAATTTTCTAGTCCACATAATGACATACCATCGTCAGTTGCTTGGAGAGTTGAGCATTAACCCTGAAGATTGCCACCACACCCTGTTGTCTTTCTTGAGTGAGTCATATGATCATTATTATTCATGTTTAGAATCAACTAATGTTTGGATAATTATTTGAAAATTACTTCATAATTAACATAGTTATATTGCACAACCAATATTTTGGTTTTTTTATGATACTTATTAGGTTTCAATTGACGAACCATTTATTTGCTTCGCCACCAACTAGTCCAAAAGCTTTGTTTCTTGTTACAGAGTTGTTCCAAAGCCTGCCCAAGCCCCTCATATCATCATCAGTGCCTCTGACCACCACCCTTCTCACTCTTCTCTCCACCACCCAATCACCACAAGTCATCTCTTGTCTTCTGTCTCTTCTTGCCCAAGCCGCTAAAAAGTATGTGCAACAAATTAATGTCGACTTATGTAGCGCTTGACAGCACTAAAGATTTTAGGAACACAGGTCAAATCAGCCTTAGGTGTTGAACGCTTTTACCTGTTTTAATCGTTCTCCAACTCAGTTACTCATACAGCTTTTAAACTTTCAGCTCTAATATTTCAACGAATTCTTGTTGTTTGCAGTGATAACCTTCTGAAAGTCATATCAGAGTTCAACTCAGTGGAAATACTTTTGTTAATCATCAAAGAACAAGCGATCAACATCAAGAAGTAGGTGGTTGTAATGTGTTTTTTGAATGAGTGATAAAAATGTATCAAATTAATACCTTCATGTTTAAAAAAGATGAAAAGCATCCATTATTAATTAAATTATATGACCTTGTACTAAGTTTGTGTACTTCTTTGAATCTATTTGACTATACATCCATCCATTTCTTCATCAACTACACACACACACAAGACAGGCATCTGACATTTTATTGGCCATGATGGAGGAAGGAGATGCGAGACAGATGGTGAATATTTGTGATGGAGTTCACCTCCTTTTAACGTCAGTCATTTTGGATGTGTTTTTTATTAATCAATCAATCAATCTATCAAATCCTTTTTATAGCCCGTTTTCCTTTACCAAGGGTTGGGCTTTTTGAAAGTTCTATCTCGAAGCCGGCCTTTCCATTCAGAGCGATCTAGTGGATCCGCACAAACCATGTCTAGCTTTCTTTTATCATTCAATATGAGCTCATTCCAAGTCTTTTTGGGCCTACCAGGCTTCTTGCAAGTATCTAAATCCAACTTTCGCACCTGAGAAATCCAACCCACGCGACGCTCTACATGTCCAAACCACCTCATCCTGCTTGTAAGAAAAACTACCTCAACATCCCGAATGCCAAGTTTTGAAAAGAGTGAGTAAGAGCAAACGATATCATTCGTTTTGATGTTGCACATCCGGCGAATCATGGCAAGGTCATTTCGTCTAAGGCGGTTCAATGTGGAAACTGTTACGGGCCATGTTTCAGCAGCATGTAACATAGCTCTTCTGACACAGATTGAATAGACACGGCCTCTGGTCAATAATGATAAATGACGATTAGCAAGGAGTGGAAGAAGTTGGCGAAATTTAGCCCAGGCACACTTACAAGGTGTTATTGAAGCAAGCTTATATCCACCACCTGCAGCTAACACAGCTCCAAGATAGCAGAACTCTGGGACGACTTCCAGTTTTTCATCACCAATCATCACTTTCTTCACTAATCTCCCATCAACAGGCCGTGCTGTACTAAGGCAACGAGTGCATCGGAAGTTAAGATCCGAAGTTAGAGGGCCTTTTATGCCGCTGCATTTTTTGTGTACCCATTGCCTGCAGCCTCCACACTGAATAGCATTTCTACCCACACCTGCTTGGCATACACCACAAGGATACTTTCCAGATTTTCTCAACACATCAAGGTTCGAACCAGAAACCATTAGCTTTGTCTTACCCATATTCGCCCTCAACCCCTTTTTCTCCATCTCCGATCTCCAGGTTCTCAACTTCACTAATAGTTCATCTATGAACTGAGCACTTACCATTAAGTCGTCAGCATACAAGATCTCTCAAGGGCAACCTGTCTTTTAGTCTTTTATGTCCACCATGCACATCCTCAAAGGCAGGAGAGTGTGATCCTATATGGCCATTCCAGTTTCCACTTATGATTATCTGTTCCGAAGATGAAACTCTAACTATGGTGGATTGAAGCGCATAATAGAATTGATCTTTTACACTCTCACTAAGGTTAGCTTGAGGTGCATAAACACTCACAAAAACAAACACAACTGTTCCAATTACCATTCGAATGAGAATGATTCTATCTGAGACTCTAATCACTTCAAACACTTTCTCTCACCAATTCTCAGCCAGTAAAATTCCTACACCACAAGTGCCCTCATCATTCCCACAACCAAAATACTTATATCGAGAGTCTCTGCCTGCAATAAGTTTAAGGTTGGTCTTTCAACGATTCTCTTGTAAACAACACGGATCGACTCTTCTCCTCGACATGGTTTCCCCCACTTCAAAAGCCTTACCCTTCATCGAACCAACATTTAAAGATCCGACTCGAAAAGGACTTTCATTAACTTTGTGGCAGTTTTTCTTGAAGGATGTCCTTTCTTTCGACCACTCTTTTTCAGATTTTTCTTTTTTTTCTGACTGGACCTGCAATTATTTTTGAAACTCTTACTGTAGTTATTGATATTTTTATTCAACCTATTACTATCAATATATTTTACTCCTAATGTTTAAATAAAAAACTCGGCGTTTCACTTGACGCGAGGGAGGATTAGTATTTTGGGATAAACTTAACAAAAAATCTTTAGAGTATGACATTTTTTACGTAAAAAGTATTTCGAAATAAATATAAGTTAATTAGATAAATACTACAGTTTTTTTTTAAATATCGCTAACGTATAAACTTACGATCGAAAAAAAATTTCGAAAACTTAAAAAAAGTTAAGCTAAAGTTTTTATAATAAAATTTTAAAATAGGTTTGATAAAAATAAAAAACAGACCATGTCTAGAAAGCAGAAAAAATAACTTTGAAAATCAAATTTTGCAAACAGCTGAACATGTCGGTTGCTAACCAAAGATCCGTGTTTTTTATCCGTACTTTAATTTTGATAGTTGACTTATTAACTTGAAATAATGTCAATTTTTGAAAAAAAAACATTCAACTTATTGTTTTTTATTAATGATTTTTTCATTTCACAAGTATATAGAAAAACACATAAAGTACTTCCATGAATTTTATTTTTTGCATCATTAATGCAGTAAGTCCCACCCACCAGCCAATTGAAGGAACCCAACGTGAAACTAGTCTTCAACGTGTTGTGGTGTTTAGTGAAACTGACGAGAGACAAAGAAGTGGCCAATGATTTTAGAGCTTTTGGTGGCATACCCCTCCTTCTGTCCATATTGCCGTTAGTGATGGTGCATATGTGTTCTTGTAGCTCATATAAGCATCATTATTGTTATGAAATGCATTTTATTCATTATTACCAAATCTTCATCGCTTATCAAAATGTTGAGACAACAAAACATGCAACACACAGTGACCAAAACTTCCACCCGAAACACCAGGCCAACCTACAAGATCTTTCCTACGACCAAGTTCAGCTATTATGTTTTATAGAGATTCAATTAATAAGTAGTTTTTTTATTTCTTTTTTTGTCAGGTTTTCTAAAAAATTAAATAATCATATTGTTTTAAATTAATATCTTAATTTGAGTTCTCTCATTTCAATTTTTATATAAAATAAATTTTATATTGTTATTTTCCACCACACTTCCTAATAATAACTCACAACTCTCACAACCCTCCACAGTCAATTGAAAGCCGTTGGGACCGTTACTTATCCCTCAAGAGCGCATGCGTCAACTGCCTCACAGAACTTGCAATTGTTGACAACAATGCCTTTGTTGCTGTCCAAAATAACGCTCTATATTTATTGTCTTTGTTTTTACTTCCGCCTTCAACATTCCAAAAACTTGAATCAGAAAAGAAAAAAAATGAGCATGATTTTTCTGCCATGCAGCAAGAACAAATAGCCCACGAATGGCTGTATTCCCTTCCGAAAGATAACCAGACAGTGTTGAAATCGTACCAGAAGCTTCAAGTCAGTCATTTCTTAGAAATTATTTGTAGTTTAAAATTTCAAATTATATCATATATGTGATTCAAATTCTCTAAACTCAAAATCATGATAATTGAACAAACCACCGCAGACCATAGCCCTGCGGTGTTTGAGATTCCTGTTCAGTGTGGAGAGAATCAGAGGCAAGTTCAAACGCCTCCTTCTCACGTCAATGATTCCACAGTTCATAGACGTGGGACAATACAATAGAGATTTGACCTCCTACCAAGCCATTATCAATAGTATCTACAAGCTGAATGTACGTTGTTTGCATCTAAAACTAATTTGTATAAAAAATTTTATGAATAATAATTAAAGTAAAAATTAAATGAAGATATAGAATTAAAAATTCGAGTTTTTCATCATTTTTCTACGAAAATTTTGTTTTTTCCACACCATAGAGTTATTATGTAATTTTTAATTGTTTTGAATGAAGTAGAATAGCCTGAATAACACAACTTCACATAAAAACAGTTGAGCCAAATAATGCTCTTTAGAAAACACAACATATAGAATATCTTCAATAAAACATAGTAAACTAATGTAAACTTAGTTCATGTTAGTTTACCAAAAAATTGAATAAAAGAAATACCTATAAGTTCTATTTTAATGAATATATTAGCCGGTTTTTTTAACTTTTTAGAGACATCCTAAAGCTGATTTTATTTTCTAATTCACAACAATATCGTTTGGTATAAAGTGTTTATTTTCGTAAAAAAAAACTTTTTAATCATTTATTTGTGATTAAAATTAATGGAGAAAGTGGAAATGTAAAAAAAAAATTTCAATGTAAAACTAGTTTTTTTTATATAATCCTACTAACAAACTACTGCACCGGGCTCCGTGGCGCAATGGATAGCGCGTCGGACTTCTAGTGGTTTTGAAGATGTAATTCGGAGGTTGTGGGTTCGAGTCCCACCGGAGTCAATGATATTTTACTTTTTAAATTTAGGAAGATGATTTGCAGCAGTTGAAAGAAAATATTTTGTCATCAAACAACAACAAAGCTCCCATAAGGTTTCAATCTACTTCAGAAGTTTACATAATGTATATAAATCTTCATAAATAACCTCACTTTTTTACACAATATTTTCACTAATAGAACTGGGTAATTTATTTTTTTTAATAAGATTATCTTTTAAAACCTCTAAAGAACAGTGGGGGAGTACATGTTAACAGACGTTTTGGGCACGGGGGCATTTGGCACAGTGTACAAGGGGTGCAAAAGCAACCAGCCATTCAATGTGGTTGCCATCAAAGAGGTCAATTTGGATGCTTGAAGATGGAAATCGAACGTCATTTGTTTCTATGATAGTTTAGATGAAAATTATTTAATCGAATGCTTCCACAGATAGCAGATAAATTCATCGGTGTGGGCAAAAACTCAGTTGAAAAAGAACGTGAAATGAGAGAGTTGAACAGCGAGTTGAACGTCATCAAAGAGAAGCTGAACCATGAAAACATCGTCCGATACTATCGCACCTTTGTCTTCGACAGAAGCCTGTTTATTGTGATGGAGTTGGTGGAAGGGTGCTCTTTAACGGAGGTTGTACAGTCAACCAAGGAAAAGAGTCTGTGTATTGAAGAGAACAGAATTTGGAACATTTTCATTCAGGTGGTGTTGTGAGGCAATTTTAAAAAAGAATTTTGTGAATAATTAGCTTCAAAATTGTAAAACATAAAAACATGACAATACTTCAATTTTTTCTTTTGACAAAGCTTCACATGAAAAGATTTGTTTAAGAAAGTTGAAAAATGTTCAAAAATGAACATATGTAATTTTCTAATACTATTAGTCTGTTCTGAAACCTCTCTTTCCAAACGTCTTTTACCTAAACTCCTTATAAATCCTTTTACGCTGAGCCTTCCATCCTTATACTCCTAGCTTTGAATCTGTACCACCTTTTCTCTGTACCCGCATTTTAAATCTTCTAACCTCTCCCTCCTCTCCCAGTTGAGCCTCGGACTAAGGTATCTACACAAAGACAAGAGGATAGTGCACAGGGACCTCTCCCCCAACAACGTCATGCTTGGCGTGTCTGACCGCCTCGTGATTAGTACACCTTATATTATTTTTGTTTTGTTTATTCTTATGTTTCATTTCATATTATTTTGTCAGTGCTTTATATTTTTATTGCTTTCTTTTTATTTATCGTTTTTTTTTATTATTGTTTTTTGCTATTTTATTTTTTTATAAAAATTTTGTCATTTATTGTTTTTTTAATCATTTTGTTGAAAATATGTTCGTTTCAAGCCAGCGAAGAGCAAAAAATTCTTTCTTTTTAATAATTTTTCTTCTAACTTAGTTTTATTTATATGTTTTTTTTGAAAAGTTATTCTTATATAATTATGAACTTTATCGATTTTATATCGACGGTCGAACTCATTTGAAGCATTTTTCAACATCAAATTATTGATCGAAATGGTTTTTTAAAAGTTGAATACTTGATAGCTTCATATTTTTTCAAAATATGAATATTCAATAAATAAAAATATTATCAAAATAGGAATGCATAATTAATCAAAGATATTTTTAGAACAAGAATACATGATTAATTTCATTATTAACAGCTGATTTTGGTTTGGCAAAGCAGAAGTCAGCAGACAATAGTAAGATGTTATCAGTGGTTGGGTCCATCTTGTATTCCAGGTAACTACCTTGTGTTTGATGCTGTAGTCATCCATCTATTAATATCAAATATTTTTAATATTTAGAGTCTAATTAATAATAGTTTATTTAACATAAAATACAATTCTAAAAGTTTCAATTTAACGATTTTGTAAACATTAAAAAAAGATTTCCAAGTTAAATAATTAAAAAATGGAAATTTTCCAACATATTTGGAAAAGTCTTATAAGAATTATATTTATAAAGATTTTTTCTATTCATAACTCTCATGTTTTTATTCCACTATATAGCCCAGAACTGGTGAAGAACGAGGAGTACGGTGAGAAGGTAGACGTCTGGGCTATGGGGTGTCTCATTTACCTTCTATGCAGCCTTCAACCCCCTTTCAACTCCAGTAACATGCTGGCTCTGGTCGAAAAGGTTGGTGTTTTTGAGGGGTTTTGGGGTTTTTTAAGTTTGTTGGGGTCATTTGGTGGCTGTATCAGGTTTTGGAGTTGACTTTTTTGAGCACGTGAACTATTTGAAAGTAGAAATACAAATATGTAGCAAATTTACTTCAAATTAAGACTTGTAAGCTTGTTTGAGTTTGGAGATTTGAGATTCTCACTTTTGTTCGTATATTGATTTGTTATATATATTTTTCGACGAGTAATTTTTTATGAAAATTTCAATACTCATAAATATTCCAATAAGCTTTCAAGTTTCACATTCGACAAATGTAGAACTATTCAAAAGTTTTCAACAATTATTTTTCAAAAATTTTTATACAAAAGCCAAAAATTAACGACTCCGGTGGGACTCGAACCCACAACCTCCGAATAACATCTTCAAACCACTAGAAGTCCGACGCGCTATCCATTGCGCCACGGAGCCGGACGACAAAAACGTGATATCGAAAGACTTTGATAAAATGATATTGTATTGATAATTAAAATTATAGATTGTTGAAGCGGATTATTCTCCCATCAACCCTGCATTATACAGTGAGAAACTTCGCAGCATCGTCGATTTGTTAGGCATTATTATTTGAAAACAATTGACCTGATTTTGACTAATTAGCCTAAGATTAAATATATGTAAGTCTAACAAAGGTAATTGTTTTCTTGCTGTTTATTGATTTAAGAAAAGTAAAACTATAGCTGATCGAGGATATTGTATATAATGGTTCAAAGACAGCCTATTAATTACTCTATAAGACAATACGTTTTTAAGTGAAAAAGTTACTTCGAATGCCTATCACGGTTATTTTTTATTCGTGCTAAATGATCTAACGTCCCATAACCCCTTCAAAACACAGCTGCTTGACACGGGATCAAGACCAGAGACCCGACATCGTGGCTTTGGTTTCCAGGTGCAGTGAGGTGCTGATGATGCACCTGGATGAAGTGAGGCTCAAGGAGGCCAGAGTTAGAAGAAAGCTGCAGCAAGAGATTGACCGCAAAAACAGGTTTCAACTTAGTTTCAGCTCGAAAAATATTTTTGCCTTTGCTGATGATGAAACTGTAACTTATTTAAACATCATCATGCAAGTTGTAAGTTTTATCATAAGGTTAATTTCAAAAAATTTCTTATAATTGTTTTAAACTTTCAAATTTCATTTAGAACGTTCATTTCCACACAGTAAATCATACGACAGTGAGTGTTTGTCACTAAGTCAGTCTAGAGATGCCTGTCATAGCAACATCGTATCTCCCACCTTCCACAAACAAAATTGGAGCAGCAGAGAGTCGTTGAAATCATCCAAAACTCGACAACCTCTCACCCTCCTATCTCAAATCTCACCATCAATCCAATCTTCGTCATCCTCTCTCACATCTTTGTCCACCAACAAACTCTACAATGACACTCAGATGAGCAATGACATAACTTCAAAATATAACATTAAAACTTCACAAAATGAGAGCAGTCCCACACACCACCACCCTCTTCCTCCTTCCCTCCCACCTATCATCAGATCTGCTCCTCTCAACATCAACAATCCTAGACTGCTCAAAAGAGATCGGTCCCTAGACTTCAGAAAAATAAGTTTGTGCTCACTAGCCTTGTGTAACTTTCAATCACTTTTTTTTTATCACTTTAGTTTTGATGATCTTTTAAATTACAGAAAGCGCCTCTGCAGCTCTGCCGATCTCATCAGACATGATCCGATCGACCCCTTTTGACCCAATACTGCAGCTACTCACACAGCTTCACAAAATTGTATGCCTGACACAGGTTAACAAAAATATCGTTGATTTTTTTTATAAATTTCTATCGATTTAGTATGCTCTATAAAAAAAACTATAAAAAAGCAATTAAACTTTGTAAAAATCAATTGAGGATTCATACATTTATTTAAAAGAAATGCTATAACTTTCGATAAGTATAGCTTTATCATAAAAAGTTAGCAATGCTTATCGAAAATTATAGCTTTTCTTTTAAATAAATGTATAAATCCTCGATTGATGTTTTGAAAGTTTAATTGCTATAAAAAGCATACATAAGCTGTCTCTGAAAAGTCACTATAAAAAAGATTTATGAAAGAGATATTTTATCGATTTGACATAATTTAATATTTTAAATCTGATTTATGTCCATATAGCTCAATGGTTGAGCATTAGACTAATTATCTAAGAGTTACCGGGTTCGATCCCGTGTGGGCCGACAATTAGCACCTGTTCCACAGTGTGTTTTCTCTACATTAAATTTGTAGCAAGCGCTTTGATCTATAAGGAAAAGCGCTTTATAAATACCGCATTACATTACATTACTGACGCTATCCAGCTATATTCTAAAGAAGTTTATTTTGAAGATTGCATTTCGAACCCACACAGAAGCCCCTACCCAGCTCTTTTGACCCCAAAAGGAAACTAATCGAAGATTTCAAAAAGGATCTTTTCAGTTCTGAATCCTCCCCTATGGTTCTTAAAAAGAAACTTTGCAAGGTTTAAAATTGTTTCCTTATATTTTTTTCAAACTTTTATTTGATATATATGAATATTTATATTTTCCTATTGAAAAAGTTCAAAAAAAAAATTTAAGTTATACATTTCCATAAATAGCTTAGTAAATAATTGAAACGTTACAAATTCATTGAAAGTTGATGGTTGGCAGTGAAGAATTGATAGATTTGCCTGTCAACCGCCACCTTCTCAAGCAACTCATTGACCAGCAACAATACAACAATCACAACTACTACCAAGGTTTGCGAGTTCATTCTCTCGCAATAATAAAGCCATTTAAAAATAAAAGTTGAAAATCAAACTAGGTTTGGTCAAATCATCAAAAAATTTACGATTCAGTAAAAACAAAATTTTTTATTAATAAAAATAAATAATCACAAATAAAAAAATCAAAATTTTTATCATTCATTTATTTACCCACCCTAACCCTAACATCGTCCCATCTTCCCAGGCATGAAACTGAACAGCACAGGGGGTATCACATACGAGTTGTTGAGTCTGATGATTGAACAACTGCTCAAGGAGAGTTCCCGTTGATTATCATGCCATTGTTACCTTGAATTATGATAACTTTTGTGAGTTTCAAATTCACTTTTTGCTTTCGTTGAAATCAAGTAATTTTCCACTTAGAATTTTTTGTGTAAGGTATTGATGCTTATTTTGAACTCACGTTTAACAGTTTTTCCACTTATTTCATATTATCATGTCTTTTTTTAGTTTTATTTTATGTTAAACTTCTTGAAAAAGACTAGTCATAAACACCCGAGTGAATCAAATAAAAGCAAAAATCTCGAAATATTTATTCAAAATTTTTAATTTATTTGTTGAGTGAAGCGTTTATGATTTCCACAATTTTCACGTAGTAACAAAATCTTCCAGACGCAATAAAACCTCAAAGTCAAATTCATATTTATTCCACGCTTAGACTACAATCTTCAAAATGAGTTATTGTGAAATCCAATCTTATTTACAAATTTCAAAACATACAGTGTCATTTACAACAATTAAAAGTGCTACTAAAACAACTATTATAATCAGCAATTGATCCCAAATGGAACTTCTAAGTATAAACACCCTCAACCCTACGCTTGAAGCCCACCCTCATAGAACTCCGGCCAGAGACTTAATACACTTTGGGAGTGCCGCACTTGCTGCAAAATTTGCATGAGGATGATGGATACTTGCAGCCGCATTCGGTGCAGAACTTGGCGTCGTTCAAGTGGGAGTTGTGAGATGTGGACTGAGGCATCCTGCCTACTGAGGTAGGGATATGGGTGAGTCGAGCCCAAAGTAATGCAATAGGTATGTTTTACAAATTGCTATTCCTTGTGTATTAGAAATTTTTTTAAAAACTGATTTTTTCGTTTTTAAAAAGAGATTTCAAAATAAAAAATAATTACCTTTAAAAAAGTCATTTTTAATTTAAGGTTTTAAAAAAAGTGAAAAAAATAACAACACTAATAACGATGCTATGTACCTGGTGAGTTGTCATTGTATCTGGCTGCAGATCTGTTTGTTGATGCTCTCCCTGTGGATACAGTAATGCAATGTATATATAGAGCGTTAGACTAAGTATCGAAAATTACCGAGTTCGATCCAGCGTGGGCTGACAATTAGCATCTGTTCCACAGTGTGTTTTCGCTACACTAAATTTGTAGCAAATGCTTTGATCTATAAGAAAAAGCGCTTTATAAATACCGCATTACATTACATTATTAATGTAATGCTGTATTTATAAAGCGCTTTTTCTTATAGATCAAAGCGCTTGCTAAAGACTTAATGTAGCGAAAACATATTGTAGAACAGGTGCTTATTGTCGGCCCACTCGGGATCGTACCCGGTAACTTTAGATACTAAATCTAATGTTCTAGCAGCTGAGCTATACGGGCCGAGGTGAGTGTGAGGTGGTTTGTGATAATTATTGTTACAGTTTGTGTTAATGTTTTATTTGGAACATTTAATTTACTATTTTCATTTATAACGTTATTATTGCGAATCATAAAAACACGACAAAACTTGAATTTTTTATTTATTAAACAATTGGTTACCTGATGATAATATAGAATATATCGAAAAGCTTCGTCAAATAAAAAATTCAAGTTTTGTCGTGTTTTTATGATTCACAATTTTGAGGCTAATTGTTCACAACGTTATTAATAATATTCATTTTATAACTATTACTGTTTAATTTTGGTATTTCATAACTAATCAATTTTTTTCACTGATGTATACATTTTGTCTAAACGATTATAAGCATCACTGCCTACCTCTGCCAAGTACCCTGGAGTCTCCACTGTTGTTCCTGCTGCTTGAAGTTTCAAGGAAGCTGGAGCTTGTTGGGGTGGTGGTGTAGATGGACTATTATTAGGGCTGGGTGGATATACCATGTGAAATAAAGGTATATGAGGTTTAAAATCATCATAAAATTCATGAAAATGAAATGGGTTTGGAAATGAAAGACTGCAGTAGTGTAATGATGATAATTATGATGATGATAGAAGTTCAATCACCTTTGTGAGAAGGGCTGCTTTGAGATGCTTGCTTTTGAAGGAGCGTTCTGTCCAGATGAATAAATGGGTAGTTAGGAAGAAATCGAATTAACTATCTATCTAACTCACCGATCTAGATTGTACTGACGGGCTAGTCTTGTTTGGTTTACCTTGAATGAAAAAAATGTGATAATTTTTTTTAGTCATACCATTGTTGAAAAACAACCTATAAAAAGAACTTGATTAAAAGATTTAAAATTAAAAATAAGCAGTTTTTAAATAAATTCATTTTCCGATCTTGTATGTTTAACCTCATCACAGTGAGAAATAGAATATTGTATGGTAAGGTTGAACATGCTTGAAATTATAGCTTTTTAAACTTGAATTTAATTTTTATGATAGTGAATTTTTCACAACTACATCAAAAACATCCTATTGCCAAATGAATTTATACCTTGTCCATAGCCCTGTTCATCGCTGTAAAAATATTAAAGAATATATCTAGTGTTTTATATCAACATTATTACACCATATGAACGCATATGCACTGCATCATTTGAAGTTATATGGATGAAGTTCATCTTCAAAAACCGTGGTTTTAAGCGAAACTTCAAACTTCAGTAGTAATTGCGTCAAAAATTATGAAAATAATATAAATTTATTGAACCGTTAATTATTTTGAAAACTTTAATAGTAGGGCTAACTGCACGGAGTAGTTGCCTCTGTATGCTTCTGTGGAAGACTTGGCTTTGTAGCCCCCAAAATCATTCGTCGGCTTTCGGGGTTTTAACGATGGTGGTTTGTACTGTTTGGGGGTTTGTTAGTCTATTAAAAAGAGGTGTTACGAATTGATCTCTTGGGTAGTTTGAAGCGTCTAAGTTAAATCAAAAACTTGAGAACGTTAAAATACTAAAGAAAAACTCTTTATTTTCAATATTACCAGCTACCTCCAACTTAATCTTCAAAAATAAGCATGTATCTATCAAATGATAAAACTATCTAGGCGTAATAAAAAAGCAATCCAGAACCCACGTTGATTCTGTTGGCTTGTTTTTGAGCAGCTAGAGAATTGGCTTTCCCCTTGGGCATCCGCTCATGCTGACTCTTGCAGAACTCTATGTGTCTCGCAGCTGCCGTCTCGTTGAACCTCCTACCGCAGTAGTCGCACTGGATGTAGTCTGTGGAAGTTTTGAAAATGTTCGTTTTAAAAATATTTACTTTTGTTATAAACCTTCAACGTTATGAATAGATGAAAAAAACGTGTAAATTCAAAAATGAGTTGCGGAAGCTTTTCAAACTATTAAAGGATTTCAATATTTTCACCGTATCAAACCAAAGAAAAATGAAGAAAACCAGGGTTGATGGAAGGAGGAGCAGGAGGAGGAAGGGGTTTGCCAGTCTTCATGGCATGAGACACTTCTCTTGCTGCCCTCAATGACCTCACCAGGTCCTCGTGCTGCTGCCTCCAATTACTTTTCTTCGTGACTATCGGCTGTTCACGCTACATCCAGGAAATAAATAAAATTTTGATATTCTTTGTCTCCATTTTTTATCACGATTTTTTAATAAACTACAGAATATTCATGATTTTACTTTAGATGCAGCGTTATTTCTTTGGAGGGATTTGTTGCCGAATGAAGGCACCTCTGGTTCAATACTCCTCATTTTCGCGCTATCGTACACATATTTCTTACTTTTCTGAGATGTTTTCGAACATATTTTTTCGTGACGCATCTGAAATAAATTTGAAGATTCAAGAATTTAATTTATCTTTCAATATTAAGAACTAACCAAAGCATCATCAGAGAAATTTCTTCCGCAATAGGAGCATGGCGTTGTTCTGATATTTAAGACTAGAAAATAAAAAAATGAAATGAAACTAAAAAAATACAATTTTCCAAATTAAATAAAAACCTTCGGCCATAATTTTTTCTTTATCTTGTTTTCATTAGCAACTACTTTAGCAATGAATAAATAAATTTTTTTCACTTTTGAAAAAACTAAATAAATAGGAAATACAAAAGTTTTTTAAAACATTTATCTCTAAATGTTTTTTGGTTACTTTAATTTTAATGCCGAATTTAGCTTAAACTAATAATCATTTTTGCTAGAAACTTTCTATAAACATTATTGCTCATATATTTTTTCGAGGAATTTCGCGCAAATTTTTTTGAAAACAATCAATTCGCGTTTTTAAAAGTTTTAAATAAAAAGATAATTGTTTATATATAAATAGACATGTCTAGATTTAACTCATTTGATTCTTTTGGTTTGCCTGAAGGATGGGAAATGAGATATGATAATCTCACAAAATGGCCATTTTTTATTGACCACATTAACCAAACTACAACGTGGAACGATCCACGGGACAATCGATTTTTTGATTCTGGAAGTTTCACGAAAGTGAGTAATTGCCATTTAAATGTTCTACTGAATTAAATGAAATATTTCTGCTAAACATATGCTGATACTTAATCTTTTAAATAAGATAAAGTGAATTCTCATTGAAATTTTATATATATTTTCGTTAATAATTATCAAGTGTTTGTAAACAAATTTACTGTGCTTTTTTAAGAGTTTTTTCAAAAATTTTAAAAATGTTTCAGCATTCCTAAATTTTTTTTTTTTTAATTTTTCATTTATGATAAATATCAACGTTTATTTATAATTAATGCCCATTTTATAAAAATTTTATAAATATCTAAATTGCAACAAAATTCATACTAATAAAAAGGTTTGTTCAAAACAATGTATAAAGAAGTGATTTAATGTAAGCTAACAAAAATCTGTAAATTAATATTAATATGCCTTTGTCTTGGGGAATATACAAACAATATTTGTTTTTTAAAGACTTTTCCTACTGCCTCTATTCAATTTAATAATTTTAATGAACAATAATATTTTCCAACACTGATAAATACTAATATTTAATGTTCTCCAACAGAATAATGTGGCAGACCCAAGCAGGCACAGGAACCAGGGAGTGAGGTACAGCAGACAGATTCCTATCTCTGTTGATGATTCAATGCGATCTAGGTTTAATGAGATGAGGCTTGATGACCAACCTACTCAGTCACCCACAAAAAATCTGTATGCCTAATTTTTGTGTTATAAAAAATATTTTTATAGATAATAAGTTTTCTAAGGAAGATGAAATTTGATCAGAATGAACATTATAGGTAAATAAAAACAAACAAATAATCTATTAAAAAGCTTTGTACATTGTTTGGTTCATCAGAACTTAATTTTTCATTTTTGTACAAATTATATTAATTTTTATATTTCTATACAGTCACTTCCAAAGTGGAACTCCTATTGCCAAAGACAAAACTCCCAGATCAGGAAACATCAAACTGAATGTAGACACTCCGAGTGCTGCAACAACTCAGGCAAACATAAAAGTGAATGCAGAGGAACTGCCATTAGACAGTCCTCAGTTGCTACCAGCCAATGCTCCTCCAATTCCCATGCCTGCTCCCATAGTGCATGTGGAGGCAACCAATGATAATGAACAGGGTGGTAGTCGACCTCCTTCCAGGCAAGATGAGGATGAGTCATTGAAAGTGAAACAGAATTACAGAGGCCGATCTCCCTCACCCACTCCTCCTGACCTCACCCCCCTCCAAGCTGTCCAACTCATTAGCCAAGAAGCAGAACAGAGAAGAGTGGAGGTGGAGAATTTCAATGGTAAAAAAACTGATAAACAGTGTGTCTTCTTGGAAGAAATGCTAACTAGACTGCTGATAAAATTGGATCGGATTGATTCACAAGGGCAGGATGAGATAAGGAAGGCCCGCAGAGAAGCTGTGAGGACTGTGCAATCAACCATAGATCTGCTTGACTCAAAAGTCAATTCTTGAATATCAATGAAAATTCTCTGAATCGTGTATTAATTTATTACTTGACTAGAAGTGCCTTGTTTATTGTTAAAAATTTTTCGTTGAAATTTCAATGTGAGATCATGTACGTAATGATTAAAGTTGTATGCATTAGTTCACCAGTCATATGATATGCATCACAAAAGGTTATCATCTGTTATATCATTTGCATTTTTACATAACTGGAATTTTCATTTATACAAATTGTAAATTTTCAATTTTTATTCCTTCTGAGCATATTTATAAACATGATCAATATAATAATTATGCTAATCTCATGAAAAGTTTTTTTTCTGAAGATCAGTTTCATTAATAAACTATAAACCTTTTCTGCTTAATCTCTTAAAATAATCCACCATCTCTGACTTTTGTAACACATTCATGCCAATCTCAGCAAACATCGACTTTGAACTAAAAAGGGTAGTGTGGTTGAGCAGTTCAAAGGGTGTTGGAAGTGTCCAGTGGAAAGCATACACATCCTCTCTCCAGTTTTTTATGCTGGCTGAGTTGCCGTGGTGAACGTTTTCATCGTGGTAGTTCGGCCACCATGTGGGGTGACATAAACTTCGAAAACATATTACCTGAACGAAGTTTTAATATTAGTTGAATGTCTTGTTTTCACATGTAGATTTCAGAAGCTTATTTAATTAATCTTGGTGTAATTTTTTTTTTTTGTGAAACGTTAAATTATTAGTATCAGGTACATCCTTAAAAATTAACATATATACAAGCGATTTCATGTTTTTAATCAAATTTTTGAAGTTTACCGAGAAATGTGGATTTATGAATAGTTCGTCTGGGTGCTTTTCCAAGATTTTGTAAGGCCTCCTTAATCCGTTCCAAGCCCAATCTTTATCCAAAAACCATTTCATCGATTTCTGTTTTAAAGAAGTTATTTTAATGCTTTCAAAACCTTGGTGTTGTTAAATTAATAAGAAAAAAGTTTCTTACTTGAAAACGATGCCAAAATTTAGCATTTCTCTTCCCGATGGAGACTCCAAAATTGATGGTGTCAGGAAAAGGGTGGTTCCAATATGTCCAGTCATAAGTGGCCACCGCATCAAAACTTCTTATATATTCGTCCAGTGGCTTGGTGAAAATGACGTCTGTGTCAACATAAATGCCTCCATATTTTATCATGAAGTCAACACGCCAGATGTCCGTCACATGCGAGACTACCTAGGAAAAGAGTTTAATGTGAATTTTATCAAAAAATTATATATACTTGTAAATAAGAAAGAAGCTATAGAAAATTACTTCTAAACAGCACTACCGCTTGAACAAGTAGATAAATAACGACATTAAACATGAAATAAACAAAGGCAAATGTATCGAAATGATGACCTTGACATACATTGACAGGGGTTCCAAAGACGCTTCCAGGGTGTTCCCGATGGATGAGATGCAGCTTCTCATGGTTTTTGATCAGTTCCCAGTATTCCCCACTAGGTGGCCCGTCTCCGTGCAAGTACACAGCCTCCACCTTGGCGACATTTAGGAGACTTAGAACACAGAGGTAGAAGAGGAAATCCATGTAGCCACCACCTAGCCACACCATGTGAGCAATGTTAGGCACCAGGGTTTTGTGGGAACTTATTGGTTTTTTCATTTGTTCAGTGCCATAAAAGGTTTTTCGGGCAAGTTTTCCAAAAGTGTTGTTCAGAAACCAGATGTTTTTGGGGAATAGTGATTCTGTCTGATATATGCAACCAACATCCTCTTTGTTGGTCTCCGTGTATTTTGTGACGTGGACGCAAGCTAAACTAAAATATTAAAAAGTAAGAAAAAATATTTAGATTTTAAGTCATAATAATTTACTTTTTTTTTCGAATATTTTGATTGAATTCTATCTCATTGTTTATTGTTAGAACACTTTTTTTCACCATTAAGAATCCAAAGCCTTCAGATGTCAATGCATCAATCATATCGAACTTTTTATAATCTTTTGGAACGTTTGTGATCATGGTGAGATTTTGCACATATGTACCACCATTAATTGCTAGAATCTTCTTTGCAAAGTTCAAATTGGCTTCTTCATTTTTGAGACAAGATTTGTCTCCAGCTTCGAGTTTGTGTGCTCTCAAAAAGGGATATTCCTCAGTCAGTTCTGTGAACCACGTGTTGTACAGCCAGTAATCAGTGACAGGGTACTCTTCGTAAAAAAATATCAACGTGTCTGGCCTCAAAACATCAATAGTCCTCTTGACACTCAAGTAGTGAGAAAACTCAAACCACCTTTTGCCACACCATATGTAAAATACTGTGTTTGGCAGATACGTCCTGTCTAGAAGTTCTTCAACCGGCTGTGAATCTTGCCAAAATTTACTCTCTTCTGTGATTTCAACTCTATTTTGAGAAGTTATTTTGGGTAGTGCAGTTGTCTGCAACCTGTTAAGTTCAAATGCCAGATCTATCGCAGATGGACACTCATGCTGCATATTTGACAGCATGAAGATGGTGAGGAAGCAGTAAAACAAGACCACGAAAGCAACGAAGATTCTTCGCGTCATGAGTCTGGATGGAAACCTCAAGCCGCTCACATACCCCTTTAGCACTTCCAACCTACACCCTACAACCCTTTTCAACTCTATCATGGGCTTTGAAGTTGTACTTGGTACTAACTTTGGAAATTATTTAAAAACCTTTTTTAATAAAAAAATATCCTCTAGGTTTTATGTCACTGATTTTTTCTCAATAATTCCGTTTTCGGCATTTATTTTACTTGATTCAAGTTAATTTGTTGCACTTTAAGCATGAAAGATTTGAACTGTTTCAATACGAACCTTTGAACAAAAATGAAAGAGAAATTTCATAACTTTATGTCAAAACTTCATTTTTAATTTCTTACTGATAGCAAATTTTAGTTCAAACTCAAGAAAGTAAATTTAAAATTTTCTAAAAATAAAAGTTCACAAAGCTATTCTACAGTCTGCATGATTCGCTGTAGGCGAACAATACATGACTACGAAGAAAGTCTCAATGATCGAAATTAAATTGTTATACATTGCCTTAGCTTATGGATTCTATACAAATGCATATAACAAACAATGGAAAGAATTTGTATGTGGCTTAATAAATATTAAGTATTAAAATTATGTGAATGTATTGAGAAGGTTTGAGCCGTATTGATGAAGAGAAATGTGAAAATCGATCAAATCAACGTCCCTATCGTTGACATGAAAGGCCAAAAATAAAACGTGTTGTTGTGATGTGCCAGAGCTGGTTAACTTTTTAAATTTGATGATATTCTTACAAAAAATTGTCAGATATTTGAAAAAAAAGTTTTGAAATCAATTATATTAAAATTAATTGATAATTCAAATATTCAATTTTGAAGTGAAGTTGAAATCAGAAAAATTTATATCCAAATTTAAGTTTTTTTCAAATAAGACATCACTTAATTCATGTTTTCCACAATCGTGTCATCATTTAGAAAAATAAAATGGAAATTAATAAAGAAGTATAACCATAAGAAAGACTCGATATTATAGGTCAAATCAACTCGAACCCAGATTACGTATACTAAGCTAAACAAACAAAAATCGATTACTTTAAGAGTTGATAAATGAATCGAAAGAACTAACAGCTATTATTTTAATGATTTAAATATAATTTAAAAAGTGTAAACAATAAAAAAAAAATATAAATTTTCATAAAAGGAAAATATTCACAATTTTTTGCGGGATGTCTCTAAAGTGTTTAAAAATAAACTTTAGGGATATTTTTTAAAACGAAACTTAAGTAATATTTGTTTAAAATTGAGCTTCAATAATATTCAATAGTGGTTGCGTGAGTCGGCGTGATATCTTTTAGAGTATTAAAGATTTGCTAACCAGTCAAATCTCTTGCTCTTTAAACCTTCAAAGATAAAATCGAGATGAAACTGAAGTAATGAAGATCAATCAATCAATCAAAAATTAAAAAATTAGTTATAATGTACATGAAATTTGACACTGAATTGCATTAGACCACTAATAATCACCCCTAGCGCCACACCACCATTCATCTTTCATGATTTTACAATATTAAATTAAATCTGACCACCTGCTGTATAGTGGGAATGAAACAGAGTCATGACCTCATTTAGATAAATAAATCTACTGCATTATAATTAATATGCATAATTATATGCATAAATAAAATTTGTATAACACAAAAGCAGGAGCTCCCATAGAATCAGGCATAACAATCACACAGGCCAATCACTCCTGCCCAAATCCTTCGGTTTCCTCAATAGCATAGTTGAGCTTTTCAACCAGTTGCTCATAGCTCTTGTATGGTGGCAGGTCGAGTCTGTTGAAGCACGTATGGCTTCTTGGCAGCCATGTTTCCTTGCCCACCCTTTCGATGCAAAACAGCTGCGGCCCGTTGCTCCCTGTGAGAAGTGGTGGTGAGTTCATGTTTGTACTGCGTTTGGTGGGGTATTTGGTGGTGAAGTGGAGCATCAAATGGCTCTAAATGTTGCTCAATAAATACAAAAAATTAATTACAAAAGACTACAAAAAACACGCCATATATAAAAAAAACCCACCACACTAAACTAACTCCAACAGTACTAACGATAACAACCAATCTACCACTACAACACACACGAACCCATGAACTCAGCAAATCCTCCAACAGGGAGTCTACAAGTGCCTGTGACAAACTGAAGCAGTCTCATGCGTTTCTCATTGTCCAACTCTGTCACGAACTTTTGTTGGTGTGGTTGAGGAGTATGGTAGGGTTGGTGGTGTAGTGGATGGGATGGTGTGTTGGGGTTTATGATGGAATGTGTTATGGTGTGGTAAATTGTGAAGGATGGCTAGATTTGACTGATGCACAGTGCAAGTATAGTTTAATGAAATGAGTGATGAAACAGTGCAGTATAACTCATCAAACACAAACCCCAGCCACGAAACACTGACCTTCCAAAACCATTGCACTTGCTTGGAAGACTTGTTGTAGTTGCGGTAGATGGTGTTCCTCTCCCAGTCTGAGACATCTATCTCCTGCATGCCACACAACATCAACTGAGGCGAAGAAAGGTGTCAAATATCAATCGAAAATTTTATTAATAATGAAGGAAAAAAATTGTAGAAACATCGTATGTATCTTTTTGTTTTCAATAGTTTTGGTTTATTTCCACGAAAATGAGGATTTTATAAATACAAATTTATTTGAAAACTAAAATTCTCGATAAGTACAACCTAATTATGAATCAAAGTCTAATGAATTATGAGATAGTTGTACCTATCGAGAATTTTCGTTTTTAAATAAATTTTTATCTATAAAATCTTAAATTTTGAAAAAATAAACGAAAAACTAAAATAAAATAATAATAATAAATAAAGCTAATAAAAAAACACAAATAACAATAAAATCAACAACCACCCAATCACAACCTCGAGTTCCCGCTCATCGAAGATGGCCAGCCAATCAGGATAGATGATTTCGTTGAATCCCGCCATGAAGGACTTCATTTGTTCCTCCACCCCCCTCGTAAACAACCATTTAGTCATCAGGCTGTGTGTGAATATTAATGAGGCCATGTTTAGATATATGAATATTTAAGTACATTAGATTATAACAAATTTTAGTATTGAGATTTTTAGTTATAAGCATGTATATGTATAGTGCCTGGAAGGGAGCTCATGAAAATATAGTTGAGAAATTTCACTTCAGTTTGAAGGTAATTTTTAAACAGTTATTTTTTTGGTATAAGTTGGTTTTTGTCGGCCCATATAGCTCATGGGTAAAGCATTAGACTAAGATGAGAAAAAGTTTAACGATAAAGTTTTAGTAAACACTAATAATCGAAAATTATTTTTAGCATTTTGAAAATAGGTAAATAATTAATGAGGCTATATTTAGTTAATTTATTCACTGACTTGATGTAATTTTTCTTGTTTTCTTCAGTCACCAGGATTTCTGAACCTCCAGGCACCAAATCATGCTGCTCAACCTATAGTGATGATATTATTAAGATTTACAACCTGTGTTCATAATAATAATAATAATAACTATACTAAAACTAATAATAAGATTATTATTATTTACAAATTGTGTTCTTAATGGTAATAATACTGAGACTAATGAGATTATTAATATTTTCATTATTAAGATTTACAAATGAAGTTTGCTTCAAAAATGCTTGAAGCTTATGAGAAATTATGAGTTAAGGAGTCTATGGTATAAATGAGTTGTCAAAAGTTTGTGGGAATTTTCGAGAAAAGGTGATGTGCAGTTTAATAAAGCAAAATAAAAAAAAAGTTGATAAATTTAATAAAAATATGTTAGAAAATGAATTTAGATAGCAGAACAGGAATAATAAAAAACCATTTAAAAATTTTCAAATTTATTGAAAAAGAGAATCAATAAGGATAATATATAAAATGGAAAATGGAAACAAAAAAATAATATAAATAATGAAAAATTCAGTTGAGAGTAGTAATATTATGTTTATAATGATTGTTACCTTTCCAAGCACTTCAAAATCTCGAGAGAAATACATTTCCAAGTCGCATTCATCAATGTTGTTGTCCCTGCATAATAAAAACAAAAATAATAATAATAATACTATTGATAATACGAATAATATCAATAAAAATTAAATTCAACTGTGGCCCCACGAAAAATGGATAAATGGTGACTTATATGTAATTCACTTTGAATCCCTCCTTCACATTTTCCTTCCTCCACACACTTTCTCCATCTTCTCTGTATACAAACACTCTCATCTTTCTCCTTAAACAACCTTAGTCCACTTTACACTAACTCACCTCCATCCAACTACCCAACCCACCATACCCCCATTCAATGACCCCACCCACCACCCAACTATCCCACCTCCATCATCCCTCTTTCACCCACCTAATCCAGATGAGAGAGTTATAGATTTCAGGATCAACGGACTCAATGTCATTGATGGTCAGCTCCTTGCTAAGCATTTTTTTGTAGAAAGGCATGGTGAAGCCACTGTCGATAAATTTTCCGTGGTACAACGCCTGCGTGTCGTTCATATTCTCGTGATGTTGTTAGTGTTTTTATTATGAGAATTATTATTTCTTTTTATTATTATCATTACAAAAATAGATGTTATTATTCACAAAACCTGATAAGTACAATAACTTTAAGTTTGAAGTAATGGTATAAAATAAGAACGCAATGCTTTACAATTACTTAGTGGCACACACCAGCAAAACCCGAGCTTCTTCTCCCAGAACAGAAACCACAACCAACCCCTTCCTTCCATACCCACCAGCGCGATGAGTCGTCCAATGAATTTGAAATAGGAAAGGTGGTCAGGGTTGACGGAGGAGGCTGGATTGATTTGCAGACCGTAGTTGTTGTTGTTGGCGTACTGGAAGAGGCAGTACATGGGGTTCAAGACCTCGTGAGATAAGTTGAAAAACCATTCCCTGGTGTGTGTGTTTTGTGTGTGTGTGTGTCTTATTTTTAAATCGCCTTACCCCCAACAAAGCCAGAACTAGAAACAGCTTTTAAACAATGCAAATCTAACACAGCTGCAGGAATCGATGATCTGAACTCAAACATGCTCAAACTGGGAGCTGAAGCTACGGTAAACTGGCTGAAGATAATCTCAGATCAGATATGATTAAAAAAAACAGTACCAGCTGATTGGAGAAAACAGATCATTGTCCCAATCTACAAAAAAGTCAGCAAATTGGAATGCACAAACTACCGGGGAATTTCACTAATGTCGGTGGCAAGCAAGGTTGTTGGTAAGGCCATATTGAACAGATTGAAACACGTTTTGGATACCCAACTTGAAAAAAACCAATGTGGCTTCCGTCCAAAAAGAGGATGCTGTGATCAGATATACGTGGCAAGAATGCTGATACAGAAAGCCCTAGAATTCAATAGACCACTATAATTTTGCTTCATCGACCTACAAAAAGCGTATGATTCGATAAACAGGGAAGCACTGTGGCAATCTCTCAGAAGATCCTTCAGCATTCCAGAGAAGATCATTCGCATTCTACAAGCCTTGCACCACAACACAACAGGAATCGTTCGAGCAGAAGAGCAAACACCTGAGAAGTTTCCAATCAATGTAGAAGTAAAACAAGGAGATGACCTTGCCCCAGTCCTCTTCAATCTCTTTTTCGACGCAGTGACACGAGTTGCAATAAACAAGCATCTTGATAAAGGTGTTTCACTAAAGTATTGCGACGATGCCCCAATCCTATTCAATTACCGCCATGAATTGAACCAAAAAATAATGCTACAGTCTGGCATATGCCGATGATATAGTTTTGGTAAGCAGCAACCTAGATGATCTGAACTGCCTAGTACAAACTGTCAACCAAACTTTCAACAACTTCGGCATACAATTGAATTTGGCATAAACCAAGTACATGCATAAGACTCCTGAATCAACCCAATCTATGACACACCAAACCCCAATGAATATAAAAATAGTCAATAGTTTTAAATATTTAGGAAGTATATAATCTAATAATAGTTCAATTGAAGAAGATATCAATAATAGGTTAAGTAAGGCTTCAAAGGTTTTCCGGGGTTTAAATAGGTTAGTATGGTACAAAACATCAATAAGGCTGAAAACAAAAATAAAACTCTTCAGATCCATCATTCTATCTTTCCTCCTCTACGGCAGTGAAACATGGTGTCCTCTCAGTTCTGAAATACAGCGTCTCCAGGTATTTCTAACAAGGTGCCTCAAAATAATCACAGGTATATCCTTGTGGCAAAAAGTGAGAAATACCGAGCTGAGAAGAATGACAAGAATCGAGCGAGTAGAAGTTTTGATAAAACAAAGAAGACTCCGATGGCTTGGACATTTGCAAAGAATGGAGAACAACAGAATTCCGAAAAAACTGCTGTCAACTCGAATGCAAGGAGGTAAAAGAACGCAAGGAGGACAAAAGCTAAGGTGGAATGATGTGATAACCAAAGACTTGGAAGAGTTAAACATGTTACAAACGTGGAAACAAAAGGCATTGAATCGGAATGAATGGCGCAATGAAATATTTAAAATAGCCAAAGAAAAAAATACAGAACCATTCCTCATTCAGTGTCAACATCCTGGCTGTGTCTTCCTAGCGAAAAATGAAGGTGGTTTGGCAAATCGTGTCAGACAAACCCACCAAGCTCTCATCCACATGACGTGCCCACACTGCAAAAAAAAATTCAGAAAGCAGGGACTACCCAACCACCTAAAGAAGTGTTCCAGGCTGTTCAATTGATTCCAGTTTTTGTGCACCTGCTCTTCAGTGGAAAAGCACAAAGAAGAATAAGTGTGTGTGTGTGTGTGTGTGTGTGTGTGTGTGTGTGTGTGTGTGTGTGTGTGTGTGTGTGTGTGTGTGTGTGTGTGAAGAAGAGAAGAGATGGCATGACCTAATATATACAGACCTAAAAAAGCTAAACATTGTTGACACCTGGAAAACAGAAGCTCGCAACAGAAACGATTGGCGCAAAAATATCAAATCGCTATCGCAAAAAATAAATGAAGAAGCTGAAAGAAACGAGCAATCAAAAAAAGATTTGAAAAAAAATATTTTTGATGTTCACTCCAAAAGCTCTCCATTCCAATGCCAGCATCCAGGTTGCAACAAAATAGCGGTCAACAAGGCAGGTCTGACAAACCACATTCGCCAAGTCCACAAAGCACCATCATTACAACATTGCCCGAATTGCAATAACGTTTTCAAAAAACAAGGACTTCATAACCACGTGAAGAAATGTTCCAGAAATCAATCTTCAGTGCACCTACTGTCAAGTGGATAACGCACTTCCAAGTTCCAAGTGTGTGTGTGTGTGTGGTGTGTGTGTGTCGAAACAACAGGATCAACAACAACAATCAAAACAACAGTAGCAACAACAACAATAATAATAACAACAATCAAAGCAATAGAAACAATATCAACAGTTATCCTGCACGTTTCCGGGATGCAACAAAATAGCCGCCAGTAAAGCAGGTCTGGCAAACCACGTGAGACAGAAGCACCAGACACAAACAAGCATAAAGTGTCAATACTGCGGGCTGAACTTCAAACCACAAGGCATTTATAATCACAAGAAAAAATGCTCATCTCTCAATCCTTTGCACCTACCTCATGGTGGATGAATGCAAGAACGTGTGTGTGTTGAGGTGGTGATGAGACAAAAAACATAATGTGTACTTTTGAAACTACTTATAATTACGGATCATTAATATTCATGATACTATTTTAACAACAAAACAATGAAATGAGATCATACTTAGCCACGCCTCCATAGTCTAGACCCTCCTCCCCTTTAAACGTTATGAACAACCTCTTCTTCAACTCTATTGGCGGTTGGCGCATTATCTGGTGTGATGGTGTGAGGTTGGTAGGCGTGATAGCTTGAGGTTGATAGGTGTGGTTTGGGTTGGTTTTTGATGGGCTTTTAATCAAGTAATATATTTGAAACACGATATATTGATATTAATCAATGAAAAAAGCGTTTAAAATTTTGGAATAATTTATTGAAAAAAAAATTTAAATTCATAAAGCAGGCATGAAATTGTGGAAGAAAAGAAAAACCAGAATTTAAATAATCACTATTAAAGCGCCAATTAAATTATGCAATGACTTAATTGATAAACAAACATTATATCCTAGACCAAGGAAGTAATCATGTATAATATAGGCTATTTGAACATTAGTTGAGATTAGTGATATCAAGTTTAACTATATGTTCCCTTAAAGCACACACACACAAAACTGTAGCAACCAGCACAAATTATTTCCTACCAAAAAAAGACAATGTATGCTATAAAAAAACCACAAGCAACATTGACCACGCCCATAAACTAAAAACAGCCCACCTGTTGGAATGATGTTTCAAAGAGGTTGTCTCTGCTCACCACCAACTTTACATGGCCTGTGATTCCCTGTGACTGTCATTTGGTTTTACGTAATCAATTAACTTCTCTTTATAACGCACTGCCATTCAATGCACCAAGCTGTTGTTTGGTACATTAATTAATTTTTTGCTTTATGAATTGAAGTATTGGTAAATAAAACCCGCTATGAAAAGGATTCAATTGATATGAGCGTTATGTCACATTAAGTCACCTTATGTAGGTTTTATATAGGATGTTTTATTCAATCAATAACTTCATGGGTTTTTAACAAGATTTAAAATAAATATTTGTGAAAAAAATTCCTTTTTTATATTGTCAATTTCTCAATTGAATAAAAATTTATTTGTAGTATAGTAAATCATTCCTGCGTGAAATCCCAAAAATATGCATATTAATACATGTTGAAACCGAAAAGTACACACTCAGTTTTTTCATATAAAGTCAGATATCACCCCAGTACTGAGCGAATATTTCTGAGCTCACAATATAATCAAAAAGATCATAGTAAATTGAAATATTAAAATTATTTTATGATATATCTGTTTAATTAATTATACATTGATATTTCATAGTAATCCATGATTATTGATAATTTTTCTTTTCCGTATAATGATGAAATGGTCTAGATGCTCTTGAATTTAATGCTACAATGAATCTTTTTGGTAAATGCTCTGTATTGATTTTACTTCATAACAACTTAATACCATCATCCCACAAACATGCTCGACTCCAACCTGACACAGATGTCGAAACTGGGAGAGCTTCCATCGGAAACTCCTCTCGTACTGAACTGGGACTCCACATGGGCCGTTTGGTCTGTGGTGGTAGTGGTAATTATGAGAGTACAGAAACAAAAACGTCGCTAAACATCACCACAAGTCATTTCACATCCAACACCAAAACACAATCCCGATTCATACGACTATCCAACACACCAACTATCTCCACCATCATAGTTTCCTCTCACCACCTCAGACCAACCCTTTCCTGGCTGAAACATCTCTGGGATCTTGGAAAGTTGTTGTTCTGGTATTGTGATCTATAAAGTACCTCACTCCATTTGATTTGTAACCTATCTCCCATCCTGCTGGTAACGGATCTTCTGGACCGGTTCTGTTGGTCGAAATTGTGGTGATAATGATACTGAGTCAAGATGCTGGTGCTTTATAAGTTATTTTGTTGAGTTGTACAAACTATTTGTTAGATGATTTGATGGGTTTTAAAAGCAGAAGTGATCAGTTTGAGTGAGTTGGGAAAGAAGGCAAAAGTCGAATGATTGAGTTGTGAAATTAATGAAGACAGAAAAAAAGATAAAAGATGGTCACCTGGGATCCTCCCACTGGGTGGTCTTGGCAATGTGGTTCACAAAGAAGTCTCTCCCACTTTGGTCTGTTCTTTTCTCTGATGATAATAATACATTAAATCAACAGAATAAAATAAGAATAAAGTACAAATATACATAGAATCTGGAAGATAATCAAACATATGGACAAAAGATAGAAATGAAAATAGACAAATAAAAAAAAATAAAATAAAAACTTAAATAAAAACACAAAAAAACAGAAAAACTTCATAAAAGCAATAGTCGAACAGACAGACAGACCCCATCCTGTAGGCAGAGGTCCTAAAGGATCATTTGCAAAGACGTCATTGTTGTGTTGGGGGAACAAGAACCTGAGTGATTATCATCATCACCATCATTACTTTCAATACCACCACCACCATCATCATAATTATCCCCACCAACATCATAACTATCACCCTCATCCCACCCTCGTTATCCCCACCACTATCATCCCTAAAAAACCATCACCCAACCTGCCAGCCAGCTGATCAAGCTGTCTGTTCTGCCTCATCTCTTGGAACTGTTGCAGATTGTTCATGAGGGAGGGGTTGGGTTTCTGCCAGGTGGTTGTTCGTGTGTTGTGGTCCACGTAATATAAACGGCCATACGTGTCCACTCGCCTGTCCCAACTGTCGTGGTGGGTTTGTTCTATTTGTATGCATGGGTAAATAAAAAGAAAAATAAATGATTAGACGATGATAAAATGAAAAGACAGACAGATAAACAAACAGTTACAAACCCAGAAGGCAAAGGCGAAGGTCGTTCCCAGGAGGTTGTTTTTGTGAGGTGGTCCAAGTAGTAAGCTCTGCCACTTTTGTCTCTCCTCATCTCGTAACTGTGTAGAGAAGTGGTGAGTGCTAACAAGGGTGATACTAAAACTTTTAGAGTGCTAGTGATGATAATAGTGGTGCTATGAAAGTGTCGTTAGTAATTCCATAGCTGATAAATACTAATAGTAACAATAATAAAAAGTACTACATCTAATAACAACCCTACTAATTAGAAAACACAAATGCACACAGACCCTTTGGGCAGAGGCTCCAGGGTTCCTGAGATGGCCTGGTTTACAAGGTTGTTCACTGCCAGGTTGTATAATGATAATAATAATAAAAATAATACTAATAATAATGATATAATGAAACAGTTAGATAATCTAAAAATACAGGAAAAAGTTATAGTTAGAGAAATTTGCAGAGTGAACTTATCAGATAGTGTTAAAAATGAAACGTTAGAAAAATTAATCAAAACTGAGAGAGAATCATTAAAAAAAAAAGTTAATTTTAAATAGCTGTTTTTTAACAAGAAAGGTAAACCGAGGATTAAGTGTGAAACTTAAATAGTACCAGAAATTAGCAAAGTTGGTTTAAAAGAAAAAGATGCTTTAGATAGAAAAAATGGAGATTAGGAGTATATAAAATATTTAAATTGTTTTGTAAATAAAGTAAAGCTGGCCAGCCTAGTATATTGGGGCTTAATTCATATTTAAAATCTTGCTATTATAAAAACAGCTAACAGTTGAGCCCTTGCACATTGGGTAGATTGAAAGAGAAAGTGGTGTTGGAGGGGGGTGCTGAGGCGGCTGAAGAGTGTGGTGATGATGTCGATAATGTGGGCAGTGAAGCGTTACTGCCTGTTTGTGGGTGAATAATGTTTGTGAGCTCTGATTAGCTAGTCGTTATATATGGGTCCTTGAAAGTTGGAAACATTTTCAATCATATGAAGTTTCAGAATTTATAAAAATAAAAACACTTATATTAAGGAGGGTGATATAAATAGAAACATAGAATGTTAACCAGAAATGCTTGTGGAAGAGTTAAGATCCAAAGAACTGACACTCTGGTTGATGTTAGTGGGTGGGACTGGTCTAGGGGGCGGAGTCCTGTGAGCTCTTGCAAGTTCTAGCATTGGATGGTTATTTTTAGCTTTGAATATTGATTTTATAAGAAATAAACAATTGTTTTCAAATATAATTGGTATATAATTGAGACATGAAAAGGAAAACAAAACTATATAAAACACTTCTAGACAATGTCTATATTATTGGTTCCTTCAATTACACAATGAATTTCACGCTAATTAAAATATAAAAGAATGAAACGGCTTTATTGGTAATATGGAGCTGGAGAAAGAAAAATGCATGTGTCTTGTGTTTTTTTCAAAATTAAAAAAAAAAACAAATAAACTAAGACAAACAAACAAAACAAAACATCCGCATAAAGGAAACAAAACAGACCATCTACTTGTGGTCTGTTTTCTTCACTATAAAGATGAATGTCCTTGATGATGCAGGTGAGTTCGACCTTCAATGAAGCCACTGTTTTCTCCCTGCCATTCAGGTCACTTTTCAAGTCCCATGTCAAACTAACATTTTTTACTGTGGTGTGAGATGATGATGAGGGCAAAATGGATAAATTAGCATAGTACAAAAAAATTCAGTGTTTGTACCATTTATATAAAGGTATTTTCATACTTATGTTTTGTGAAGAAAAATTTTTGAAAAGTGCCTCATAATGAAGTTTACAACAAAAAAATATCATTGAAGCACTGAAATGCAATGTTAATTCACCAACTTATCGAATATATTAATAATAAAAACGTATTTGATGGTAGAAAAATCAAACTTACACAAATAAAAAATTCTTATAGGTGGTTGACACTATTTTTAATTTAATTCAAAGTAAACCAATTGATAAAAGAAAAAAATATTGATATATAAGTCTATGTATTTTGTGTGCGTGTATGTGATGAAAATTAAAAAAAAAGAATAATTAAAGTCAAATGATTGCTTTTCGAGATACATGGGACTATGGAAAAGCGATATGTGATCAGGGTTCAAACTCCACTTAGGCATGTGTTAAACAAGCATTTCGCCAAGTTCTTAAGAATTTAATCCAGCATTTCACCAAGTTCAGCCTAGCCACAAGACACTAATGCATAATTATGATTTGATAAAAGATTTCAACAAATTATTTACGTCGATTTATAGAAGAATTTATTAAATTTGTTGAGCAAAATAAATACAGCTATAATTTTCAATAGGTTTAGCTTTATCATAAAACAGTAGCGAAAAAAAGCTTCCATAAATCGACGTAAAACCTAGTGTGCATATAAAAGTAAATGATTAAACCTTTAAGTCACCCCTAATTGACTTTGAAGACTTATTATATTTCACTATTCAGTATCATTTTATTATAGTCAGCCTCTTTCCCTTTTCCAAAGGGTCACTGACTTCAAACTATGACCTAACCTTTTTTCTTCATTTCACCCTGTCGTAGACATCTTCAAGATCAAATCTGAGCCCACGATAAAGGTTTTCCATCATAATTTTCCAAGCTAACCTCGACCTTCTCCTTACTCTACTACCTTCAACCTCAAACCTCCACACCTGCTTAACACAAGCATCCTCTCCTTTTCTTACAACATGAACCAGCCATCTCAAACTTTCTTGTCTTACCACTTCAATAATCGTTCTATCCAAGCCCAATCTGACCATCAACCCCTATGTACTCACACCATCAGCTAGCTGCACACACACATCATTTGAAGCATCCGTTTTTCTGCTCTTCTCAAAATACTCTTCAACAGATCTTTCCACCACAGAATAATAAAAATAAAACTTTCAAGCTATGAAACCATTAAAAATTTAAATTTGAAGGCGAGTGACAGGATTACTTATTGGCCCTAAAATCTGCCAAAATAATCACCATCATAAGCACCTTAGTTGATTAGCATTATGTGGGGCAACATTATTATGCATGTCGATGTTATTAATATTACTGTTATTGATTTTTCACTGGCCAAAATGAAATGAGTACATTTAAGAATACTAATAATTTTAATAAGATGCAAAGCTTTTCATTAACAAAGTAACATTTTTAAGTATGATTTTGTTATTATTATAATTATTTTCACTATAAAGATTGTCATTATTATAAGTTTTTTGTTTAAAAAAATGTTTGTATAAAGAAAAACTTGTATTTGACTTGAGTTGTTAAGCTTAATGCTGATTTGTAATATATTGATTAATTTGAGAAAAAATCAACAATAATAATTTGATAATATAATACTATTATTTACATTTTCCATTCCGTAGTTTCAGGATAGGAAGAAGTTTTTGATCAACTTTGCCGATGAGCTCATTGAGAAAAATTGAATGATAGGAAAATAACTTTATCTGTAACACACTGTATGGTGTAATGAGCCTGGAAATAAATGAAAAATTATGATGAGTATAATGAAAATATTAGTCACAATAATTAAATTAAGATTAAGCAGATAAACAAAATATGGAATAAATATATGGTTCTAAGTACTAAACCATACTAATGAATTATGTAATGGTTAAAGACTTACTTTTTCTAGATTTTGAAAAATTTTTTTTAATTTTTGAGTATTATTTTGAAAAATTCCCTGCTTTCGCATGAAAAATTATAGGAAAAATTCTTATAGGTATGAAGCTAAAAAATAAATTGAATAGACAAAATGGATAGAAAGACTCACAATGTGAAGTCCTCGTTGTAGCAAGGATCGAAAGATTTTTTTTGTACTCCTGTCTTTTTGTATGGGTATTCGTCTACGCTTACTGTTATGTAAGTATCAACTTTCCTTTCAATATTTTTTAGATGAGCCGACTTGACTGTAAACGAAAAATATTTTAAAACCCAAAGTTATATTTAAAAATCTATTTATTAATTTGAATTTCTTCGAAGTAATTTTTAAGATATATTTCATCAAAATCAACTGACTTCTAATTCGAAGTTGAGATAAGTGGTTTTTAGGGCATTCAGCCATTGATTTTTTTTTCTATTTTATAAAACAATCTTTTAAAACTAAGCTTTGAGACTAAAAGTAGGGCCTCATTTACTTATTCACGTCTAACTTTACCTCTTTTCCTATATTTATAGTACTTACTATTTTCCCAAAAAGTTGGAAAGATAAAATTAGACTAATATTTTTGTTAATAAAGAATTTTTGAATTTAAACTTATCAAAAATATTTGTGAATATTTTTAAAATTTTTCGACACTTCTAGTTCTTAGTGATTTTTCACTTTTAAGCACTTGAACCCAATGTTTTTTTTATAATATGAGCAACGAAATTGGCGATAATAGCAACGATGATAATGATTTAGAGGTGGCTTCAGTTTTGGCAGGCGTAATAATTAATGATTCTTGTTTAAAATCTTCCGACCATTCAGGCTCTAACGCATTTTGTTCTTTTGATTCGAGCAAAGTATTAGAAAAATCTGAACCACCTCAAAACAATTTATTGCAACTTCTTGCTTCTAAAGGAGAATTAGCAGCTATTAAAAAGATTTTATTTAAAAATCCCAACCACCCAGAATTCGTTGATGGTTCTGTTTTGTTACCGGCTTCTCGGAACAACTGGCTCAAAGTCGTAAAGTACTTGTTGAAGCAAGGATGCCCAGTCGACACCAGAGGAGATTACGATACCACAGCATTGCACCAAGCTTGTGCCATGGGTCATCATCATGTAGTGAAAGAATTATTACAACACAACTCTGATATTAATTTGAAATGCTCAAATGGTAACACTCCTCTCCATTATGCCATTCACAGCAAGAACATTGAAATATTGCAAATGCTTCTATTGAAAGGCGCCAATGCCAGGATTTGTAATCACAATGGACATTCAGCAGTCGATCTCGCATTCAGAATCAGTGACCGAAGTGTCGAAAATATTATCCAACTTTATCTACTCAATTGAAATTATTTTAAAATTTACTTTTTCAAATTTATATTAAAATATAATTTTTCACTTTTTAATGTTGTTGTTATGGTTACATAAACAAATCGACAAGAAAATCATTACAATTTTTTAATTAATTACTACTTTAACTATATTTAGTAAAAATGTCAAGTAATAAAGATTCGGTAGCGAAGTGGGAGGTAGAATTATCTGATAAAAAGCACATCATTGAGTTCGAACACGGTACAATAACGGGCAGACGCGTAATATGGTTAGATGGAAAGGTACTACATTTTAATCAAAGTTCGATTTTGAAATAATTCAATATTGATTTTGCAGGAAATTTATAGAAAAGATTTCATGTTTGAGTTGGTGGGGACGATAGCGTTTAAGGTAGCTAAACATCAGATGCTCATTACTATTATAGCTATCGGCTTGATCTACGAGTATGAACTGAAAGTCAATGGCTTGACTTTGGAGAAGTTTGTTCAGAGACAAAATTCCATTATGCGAATGTGGAGTTTTGAGAATGACGGAAAAGAACACAGAATAGCTTTGGGTTCAAAAAATTTTTAAAATTAGTTTTGCAAACAAAGTTATTAAATTATAATTTCGGAAATTAATTTTTTCAGCTTTACTACAGTTTTTGAATACTTTTTAATAATATAAATACATCAAATATATTTAACTTTTATATATGAACACCCATACAACCATTTTAAACCAGAAAAAGACACGATGGACTTGTGGGTAGATGGAGTCAAAGTTCAAGCTGAAGTATGTTTAAGTATTTTAGCTCTTTGGTAGGGTTGAATTTTTTATAAGTTATAATCAAACGTTGAACTAAGTTTTAAATGATACTTCAATTAAAAACATGCATAAGAATGCTTGTTCTAATTACACCTCCATCGCATCAGACAGATCTTTTAACTTCAATGATGCCCCTCTTCAGATTCTTGTGTGCTCTCTTGTCCTCTCGCCTCTTGACTACTGCAACACTTCATACTAAATCTATCTTCTACCTTCTTAATAAAGCTTTCAACTCTGCTGCATGCCTGGTCTCTCATACTCATAAATTTTTTCATACCTCTCCATCTCTTATTGATACCTCTGATACATGGCTTCTTCTTCATTTTCACTCTTCTTCAAAATCTGTACCCTCATATATTAAATCTCTCACTCTCATTCACCTTTCTATCTTTCTAACCGTTTACTACCTTTTAAACGTGCAGGTCTGCGATCCTCTATCAGCTCTCAGCTCTCCATTATCTCTCTCTCTCATTTCTATGCTAAACTGCTTTTCCTTTTTTTGGTCCATTTTTTTGGAACTTTCTTTTTCTGAATTTCAATGCTTTGTATTATCGTATTTTTCTCAATAACTTGAAAGCTCATTTTTTTAAACAGTTCATAGCAAAGCGCATCTGAATGATGCGTAAGAGGCGCTATATAAGTCATTTACATTACATTGTAAATACTTTGGGGTTCAGTACCTAGAAGCATAAAAATATTTAGTTGCTTAGAGACATCGTAAATTTTTTTAATACTTTGACTTCCACATAGTTTTTAAAAATTATGAAGAGTTTAAAAACACGTTTATTCAAGAAATAAGCTAAAAATTTTGATAAGTAAAAACTTATCATAATTCATTAACGAAATATTGATATAGAGTAATGTATTAATATAATACAATATCATATAAAATATATTAAATAAATCATGGATAATTTGCCTTGAACACCGAAGGGAGAATTTGACGACGAGGGGACTAAAACCCACTTCGAGGTAGAAGGAGAAGCGGCTTTCTTGCTGGCAGTCAACTCAGGAAACAAAAAAGACGGAATTGTGCACAAATTATTTTTTAGAAACAATGAAATAGCGCCGTCTGTCATTTCTTAAATTTTTTTCCGTTTATGGTACTTTCCGATTCAAAATTGATCTGGTTTTATAGATTTGAATAGTTAATAGTTTAAAATCTTAATATTCATTATAACCATCAACTAATAAATTAATTTTTCCGTAAATAGCGTAGAATATTGAATGTTTTTCATGAATGCTCAAAGCTCATCTATTTTACAAGTTCTTGCCAATTTTGAATATGAATGTGTGTTTTCCAGTCATTTTTTGCTCCAGATAGATGTAAATTAATTGACAGTAATTTTGAATATAGTTTTACATGGTACTGAATTTTGATGTATTTTCATATAAATGGTCTTTTGATGGGTTAATAAAAAAAGCTCTGAACTGTCTGGAAAAGGAAGTCAACAAAATTCGAGAATGAGCAAAGCATGATTTTTCCGTTCTAATCGTGCACCATTTTGACGTGGTAAAACGGCTTGTGTGTCCCAGAGTCTCCCAAAGCTATATGAGCCAGGGTTTTGGCTTTTGAAAGGTTTAACCATGCTTAAATGGTTTAATTAGTAGAGTTTAAGCAAACCGGTGCAACTTGCCCTTCCAGGTTGGGAGTTGTTCTGCGGGTCTACCCACACATGAAAAAAGAAGTTACAAAAACCAAGAACAACTGTAACCAGAAATTTTCTGTTCCAGGGAGAACGGAAATTTCTTTTAAGAAATTTATGACGCGTTGCAGCCAAACCCAGAAGGATTGATAACGCATTCTCACCCAGAAACACTTTCCTTTGTTACTTTAACGCAAGTTTGTTTTACTAGTAACATGAATGTGACAACACTTTGGAAGACAAAACGATGTGCACAAGCAGTGAGAGAGATGCAGAAATACAACCTCACACTTGGAAATGTGTGGTATACCTTCGAATTGTCAAAAAAAAACCAAATTGCAAAAAGAAGAGACGTTGCTTTATTCAAACAAAAACGAAGAAAAATGCCATGAAGCTGATGTAAAACCCCCGTTGTCCGAAATTTTTGATGGAATTGGATCCTGTCTTAGACTGCATCATCACAACACGCTTTGAGTCACCCTTGAGAAGGTGTCTATTGTTATGTGTTTTGCACCCACCAAAAAATTAAAAGGGAAAGAGAAGGACAGCTTCTATGCCCAACTCAAATCATTTCTTGACAAAATCTCAAACCGAGACATGCTCATCCTAATAGGGGACATGAACGCGAAAGTTGGTTCAGACAATACTGATAGAAGCACAAGATGGAAAGATGCAGACTTGGCCAAATGAACAAAAATGGGGAGATGCTAGCTCACTTCTGCTCTACCAATAATCTTTTTATTGGAGGTACGATCTTTCTACACTGGCGATACCACAAAGCCATCTAAGCTTCTTTTGACGAGCGAATAAAATTAAAGTGATCACGTCATGGTGAGAAAACGCGAGAAGCTGACTTCAAAATTTTAGAGTGAGACGCGGCGCCGATATTTGGTCAGACCACCACCTCGTCATCACAAAGATCAAGATGCGACTATCCACGAGAAACACCCAGTCGAGAGAAAAGTTCAATGTCGGTGAGCTGAATCAAAAAGACACAAAGCAAATTTTTAAAATTTTACTACACAACCACTTCGAGGTGCTACATTCAAACGAAGCGAAAAAGTTGACAAAAAATGGTCAACATTGAAAGAAGCAGTTCCATACGGAAAAAGCCTGGAAATTTAAACAGATAGGTGTTTGAATAAAACCCGCAAAAAAAAGAAGAGACGTCTGAAACAGACTGGAGAAGAATTTTAAGCTGTAAGATGTGGAACTCTGGCTTAACATGAGAAGAATCCAAAATCAGCGCCAGTCAGAGGGAAATAGAAAAAAGTTGATAAGGCTCTATGCTTCATCAAAAACATGATTTTTAACAGAAATCAAAAAATTTTAAACAATGGGGAAGAATTTTGGACGAAAAGCTACATAACTTTAAAACAATTTAGAAACTGTAAAATTTGATTAATTTGTAATATTGAATATTTTTATTTTAAATAATTTTGAAATGGTTTTCAATTAATATTAAGTTAACTTTACAATATTTTTAAAATGCTTGTAAATTACTAGCAAGTTAACTTTTAGTTACCCATTTTAAGTATTGTGCGCGCTGAATAGAATGAGGTAGAATGGTGTCGAAACTGGAAGAAATAGTTTCTTCCTTCAATAATGTCGACATTTCAAAAAGTACTGATAGAAAAGTTAGTTTTTCATTTGAAAAATTATTCAAAATTATATATCTGTAAATTGGTTCTATATTATTCAAATAACAATAATTTCTCAATAAAAAATTTATAACTTTATTATACAAAAACTATGAACAAAATTATTTTGTTTTTATAAATAAGGTAATAGACGAATTTTTCATTCATTTTAAGGATTTGATAAAAAAGATACAAAGTCTTCTTGGAAGCAAAGATGTGTGTAAGAAAATCACAGAAAACTCAAACAACAAGAATGAAAAAAATTTTTTGACATGGAGATTTATTCTGAAGGCATTTATTACATTTTAGCATTTTTTATTTTTTCAAAATCTTGATAAAAGTGAACTTTAAAAAATTTGATAAATAAAATAAATAAATAAATTTGATATAAATAACACTTCAATTATAATTTTCAAAACGAATATACACACCAGATAGCTATAAAAATTTTCAATTTCGATACCTCAAATGTGTTGGGACCAAAAGTCAAAACCACTAAGCGAAAGAGTTTTGACTCAATCAACCTCATCAAACTTGTCTTCAAATTATCCTCACAAGGTTTGCATACTTATGGACCTTTTTTTAAACTCAAACTTCAATTTTTTAGAATTAAAGCATCATTAAATCTCAAAAGTATAATTTTTTATTCAACTCCCTTCTTAAACAAATCCACAAAATTATTTTTCATTAAAACATCAATCACCTTTCATCACATAAGAACTTCAGAAACAATGATCATTCTTTTGTTTTAAAAACCTCCAAAAAACACCAATCACTTTAATCCCAACTCAGACAAACCATCATTGAGCACACCAATAGTGATGAGGTTCATTGGAGATGTTCTGGAGACAAGAATCTTGTCAGATTTTTGTGGGAATGAGCTTCTAAGCACAGTGTTCAACTACCATTTCTGTTACAGAGAGGTTTGGCTGTCAGCTGGGTCACAGCTCGTGTTTGGTGAGCCGATAATATATTGATGAAGATCATATTAATGATCATAATATCTATAAGCATGAACATATAAAAGCCATTATGAATGTATTATCAAGATGCTGAAGAATAATTGGGATAAAACTGAAATGATACTTATGATGTGAACTATAATCATGGCAAATGCTACTTATAATTTTTTTTATAGATTGACTTTCAGTGGCCCTATATTGGGGTTTCGTTAGCTCAACAGATGATTCACAGAGCGCTGCTCCTTGTGTGTATAATTGTCAGCCCGCACGAGATTGAACCCAGTTACTTTAGATAACTAGTCTAACGCTTTACCAGCTGAGCTATGTGGGCCGATTAATGATAATGACAATAATAAGAATGCTAATGATAATTGTAAAAAATTTTTCTGGTAATATTGATGACAATAATGACATCACAGACTTTCTGAACAGACTGCTGACCACATACAAAGACTGCCTTACATCTCCACAATCAAGTCTTGACGTCACAGCTCTATCTAGGTCATTGACCTTTTTAATTCTTCTTGAATTCTATGCATAATCTATTCCATTGAAGCTTATATTATAATAAAAGTAATGGTTACTTTGATAAAATCATAAATAATAGAATTAATAATATAATTAAAAAATTGAAAAATCTATATATTACATATTCAGGAAAAAATAGACTATTAAACAATTTTATACACTATTATCATATTAACCAACCAATCAGAATAAAACACTTCCACCAATCAGGTACATCAACACCAGCATAGATAATGCCTCTTCCATGTTGTCACTTGCTGATGACCTCTTTGTGAGGCAGGGTTTTGAAACTCTTCAACACAGTCTTAATACAAGGTGAGTTATCCATTCTCCAAATGAGTTTTTGGGCGATTTTCATGTGGTTTTTTTCACTATGAGATTAGATTGATATTCAAATTACACAAAAATACACACTAAAACATACCTATAAACACTCACAAAAACAAACTCATAATGTCGTTCAACAAAAACAACAACACAGACGTCAACTGCAGCTGATAGAGTTCGATCTACGTAGCATAAACACCATGATGACGTCATTCATGTTCGACTTTTGTGATGTTGTGTGTGAGGCGGGTGAAGAGGTTTTCAATGCACTTCTTCTTTTGTGGAGTTCACAGCCATCTGAACGAATCAAAGTTATATTCTCTACATATATTTTCATTGTTATTATTGTTAAACTTAAATAAATTAACAAAAGATTGTTACTGGTTGTCACTGGCACATCAAATGCTTGTCTTATTTTTGTATAAATATATATTTAAAATAATATTCAATACTAATGTTCTAATTGTTATGAAAATTACAGATAGATATGATAAACTTCTTCCACCTTCAAATTATTATGCACAATCCTCATACGCATCATGAAAGAGATAGTGGTAGATGGATGGTGAGTAGGTAGTGGTGGAGATGGGTGGGTGGTTGGTAGCGGTGAAGATGGGTGATGAGTAGGTAGTGGTGTGAGGGTGGTGGATAGATGTTTGGATGGTTGGTATTGGTAGTAAAGGGTGGATGGATATGATAAATACTTTATGCAGGGATAGAAAAAAACAAAAAGTTGAAGGATACACAGGTACATGGATGGAAGCAAAGGTGGATGGACTCTAGTAGGGAATAAACAGTTTGTAAATCGACCTTGAATATCATAAACGACACTGCAGGGTTATTTGAAATCTCTGATGAGGGTGTTGCTAGAAGATGTTGCCAACCTCACTTTCAAACACAAGTTCCTCACTGGGTCTGTTTGGGTTTAATGCTTGTATTTAACAGTTATATAAAACTTTCATTGTTTTATCAAACTTTACTTTCAATTGTTTCAGTTAGTCAAAATTTTCTTCAAGTTATTGCTTTTATTATGTGTTAAGCTTTGTATATTTGAGTCATATATTTTTGAATAGTCTTCATAGTATGGTTTCTCTGATGAACATTTCCAAACAGATTCAATGGCAACAGAGAATTTGATTTTGTCAATCAATTTTTCGACCTGTTTTCCTCTGTCTTTCTGCTTGTTCGTGTTTTTTCCATTTTATAAACAATGAAAAATTAATACTAATAGTATTGGTAATAAAAATAATGGTTTTTAAAAAATAATGTTGAACTCAAAATGTAAAAACTATAGTGAATATAAATAAAAATAATATGGTGACCAGCTGATGGGTGAGGGTTTGGAAGACGGATCAGTGGAGGAGGTAGATGAGCCTGTCTGTAAGAGGAGGAAGAAGCAGGTGCTATTATTATTATTATTATTATCATCATGTTTTTTAATTATCACACAGTAATTTTCATCATTAACTTTTTAACAAAACTTTTCATTTAGGTAGTTTTCAAATGCACTCTTGTTAGTTTGCATTGTTTTTCGTGGTTTATATTTTACTTTTATTGCTGGTGTAGATATGTGTTCATCATTATTATTATTATTATTATTATTATTATTATTATTATTATTATTATTATTATTATTATTCCAAGGTGTTAAGCTTTAGCTGGCTGAGAGATCAACTGGTTGAAAGCAAGTCACCACAGGGCGCCCTGCCTTGGTGGATGAAAATAATATTAATAATCGGAAAAAATAATTAAAAAAACAACTCAAATAATAATCTTATTAGCTGTGATAAAAATAATATGTTAAATTTTATAAAAGTTATAGTGATAAATAGAAAATTCTAAGGTTGTGTATAATGGCGAAAGTCTTGAGCAAGAAGAGGAAAGTTATGGAGGAGGAAGAAGTGGTGCAGTTGTTGAAAGCTGTTTCTACCTACATGTATCTGTCTACTTATCTATTTATCTGTCCTTCTATTTATTCATCTACTTACCTACCTCTGCAGACGGCAGGGGGGCACAGTGTTGACTGAGGCACTGGTGGTGGTGGGCGAATTCATCAAAGGCAGTATGAGTCATCATTTTTATAATGACGTGGCCATGCTCATTGAGAAGTTAGTTTGATGTACTGTTAAATTGGAGTTCATGTTTGAAGCTTTGCTTAGAAATTCTCTTAAAGGCGTTTGCTTCATCTACTAATAGATTTCAAAATTCATAGTTATTAAATTTTTATTTTTATATTATTTTTTACTAATAAAAATTCAGATTCTAATTTTGCTTTAACCAATCACCTTTCAGGAAACTGACCATACAACCTGACCAACAAGATTGTTTTAACTTTCTCACTCTCATGATTATTCATAAACCTGACCTATATAAACCATCCAATGAGTTCATTTCTCTCTTCCAATTAGCTTCTCCCAAGCATTCTCTCCAACCAATTATGTTTCTGTATCATCTTTGTAATAGTTATAAATTCTTAAACGAGGTCAGTTTCAAATCTAGGTTATCATTGCTTCAATGGATCTTGCCTGGTTTTAACTTCCCTGATAATGATTTTACAGGTTGGTAATTTCTATCTTCATACTGTCGTTTATGTTTTTACTCATATTTTAAAAAAAAAATATTTAAACTTTTATTATTTGGTATATTGTTTGTTCCTGTTAATACTTCTAGTTTTTTTGTATATTAATTATGGGACTAGGAAAAATTTGAAGTTTTTTCCTTTAATTTCATTCGTTATTGTAATTGTATAATTTCATAGCTATATATTCTAAATATCATAATTTAAATCCCATACTCCCTCTCTCCCCAACCAGCTGAACCCCACAAAAACGCCATCTTTTTAGACCACATCTCAACCATCAGTCATGTCATCACCATGTTGTGCACACCACCCAACAACCTTCCCACCACCGACCCCTCTTTTGACCCTCATATTATAGGAACCAATGATGATATTTATTTAAAGAGTATTGATAGAAATAACAAAAGTAGTAACGATACTAAGGTCGATAATGATAAAGAAAATAGTATTAGTGATAATAATAATAATATGGATATCAAAAATGTGATGAAGTTATGGGACCAGCATCAGAACCCCTTGTATGCAAACGCCAAGTGGTTGCTATGCAGCAAAACCTGCTACTTTCCTGTTTTTCAAGCTGGCGAGAAAGAGGATGATGATGATGAGGAAGAAGATAGTTCTTTGGGTGAAATTATAACGGGTAAGAATGATAAAAGATATGATACAGAGAATATTTCTGGAAATATTGGTTCTGTTGATAAGATAGTAGGAGGTGATGGTGGGGGTTTGAGGGGAGATGATGGTGGTGATGTGGTGGCGTGTTTGCTTTCTTACTTGTGTCATCAACTCGATTCTCTCAAAAGCAATAAAATTGAGGTGTGTGTGTGTTCATTATGGGTTCCAATTTTTTATGACTTAAAGTTATATTACGTTTTTATTTATTTTACACGCTATATGAAAATTAACGAAACTTATAAATAAATCAAATTAAAATGAATAAGTAAATAAAAATAATAAAGAAAAACAACAAACACAGAAACATGAAGTGAAAAGTCACATGAATATTGTGTGGTTGTGTGTGCACTTGATGACTCATCCACTCAGCCAGCTCTCCTGCCTTTCCTCTCATGTCCACGTCGGTGTGCTGTGATGTTCAGTATTATTATTAAGAAGAATATAAAAGTATTGTTATTAAGAAGAATATTAAATAGTATTAATAATGATGGCTCTTATGATAAAAATGATGAAACTGTAATAATTAAACTATTAATACTAACCAATGATATGTACTTTCTTAGAGCACCTTGTCGTCACTGAGTGAATGTCTAGAGATCCTGTTGGCTTCTTCAGGCGCTGAAGATCAGGCGGAAGTGCTCGCCATCATGTGTAGTTGTCTTTCCATCCCTCGTAGGTACCACCACGCCTCAAGTACCTGGTCAACTGCAGTGCCAGTGCAGTTCTTGAGTGTCATCATTGATTATGCCAAGAAGGTGGGTGAGTGTGGATGTGGCAAGAAAGATTGGCATGAATTTATAGACAGTGTTTTGAGCGTTAGATTAAAGTGATGTATGTATTACTCTCTAAAATATGAACTTAAACATGAAATTATGACAGTTGATCTTAAAGAATGATGAAGCTACATTCACTTCATCACCCACACAATTCTTTGGCATTGGCGAGTTCATTAAAACAATTTTAAAATTTCAATATGATAAAAGAATCTTTATTTAAACTCGAAGTTTATTTTAGCATCATTAATTATAATCCAATAATAAAAATATATTATTTAAATAAATATTATGAAACCATTAATCAGAGGATGACTTGGGTTGCACAGCTCTAGAGCTGGAAGAGAAGACACACCTTGACCTGAATGACTCCATGTTTGACCCCAAGTTGACTGGGTGTGTGGGTCCAAGAAGGGTTGAGGAGGGTGGTGTGTTGACCAGCCTTTTCTCGCCCCGCCACTCCGTAGTTGTGGAAGCTGTCAACTTCTTCATGAGAAATATTGATTTGTTTAAGAAGCATGAGAACATGTTGTTTGAGTTTGTGGCAAGTATCATATCATCTGATGTTCCTTCGAGCCTCCGAATCTCAGTTGTGAGTTTTATTTTTTTTTTTAAATTGTTTGTAATGTTTATTTTTCATTCTAAGCTTTACTCCAATGTATAATAGAGTTTTATCGAATAAATACTATTGATTTTTATTTGCCAATAAAAGCCTAGTTTCATCTTGCAATGAAATATTGTTTTTTGGAGGATACTAGGTATAATTATGCAAACAGATTCACTGCTTCTTGACGACCTTGAAAGATGATCTTTCTCTGATTCCAACCACCCTCATATCCACCATCGTCACCATTTCCAAGTATGTATTTCTGATGAAATTAAAATTTTATAAATTATGTGCTAATCATTAATTAAATTATGTATTCAGTTTGAACTTATAAAGTTGTTTATAATGAGATAAAAATACTTTGATCCTGTTATTTGATTAGACGCTTGATAGCAGAACGTCACACTGATGAGAGCAGTGTGGAAACAGCCCTCAAATCGCTCCTCCATCTCTCCAAACAACTTTCTCGGTGCACCATGGAAGCGCACACATCATCACAAAACACAGACTCACAACCACTACTATCAACACACCAGCTACTACCACAACAACAATCCTCTCAACAACTACCGACAACAACAAGAGATGAATTGTTTAGTTGCATCGCTATTTTGTTTTCTTTCAGTGACATCTACAATCCCTCCCTCATCACCCTCCTTTCTGACCTTACACTCAAGCTCATCAAGGTTCGTCATCATTATCATCAGCATCTTTTTTTTTTCATTCCAAGCATCAGAGTCGTGGATGGGTGCTTCTCAGGTTTCCATCAAGACCATCCAGTTCTTTAAAAGCTCAGCTAGGATCTGTCCACAGGCAGATGAAGAGGTAATGGTTGTCGTGAGGGTAGACGTGGCAGAGTGGGCATGGGGGTGATGGGTGGGATGATGGTGAGATTTATTAAGGTATGAAAGGATGCAGGGCAATTCGTTTGATCTGAGTTGCGAGAGGGTGCGTTCTGTATGGTGATCTAGGGTGCTTTCTGAATCGTGTATAGGAGGGGGAGGGGGTTGTTTGTGGAGGATTTCGTTGTGGCTGGATGTTATGTATTCGTGTACTATTTTTGTGTGTATTGTTTTCATGCTGTTTTTTGTGTGTGAGAGGTGTTTTGGGTGGTGGGTATGTTTATGGTTTTGTCGGTATCGTTGAATGTAGATTGTTTTTTTTATCTGAGGTGAGCTTCTTGTGTGGTGAGTGGTTGTAATGGGTGGATAAGGTGTGAGGCTTTTTGTATTAGTTGTGAGGTGTGGAGTTTGAAGAGGGTTTACAGTGGGAGGATTTTGGTTTCTGAGTGAAGGTGTTTGGTGTTGGTGTTTTGTGTACAGCCCGTGAGTGTTCTCAGAGCTGCTTTCGTATTTATTGAGTTTATTGAGGGAGGTGGATGGGTGACCAAATGTTGTTATCGTATTCAGCAATGGGGAGGATTATTGTTTTGTATGTGTTGATGAGTGTCTCCTTGCTTTTGCATTAGTGTGTTAGGAGTTTTATAAGGTTGAGTGTTTTTTGGGCTTTTGTGATGGTGCTGTTTGTGTGGGTGAAGATGTTTAGTTTGGAGTCAAATTAGGCCAAGGGTGGTAGGGTTGGAGGTCGTGGAAATGGGGGTGTTATTGATGTGGATGTTCAGTGGTGTGTTGTATTCTGAAGGTTCTGTGTTCATGAGTGTGGTTGTGGTTTTGGTTGGATTGATTTGGATATTGTTAGGGTGAGCCCAAGTGTGGATCTCTGTGGAGTGGTTGTCTTTGGAGTTTTTTATGGTTTGTCTTATCTCCGTTGCGGTGATCGTTACTTGGGTGGGTGTGAATATTTGGTGGATTTATTCATCATCATCATCATTGCCATCATTATTATCATTTTTACCATAATTATGAATACTTCATGATTTTTATATTTAAAAATAGCTTATTATCATTATCACTCACAGGAAAAAGTGATACCACGTGATTACCTGTATGACGTGTCAGAAGAGAGTCAAAGATCAAGGACACTTCTCGAGGTCATTTCTCCTCTGCTCTTCAGGCGCCATTTTGTTGTTAGATACCAGTTCTGTAGAATCTTCGCTAGGTTGGTTATCTCAATGTTATTTAATAAAAAATTTAAAATAAATTTATATTATATTATTGTTTCCTTTAGTTTTGATATTTACACTTTCAATCTCCCGCCACAGTCTTTTGAACAGCAACGGAGAAGCAGACAAACACATATCCACCATCACAAAGAAACATGCAGAATTTCTATTTCATCATGTCTATCAGTTCATAAGTGATGAGGTGGGCCAAGTATCATTATCAGTTATATAAGTTCGATCGATTTTAAATAAGCTGAATTACCACAATAAAAAAGAATTATAGTTTTTATAAATTTCAAACAGTCAGATCAACAAAACTTGAAACCTCCATAGATCAACATACAATTATAACATCTCCACCCAGCCCATAAATCTTTCCCTTCCCTTACAGAAGTGCGACCCATCTACAGTATGCCATTTGTTATTGATGGTGTGGCGTAATAGTATCCATTTGAGGTCTCTTGTCATCCACACACTTATCCAATCTCCTTCCATCCATCCATCCTTCCCTCATCATTATATTATAAATGTGTGTGGTACAGTTTTTCATTACGGTTTTTTGTTTCTTTTATTGATTTTTTAAAATATTTTTGCTATTTGAAAACTACATAACTACTATTCCTAATTTTACTACTACTACTACTATTAATAATATTATTACTACTACTATCAAATTCTTTAGGCCAAACATTCAAATGAAAACAATTTATTTTATTTCACGCTTTTTGTAAAATAAACTTACATTATCAAGTGTAGGTACAAATATCTAGTATCAGTATCATCTTATTATAATCAGCATCTTTCCCTTTTTCAAGGGGTCACGGACTTCTTTCTATGACCTAACCCTTTCCTTTCATTTCACCCTGTCATAGGCACTTTCAAGACCTAATCCAAGCCCATGATAAAGGTTTTCCATCATACTTTTCCATGCTAACCTTGGCCTTCTCCTTACACTACTACCTTCAACCTCAAACCTCCACGCCTGCTTAGCGCAAGCATCATCTCCTTTTCTTACAACATGAACCGGCCATCTCAAACTTTCTTGTCTCACCACTTCAACAATAGTACTATCCAACCCCAATCTAACCATCAACTTTTTTGTACTTACACCATCAGCTAACTGCACACCACACATCATTCAAAGCATCCGTTTTTCTGATTTTCTCAAAATACTTTCTTCAACGGTTCTTACCACCCAAGTTTTTGAGCCATTCGTCATGACAGGCCTCACATATGTCCTATAAATTTGACCTTTGATCTTCCTTGTGTCTCTTTTACCACATACCATAGAAGACACACTGTTGAATGCCTTTCCTCCCAGCCCTATCCTTCGTGTACCAGCTAGCTCACTTTTTTCTCCACCATTCATATTGTCTTTTAGATAAAAAAAAATTATTTACCATCTCCAACTTTTTGGATAACCATCAGAAACATTATAACATTCCTCATTTGAAGCATTCATACAAACCCTGCATTCAAAACTTCCATTCATCTCTACCCATGCACACTGTGCATGAACCCACTTTTTACATGTCTTGCACCTCACACAATTCACCTTAGCCCAAACACCACATGGATCAATCTTAGCCAAGACAACAACCACTCTCCATGACCTTTGTCTTAACAAGATTAACCTTCAATCCTTTCCCTTCAAAAGCTGCCTTCTAACGGCTGAATTGTGCTTCCAGTTCTTCCATAGTCTCTGCCATAAATCTGCATAAATAGTTCATATAAAGTACCTTTTCTTCCATCTTCAGACAATACATCTAGCACTGTTGCAAACAAAAACGGTGAAATATCTAATATATATATATATATAT
>OZ038321.1:23700493-23891887 GCA_964035795.1 Pterobdella sp. o SKG-2022 | reverse complement strand
AATTGGTACCTCCACTTGAGTATGTATGTTCATACTACTATTATTACTACTACTACTACTATTACTACTTCTACTACTACTAATACTAATACAGCTCATATAACCAATAAAATTTCATTCACACCCTCTACAAAAACACAAACAAGCACAGACTCTCAAATGCCTGGCAGAGATTCAAGAAAAAACAACTATCGCTTCATTCATAGGTGTGCCAATAATACTAAAAAACGAAGTAGTGAAAATAACATATGGGCTGGAGAAATGAATGGTGGTTTTAATAACCGCTTCAAAAGCCAATTATTTTCATTTTATTCTCTTCAGAGACATCGTATATAGTTTTCTTGAATTTTTTGTAACGAAAAACATCAAGTAAGAGGAATTTTTAATACATTTATTGAGATTCAAAAGCTATAATTATGCAGATGACTTGGTATTCTCTTGATTTATGAAATAAACTCATTATTATTGTTTTCACTATTATTATAATTTTTATTACGAATACAAAGGTGATTACTTGGGAAACATCACAAAGACCTTCCTTAGGAACAACACCCCAATCCACCACTTTCCTCACCACCTCCTCCTCTACCCTTCTTTCCATCTCTTCTTCAGGTGGTCTCATTTCTGTTCATTGCCATTTTTCTCTCGGTTATCATCACTGTCATCATCCTTTTAGTTCTGATTTTATGCTAGCAGGAGTTGAACAAACATTATCATTGATTATATCCACATTATCAATGCCAAAAAGATTTTTGTATGCATTATCAAATGCTCCAAATACCTTATAATGATTTTCATGAGCCACAATAAAATAAGAAGCTTAGTGAACACTAAAAACTTCGTAAATTATTAGCGTTCATAAATCTCCAAATATATTGTTTTAATTTGAAGCTGCTATTGTGTTTCAATTGAATCACTACAGAAGTGAATCAAGCCATATTGTCCCAGTATTCTTCTTAGGCAGCAAGTATTTAAAGCAACTCAATCAGGCAATTGAAGATATGAACGAAGACAAGGAAGAATACATAAAGAGATACCTTCTGGATGTTCTCGTTTTAATTATTCCTTATTATGTTTTGAAAAAATCACCAATGATATCTGAAGATGAAGTTTTGAGTCGTAACGTTAAGAAGGCAGTTTCATCTTACAACATTCTCATCAACATTTACTCCCTTAAGGTGACTTGTAGGGTGGTGGTGAAGTTGGGAGTGGGGGTGGAGGATTTTGGAAGTGTCTTTTGATAAAGGCTGTAGATTGTTAATTGTTTTGTTCCTAATTATTATTTTTCAATCTGTTAATATTTTCAACCAAAAAAATCTTTCTTTAAAATTCTAGTAATATATCTCAAATAATATAAAAAAACAAAAATAAACCTAATCTCAATGCCCAACCACAATTTCACCACCATAGAACTTATCAATGTTGGTAGAGAGGAACCTGGCTGAGGTGTTATACAGGGTCTTTCGCATGTATTTTGATCCCTCTGATTATGCTGGCGTCTATTCCTCCGATTCTGAAATAAAGTTGATTTTAAGCTGTTTTGATGTTATTTATTTCATTTGTTTTCTTCTATCTAGAGATTTATTAGTTTGTTTTCGATTTTGTGGCAACTGAAAAATTTTGAGTATGATGGCCACATTTATCATTATGAGAGTCTGAATCTGTTAATATATTCTTGCATTTTCAATGAAACATTTCTTTATGGCACATTAATTAATGAAACATTCACTCATATACCTAAAACAACATTTACCTCAAAACCCTGCCATTGAAAATCAATTCAGGGTGGCCCAATAGTCATCTTACTTACTATTGACCCAATTTTATCATCCCTGTAGTGAGTCCAACATCAGCCTACCAACCTCCATCCTCACCCTCACCAAACCCATCATCTCTTCCTTCCTCTCCTATCTGGTCTCTTCTTCCAAAGCCACCAATATTTTACAACTTTTATCTCTGTCCAAGGTCGGTGGGTTGGGTATTATGTTGTGGTTTTCGTAGTTTTTTTGTCATTGCCATGAAATATTACAGTATGTTTGTGACATTCGATACACACATACAAGCGAACACACACATATACAAAAACACACAGAGGGACGGCCTTCAAACTATCATAGTGAAACTCACAAGTGACTTCATCCAAGCCTCAAATTTGAGTTCCAAGTGCCACCACTTACACGCCTTGATCTGTTTTTTGTCATGTGTCAAGGAGCATTTGTGCCGGGATGAATCACTTCCGTTTGTCATCGTTCATCTTTCCGTCTTCGTTGCTAACCTCTTCAGCTCTATCTTCTTCAAAAAGTATTTCTTTCATAGATCTTGGAGTTATCTTTTTTTAGTATTTTGCTGTGTATGATATACACGATAAATAGATGAGTTTTTATGAAATTGTGTGCTTCAATGAAACTTTTACTCAATGTAAGGGGGCTTTTGAAAATCACATCTACGAGTATTGGCAACGTTAAATATAAATAAAAAGAATAAAAAAATAAAAATAATAAAAAATATAACAATAAAAATAAAAACAGGAAATACATACGGCAGGGGAGGGAGAAGAGGGAGGTAGAGCACATGGTGGTGATGATGTGTGTGTGCTACAAAGACTTTTATGCAGTGGCCATCTCTGCCCACCCTATGGTGTCATCTTGTTGTTTGTGGGTGGATAAATGCAATGATTTTGAATATGGTTTTATCGCCACCTCTTTTGTTATAGTTTTCATTTTATTATTTTATCAACCAATCAGCTAACAAGGAGATATTCTGCCTGTGTGACGTCAGCTTTATGGGAACTATCTTCACTTGGAAATCAAGAAGAGGTAGATGAATCGATAGATGGATTAGATAGATAGATAGATAGATAGATAGATAGATAGATAGTTATTTAGATAGATAGATAGATAAATAGACACCCATTGAAAGGTGAAAGACTTACTGAACCACATCGATCATTGGAACACCATTCCAGATGGAAATTCGAGTCTTGAAGACGTTTGTGCTTGTCTGATTGTGTGATTAGCATTTTTTAAATTTTGCTGTTTATTCGATTTATTATTAATTCATTTTTTAAGGATCAATTTCATAACAGATGTTTTTTCTATAATTTCTAGCTCAAATTTTAATAAGAACAGTATTGCATATACCCTAATCTTGGGTGACTTATCGTTTTGTACTTAATGCACTACTTCATTGACGCTTTATGAATAAAAATTTTCATAATAGTAATAAGAAAATAAATAATAATAAAATTATTTTGACCAGAGCTTGAAGAACTTCTATACCAGCCTGCACAACAACCACACGTCCTTTCTTTGTGGCTTTCCTCCCACCAGGACTCTCCACCACCTCTTATCATTTCTCAGTCAAAACTGCATTCCAGGTTGGTGGTTGTGTTAGCTAGGTGAGGGATGTTGATGGTTGAAGCGGATGGGGGTTAGGTGTTAATTGTGGCGGTAGATATTTCAACCTATTTTTCTATATCACTTTGAATTTAAATTTTGTTTAGAGGTCAAACTGATAGTTTGCTATGAATGAAAATATACATGATCATGCTACAGAGAACGAGAACCTCACTCTATCAGAGATCAAACTCAAAATTCTGAATCTGCTTCTACGTTTCATCACCACACTCCACCCTCCTCCTTTCTCCTTCTTCAAACATCCACACATTTCTACTTCTCGTCAAAACAACCACAATTTTCTACCTGAAACAGAGCACCTCAAAAGGGAAGATTACGCTGGGATTTCTCATCACCAATTTTCTTTTCATCATCCTCATTATCCTCCTTTTCACCACCACACCACCCTCCACCACAACATGAGACAGCACCAGCTGGAGTTCCACAAGGAGGTCATTTCCTGCATCGGTCTTTTGTGTAGTGGCGTTGTTGCCCAGGTTTCCAATCCTTTTGACTATTGTGATAATAATAAGACAAATAATAACATAAATTGGAAAAATAAAAATAAAATTAGTAAAAAAACTAGTGATGTTAATGATGATGATGATGATGGGGTCATCAATGAGGTGGTTGATAAGTTTTTGCTGCAAAACCTCAACAGTGTCATGTGAGTCATTTTCGAGTATAATAGTAATAAAAAAAATAATATTTTTAAAATTTTTTTATAAATTAAAAAATCATTTTTTTTTATTATTTAGACCGGAAGTAGTTCACACCACGTGCGAATGTTTGAAGCAGTTGTTGAGTGACACCAAGATCAGTCTGATGATTAAAAATAAATTCATTAAAAATAATGAAGAAAAAGAAGATGATGAGGAGGATAAAAATAGTGAAATTATTGATAGTGGGGACTTTGCCAATGAGCGCTACAAACTTCTCTTACCGTTCTTTCTTGAAAAGGCCAGAAATAAAGTGAGAAAGCTATTGTACTTTGTTCTGTGTATCCTTCTAACATGTATAAACATTATGTGTAAAAATCAAAACACAAACATGAACATTAACCTCATCAATGTTCATCGTTTTTCTAATCCCAGCTTCATGGTGTTAAACGTTAAATACAATGGCATATACACAGACAAACAAACACACAGACAGAAAAACACACCAAACGTCTGAGAGATGTTTTCACAGATCCACAAGTATGGCTGAAATCAGGTGAGTAAAATAATTTGAAGTTTAGTATTAATACTAAAATAATGTTAATAATCATAATAAATAAAATGTTAAAAAGGGAGTGCTCTAGTACAGAGGATAGTGTTGGGCATTCTGGGCACTGAGGAGTTTAGTCAAAGAGTCTTCTACTCTTCAATTTTCGATGTTTGCCGTCAAAAGGTGGGTGGAAGTGGTGGATTGAGGGCTGGTAGGTGTAGGTGGGGAAGAGTGATTTTATGCAGTGAAAGTTTTAAATATAGATCATTATTTCATATTTGTTCCCATGCTAGCATGAGTTGGAAAAATTGAATAATAAATGTTGGGAATATGATTGTATAGGTTATAGCTGAAACTTGTTTAGAACTAGTCCTAAAGAAACGATCTAACGAATTCATCATTAAAAACTTAATAGATACATACACGTGCATATATACAAAAATGAACACATAAATACAAAAAAATACAGACAGACATATGTAGTTTCATTCTTCCTTCATGTATCCATCAATCTTTAATGAACGACAGCAGTCTGAGTGAAGAGATTTCAAAGCAATTAAATATGATTGTTAAGGAATTCAATGCGTGTCATTCAGGTTTGTGTTTTGTATTTCTTTAATTTTTTGTCTGTTTTATGTTTTTTTGTGTGTTTTTATGTGATTTTGTTTGGATTTAAATTGATGTGTGCGTCCAAGTTATGACCTGATGTCATGGGATTTCTAGTCTCCCACTTAAGTTGTTTCAACTTAAGTTGAACTTAAGTTCAACTCCCACTTAAGTTGTTCAACGAATCAACACCCAAACAGGGATCAGCAGGTCAAGTGTTGTTGACATCCTTCAGACTCTTGAGTACCTCAGGACCAAAACCAGGCCTCATGCTAAGTATTGTTTACTTTTCAAAGAAATCTTATGTATGTTTTTTATAGTAATTAAACTTTAAAAACATCATATTTAAAATACAAGCTATAATTTTCGATGAGTATAGCCTTATCATAAAACGTTAGCACGTTTATGATAAGGCTATACTTATCGAAAATTATAGCTTTTAGCTTTTATTTTGAATAAATTGATGCTTATCGTTTATATAATTTGTGTTTTGTTTATTAAGTTTAAATGCCTATTTCAGGGATTTTTTATTTTACTTTAAAAAACCTCTATTTTTTTCCCATGGCTAGCAACAAACTAGTATCAATGAATTAAACCACCTTTACCAACCCTTCATCTCTTTTCCATATAATTCACTCAACATAACACGCCACGTTTTGTAGGACCACACAATCCCACATTACGCCATATCGCACACCACATTCACATACCTCACCACATTCATTCCACACCACAGAACACCATGGGACAATCAATTCTGGTTACAACTCGATTTGTTAGAGTTATCAAAAGCTTCCTTAAAGGCAGGCCTCCACCACTCAGCCCTCTTCTTCACTGAGATTCTGTGTCTGCAAGAAAGGTGGGTGGCTTGGAGGGCTTTGTTTCCATTTCATATCAGTGTTTTAGTTTTGTTTCTTCACCCTGCCTGAAAATAATGCTTTATCACACTAATATTTTATTACAAAAATGAACTCAAGAAAATTCGAATGATATGATTCTGAATGGGTAATAATAGTGTTAACTTAAAGACACTCCACCACACTGGCACAGTTGTTCAGAGGATATAGAGGATATCTGGCTGGAGGCTTATGAGGCCTTGGCCCTGATAGATTGCTTGCAGGCCTGTTCCAAGAGGAGACTGCTTGATCCTTTCAAGAAGTTTGTGGGTGTGTGTGTGCTGTGGATGAGTTGTTTGTTAGATGTTGCTTTGTATTTTATGTTTACAGTGTGGTGCCGTGTTTGTGCTCGTTTTATTGATTCTATTTTAATACAATTGATTTTGTGTCATTTGTATACCTCATTAAAGTAAACCTCAATCACCAAAACTCGCACTTACACAGCATAGCGCCTTCACCGCAGATTGAAGGTGCTGCAGGCTGAAGGTAGGTGGCAAGAGAGCCTCACCCTGTGTGACCTTCTTGGGGGCAGAGCTGAAGTGCACAAACTCACTGTTGATATACTAATTATGAAATTCTCATGTTTTATATTCTAAATCTTAGGATTGTATAACAGTAATTTTGTAAAATATGTTAGGAGTTACATATAATTTTGTCATTATGTTTAAACTTGAAATTCAAATGTCAAGTTTACTGGTATCATAAGTAGTATAAGTAGGGATATTTGGCATGTGTTGCTAAAGTGGCTCTTTATCTACAGGCTCTACAGAGTTTGGAATGCAACAACCTACTACAAGAATATCTACATGGCAGGTTAGTGCGGCTTGTTTGTTTTTTTGTGTTTATTACGTATTTATACTGTCATTTTGTCTGAAATGAAGGAGAAAAAAGTGCGTAATTTCTATATTTTTAAAGTATTTCTTTATTGGCCATCTTTATTTATATCATCCATAGTTTCAATTTCCATTATTTCAGTTTTAAGCGATATTTCCATTATTCACCCTTTTTCAAAAATGTATTAGTTTACATAGGCTTCATCATGTTCCAAAGATCTAAGATCATTTAAAATGATAAAATATCATCTTAATCACAATGACAGAGGAATTAATGGACTGAACATCGAGATGACGTCAGAGGAAACGGAAATGAGGTACAAAATGGCGTCTCAGCTGTCAACGTGGAACTTGTCTATATCACACAGGTTTGCTTTATTTGTTTCAAGGCGATCACATTTTTCAAGTTTTTTTTATGGGATTGATTCTTTGACTAAAATTCAAATGGTTGATTAGTTTATTGAATGAATAATTTGTTTTCTTAATTAATTGACTGATTGATTTCAAATCATACACTCCTACCACTTCAGCCCATCATCAGGCTTCCACCAGCTGTTGTACAATTGTCAGTATGGTATCCTACGTCACCAGCCCTCCATCACACACCACTCACTACAAGCTATCAAGTTAGATCCATTAATAGAGATTATAACTGTATTTTGAAGTAATAGAAAAATAGTATAATGATGAAAAACAATGATAAATGTTCATTGAATATTATCTCGCCACATTTTATGTGGCTGTGTTCTTATGAGACACAATAATAACCAGAGTTGTAAAGTCTTAATCCCAATATTTTATAAACTTTCATAAAACATTAAACCCATCAGAGGACTAGTGATAAAAGACTTCTCAAAAGCCAGACAGGGGGTCTGCTCTTCCAGGTTGTGATTTTTTGGTCTCTATGTTACTAGTGATATGAGGGTTGTGTTTCTTACATTATGAAGTTCTGAAGTATTCGTAATGTTTGTGCTTATGTTTTATGATAAGGCTAAACGTTTTAAAAACTATAGTTTTTTTGGCTCAATAAATTTAATATAATTTCTCTCATCAAACGACGTTAAAAATTGTTGGTAATAACTAAATTTTCAAATTGATTTAGGGCAGTAATGGTAGTATTATTAATCATATTTATACTTATACATCTTTTTTCTTCCAACTACAATCGTTCATTTGTGCATCACCACCATTGTACCGAATTGCACTTCCACCACATCACCACCATTGGACCACATTCCAACTCCAACCACCCCCATCACCAACACAGCTTGCTGACTTCAACATTGAACAAGTGCATGATCTTGAGTGATGTGGAGGCTGTGTCTAAAGGGTGTACTACAAGGTTGTGGAAAGGGTTCGATATAGGATTGTATGGGATTCATTGTTATTAATTTTTGTCAATGATTATATGTTTCTCATCAACGCGAAATTAAGATTATGGGCTGAATTCGTTTATTTTTCAAATGAAAAGTAGGAGATTGAAGGATATAACAAGAAGGAAAACTACAAAATACATTAAAAAATAAAAAAGTATAAACTAAATAAGAAAATATCGTAAATTAAAATGAAAGAATAAAAATGCTAACCCACAGAAGCACTTGGGAGGGAAGTGGTTGGGATGAGGAGTTTCTGAGGCACCATATCTCTATGGCTCATATCTGTGTATGTTTCAATGATGATGATGATGATAAAAATAATAATGATAAATAAAATGTGTGAAGTTTGTTACAACGTGAACGTTAAAAATATAGATGGATTTTTCATAATTGCAACGTCAAAATCCAGTTAAAACCAGGTCTAATGGGTGCATCATGGAAACCAACGTTAAACTATAAATATAAAATTACAGAGAAGCCGAAGAGACAAAGAAAGAGTGTTATTTAAGGCGGCTGTGGCTGCAAGAGAGGCTGGTAGGCTCGAGGTTCGTTATGGCGCCGTAGTGCCTACGTTGTTTATGTCTGGTGGGATACGGTGATTTTTTAACCTACCTGTATACAATCTGATTATGAGGATGATGTTGTGTGGCGTTAGTGATGATGATGATATTGATTTGGTGTTGAACTTCTGCAGTTGGCGGAGGGATGTCTGATGAGATTGAAGCAGTCATTGAAGGTGGTTGACAACCAATCACAATCGAGCATTATTCAACCAATCAAAAACTTCCAAAATAAAATCAGAATCAAACATGAAAATAGCAACAGCTGCGATCTTTTCAACACGAACAACAGCTGCAGTGCTTTGGTCGAGAGCTGCAGTATGAACAACAGTGATGATGATATATTCATGGATGATGATGATGGTGATGTAGTGGGCAGGGCTGAGTGGTTGTTGGAGGAGGCTGCGTTGAGGTGGTGTAAGGGCGGCCAACACGAGGCTCTGCATCTCGTCAAGACTCTGGTGGTGCAGGTGGGTGTTGTGGGTGGGGTTAGTAACAAAGTGCTAGTTTTTAGTGTAGGCGGGGATGAACATGGCTTGTGATGGTGTAAATGGTGGATGGTGCTCCATCTTGATAATGTTTAAGGTTCATTCGAAATTGTATAACCGTCATAATTGATCACATAGGAGCCTCCTTCCCTGCTAATGGTCAAAGCTTTGGTAAAAATGGGTGATTGGCTGGTCGATAGCCAATCAGAATCTCCATCTTTTATCATCGAATCCTGCTATGAAAAAGTGAATTTTTAAATTTAAAAGCATCAAAAAATAAAAATTCTTTTGTTTAAAGTATAAAAATATTGTGATCCATACAATATGTTTGCCTCTAATGAACATTTCCTTATGAAGCTTTTGTCGCCAAGGATTTATCATAAACCTTCATTTTTTTTATTCATTTTCATCATCATTATTGTTCCACGTCCGTTGGCATGCAAGTATAGATTAAACCTAAACTAATTAAGAAAAATTATTTATCAAACAACCAGTCTAATAAAACCAATAACTCATTACACCTACCCATCTCAACTCTCAACACACCTTCTAGGCCCTAAACACACTTAAGACACTGAGATCCTCTACAAAAGGCGGTGATTGCCCACCTTTTGCCAGGCAGGAATGCCTTATCGCTCTTGATGCCCACCGCTCTCTTGCCTCCTACACTCACACTCAATATACTCTGAAGGTTTGTTTGATCTTGTACTGAGTAAAGATTTTTGGGGTATGGTTTTATATTTTTTCTACAAGTTTTAGTGTATTCACCTTGCCGACTTAATGGCTACAAGATACATTTTTAAATTTAGTGTTTATTGCTGAGTTTTACAACAATAACTGTGAACAATAGCTTGTTCCAAAGAGATATACTAATCTATTCACTAAATAATACATTTACTCTTATACACTCCAAACCAAAACACAACACACTCACTCATCTCACACTCCCCACTTCATACCGCCCAACGACCACAGGCCCAGTACATGCAGTCTTCTGTGTTTGAGGACCGCATGAAGCTGATGAGGGAGAGTGGAGAGGAGGTGGAGAAGATGAAGAAGATGAAACAAGCTAAAGGGTAAAGATCATTTTGTTATTTTTGGTTTGCTTTTATTAATTTTTATTTTTTCAATATAATATTTTGCATGCCTTTTAATATAAATCAAATAAAAAGCTTTCTGATTTTTACTAAAAAATTTTTTTTTCACATTCTACTTTTGGCACACCGCTCTACACAGACAGTACTTCACAACGATACACAAGCAACTGCAGATCGACAAAGGAGAACTGAGCAAAACTCAACAGGACGCCAGATCATTCCTTCTCACTGCCATCTTTAATTACCTCAAGTTACTCTCTATTATTACTTCATTTATTTGTATTATTTTTCATTCATTATATATTTTTTAATGTTTTTATATATTGTTGATTATTGAGTGCCAAAAATCCGAAAATCTTCGCTGCAAATTTGCGTATTTCTGAAATATCAATACTGCACAAAAATTTTGTCAAATTAAAATGATTTTCAAGAAATAAGAGATTATGCCTGTTATAATTCTAATTGACTTAACCCAGATGCTTAAGGTTGACCTCAGATGACACATGTACCTACAAGTTGACCTCATTGTGGTTCGATAATTACAATGTGGATCAGGTCAATGACCTTATCAAGGTGACTTGTAATAATAATAAAAATAATAATAATAACAATAATAATATCAAAATTAAAACTAAAAATAATAATGAAAAAAATTTCATCACAGGAACACCTAGACAGCCTCCCAAGCCACACCTTTGTGAACCTCATGTACCAGGTGACGTCAGCATTTTATTATGTTCATTTTTTTTGTTCATCTGATAGTGAAGTTTTTATTTTTTTCTTTTGCAACAAAGAATCATATAAACTTGAAAAATGAAACAATACAATGCAATAACGAATATGATTATAGTGGCATCAACTCCAAGAGTTTCTAGGCCATTAAAGAAACTTCAAGCTTACATTAACAAGTCGAAAACTCGTTTTGCTCATTAAAAAAAATTATTTCATACTAAGCTGTCTCAATCATTTCATTATTAATTTTGTATCTTTTCGATATATTACTAAATAACAACATCATTATCACCAAAGGTGGCAGCTCGAATGAGTCTTGATGATAATCTTTTCCAACACAACATCAGAAAGGTGACGACAAAATTGGAAGCATCCTTATTACTCAACCCATCAACAACATCTACTCAACAACGAAATATCCTTAAAACATCAGATTTAATATCAACATTCCACTAAAAAAAATAATCTCGTCTTCTCACAAAAAGTCACACTATACCACATCACTCCATCTCACACACCACATCACATCTCTCCACACCACATAGCTGGTGGGCAGGTGCACCAAAGACCACCCCCATCACGTGCTGCCCATAATCTTCTCACTCTCCAATGCCAAACGACAACAAAACAAGCCTGCCGATACTGGTGAAGATGTAAGTTGGAGTTTTTTGTCACTCACTCTTTATCGTGATGATGGTGGTTGGTAATAATGATTATGCTGAAATCTATAAAAATAAGGATGCGTTTAGATACAATCATAGTTTTTTTATAATACCTCAAGATCTGATAAATCTGAATTTTTGAAATTGTTTTATAGACCATTTAACAAAAATCTATTCTAATGACCTTAATCCTAATGACTTGACACCACCCAGGGACGCATAAGAGCTGCAAAGAGATTGGTGGAGGAGTTGCAGGAGGATAGGGAGATGGGTGGGTTGGTCAGAGGGATGCAGTGGCTCAACCTCGCCTACATCGATCTGTCATTCCTTGATGCCAGTGCTCATAGGAATGATACTAGTTTGTGGTTTTTGTTGATAGAGAGATTGTCGTTTTTTTGTTGTTGGGAGGAGGCTTATTGTAGTTGAAACCCTCGAATTTTACACTTCAATATTTTTCGTGGATATCATTTCATTTTTCAGTTGTTATTCATATTATTTATCGTATTTTTCTTTCATCCTATTGTTTTCCTCAATCTCATTTCCATGACATCAATCTTTTACCCGCCACCACAGAACCAATAAAACTCCCAAGCAACTGTGCACTCAACAACATCAACAAACACTCCAACACCCACCTGGTTGCCATGCCAACCTTACAACTTCCGGTAGCCATTTTGATTTTTATAATATATCTAAAAAATTTTACACATTGAGTAGCTCCCTGTGTTACTTGTCAATTGCCCAAATAAATTCAAAAACTTCATTATGTGTTTAAACAACGCCCAGATCTCGCCTAAGGGAGACTACAGTAACATCACCTACATCACGAGCATAAATGCTACATTCTCATTGGCTGGTGGCCTCAATCTGCCCAAAATTATCATGTGCCACTGCTCAGACGGTGTGGTCCGTAAACAGCTGGTCAAGGTAATGATGATGATGATGGTTTTATTACTAATGTGAGGATAATTTTTTGAATAAAAATGATGTTCATATTTTTATTTAATTCTTTTTAAATATTTTATCAATCGTATCATTATTCTCACTATAATGGTTATAAATGATATTTGTTTTATCATTCTGATTATTACAATGGATGCAGGGCAAGGACGATTTAAGGCAAGATGCTGTGATGCAGCAGGTGAGGAGGATGATATCAATTATAATTTATTATAGTTTTATTATATTGATAATTAAATATTCTTGTTGTTGCAATTGTTAATAAGAATATATAAATAAAAATGACTCGGCACAGTGTTCAGTTTTATTTTTTTTATCGTATATTATCACAAACAAAAACAATAATAATAAAAATAACAAAAAAATAACAACACCACACGAAGGTATTCAGCTGCGTGAACCAATGTCTGAGGAGAGATGAGGGTGCCCGTAGAAGGGGGTTGTGTGTGAGGACTTATAAGGTGGCCTGCTTGTTTGTTAAAATTATTTCATTTTTTTTTATTTCATATTTTCATGAATTTTATATTTTTTTATGTTGTTTTTAAGAGGTTTTTGCTAGTATTTTTATTTTATGCTATTACTATTGTGAACACACACACACACACACACACACACACACACACACACACACAAACACACACACACACACACACACACACACACACACCTTAGTCCTTAGTGCGTTTGTCTACCCAGAGGCAGGTGCGTAGAAGAGTTGGTAGAACATTTTTTTCTATGGTTGTAGATGCCTTGCTTTTTGAAATTTAAGCCACAATGTTTGCATTGTACACTTGTTTGTCTTCTGTGTTTTTGTCGTAAGTGGTTTTCCAGGCCAGTTTTGTTGGCAGCGACTTTGTTGCATCCAGGAAACGAACAAACTAATGATGCATTAGAGGAAGCAATGTTGCAAGTTTGATTGTTGGCAATGTTTTTTTGAATCTTGACAAAATCTTTTCTCGCCTTCTCATCTAATTCTTTTTGTGCATTGAGCTCGTGAAGGAGTTTGTTGATGTTGTTGCGCCATTGTTTTCTATCTCTCGCTGCGGCTCTCCAATCAGCCACCATGTTCAAATGTTTTAAGTCAGCATGAATGAGATCGTGCCATCTCTGTTTTTGACCACCTTGGCACCTTTTACCATTCATTATTTTGCTCACCAAAAGTTTTTTTTGTAGACGTCTACACACACACACACACACACCCACCCACCCACTTGCTCATACACACACACACACCCACCCACTCGCCCATACACACACACCCACTTGCTCGCCCATACTCTCACAGGTCGTGCCTCTTTCTCAACAGAGTGGCGTGTTAGAATGGTGCAATAAAACTCAATCTCTTGGTGATTATCTGTGCCACCCTGATCATGGGGCGCATTTGAGGTGAGGTTGGGGGTGAAGTGAAGTTTATTGGGATATTTGAGATGATAGCAACGGTGGCGAGTATAATGAGGGTGACGATGAGGGTGGTAGAGGTGATGGTCTTGTTGAGAATAATGTTTATAATACAAAATCATATTTATATTAATTAAAATGATTCTCATTTTTTTCGTTTTCCATGTTCTTCAGATACCGACCTAAAGACTTGAAGCCTCTGGATTGCAGGAGAGCCATGAATGTTATTATATCTTAGTTATTAATAGCAATTATGAATATCTAATTTAACAATAAAACACGCCAAGAAAGGGCGAGATGATAAAATCATTGTCCAGACTATGAGAAATTAAGTTGATTTAAGTCATTTATCATGAGAACAATAAAATACGTATTAACTGAATATATTCCACACCATCAACCTTAGAAAGCTCACAGTGATGGTAGTGAGAAAGTGAAGTTAGCGACGTACAAGAAGGTTTGCGCATCTTTCCGTCCGGCTCTGCGCCACTTCTTTTTTGAGAACTTTACATCCGCTTCTATCTGGGTGCAACGGAGACTCGCCTACACTGCCTCTGTTTCCACCAACTCCATCGGTGTGTAAGGGTGTCTGTTGTATTTAAGGCTGAACGTTTGTTACCATGGTCAAAAAGAGTCAGCTCAAGTTTTATATTAATTCAATGAAAATTATGTGCAGTCAATAAAATCAACGTATATATGACTTACTGAAATTTATCTAAAAAAAATCTGGTTTAAATGCTTATAATTTCATATTTCCCACTCGCCCTCAGTGGGGTATGTTTTAGGCTTGGGTGACCGCCACATCCAGAACATCTTGATTGACAAGAACACAGCAGAACTTATTCACATCGACTTTGGGGTGGCATTTGAGCAGGGCTGGAACCTCCCCACACCGGAAACAGTTCCGTTCAGACTCACTAGGGATCTGGTTGATGCTATGGGAGTGCTTGGAGTCGAGGGACCTTTTAGGAGGTTTGTGGGGGGTATTTGGGTGGAAGGGTGGGTGAAATGTATAAAGTATGGTGTGGTGAGATAGGGTGTCTAGTATTGGTGTGGGTTTTGGTGTATTGTGTTGTATTTTGGTCTAGCAAGTTGATTTCTATAATTATACCTGTTGCATTTTTGCTGTTTTTTTTAAAACCTACCTCAAAAAAATCTTCAAAACCCTCTTTCACAGGTACTGTGAGAAAACGTTGGTGGCACTGAAGGCCTGGAAGGAGATTCTAATGACAATCCTGCAGGTAATGTTACATGACCCCATGTACCACTGGAGCATCAACAAAAGTCTAACGAGACCTACCTGCAACAACAACCTCACTTGTGCTCAACTCCAAGACAAATATGGTGTGTGCTTGCTTGTGTCGTTGTGTGTTGGTTTCTATGTATAGAATTATCAAATAAGTATGAGTTAGATGTTTTCGAGTAGGCAGATGATTCTGGAAAGAATTTTAAAACATGTTTAAAATGTTCAAAACATTTCTTTATTTTACATTTTGAGTGAAATAGTGCCGTCTGATGTTGATTGATTCCGATAGTTGAGCATTTAACTAACATAGGGATGCTTTTCACATTTGAGTAAAAAAATTCATATGAACGCTTTTCTCAACAATCACCGACACACCAGGCACGAGTAGACAGGGCGGCAACAAGGTTGCGGAGAGGGTGCTAAGCAGGGTGAGGGACAAGCTGCAGGGTTTTGAGTGTGGGGGGCAGTTAAGTGTCGAAGGTCACGTGAGCCACCTGATTCAAGTGGCCACTGACCCTAATAACCTCTCCAAACTCTTTCCTGGCTGGCAAGCTTATGTCTGAGGCCCTCTGTCGAATGAATTTTAAGTTGATTATTTGTCGGTGATATGAATCGTGCTTGATGATATTAATATTAACATGTGATAATTTCTTGATATGTTGCATACCCAAAAAGTTAATAATTTTCATTGAGTTTTTATAGTCATGCATCGCTCAAACTACGATATAACCAGTGTCGTCAAGAAAACCGCTAAGTTTTGTTATGATATTCTGCCTTGTGTTAAAAATTTATCAAGTTTTATAATTCAATGCTTCAATTAAAATTTTTAATTTTTCTATTAATTTCTATGTTTTTGTTTTTAATGTTAAATATATAAAAATGTTTTTAAAGAGTTACAAAATATAAAAAATAATTTAAAAGATGAATACAATTCAAATGTGATAAAAAAATTTCAATAATTTTGTGACCATTACGGAGAAGTAAAAAATTGAAATTTTTAGAAGTAAAAACAAACGGGTTAAACATGGGATTTGAACATGTTTAGAGAAAATTTTAATTCTTTGATGCAATTTGAAGACGCGGCTTTGAGAGATTGAGTCATTTAAACTTGAAATATTCTCCAATATCTTAATATCAAGCTAAAAACCCATCAAAGCATAAAATATAAATGTTTCCCGCTCATTTCGCTTGTCGGGTCTCAAATAAAGGGTCGATCCGATAATATGTGGGCTTAAAACACAATTGTCGTGGTTTGCTTTTGAGTCAATATATTTAAAATAAATTATTCACTACATACACTCCTATCATGAAAAAATTCTCGAAATTAATCAACATATATATCCAACATAAACAATTACACCCAAAAATTAAAAACAAGCTGAGTCTCTAATAGTTAGATAATTACTGCAGTAATTAACAAAGCAAACATCACCAGCCCTGCGCAAACAAGCCACTCATGACTTGTGGGCATCCATCATTTTGGGGCTACGCTTGTTTGAAACACCTAGCAAGATTGGTATTTGGATATTTGAGCAATAATGAGACAAATTTATTTATTTTTAATCTAATAAGTTATTCTATTTTAATTTCTTTTTCATCTTATTATGGCTAGTCACGGAAGGTTTTAATTTCAGGAAATAATATTGAAAACAATCTTTTTAAATGAAAATTATCTACAAACATAAATTATCATATAAAATAAATCATGAAAAACTTGACTTTCAACATTAAACTTCAAATTATAAGAACACATAGAAGAAATTTTTATTGAGCTAAAATTTTTAACAAGTAAAACCTTGTCACAATTCATTATAAAAAACTTGCAAAGATATCTTCAAAAGTCCCAAAAATCGTTGCTTTTGATGTGTTTTTGAATGCGTAGTAGTGGTCTCATAATCTAAGTGATTAATGACTAAACAAACGAAAATTTTCTCTATTATAAATACTTTTATCTTTGAAAATGTCGTTTAGGTCGATAAGCGTCTACGAGTATTTTAAAAAAATGAAATATGGGCATGTAATGCATCATAAACATACAAAATTAATTATATATATTTATTCAGTCAGCCCCTAATAGCATGTAATCAAATGATAGAAGCGAATGTATCAGAGACATAAAGGCATACATATTCAAAAGCCCTATATCATATAGTTTACTTCGAAGCGATAGCCACATAACTCTCTAGATTCCGGGTAGACATGCGTACACAACAGAGGGAAGATGTACGCTTTTTATATTGCAACAGCTATGTACAAGCTTCACAACAACTTTACCATTATATTTCTGTCCTTAAAAACACCTTTTGATGTCCAAATGTAGTGTTTAACTGATTTTTGTTATGGAGTAGAATTTTTAATGAATTTTAAATTTAAAAATGTGACTGAGTGAATCTACAATGTCACTTTTGCATGTTAAAGGTAGGTCTTTTGCTTAACTTGACTTTTGATACTTAGTTTAAATTTTAATCTTTTTATAATGTCGAATTTGAAACTAAATTTTAAAAATATATTTATTTCTAAATTAAACAAATATAAACAAAGATATAATTTTTGAAAATTTTAATTTCAAAGTCAATTTGAAAAACTCAATAAAATAAATCTCTATTTTCACTTATTGTAATTAATTTAATCAATTTCAACATCAAATATTGCTAGTTTATAAAACACACACACAACTTGAAAATATCATCAGAATAAAAATAGAAAATTTTGAATGCTCAAAACAAATAAAGCTATATCTTTTGTTTCCCTTGGACTTTTCGCTCCAGGTTTGTCAAAAAAACAACTATAGTTTCTTCATTTGAATGTATCTTTCATCATTATGATTTCATTGATAATGAAGCAAATAGAACAGAAAAAAATGAAAAATCATGATTTCTCATGAAAAATATAATTTTGAAAATGAAAGAACTTAATACTCGATTTTCTTATGCTTTTCACAAATGTCCACCCTCTCTCTAATCATGTATCCAACTCTCTCAGCATTCACAGACTTGACAATTATTTTTTCACTTGATCAATCTCCACAAAACAAAAAATCTTTCTCTTTCTAGATATTCTATTGTTAATTTTCCGCTGGGGCATTGTGCCAACCCATACAGAACTAAGAGCTTTAATAAGGTTTTCAGAATTTTAGTTCAACAATCTCTAAAATAATCTCATCAGCACAACTTCACAGCAATCAAACTTGCACCATTGCACTGTGTCATCTGAATGTTTATCCTAGATAGTTTAACTTTTCAGTTTCTAATGCATTGGCATTTTTTTACATTGATGAATTCTTTTTTAACATCAATATTTACTGGATCGATATGAAGGAGATATTGATATAATTAAAAAAAACATCAAAACTATGGTTTCCCATGCAAAACGAAATTCTATACGTTAGAGACTTGAAACATAACTGACGTGGCAAATTAGTTTCGTAATAGAAACATTATCACACCATAGTATGAGTATAGACTCATTAAATAAATTATTATTTTTTTTTATATTCAATTAAAAATAACAATATCCCTATACAGTGAAGCAAGCTAGGATTACTGGTCCACCCGGTTTGAAATTAAATTCTTTTATTCAAACTTTTTAAACTCAACTTATTTCTATTTGAATTATTTTTATTTAAAATCTTTTACAATAAATTTTTTTATTTATTTATTTTTCATTAGATTACTCATTTTTGAGTACAAATAATGCTATACCAAATTACTATTCAGTATTAATCCTTACAACCTAAGTAATTGTACTCAGTTAAACACGTACCTTTGTATTATAAATCACCTGACGTTGAGCTTATTGCGTGTTTTTATCGATCAGAAGATGCCTCTGATAGGGCGTTCAGCTGCTTTATTCAAAAAAATTTTTGGCTTTTACATGAGAACATGGGGTTTATTTAAATGTTATGAAGATTGGATGGTAGTTTTATGGGTTTTGAAGATTTTTTATTTAATTAAATTTTTATAATAAATACAGTATTTTAGAACACCATGTTAAAAATTCATGAGGACTTTGAATGGAAACATTCTTCTTAAATATAATTAAATATAAAATTAAAAGCTTATAACTATTTCAATAAATCCCTTGAGCCCACCCACCTCATAAACTCACCAAATACATCGAACACTTGCCAATTTTAAGCACTTTTCCTCAAATCTGGTTTGTGGACCATTTTGGCCCATAATACTACTGGAACTAAAATGAAAATGGTACATAAAACCTGAAACAATAACACTTATATTAAAAGGTTCAGTTATCTGATGGTGGTGTTTCGTCAGTATCAAGCCTATGTTTTCAATTATTTCAGAAAATATTATGATGATGATGATGATGATGAGTATTATTATTATTATTAAAAAACTCAATGAGAACAATACCAATAAATCTACTGAAAAATTAAAAATAATCATAACAATAACAAAAATAAAAATATCATAATAAATTATAGCTTTTGATTCTCAATAAATGTATTGAAAAATTCCTCTTATATGATGTTTTTCGTTACAAAAAACCATAATTAACTTTTTTCACAGAAAAGTTTCACACGTATGTAACGTTGAAGGTGCAGAATGTAAAGTCGATGACTCAGCCTGTCAAGGGAAGTAACCCCGTGTGGCAGCAAGACTTCGCTTTGTTAGCCTCTAGGGGTGGTTTAGGGTCATAATATGGTGAGAGGTAAAATGGCTTGTGGGTTACTATGTAGTGCCTTGTGATTTAGTGGCGAGAAGTATAATGGAGTGGTGTTATGTGGTGTGCTGTGATGATGTGTGGTGTGTTTGTACAATGTGGTTTTGTGGTGTGATGTGCAAAGGGGTTTTATAAGCAAGTTGTGGAGTCCGATTGTATAATAGGTTTATGTTGCAAGATAGTGCTGTGTGTTGTTGTGATGTAGTGTTGTGTAATAGAATTTCAGTTCAGTTTTGTGCTTGTATAGTAGTTGTAAATAATGGATGGAACGTCGGATCAAGAAAAAAAAACCTATTAAACATGCTTTTTTTACTACACTTTCCCAATCTTTTTTTTCCACCAGCACACCCCACCACACCACAGTGAGGTATCAAGGTTAGAGACAGGATTAGTGTTGGAATTATGGAACAAGGGAATGTTATGGGACAAACTTCTAGGAACCCATTGGTTGTCTCTGAGTTCTGTTAAGGCGGCTAATAAGGTGAGGGTTTGTGGTGATAGTGATGATGATGTTGATATTTGAAATGAGGTTTTGCCACAGTTTGACCTCAAATGGGAACTTAATACTTTCATTGTAAAAAGCTGTGAGATCATAAATTTGTTAAAAGTTTGACTATCTTTTCACGCTAAGATTAAACTTATTGAAAATTATAGCTTTCAGTTCTTTTATAGAAGTATTGAAATCTTGATTTTTAGTTTAAATTTGAAGTGTGAAGTCTCTGAAAAGGTAGAATTCTTTCAGAGATCTAAAACTGGAAACTCGAACAATCATACATTAAAAAAATTCTGAATTTATCAATAATTTTAAATTTTTCAATAACTCTGAATTTCTCAATAATTTTAGAAAAAGCTTTGAGTTGTTTATAGTTATTATTGGATAACACTACTCTCTGAATAAAAAAGAATCCATAGACGTTAAATCATGAAAACACAATGCAGTACAGGTAATTGCTTCCAATAAATTTCAAGAATTTAAATTTTATCATAAAACACTTTAAAATGCCAATAAACTGAAAAATTCTTTTTAAAATGCAAGCTTGTTTAAACAGCATTACCATACCTTTCATCGTCGTTGGGCCTCTTCAAATGACAAGCATCTTACAGAATTCACTTTTTATGCAATTTATTACCTTTTCTATTGCGGTTTTCCCCTGTTTTAGGTAAATATTTTTGAATACAAAAGTAGTTTATTATAGGCTTTAGGCCACAGAAGTGTATTAACATGAGAAATGTTCATATTTTCCTTATGTCACGAATATTTTAGATTTTTTGGAGTATCTTAACAAAGAATATCTACCCGAACTCATAAAATTTTTTTGAATACTCGAAAAAAATTCATGAAAACAAATTTTTGTTTCTTTAAAATAGTTCAATTAATAAGAAACTAGATGGTTGTGAAAATTCCCAAAACAAAAGATAAAAAAACTTCAAGCTGGTTCACTTTTTTTTCATTCTCAAACTAAAAACGGCGTTGAAAAATTTTTTAGAATCTGCTGCGGGCTTATAAATTTTCTGAATTCAATTATTTCTAAAGAAAAATGCACATTTAAAGCAACAAAAACAAGCAGTGCTTATACCATATACATCACAAAACTATTTGCGACTTTATCAGAGATGGTGAATGAGGGATGAGCACATAATATTATATTTAATATATTTTTATTTTCATCAAATAGGTGGATTTAATTATAATATTTTATAATACTTTGTGTTGAGAAAAGAATATTTAAAAAATAAAATTAAAAACAAGAATAAAAACCGAAATGTAGGAAAGAAAAATAAAAAAAAAACAAAACAAAAAAAAATGAAATATGAACTTGAAAAATAAAAAATAATGAATCGATGAAGAAAAAGACCCCAATGATGAGAGCATTAAGAGCATCCTTTATATTTTGCCCATTGTCATTCACATTCCCACTGTAGCACCATCAATACCCAACACTTTTTTCCAGACATAAGCATACCATACGATTTTTCAAAATTTTAGACGTTTTTTATAAACTTCACTTTAAATTGTATGCTTTAAATTATCTTAAAAACCTCTTGATTTTGGTGTATTGTAGAGTGAAATAAAATATTAATCCTCAAACTCAAAACTCTCTGGAGTCTAGAGAAGAGGGCGGTATTAAAATGAAAGCTATTTGAAGTGATGCTTGAAATTGAAACCACCATCTTTATTCAAAAGTTGCCTACAAAGTTTAAATAAAGTTCCATCCGATTGGAGGAAAAAACTTGAGAATGAATTAAGAAGCTAAAAAATGACCCTTTTAGGCTTATAATAAAAATGCATTTTTTATATGGGACCAGAAATAAATTACACATTAGAGGCATATACTGCATATAATATATACTGAATATGAAACAATTATCCCTGTAATAACTGAGATGTATGATTAAAATACATCAAATAATCATCATAATTATTGAGTAGACTGCAGCCAAACTTGAATATAAAAATTTTTTAATATTTCTCTATAGAAGCTCAAAATGAAGCGGTTTTTGAGTACATTTTCTTTTTAAAAATCTTATAAATTCCAATGAGTTCAATCTCATCATAAAGACCATGAAAACTAGATGATGAGGATATTTTCTGATAACTTGAATCTTTTGCAATTAGGGTTTCGTCCGCAGAATAAATGTATTTATAAACTTTCTCATTTTAAAGTTTCCAGAACGAAAAAATAAGAAAAAAACCAAATAAACAAGCGAACAATAAACTGAACAAACCTCAGAATAAAAAGATGAAAATTAAATACTTCAAACTCAATTAACTCACGCTAGGAGGGAGAAGGAATGTGGTTATCGATGAACAGTGAGATAATTATGAAGAATGGCGAAACTATTGGTAAGTGTCTGATGTGTGGTTGGGTAAAGTTGTTTGTATCCAGTCTTTTATGATGTTTATATCGAAGTCGAGATTCTTTAATCTTTAAAAATTTGAACTTGTTTTGGTTTCATAGATGAAATTTATACGCAATTATATTTATTCAATAAATAAAATTATTTAAAAATTAGCTTTATTTAAAAAAATCTCATTTAAAATTTCATACGTATGTTATATATTATACTACTTGATGGTCAATTTTATAAACACATATGTTTGAAACCGTTGAATATACAAACCATCAACCACCACAAGGCACTCAAACACCCACCGGTCATTATGTATTGTTGGACTGTTTCTTCAACAACAAGACACTCTACAACCACATCACCACTGACACGTTCCACAACATCAACCACATCACCACTGACACGTTCCACAACATCAACCACATCAACAACAACTATACCAGTGAAAACACCCACATGACACAACCATATTTAAGTAACAATTGCAAACAGACTGAAGTTAACCATATAAGCAACACCCTGCCACACCACGCAAATGACCTACACAACAACGCTAAGTTACACAGTTCTGATAACATAGACCCATACACAAACCCCAAACATCAACAAGAGTATTTAGAGATGGACAAAAGGCATAAAAATGTCTACAACAACTCTCATCGAACACCCGAGAATAGCCAAAACTACGCCTCAAACATGCCCGATGCCCGAATAACAGTCTCCCAATCGCATCTCAACTACCATGAACAAAGTTTTTTTTTTTAAATTTTTTCTATTTTTCTTGAATTTTTAAAAAAAAATTTGTTTTTTTTTCAATATTTTGTGATTTTATTCTGGTTGAGTTATTTTCGAACCCTGGCAACTCCCTATATTTGTCACCTTCTATGAAAATTGATTGTTTTGTGTCCTTTCGAATTCCTAGAGGCAGTGTCTCATTATACAATCCTCAGATTTAAAAGCTGAAAAAACTTGTTTTTTCCGCATAAAAAACATTGGCAAGAATCTTTTTTATGGTTGGGTATCCTGATTTTAATATGCAGTACAACTTATGGATGAAAGAATAATCTGGAATGTTTTTATTATTCTGCTACGACTGTGATATTGCTGTTCATTAGAGTTTTGGTACTTATGAAACATCGATTTTTAAGAAGTTTTTAGTAGACATGAAAGAAAATTGAGAAGATTTTTCAACGCTATATTTATTTATATAATGTTTAAAAATAATTCTTTCAAAAAAGCTTTTTTATCTAAAACATATTTAATGCTTTTTTTCAAAAGTATAACTTTTAATTTTTATTTTCTTTGATAAAGTCTCAGTTTCATTAGTTTCGATCATAAAACGAATTTAAAGAGAACTTAATTCAAAAACGCATACCATAGTTTTTGATGGTATTGTTTTATGCATATTAAGACTTTATTTTTCAGTTTCATGTCTCTCCAGCCATTAAAAACACATAACTTCTCCTTAATTCCACTGCACTACTGAGCAAGACTCAATTTGAAAAAGTACACAAAACAATATCTGCTTTGAGTAATTGTATCTCTTTTCAACCACAAACCTGCTACCTTGATGCATTCGACATTTGATGAAGTAGGTGGCAGAAACCTTAGCAGATATCCACATCACCACCCATAATTGAAAAGTCTAATTTTATTTTTTTGGTGGTTGAACCAGTTCTTACATAATTTTCCGGTTTTATTCTTTATAATATAGATCTTTTGTGGCATATAACGAAACATAAGAAGTTGAAGTTTGCGCAATACCATTTATCATGACACCGATGTTTTATTTTGGATCAATATGATGTGAGCCATATGACATTATTGTGGTCTAGAATGTATTTATCAGAAAAATTTTATTAAATAGCTAAAACCAAAAAAATTATAATCAAATAATAAAAAATAGTTTTATGGAAAAATAAATATTTATAAAATAATATAACAAGCTAACTGAACTTGATGAAATACAATAGCCTGAAACTGAAAGTAAAGACAACAAAAACAAAGTATTTATTAAATGATACGAAGCTTTTCGTAAAGCTAGCTTACATTATCAAGTGAACTTGATCTGTCAACATTAACCAACAATAAGCATATAAAAAATTGATCAACTAATTATTTAATATTTATATCTCATGCATTATATTAAAATATATTTTAAAATTAATAACTCTTCATAGGTTTATAATGAAAATTGAGCAAAATAAACTTTAATTTAGGCTTTCAAAAAGCTCTGAAATGATCCTATAACGACAAAACAACTAGATGATGGTTTCTTTGTGAATCAAATGACTTGGTGCATTGATACATTTTCAAGTCTTTATGTTGAATTGTATCATATTGTTAAAATTCAATCAACTTAAATAACGCCAAATTCTTTTTCAAACAACCCCGAAACCCCACACAAACCTCCATGAACCACCAAAAACTCCAAAAATCTACTCCAAGCCTTCCCTTAAACCACTACACAGACCACTATCCAGAGAAGGGTAACAATTCCAACAAACACCGACCTAAGCACCATTCCATGTCTCGCTACCACGAAAACACACAACATCACAACGAAAACTACATAGAATCTAGACACCCGGCATACAGCCAGACTAGAGATAGCCACTACCCCATGAGAAGTGATAGCGAGTCTGAAGCTGTTTCGTACGTAAGCAGGAGGAAGTCCTACTACACTGGAAGGTTTGATCGATGTTGTTAAGGGAGAGAAAGGGTTAATATGAGTTTCAATGTGTAACTTAAAATGTTAGTTACCGTGTCACGTAACTTCTCGTAAGTCGAAATCGTGTTTTCAAACAATGTTAACCAACGTTTGATGTTGTGAAAGTAAATTTATACGAGTATAACGTCATCGAAACTAATGAAACGTTATTGAAGTGAGAGCTGAAGCGTTGGCTTTGATATTTATGTATGAAGTTAAAGACCCCCAAATGAGGCATCTGTTATGCATTCAGTTTGACTGGTTTTGGATTTGGACGTGCCAATTTAATGCTGCTTTTCATACACTTTTGTGTACTTTCTACTTTTGAAACTAAATTGTTTAAAAGCGTCTTTGTCATTTGTCAATTATCCATGAGTGAGACAATTTGTAGGGTTTATTTATGCGGAATATTTTATCTTGGGCGGAATTGTTCAAGAGTATATTTCAAACATTTGTGCAATCGAAAAAAGTTTTTTCTTTGAAAATTCTCTCAAGAATAAGTTTTATAATTTACTTTTTTATGTTTTTCAAAAGTTTGATTTAAAAGTTGAAACAATTTGCAAAAAACTAAATAAAAATTTTACACGAACATAAAAAAAATACTTGAAATGAGTTTGAACCAAGAAAAATCTAATCTACTTTCTTTCTCAACTAAACATTTTAAATTTTAAGAATAAAAAAAAACTTCGAAATTAATTACATTTTTCATTAAAAGTGCAATTATTATTCTTTCAAAATAAGTTTTTTTATCTTTTAGAATATTATGACACCACACAGTGAGACAAATTGGTAGAAGCATAGGAGTTAACCACGTAAATAGACAAAATCTGTTTCCGCTGTCTATTTCATAATAAAGCTAATATTTTCCATGTATGCTGAATACCGTTATAAAAAAACGTTAGAATAATCATCCCAATCACTATCCTCGACCCACAACACATCATTATCAAATGTGACCAATTGTTTTATCAAACCGCAGTGTATCGCGTATTTTAACCTATTACACCACGACATAACGCACCTCATCATTGAATCTAGGGATCAAATAAATCACAACCAACAAACTGCATCCCACTACAGTGCAAGAGAAAGCGGTGGAAGCATGGATCATTATGGAAAACAAAGCACCCTCGACTACTCACCTACCAGCGTAGAGGGCTATGACACGTGGTATGAATCATTTCTTGACTGTAGTAGTAGTCGTAGTTGTAGAAGTGGTAGTAGTAGTAGTAGTAGGATACACTGCGCCTAAAGTTGATCCGCAGAAAGACAGTTGGTTTATAGTTTTTTTATGATGTCATCAATACAGAAACACTTTTTGGAACTGTTAAAGGCTTTTTTTAGTGTTATTGTTCGTTTCCCTTTTGTGAGATATTTGGTAATAAATATATAACTTTTGAACAAAATTTAATGACTTTATAAAAATTATACAAAATAATGGCTTGTAATTGCTACAAAACACAAAAAAATGATAGACTCTTAATATAAAAATTACAAAAACGTATAAACAATTTTCATCAACAGAATCAGGCACCATTTCTCAATTTCCAAAATCTGGCTTGAAATAATTTGTTTACAAACAAAAAGCTAAACAGAATTCATAGCGTTATTACACACACATCAATCAATTGCTGACGTCATCTTTTATTATGTCTCAAAAGGATTTTCTACTATGTAGGAGCATAAACCTTCACTTGTCATTTCCACGATTTCATTTGATTACATAACAAAAATATTGTCCACTTAATGTACTTTATTTGGTTATTTAACAGTAATTTTGTTTGTGCTTTAGTGATTTCGATTTTCATTATGCACCGCTCTGAGCAATACCTTTTCCATGGTGACCTTGATGATATTTCTATATAAAAATATCTCTATCAATTGATTTGATGTTACTCAACCATATTTTTTAGTTCAATGGTGTATATGTATAAAATATAATCAAAAATCAATCATCTATGCTACACTCAAAACTATTTCAAGTTTTATTTCTGTTTGAGTAAACTAAAAAACTCTTTTCATGTAAACTTTATAAGTGAATTCAAAGCACATTAAAAACACCACACACAACAGTGTGTACGATAGTGATGCAACAGGGGAGTTTGGCAACAGCACCAGTCCCCCAAACCACTCCTACACGCCCACCGCTGACTACCCTCCATATGATCAGATGACCTATGAGAGACCAGATCCTAGATACGAAGACCCCTATTATAGAGATTATTATGATTATGAATACGATGCTTATGATTATGAAGATGAGTATTATGCCGATGAATATGAGTATGATTATTATTACGATGAGAATGAGGTCTATGACGAAGATGAAATGTACCAAGATGTTTACGATGATGGTTCCTACTATTACCAAGACTACTACCCCAATGAAGAGGATTACTACGATGCCGAGGATAATTTTTATTATGACGATGATGATAATTATTATCAAGATGGGGATTATTACGAGCCATACAGCACGCCGTACCAAGCTAATTTCAACGTCTCAGAAAACTCTACTTCTAACTACACGTCATACAACTCCAACCTAGCTTCTAAAGATTCTGGATATCAGACTTATGATCGTCGCCATTCGATCATCATTGAGCCACCGACCCCGTCTCACATCTCCTCTAAGCCCGACTTCAATTATAACACTTTAGACCAAAACACCTTACAAAAAGATAATTTCAAAAATAATGTGAATTATACCAACAAAATGATCCAAGACCAGCAATCGTATTTTCAACAAGATTCAGCAGGGATAATTTTACCAGAAAATCAAGGAATGCCTTTGAAACAAAACTTAAGCAACCAACAACAGCCCCTCACAGACCCAACACAACTTCCTCCATCCACACAAATGCTCACATTACACCTTGACAAACAACAAATGCAAAAACCTCAAATACCACCACCACAACTCCTACAACAGCCACAAAGCCAACAAGAACAAAAACAAAACAAATCTTCATTCTTTTCTCAACTCACAAACTCTTTCAATTTCATTGCCTCAAACACGCCTTTCGGCTTCTCACAGCAAAACATGACTACCTCAATATCCTCAACACTTCCAAGCCAAACAATTCCAAAACCCACAACCGCTACGTTGCCTCCACACCCATCAACACTCATCCAAGAAGCACCAAAGCTCTCTGAACAAAACTGGAACACTCCTCAAGAATACGCCTCTACCACTCTAGAAAAGATTCCAGAAGTTGAAAACGACTCATCACTAAGATCACCAAAACTTGAACAATATTCAATTGAAGAACAAGAGGAACTTTTCTATGACGATAAACAGGACTTTGAGAATCAAAACGAGTACGGAGATCTTCAAGTAGACGATGAAGCTGATACAATGGAACCTCTAGCAGAAAAAACTTTAGGCATCTCATCAGGGTACATAATATGGCATCAAGGAGCATTTGAGTTCATTTCTTTACTTTTAATAGGTTTTTTTCAGTTGAGTTTTCCATAAATTGTTTTTTATGAACTTTTTTTTTGTTTTGTTTCAGTTAATTTCATTTTTGAAATTGTTGAGTGTGATTTAATTGCATTTTTTAGCACGTTTTTATTTTCAAAATAATTCTTTCTTGAGAAGATTTTTTGCTTTATTTTAAGTTCCATTTCTTCAGTTTGAATATTTGAAACTTTTTTTGAAGTTTTTTCTAGTTTAAAATGTGGAATCTAAATTTGAACGAAACTTGAAAACGAAAATTTTTTCATAAAAACAATGAGAAATTACTCTTCTCAAACCCTTCACAAACATTTTCAGCAGGCAATCAAGAAGGTCATCACAAACTGCTCCTTACCCCTCCCAACCACTACAACCCACACAACCCCTCTTCCCTTCGCAACCATTAGAAGACTTTGAGTTGGTTCTTGTTCTAACAAATAAGGCTCAGCTACAATATTTATATATTTTTCAGTTTTTTCAAGTTCATTAAATTTTTGAACGTAATTGAATTTTATTTAAACGATACTGTATATCTTTCTCCTATAATTTTTACAGACCAATGAATCAGCAGCCAGAAGAACTGACATTCAAGCCTCAAACTCCTACGGAGGGATCAACAGTCCCTACAGACACCACCACCATCCCAGCCCTCTCCAGCCTTTCCAAGCCTCCTGAAGGCATGGAAAACGCCCCTCTCGCCAGGATCAGATGGGTCAATGCTATTTCCAGGGTGTGCGCTTCTTTACATGCCTCGGTGAGATTTTAAAGTGTTTTTTTTGAGTTTCAGTTTCGAGTTATTATATTCATTAATTAAAAAAACCTTTTGTTTTTTTTATACTCTTTTATAATATGAAAAAACAGTACCATTTAAATATTTCAAAATCAAATTTTTAGTATACATACAAACTCTTATGTTGATTTTTTAAATCTTTTGCATCATCTTTCAAAGATTGTTTTTTGAGTTTGTTTTTCGAATTGAAGCAATTCAATAAATATAACATTTTTAGCTAAACCTCTATATTTTTAAAACATTTACTTAATAAAATTTTCATAAATAAGTTTTTCAAACATATTCAAAACTCTTCATAAAATACTTACACCTTCCCATCATTCTTCAAAGGATAAGGATCCATTGAAGAAGATTTTCAACGGAAAGTTGGTTCAGTTCTTTTATTATAAATTCCTATATACCATTTGAATAGATGGCAACACAGCGTTATATATATGTACAATAGAAAAATTTCTACTTCATCTATTCTATAAGTACATAGGTACTTATAGAATAGATGAAGTAGAAATTTTTCTATTGTACATATATATAACGCTGTGTTGCCATCTATTCAAAGTACATAGGTACTTATATGAAATAGAATAGATGAAGTAGAAATTTTTAGATACTTATATAAAGTAGAATAGATTAAGTAGAAAACTTATAAAAGTAGACTAGATGCCTAAAAGATTTCTTCAAACTTTTTTTGCTGTTTGTCCTTGCTATTTTCAACGTTCCATCATTATTTATAGAACTTAATAGCTAAAATTTTCTTTACAGGTATAAATAGAAAAACTTTTAAAACTCCAATTATTCTTGTTTAGGAAAATTTATATTGATGTTTTAAATGCGTTTTTATAAATTTTTCAAAGTTTTCTCACGTAGCTGCGACGTTAATTATTTTTTTTGTTATTTTTCTTTTTTTAATATTGATTTTTATGCAAGTGTTTCTTTGAAATACTTTCTTACTATATTTTCATCGTGTTAGAAAATTAATTTTGAGAAAAGATGATGGATAGGTGAGAATGAAAACGTCAAGGTTAAATTGCACAAAAACATTAAAAACATAAGAAATATTCAAACAAAAATTGAATAAATATAAATTAAATATAAAAATAACTTGAAACTACCCACGCAAACCATTCGCCAAAAATAACATCCGAGCCCACGCAAGAATAACCTCGTACTGCACAATGAAGCTTCACAAAATAGAAAACACTAAAACATCACCACAAACCACACAATCATCATCATCATCATCATCATCATCATCATCATCATGTCGACCGCAGTCGAACTTCTATGACTTTGTTCTTCTAATACTCCCTATCGTTCATAGCTGTTTCTAATCTTCTTTATCAAGATTAGTATCATCAGTTAGTTGGTTAATAAAATTTTGAGCTGGTCTTCCTCTAATATTTTTACCACATCTTGAATCCCATAGTGTCACTTTGTGTATAACTTCTTTACTGCGAAAGCAATGTCCTACTTCAACACAAAACCACATAAACTCACACAGACCAACAGAATACAACAAGTTTTACAGCAGCATCGACAGTATGCCTGAGTTAAAGCTGGCTAGGAGGAAAAGCATGACGTTGGTGTCAGACCTGGTGAGTGGGAGAAGGGGATTAGAGAAAAGGTTGAAAGAATGAGGATAGAAAGGGTGACTGGGTAGAAAAGAAAAGGGGTTCAGAGAAAAGCTTGTGTAAGAAAGATAAAAATTTAGATGGTTAAAAAAAGACATATCAAATAGAAATTAAAGATGTAAAAACATGAAATTTCAATTCTTGAAACAAACTGCTTTGTTTTGTGGAAATAACATCAACAAAAAAATTTTTTCTATTTCCATGAAAGCAAAAATATTTATAGAATTAAATGAGTAGAAAAAAATTGTGAAAGTTTTTAGTTTTGAATAATTTCAGATTTTTAAATTCTGATGTCGTTGATTCTGTGAGTTTTCATAGGGGTGATGTTTTCATGAGATATTATCATCTTATGTGAATTTCAAATGAATTCTATAGTTTATATACTGTTCAAAAATCATTTTACAAAAATTTTTTTGTCCAAAACAAAAAAATGTTTATATTAAAAAATTTCAATATTTAATATAAAACTTTGAGAGTTTAAAAAGTCTTGTGCCTCTTCCGTTGGCCGAATGTGAGTTACGAGGGGTTTTCCATTTGTATGCTAATTTCAACCTTTTTATTATGAATATAACTGTTTCGTGGAAAAAATTGTGTTTTTTTGATAAATGGTTCTTGAAATTTTTTTGGAAATTGATGGAAGAATTCTATCCATCCGTTAAATAAAATCGAGTGTTTCAATAATTGAGAGGTCGATTTTTAATTAAACTTTATTTTTTGTAGACTTTAAAAAATCTTTTTTAACTGAAAGTATATTTCTAAAATAATTTTTTTTGTTTTTTATGGAATACAAAAAAATTATATAAATAAAAAAAAATTTTATGACAAGTCTTACAACTTGATGACGGCAGATTTTTAATTCCATCGAACAATTTGACAAAAAAGTTATAGAAAAATAAAATTTTGAAATAAAAATTAAATTAAAAATTTTTTTGAAAATTATTTCAAATACTATTTCAACAAATGTGAAAAATTCTGAATTAAAACAATTCGTCATGATTTCAGGTGATGAAGGTGAGGTTTTATTGAAACTTTGACATTTATTTTCAATTTTTTTTTCTTTTGTTTTGATAATTTCAAACAAAAAAATGTTTTTGTTTTCTATTATAAACTTAATTTCCATATTTATTTTCTACTTTTCTATATATTTTGTTGGAAAAATCAAAAAATTTTGATTTAAACGCATGGTGTTTTTAATGCTTTGTTGATTTACATTTTCTTAAAAATTTAAAATAAATTATTCAAAACTGCACGCATATGAAAATTTGGAAATCACAAAAATCATACTTATGATCACTTCGAAATCAAAACATACAAAAACAGAAAAACACACCTACAAAAACTGAAACACAGACATGAAACGAAAAAACTGATGTAAATCAAAAAAACATGAAAAAACACAAATGAAACACAAAAAACATAAAAAAACAAAAAAATAAAAAAAACAACATGAAAAAACAAACAGACAATGGCGGCGAACAAGAGGGCAAACTGCGCCCCTTCCGCCCTGGTGGCCCGACAATCCCTCAACGATGAAGAACTTGTGAGGCATTTTATAGTCAAAATGACTATTTTCAGTTCATTTTCAAATGTATGCTTTCATATTTTTTAATGTTTGTGCTTGCCTAATTTTATTCAATCGAATATTGAACAGAGAATTTGAAAATATTTTGTATTCATAAGCTCTTATCTGGTTTTGATATTTGGTTCCATTCTTGTGTTCACGGTGTCATGTTTGGTTTAGGTGTCACTTTTATGTTGAAGTTGTTGTTGTATTGTTTAGTGTTGTAGAAGATGAGGTCATCTTTCACCATCCTGCCCACCTTTCTGTGGATTATATCTTTATTATGTTCTTCATCATCAATCAGTCCGCTGTTCAAAATTATGTACTCAGCGAAGAAGTAAATCTTATATAATTCCATGTTTTTCGTTTAATTATTTAATCATGAAGATTTTTTAATGCTATTTATATTCTCTGTAAATGTTTTTGTTGGAGGACAGTGCAAACAGATAAAATCTTGGAATGTGTTTGCACACGAAATCCACCTAACTTCAACATTTTTTTTCTAGAATGAACTTTTTTTCAAAGATTTAAAAAATTTTTTATTTTTAAAATATTTAAAAAACTTGTTCACCTGCTTCAACCTTGAAATGAGTTTTAACACCAATTTCAAACTTTTGAAATCTCCAAAAAAATTAACTTACTTACACAACGTGACCCAAAAGAAAATGCACGTGTACAAGAAGACTTTACAAGCCCTCATCTACCCCATCTCCTCCACCACTCCCCACAACTTCGTCGTCTGGAGTGCCACTTCTCCAACCTACTGCTTCGAATGCGAAGGTCTCTTGTGGGGAATTGCTCGCCAGGGAGTCAGATGTACCGAGTGTGCAGTCAAAACCCATGAAAAGTGCAAAGATCTTCTCAATGCTGACTGTCTACAAAGTTTGTGTGATTTCTTTGGGGTGTATGATATCAATTTTAAAGTGACTTTTATGATATATTCGGTTTTGTTCCGTTTGGCTTATTTTATGGTTTAGTGCGTTTTTTGATAGATAGTTGTTTTTGTCAAAATAAAATGCATCAGTGCACAAAAGTAATTTTAAATTTATTAAAGTGCAGAAGTGTGTTCGATGGATTCCATCCTGACTCGCTCATACTTGTGGTTGAATAAATTTAAAAGTAGTAACGATTACTTATGAACAATTATTGATTGAAACAGAAAGTTATGTTTTCTCATAGCACAGAAATAGATACTTAAGCTTGATGGATAAAGAAAAAGCTTTTAAAAATTTTAAACTTTAAAATTCAATTAGTGTAACTACTTTTTTGCTTTGAGAAGTGTCACGTCAGATATTTAGGGAAGTTGAAATATAGAAAATTATTGAAGAAACACAATGAAAACTTAAACACTCCTCATTTTAATTGATGAATTTCCTGGAATCTGTCAAAATATAATTCTAGAAAACTAATTTTGAAGATACATCTAATGTCTGAAAAACTTTCATTTTCTTTTTTTCTTATAAAGATCTCTCGATAAAATCTTTCAAATTATAGATAAGTTTTGATTTTTACAATATTGAGTTTTCAAGTAGCCAACTCATATTCTTTATTTGAAACATTGATTTGACTCGATGCCTAGCATCTTGATTTCAAAAATGCCAGATAAGCAAACTTTTATGCCGACTGAGCATGGAAAATAATTTCTTTTACAGATTTTACAATTCTTTTTCGTGTCATTTCAAAAAATCTTATTACGGCAGCTTGTATCAAACCCCAATACCAAAATCAAAACACATTTCGAAATCAAAATAAACTCATAAAATTTTACCACTTCTCTATTTACGTTTTGCCACTTCCAAACAAAACCACCATCACACACGTTCTATCGGCCACTTAAAATGAAAACCACTCACACCGTCATCTACTTCGCTCTCTTCAAACATAACCACTCTGACACAAGGAGCGGCAGAAAAGTCGTGCAAGCAAGGGACTGACGACAAGACAAACAACATCATCATGGCGATGAAGGACCGCATGAAGATCAGGGAGCACAACAAGCCTGAGATATTCAACCTCATCATGTTAGTACCCTTTCAGGGCCTAGCCGTCTGTTGATTTATGTAAAGTTTTAATTAATTGAAAAACAATGATTTAGATTTATTGGGTTTTGAAAAAAGTTTTATTGGAATGAATTTGGATTTATTTCATTCTGATGTTATAAAATTCAAACTAATTAGTTTTAAAAACTTCAGTTAAATAATCAAAACTGATTATATTTTTTCATTAATAGAATAATGATAAATATATATTAAATGTCTGGAAAAACTGATAAAATTTAGAATATTCTATTCAAATGATTAAAATAAATTCAACTAAATTAATTCGAAAAAATAATATCTTTGAATATTGAAATTGAATTTTTTTGATTTAATACTTTTTAATAAGGTATTTTCGAAAATTTACGATAAAGAATTTTAAAATAAAATTTTAAAAATAAAATTTTAAAATTGATGCTTTTGTACTGAAAGCTTAGATCTTTAAAAAATAACCAAAAAAACTAGGAATAGAGAAGGTGAAAACCTTTTTCACTCAATTTTGAGAATCTTCATTTCTCACTTTAAGGACTTTCACCAGTATAAACGTTATTAATAAATAACTTCGGTAAATTGTATTATTATCCTAACTAATTAAGAATATCTTCGCTCTTTCAAAAGCTCTTGAAAAAGTTATAGTGGTTGTTTTTCCTATATTATATAGCTTCCAAGATGAACACTCATTATTTTTATAATAAAATATTCAACATGAACCCTATCTTCTTAGTCATCTTGATACACTTTGCAAACGGAATAAATATCTCACATAAAAAATGCACTGGGTGTTACAATAAAGTGTTTGTGGGAAATATGCTTGAGGTCAATACTTCTAAAACTCTTTTCATACTTTTTCGAAATAAAATGAAAAAAAATTTTGAATAATTTGACTATTGTAAATGAAAAAGATAATTTTAATTTTCTAGATAAAAATTTAAGCGGCACCAAACTACTGCCAACAATTTACGGATGCTTTAATGTTATAACCTGGATGACAACTGACTTCGGTGACAGCTATTGACAGACTGATATTTTTGTTAACTGGCTTGGCATCCTAGTTGACAGCACCAATAAAAATTGCGTGTAAACGTTGGATTTTGAGTTCCAATAATTTCAAGTTTGATTTTAGTTTAGACTGGCAGTTGATTAAAAATTAGTTCAAGAAATTTTTAAAAAATTTTTTGCTTACGTAAAAAATAATCAGATAAAATTAGCTCTCTACTGCCTGCCTCAGTCACTGAAGCACGTGCAGTGGATGTAATCTAATAAAAAATTAGTTTTTTGGTTGTCGTGTCTGAAGGATGATAATCGAAGTTATATCTGAAAACTTCTTTTAAACCATTTCAAAATCACAAAACATTGGAAACAGCTTCCACAACGAACAATTTGAATCATTTGAAATGTAAGCTTTAACTCCTTAAAACACAACGAGTTTCAGTTCATAAGTGTGTATAACCGAGTACATAATAGCTATTTGCACTTCTCTAACAATTTTTTACGAAAAAATTTACGAATACAACTTTAAGAAAGAAATAAAATCTTCCTTGAAAATCTTGATAAGAATAATATTGAAATAATTTTTATTGATTTAATACTTTTTATATAATAAACTTTCAAAATTATACCAAAATTGTTTAAAACCTCCTAATGACCTGAAAATGACAAGTTAAGGCAATTTTTGAAAAACTAAACAATTTATCTATTATTTAAAAGTTATCTATAGTTAAAAATTGATTTGAACAGATAAATATATTTTTGAAAAATCTTCATTTAATTTATACAATGAGTATTAATTTTTTCTGAAAATTATAGTTCCACATCTACGAAGAACTTTTGAAACAGTCATTGTGTTTAATTTGAAGAAACAGTATCTGTTAATTTTAAACCAATGTTTGTTAGTTTGAGAGAATATTTGTTATATTGTTCAACTCGACAGTTAAAATTTGTTCCCTCACTTGCACCAACTCATGTTTTTGTCTCTTTTTCGATTTTAACCAACTTTCACAAGCAACATCTCAAGGAACTGGAACTATCATAAATAACTCACTCACCACAGTACAAAATCACTTCAAATCAAACACTTTTTAACTTAAAAACAAAAAGCTATTAAGACATTATTATTACAAACTACTGAATCAGAACTCTTCACCATTAGAAACTACAATATATTATGCAACACTAGTCCCCTCCATCAATCATTTTCCTACACCATCAGGAACGTTTTCAACATCGACAAGAAGTCACATGGCAACCACATTAAGTCAGTCAAACAATCAGTACTTGATGGCACTTCCAAGTGGTCTGCTAAACTTGCTATCACTGGTGGGCTGCTTTTTGTTCTGTAGTGTATAGTTAGATGCTTTTTTGTGTTGTTGTGTTCGAGTTTAACGTTGAAGATGGTGGTGTTGATATAAGTGTTTGGTTGTTAGGTTAGAATCTAAAATTAAAAATTATGGTGTTAAAAAAAACGATTTTATCAAACACTTTTATTAACTGAATAATAACACGAAGCTTTTCGTAAATTGAACTCATATTATAAAGTATACAAAGTTTGTATACTTGATAATGTGAGTTCAACTTACGAAAAGCTTCGTGTTATTATACAGTTTATAAAAGTGTTTTATAAAATTGTTATTTGATAATAAGCTAGTTTAGTTAAAAGATTAATATGTTCATTTGACAAGCTTTTTTACGTTGAAATGTTGAGGTTTTGATTTATGCTCACTAAATACCTAAGGGTTTTGAATGCACTTTTATGATTGACCAGTTTCGTTTTTTAATTTAATTTATTTTTCGAAAACCTACACTAATATATAAAATAGAAAATTAATTAGTTTTCAAGATAGACTTCATAAATTGAAGTTAAATTCCACGAAATTCTAATAAAAAGGATGAAACAATGCTCAAATGAACACACAAACCAACCAAAAACCGATGAACTCTTTAACCCAGCTTAAAATAATGTTCAAATGAATACATATATGAATCAATCAAACTTCCGAACTCTCCTCAAACCTTAACGCTTTTCCTTCTCCAGTGATATGTGCCCAAGGATTGATCGGCAAAGATAAGACAGGTACTAGCGACCCTTATGTTACAGTGCAGGTGATTCAGTCTTATTTCTGAGCTGTTTATTCATACAACACTATTTCAAAGTTATATTTTTGAGTTATATTTCTAAAAACACTCATTTCTGAGATATTTTAACGTCTATTATGATGTCACGAAGTTATTAGTTGAACTGACTTTATAAGGGGTGGAGGTTAACCTGGGAGTGATTTGTGTTGAACAATTTATATTGGGCTTGGTCAATCAAAATTTTGTTCAATTCGTTTCAAATTGAATTGTTTTGAATTATTGTTTGACTTTTAATTAAATAATCAAGTTACTCAATTGAATTTTTCAACTTATTTTATATAAAATTGACATAATTTTTATTAAATTATTTAGCTTCAAACCTCCACATCATCAAAAAAACTTTCATTCTATTAAATTCTGTCAAACTTTGAAAAATTTAACTAATTTTTACTTATAAAACTTAACATATATTTAAAATTCAACACAAAAAAATCCATAATTATACAACACTCACTCATGATCTGCTCACAGGTTGGCAAGGTGAAAAAGCGCACCAAAACAGTACCCCAAGACCTCAACCCTGTCTGGAATGAGAAGTTCTATTTGTTAGTTGTTCTGTTTGATTTTAAAGTTTTTAAATCTTTATATAATATCAGTTTTTATAAAGTTGTAAATATTGCTTTTATATTTATAATGCATTTTTGACAGTTAAACTTTTACTAGACATGTTTCAATATAACTCATATTTTTAAAAATAACTCATAATCTTTGAAACATGATTATTTTATGTCAATCAATTAATTTAAATTATTTAATTCATTTTTGACACTATATTATTTATAACCTTTTAAACGATGTGGCCCACACATATTTTCAATCATGTAAAAATTATTTAGTCTACTAATAATTTAATTTTCTAACTTCTATTTATCAAACAAGCAGTATATAATTATTCCATATTTGTCTCTTACAGTGAATGCCACAACTCTTCAGACAGAATCAAAGTTAGAGTTTGGTTGGTAGGATTTACTCTTTAGAGATTCATTTTATAGAAAGTGATTCTTGTTTTAAATGTTGTTTCATGTGAATTGCGTCATAATTTATGTTTCCATTAGAAACTTTAGAAAGCAAAAAACGTTGTTGATAGTTTGTTTGGCTTCCATTTAGCACGCAGCTTGAATGTCAAACAAACTTCAGCATTTAAAAAAACTTTTCGAGGAAAAAAAATTTACATGAGAATTAATGTATATTTGCACCGCCTTTGGGGTCAGAAAAATAATAAATCTAATCTTTCAAATTAGTTGCAAAAAAACTAAAAAAAAATCAGTTTCAATTAGTATTTAACTGACAAGTTAGCAACTCAGATGCAAAGTTCATTTCTGAGTTGTAATCTACCTTTTTCATGTATTTTAAATTAAAAAAAAATTTTTATTTTATTACTTTTCTATTGAAATCATTTTTTTTAACAAAAAAGAAAATGATGATTAATGGTGAGTTAAGATCAATCTTGTTAAGTTTACTCACCAAAATTACATGTCTTTCAATGTAATTTTTACGAGTGTGAAAAACTACTTGGTTTGATAGCCTATGAAAAGAGTTTAAAAAAATTAAAGTAGAATTAAAAACACGTATAAAACTGAAAAAAATCAGTATAACTCTTAAAAGTTCATATTGTGACCTTTTCTTTCTTTAAAGGGACGAAGATGATGATTTGAAGGCCAAACTGAGATCGAAGTTCACTCGAGAATCCGACGACTTTCTTGGTAAATGAACCATATTATTTCTATTCAAAATCTACATTAAAAAAATTAATTTTTATTGATTATACATCTACAAAACCTTTATATAAGACCAAAAGCACCAATACCAGTTTTGACTTGAAAAAATCTCCCAATCTCATCCTGAAAATTAAATATCTATACATAAAACATTTTCAAAAAATTCATCATTCTCCAACACCCACTAATAAATCAAACACAGACAAAAGCCTTGAAGTTCTCTTACTGATAATTAAATTCCAGGTCAAACCATCATAGAAGTGCGCACCTTAAGCGGAGAGATGGATGTGTGGTACAATTTGGGTCAGTTCATTCGTTTCGCTTGCTTGTTGTCTTACTGTTACAATGATAGTCATTATCACTTATATAATTATTTTTTTATTATTATTGTTATGTTGTTAAATTGATACGTTGGGTGTTAGATGTATATTTTATGTGATTTGCAAAACTACCCCAACTTCGTGTTGAAACATGAGGATTTATTTTGTTAATGAATTTCGAATCATAATCCACCTTATATTTTATGCATTTAAGTGTCATTTCACATTATTTATGTTATTCTTTAATAAATTCTAGTTAACTAATATTAATAAGATGATAGAACATTTTCACATTGAAATTTAAATCAAAAAATTTTATTACTTAAACGATACAAGGTTTTTGTAGGCTAAAAAGTTTGATAGGGTATGCTTGAATCCTCTAACTTCCACCCGCTTAACAGAGAAGAGAACAGACAAATCAGCAGTGTCAGGAGCAATAAGAATGCATATAAGTGTGGAGATAAAAGGGGAAGAAAAAGTGGCGCCCTACCACATCCAGTACACTTGCCTACATGAGAACCTGTTCTACTACCTCTGTGAACAATCAAATGGTCAAGTTAAGCTTCCCGATGCTAAAGGGGTTAGTTTTTGTTGGGCTTGTTGAGTATTGGTAGTATTAATAATGATTTTCTACAACGCCCATTTGCATTCTTCAGAGATGTTTGAATTTGAAGACTTTTGAGGTTACGAGGGCAATGTTGGTAGGGGGCTCGATAGGGCTTTTAAGAACTTAAGGCTAGCTTTGAGTCATAATTGCTTCAGTTTATTGTCTGTCCATGATGTTTTTCAAGTTTGAGATACTTTTTTGATAATGAAAAACATTTTCTCCAATAATCATCAAAAAATGTTTTTTCAATAAAAACGAATTTACGAGGGTTACAATGTAATGGTTGATGGAGGCATGGGTGAAAAAACCATAATGAAGGAGAACCTCTATAAAAGATAAATGCTAACAAATAAAATTTTAATAAGTTCTCAGAAACATTGTCCTTTTGTGGTTTACTTTTCAACTAAACTTTGAGTGTTGAGAAATTGAGACTTTTATTTAAAACAAAATCTATAATTTTTGAAAAATTTTGCCTCACCATAACATTGAAGTTTTACGGTATATTTGGTGTTATTTCATAAATTGAAAACCTTTTAAACCCATGTTTTCAAACAAGTTCTACAAACCCTTATGTTTAAAAAATTTTTTTTTTGGTTTTCAGACAAACTTTTTCCACTCATCAACTGATAAAAAAATAAATTTTCAAACTTTAAAACAACACGCAATTTAATTTGCTTTGTTTCAAATTTAAATTAAAATTGAATATTTTTAACAGAATTAAATAGAAAAACTGAACTTTTTGATATTTTAATTGTTTCCAAAGCAATATATCTAGAAAGATTTTCATTATTTTTGAAATTAAATGAAGAAATCTACTATTCATTTGTTCTCAATTTTTGTTTCACTGGAAAGGAATTTGAATCGAAATTTATACGTTTTTCAATTCAGTCTCTCCACCATAATGTTCAAAGACCTATGAAGACTCTTTAGCTCAAATCTTCGTGATCAACATCTCTAGATAAACAGAATCAAGCTTACATTCATCTCAATTATGAATGCTTCAAGAAAAATTAGTGGAAATATTTTTTCACAATGGTACTAAATTTAAATTTATCAGACCTTCTTGGGAATTCTGAAGAATTGCTGAAAGTTTTAGTTGAAATCAATTATGAAAGCTTAAAACCCGAGTAAAACGAAGATGAAATCACCGATAAAAATATTTATGACTCATTTGAATCAGTTTAATATTGGGTTCTAACAAAAAATAAATAAAATAAACAAAACCTGTAAAAAATAAAAAAAATGAAATTGGACATTAACAAAATCCTAAAAACATGACAGCAAAACGATAGAAATATGCTCACCAGGACGAGGCATGGAAAGTCTACTTCGAGGAGCCGGCCCAAGAAATCATTGATGAATTTGCCATGAGATATGGCATTGAATCCATCTACCAAGCCATGACGTAAGTATTTTTTGTCAAATAATTCATTTGAGCAGATGAATAGATAGATTTTTTTAGATGTGATCCTATGATAAAGCATGGATTTATTTGACTTTTATGATCTTAAGGATTTTTTTTTCTAGAAGTTTGATGTTGAATTTTGAGAGCATTGAATATGAAAACCTATATGGTTTCATGGAAAGCGATAATTATAACTTCAACAAAAGTACAAAGAATATTTCAGTTATCCAACATTAAGTAGAAATATGGTGTGCATAATAGAAGCATAGCAATTTCATTACACCAGAAACAAAAAAACAAATCTCAGCCACTAAACTCTCTATCAAATTACACAACACCGTATTTACAAACTCATTAAAATGACAAATGACACAAAGAAGTTCGACTGCTGTCAAAATGATCATGATAAATTTCACTACACCACCAACCTCTCCATACAACAATTCACCACTGCAGTCACTTTTCTTGTTTATCGACCAAGTACATGTGTCCTGGAGTTCCAGCCGTCATGAGCACCCTGCTGGCCAACATCAACGCCTTCTACGCTCACACCACCGCAACCACTGCCGTTTCTGCTTCTGACCGATTTGCCGCTTCCAATTTTGGGGTTTGGTTTTGTGTTGGATGTTGCTTTGGGAGTTATATTTAAAGTTTTCGGTTTTAATGCTTATTTTTCATTCTTAAAGTTTATTTTATTTTTAGTTTTTCCAGTATGTTTGTGTCAAATTTTTATAAAGAGATTTTAGAACTGAAATAAAGAATAAAATGTGAAATCCACAGAAAGAGAAGTTTGTGAAGCTCCTTGATCAGCTGCACAATTCTCTCAGAATCGATCTCTCTGTCTATAGGGTGAGCATGTTTTCAACATTCAGATAACTTTTAACATTTTCAACCATTTTCCAACATTCATAAGACTTTAACATTTACAAAGATCTTTTAAGGTACAAAACTAATGAGCATTTTTATTCAGAATATTTAGCAATTCATACTTGAGTAGATTTTTACTGAGATTTCATTTCGAATTTAGAAATCTTTTTAGAGGCAGATTTTCTGAGAAACATGGTATGTTCTTAGTAATTATGATAAAGTTGTACTTATCAAAAATTTCAGTTAAATAAAATTTGTTTTAAATGCTTTTTCAAGAAATTCTTTATAAATCAAAAAGAATGAAAGATATTCTTCTGCAGTGTATAAAGAAATGTCTAAAATATTTCTACATGGAAAATTTCTGTATGATGAATTGTTCAGTTTAAAAACAGCACAACTCAAGCAAATTTATCTAGAAATAAATGAGCCATGGCTAAGACCGGTATGAACAAATGCTTGTGAATGGCTTTCTTTATGCAAGACCAAAAACTTCCTTTTGAAGTTGTTTTCGTTATCAATCTTCAATTCAACTGATTTGCAAAAAATTTTTTCCACTACATGGAATTTTTGAAAAGAAAACTTTTTTTAGTTATACCATGCGCCTGAGGATGTCGAAATAAAAAAAAAATAACATCCATATTAGAATATACTGCTATAGGCGTCCCAGTAGCTGGGGTATACAGCAGGCGGCTAATACACTTTCTCTACTCAGCTCTATTGAGTGGATCCGCATTTTCCAGACCATAGAATTTCATATTCTTTTCAAAACAACTCAACCAAGTTTTTGCGGGTCTACCACGGGAACAACCTCTAGGCAGAGGAAGTTCGAGCACATCTTTGATACACATGGACGAACGTCTCACGTGACCATACCAACAAAGACGACGGCTCTGTAGTAGCGTCCTTATGTCTGGGATTTTGAGTTTTGTGAGGAAAGCTGATGATGGATTTCTATCCTTTGGCTTAACGCCACATATCCAGAGGATCATAGATCTATCGTTGCACTGTAGCCTTTGCGAAACAGCAAATGTTGGAGTCCAGTTTTCACTGCCATATAACAAGGCATAAAGCACAAAAGATGTGTATAATTTGCCACGAACTTCCAAAGTGATGTGTTTAGAGGTCAATATGAGCAACAGTTTTTTAAATTTTCTCCAGTTCACAACTTCCACCTGCACACAACATATCACCAAGGTAGCAAAATTTTGGTTCTACATCCATTGTGGCATTAACAACAATAACCTCTTTGATAGGTCTATAATCCAAAGGTGGCGCTAAATTGAGACAATGAGCACATACATAAGCCTGATCCTTTAGTCTTCCAGTCAAACCACTATATCTTTTGTGGACCCAATGAGAGCATGTCGAGCAAAAAACTGAGTTGACACCAACACCTTTGCGGCATACACTGCAAGGAAAAGCTCCAGAATCCCTCAAGTTTTCAGAACCGAGTAACATGAATTTTGTTTTTTGGAGTTCACACGCAATCCTTTACTTTCTATTTCCAGTTTCCATTTTTAAATTTGAGTATACAATGGTCTAGCGCTTCTGAGATCAAAACCAGGTCGTCAGCATATAAAAGTTCCCAAGGAACACCGGTTCTTCACTCTCTAGACAAAGCTTCCAAAACAAGAATAAAAAGTAAAGGACACAATACAGATCCAAAACGACTTCATTTGACTTCATTTCAAAGCGAAAAGCTTTGAGCATTAATAAACTTTCAAAACATAATTTTATCTTCTTGTTTTTAAGATAATACTTTCATCATGTCACTAATAGAAAACAACGCCAGAACCAAACAACCCAATAAACCTTTAAAAATCCACAGAACACCTTCCCTGCTTCCGATGCAGCCAGACTGCAAGACCTCAAGTCCACTGTAGATCTCCTCACCAGCATTACCTTTTTTAGGATGAAGGTCTGTGTTTTTTTTGATTTTTTATAAAGTTATAGTGAAAGATTACTTTTTGTTTTGTATTTTTATCTGTGTTTGAACCTTCTTAGATACTCGAACATTAATCTTTTGTAACAATTCAATAAATTAAAGAAATCTTGTTTTATCTCAATTTTTAGTTTCATTCCTATAAATTTCGAGTTAATAGCCTTAATATTAAAAACACTGTATCAATGAATTTCATCAAAAACAACTTCTCCCAAGGTACAAGAACTGAGCAGTCCCCCAAGAGCTAGTACTGTTGTGAAGGATTGTGTGAAAGCGTGTATGAAATCTACATATCAATTCCTCTTCGACAACTGCTACGAACTCTACCAGCGGGAATTTCAGACAGACCAGAACGCGCCCAATGAGGTGAGAGTTTTGTTTTTTTGTTGATTCTAGTGGTTTGATTATAACATTTGAACTGAAATCTCAATTTTATTGAAGATTGTTTTTACTTTTTTTTTTATTCAATTTGTATTATGAGCTTTTTAAGGAAATTTTTCATGTCAGAAGCGCTGAAAATTGAAGATGAAAAATGAGCCAAAAAAAATTGCTACATTTTTAAGACTTTTTATAATCAGTCAAATGTTATCTACGATGGAATCATACGCAGGTTCACCCTTCACAATCCTCCAAACAACAGTCATAAATAACAATATTTATTTGAATCCTTATATCATACTTTTTAATTTTTAATATATTTCATTTTTATTCAAGTTTATTTTGATTTATTTCGAGTTTTACAAAGTGAAAAAATTTTTTGCACAAAAGTATTTCTATAGTTTTAATTGGAAACGTTTTATCACAGACTATTTTTAATGAAAAAAATTTCTTTTATAGTTTTGGAAATTTTATTGGAATTTTTATAATAATTTGGTAATAAAATATTCATATATTATAAAAATTTTAATTGAATTTTACTCAAACAAATAATTTTTGTATTATTCATAAAGACTCTGGTAGTTTTGGGTTTATCATTAACTTTTCATATTAAACTTCTTATAAAAAGAACATAATGGAATTCTTTTGACCACCAAATAATTTTTGTTTTCCTTTAATGAATAAAATATTTTTATGAATTTAACAGAGATATTTATAGAATAATCCATTGTTGTATTAAACGATAAAATATTGTTATTTTTGAGTTATTATTTGAAGTATTATGATGAATTTTGTGTTTTCATTATACCATGATTATTTAAGATCATTCTTTTTTGCCTTTTTTGCCTTTATTTCCGTTTGACTTTTTAAATCTTTTTTTTTACTTTTTTAAAATTCTATTTTTTTCTTCTTTTTTCTCCATATTTTTTTTCTATTTCATCCGCCTCACTAAAGTCTACACTGAACATCAATTTTTTAGTTCTATAGCATTCCTCTATCTTATATTGTTTTTTTTCTAAAAGTTCCTTACTACTTACGCCAAAAAAATGTTACCAAAACTATAAAATTCTTCATCATATTACCTTTTTCACTATCCCACTCAACTATCTCAACATTTTCTTCACCACTCATCTACACTTTTTCAACCAGGCAACTCACTTCTTCACTTTACTAACCTCACCCTCTCACCTACCACTTTCCGCTTTTTATTTCACCCTTCTATATCTCATTTTATTTCTTACCACCCTTTTTCAACTCACTATTTTTCATTCTACTCATTTTTATTTCACCCTTTCTCATTTCACAATTTACCTCACTCATCACCCTACCCCTCTTCTTATCAGGCAGCCGAAGGTCCAGGCTCCCCCAAAAGTCTGCAGTTTTGGCACAACTTGGTGGCTTTGATAGTGAGTGTGATTGAAGAGGATCGAAACAGTTACACCCCTGTTCTCAACCAGTTTGTGCCTTTTCAAGATTTATTGCTTTTTTTTTCTAAATTTTGTTGTTGTTTTTATTAATATTATTTTTGCAAGTGCTATCTTTATTAATGTTGTTATTTTTATTATTCTTTTTACTGCTTTCGTTTTTGTTGATTATGTATTTTTTTTTAGAATATTGCAGTTATTTTTTCTACATTTTGTTGTGTTTGTTATTAACCTGATAGTTTTTATTTCATTAAACTAGTAACGTTCATCTTATTGAATTAGTGATGTTTACTTTATTAAATTCATATTTATATCAATATTAAATAAAGACGTAGAATTAAGATATATGCACCAAGTACAGCCAAGATTGTACATCAGATAGGAAAAAACTAAAAAAAATAGACAATAAAACCAAACACGGCTAAGAATATAAAATAAAAAAAAATAAAGACCAAATATAAACTGAAAGTTGAAATAATTTTAAAAATTAAAAATTAACATGAAAGCCAAATGTAACAATGTTCCTAAAATAACTTTTTAAAAATTAGAATAAAACAAACATAACAAGAATCAGAAAACAACTTCAAAACTAAAAACTAATGAAAACCACACACATCAGACAACTCTAGAAATGAAAAAATAAAAAACAACCAAAAAAACTCAACTTACGCAGGTTTCCGCAAGAGTTGAACGTGGGACAAATGAGTTCATCCATGCAGTGGACTCTCTTCTCTCAGGACATTAAGTATGCTCTCGAAGGTAAGTCTCACTTTTTTATTGATTTTTTTAAATCGATTACTGTTTTTTTTTTATTTTTTTTATTATGCTTTTTCATTTTTAGTTTTTATCATTCTTTTTATTCATTTAAGCATCAGTCTACGAACAAAAAAATAAAATTGAACACAACGGCTCACAAACGTATTAATGCTCTTTGATTTACTGAGACCATTCTCAGATGGTTTCTTAAACCTCAAAGCTTGATGAATTGAAAATATGTCTACCTATTCTACTTTGATTGTTGTGCTTCTTATTATTTATACTATTGTTTGTATAATGTTTTTTATTATTATTTTATAGTGGTTAGTTTATTTTTTTACTCTGTACCTTTTTATTGTCAGCTTATTTATATTATTTTCTCAGTTAAGATATTTCTTTTGAAGCCCTTTCAACAATATACTGGCTTAAAACTTCATTTTATCATTCATTCCATGTGATTTTAGATTTGAAAAACTTCATGAAAGCAAATAACCAAAATTTCTTTTTTCTTTCATTTATTTTTCATTATTTTGTTTTAAAAATCATTTAAAATAACCCTTAAAGAACATGAGAAGGAGCGATTATGTAAGAGTTCTGAATACATGAACCTGCATTTTAAGGTAGGTCACCATGAAAGTTAATCCAAAGTCACTTCTCGTCTTATATTTCTTAACAAACCCACTCGACAATTATTCTATTTGAATGCTAATAAAAAATCTCACAGTCTAAAAAACTGTCTAGAGACATATAAAGGTATCAGATGACGTTTCCGCCAGGTGAAATGGCTGTACAACAAGTACGTTAGTGAAGTGGCTCCTCATAAAGACACCGTGCCAGAGTACCCTCTGTGAGTCTGAGGCTTTAATGACGATTAATATTAAAAAACTGATTCCATATACTACAACTTGAAGTTATAAATAGTGTTTTTGTCAGCATGAATCGCTCAAAAGCCTTTCTTTAATATCTTTTGTCACATCAGAACTTTTATACCTATCGAAACATTGAAAAATGTTACATCGAAAGCTACTCAAATTACCAACAAAAGAAAATACCCCATTTTTCCAAGACTGTGGAAAACACTTTTTTATAACTTCACCACAGCTGGTTTGAGTCGTTTGTGATGCAGTGGTTGAATGAGAATGATGATGTTTCCATGGACTATCTTCATGGAGCGTATGAGAGAGACAAGAAAGATGGGGTGAGTGAAGAAAGGGTGGAGGGGGTTGGAAAGTAAAGTAAAGTGGATGGTGGAGGCTTAGAAGGTTGTTTTGGTGGGATTAGTTATTGAGAATTATTTTAGTGGGTGAGTGAGATTTTTGGTTAAAAATTTATTTTACTTGGTTCGTTTATTTGAAACTATTGCTGGTGAAATTTGTGCTATTGATGCTTTTTTTTTTTACTCTTATTGGCCATTTTATTCAACTTTGTTTAAAAAATATTTTAAATAAATATTAATTTGATTATTTAAATATTGTTTAATGAAAATATTCTAATAAATCAAATTGAAAATTTTATACCATGAATTATTATAGCTATTTAAGCAACTATTCTTATTTATTTTTAAATAATTTTTATTTTAATAATTGAAATAACAATCTCAAATTTACAATGCAATAAGCAATTAACAAGCGTTAGAGAATCCCAATATTCTCTCACAAACGGTACACAATAAAAAAACAAAAAGAATTCTTTTGGTAAACCAACATTTACAAGTACTCCCATGTCATAATGTGGTTTCACTCACATAGCTTCCTGATTCCGTCGATTAATGATATTCGGTGTGTTTCATTGAAAACTTTTGTAGTATGCTCAGACATCATTTCCAATTTTCTTAGTTTATTTAGCCCTAAGAGCCAATTTCAGTGCACTTGAAGTAAGGTTACCAATAAGTATCTTGAAGTTTTTATTCAGTAATCATACCCATGGTTTTAGAAAGAGGCAAGTATAATAATATTTTGAAACTTCCTTCTATCAACCAAAGTAATGTTTTGGAACGTCTAATGCTTATTGTCAACATCGTAACATTTGAAATCAAATTATAAAAACAGCTAAAAATGATTTATGATTGCATACGTCATCTGTAAATTCTTAGTGTTTATGACGTAAAAAAGGGGACGTTAGAATTTAAAGTATATATTTAGTTTTTACATGAGATTTCATTTTTATACATTATTAATGGGTTATAAATTGCTAATATATACTAGATTATTAATAAATTATGAATTTGAATAAGATTTAAAATTAACTCATCCCACCTAAATCCCGCAGTTTTTGAAAGCCTCAGAACACGCCTTGTTTTCATGCTCAGTCACTGACGTCTTCACGCAGCTCAACCAGTGCTTTGATGTCATCAAGAAGCTCGAATGTCCGCATCCAGAAGTTGTCAAAAGATACATGAAAAGATTTTCCAAGGTTCGCATTAATTTTTTTTTGTCATTATTTAAAAATATTCTTTGTTTTTGTCTTCCTTTTTTGATTTATGTCTGTTGAAACCTAGAAAAAGTTGAAAAATTGTTGTTTGTAGTATAAACTTTTTAAAAGTTTAAGTTCTCAAATTTATGAAAATATTTGGTCTGCAGACGATCCAAAAAGTACTGCTAGCCTATGCAGAGCTGGTCAAAAGGGACTTCGATAAATACACCACGAAACATGATGTGGTATGAACTATTTTTATCTTTTTCAATACATTTTCATGAATAGGAAATTTATTTCAAAAAATTCAATAAGCATTAATTTTCAATGAATGGAAGATAAAACTGGATATGACGTCACACAGGCATGTATCATGATGAACAACATTCAGCAACTTCGAGTGCAGCTTGAAAAAATGTTTGAAGCTATGGGAGGAGAAAAAGTGAGTGATGATGATATAGAATGAGCATGTAAAGAGAATAAAATATAAACTTGATGAAACACAACAGCTGGATACTGAGGCGGCTGGTGTGTTGAACCAGTTGCAACAAAAACTCAACACCGTCCTTGACCATCTCAGCTCCATTTTTGCTGCTAGGTTCATTTTCAGAATTTATTCCAGTTTTGTATGTATTTTAAACTAGTTTTTATTTGAAACTTCATGACCTTGTTTAGTTTGGACTTGCAAATCAAGCAAAGCGTGCAAGAGCTGGGCATTTTGATGGCTAGAGTGAGTGGAGGCAACCAAATGAACCAACCCAACCAAAAAGCCATTATTCAACAAGAATCAGACATCATCCTAAGACCTCTGATGGATTTTCTCGATGGAAGGTTCAGTTGTGTGTGAATGTAGAATTTTCAAATAGTTATAGTTATTTTTATATAATATTGGCTTGTATAGCTCAGTCTGAAAAACACTAGATTTATTAGCTGCACTTACCGGGTTTGACTCCGTTTTGAGCTAAAAATTAGCACTTGTTCTAGTGTATTTTGGTGTCTACATTCATAACAATGGGTCTGTAAAAATAAAACTAAGTAAATTTTTTAGTTCAAAACACATGAATTTGTGGTTTTGAATATGTGAAACACTTGGTTTTCATAGACATCTGGGCATTTAATTTCACAAAGAATCTTTTTAAACGCAATAAACTTCAAGGCGTTAAATTCTTGTATTCGTGTGTTTGAAACTTCTAGATGAAAGTTTCAAAAAGTTTTGTTTTTTGGCGGAAATTCATTTTGGCATTTAAAAAATTATTTCGAAAAAGTGAAGTTTTTTTTCGGGTTTTTGACCGAGCGTGCTTCGTAGAAAGGAGAAAGTTGAAATTTTGGAAGAATAAATAGTGAAGATGCATTTTGATTAGAATATAAATAGTTGGATAAAAAACTTTAAAATTTCAGTCTAACGAAATTTGCTCAAGTGTGTGAAAAAACTGTTTTGAAAAGACTTCTAAAGGTGAAATTTCAACCTTTTAACGTAAAACTTTAATTCAGTAAGTTAAAATATAAACAACACGGATAATCTAATTCAATTAAATCAAATTGAGTTGAACTCTATAGTTTTAACTTGAATCATTAAAAGCTCTAAAGTTATAGAATACAACTGAATAAATATTCATTTACATGTAGGAGCTCTGGAAGATAGTGATCACAACTTTAGAGAAGACTGTGGTCTTACCACCACTTACAGACCCCAGACAAGTGAGGGATTTCATAATTTGGTTAATGAATCAAAAGAAAGTTGAAATTAAATATAATAATTGTTTAAAACGATATATTTTTTTATCATTCATTTAAAATGTCCACCATAGACTTAAAAAATGATAAGTCGATGCTAGATTCAAATGAAAACATTCTGAATTTAAAAACTTGTTTTTCCGAATAAGTTTCTAAAAAATTTGAGAAATAAATTTTTTATTTCCACATTGTAAGTTGCTTTTTGATAGATGTGAAAATTTGAAAAAAATTTATTGAAAGCTCCATTTGTTCTAAAAAGAATTTTGGAAAATATTCGAACAAAAGTTTTATTTAATCCTTTTGTTTTCTGTTTTTTGTCATACACGAAATTGAAAATATTTAAAATTAAATATGATTATTTTCATCAAAATAAAAAAAAAAAATATTAATTTCAAGCAAAAATAATTAACAAAAAAAATTTAGAAAGAAAAAATGCAAATAATAGTTTTGGAACAAAATTTATTATAAGAACTAATTTAAAAGCTTCATTCTCTTCTTGGTCCCAAAATGTACCCTCTCAACAACAACCACAACCTCCCAGATCTTTCCCATCCCCTCCAACGCCCAAGCAAAGATTGAGGATGTCTCAAGAGTTTTGTTGACAAACGTCAGCCAACTGCCTGGAAAGATGTCTACATCATTCCTACAGCAGGTGGGTAGAGGTTTGGAGTGAGTGGAGGTCTTTTGTGTAGTTTATACTTGTTTTAACAACTAATCCATCAAAATAAATTTGTTATAATCGGATGGATGATCGTAATATTCCAAACACGAATGATATATTGAATCTGAAACTGATGGTAGTGTTTTATGATCCCAGGTCACTACTGGCTCAGGTCAACCTTTCGCCGACATCAGCAAGAAACTATCAGTTAGTATTTGCCTTATATTATTTACACTAATTGATTATATATATAAATTTAAAGTTTCTGCAAAAGCAAAAGTTAAATCTCTATATAAAAAAGAATCTAACCAAGTTTCAATATAAAACAACGAACCACTCCAGGATATATCTAAGGAGATGGAAGTGTCAAAAATGACGAACATGTCACCAAAGCAGTGTGCCATCCTTGACATTGCTCTCGACACCATCAAACAGTATTTCCATGCTGGAGGGAACGGTTGGTTGATATGATGGTTTTCATGTTGAATATACATATTTCATCTGTTTGTATGCACTGTGTTAAATGAGACTTAGCGTTAAAAAATTAATTCAGAACATGGTATATTCAACACACCTAAAAAGTTTCATTCTATGAAACTTTCCCAGTTAAAAATATTTTTCAAATTCATCTACACAGGCCTGAAAAAGACATTCCTAGATAAAAGTGCAGAACTGCAATCACTCAGATACGCCCTCAGTCTCTATACTCAAGCCACAGATTCTCTCATCAAGACTTTTGTGCAGACACAAACATCACAAGGTTTGATATGTGATGGTGTGAGTTTGTCGAACAGAATGATTATCTTATTAAACAAAGTTATTCACTTGTACTCATCGATGAAATGACGATGTCTAGATATCGACAATTGATAAGAAGCAACCTTATTGTTTAGGTGATGAAAAAAACAGTTATTTTTATTGAAATTATAATGGTTAATAATTCAGAATGAATTGAAACATATTTCAAAATGAAACCTTACAGCCTTTACGGACAAGTCTCAACTGACCTCAGAAGGGGACAGTGTAGGAGAACTGTCCATCCAATTTGACCTCTTCACTCACCCTGGGACGGGAGAACATAAGGTCACTGTTAAAGGTCAGCAATTTGAACACTTAGAATTTTTTCAACATTTATACTTGAAATGATAATTGTTGAGGTTTCAACTTGGTAATAATTTATTACAATATTACAAGCAACAAAAGACGACCAGAAAAGTTTAAAACTGTAAATCCACAACCCAACAGTGGTGGCGGCCCAAGACATCAAATGGAACACTACATCGATGTTCAGGCCTTTCATCGACGTCTACACCGTAGGACCTCACCTCTCTAACCGCAAGAGGAGACAGTCTACAAAATCGAAGAGCAACAACTGGTCTCCCACATTCAACGAAACATTCCAATTGTCAGTTTTTGAAGAATTTATTTCTTGTTTATTTTCATTTGAATACATTTAAAGTGTTGATTCAACAAATGACACAGCATCTTGGGCAACGAAGCAGAGCCTGACTGTTATGAAGTGCACATCTGCGTGAAGGACTACTGCTTTGCCAGAGAGGACAGGCTCATCGGAGTTGCTGTCTTCCAACTCAGGGAACTTGCAGAAAAAGGTGGTGTTTATTTAACGAAATATCGTAAAATTTGTGATTAAGGATATAATATTATAAGAGTAATATAATCTAACTTTGAAAAAAAATACAACGCATTGCTTAGGTTCGATCGCGTGTTGGCTTCCCCTTGCCAGATGCATCCACCTGGATGAGACAGGGTGGACTGTCCTCAGAATCCTCTCTCAACGGTTCTATCAAATTATGAAACTCATTTCACCCTTAATATGATGATTATTATCATTTTGATAAAATCTCGTTTTATAGATCGAATGATGAAGTGGCAAAAGAGTTTGTGAAATTGAAGAGTGACTACCGTCAATCAGAGGGCGTCGATGCCAACACAAAATAAGGTCTCTCCTGCAATTTGTGGAATTTTTTTTATAATATTTTTTTGACTTTTTTTTTCTCCACAAAATGAGGTTTTTAAAGATCCTTTTATTATAAAGAAACTAAAGTTTGCGACAAATTCAACTTTGTCATTCGTCTCTTGACCTGTTTTTTCCTCAATGTTAATTGACGTTGTTAACTGATATTTATTTATAATTTTTCTCAATGATTATTCATCTCTTGAATTCGAAAAATTTTCACTGAGTTGAATCGCATTGCAGATAAAATATTCAAATTTTTTAAAGCAATGGATGATTAGGAAGGCCTAAGCTTGAAGCGGTGGAAGAAAATCTACATTTGAATTATCAAATTGAAAATTATTATGATCGTGTTTTGAGAATATTCAAACAATATCTATATAAAATGATCATTAATTGTAAGAATACCTTGGTATTTCTAAAAAGAGAGTTTCTAATCTATAACTTTTGTAAATAGTTTTTTTCTCAATTTTGCTCAAAGATGTGACGAACTTTAAAATATTGAGTTTAATTTTTTCTAATGTATTTTGAAATTTCTGTAATGTTCTAGTTAGGGTTTAATTTTCTTCTTTCTCTGCTTAGATTCATTTCTGCGAGCCTTGGAGCTTACAATAAAATATTATTACACAAATCTTTTTTACACTATTATAACAAAATATTAAACGGATCTTGTTTCAAATTTTTAATATCGTCATTGAATCTCTTCAAATATTTATACATAATTGCCCAATTTCTTTTACATTAGATCGTTTTATTTGATTTTTAAGGAATATTTTTGAAAATTTTTGTACTTTTACATTGTGTAAAGATACTTGGTTACCAAGAAGATAGTTAGACCTTTCAGCTTTCCCAACATCTTTAATGCTTTGTGTTTGGAATATTTTCCACTTGTCTCTTATGTGACATTATCTTTTCTTATTCCGTGTTCCACAATTATTTAAAATATATTTTTGTTTTGGTATTTTTCTCAATGATTATTGCATTTGTTAAGATGAAGCTAAAATACAATATTTAGCAGCAATTATAAACTACAAACTTGATAGATTTCTATGACTCTTTTTGTGCAATCGATTCTTTCTGAGTGAAAATAATCTATGAAAACTTTTATTTTTGAAAAATCTAAGTTTTTATATGTATCAAAATATTTTGGGCCTGCCGAATCGATGTATAATATCGAAAGGAAATAACGAAAGTGAAATTAGTTCAAGATACATCTGTGAGTACAATTGGTTCCATATAAACTTATTGATTTTTGAAGAAATATTTTTTTAAAATTTCATTAAATTCATGGGTTTAGATGTTAAGATTCCTTCCTTCTTCTTCATCTGTTACCTCTTTGAATAAATATCTCAAAGAGTCCAACTTAATAAAACCATTATCAATCAGCCGATTTTATAGATTTGATTCAAGTGATTATTCATCTTTAACTTTTTAGAAACATTTTAATGTACTTTTGAACAATATCAATAATCATTAACATGATTATGAGAAAATATTTAGTATATTTATTAGCAAAACTAATAAGAATAGGTTGCTAACGTCTTATGATAAGACTATACTCACCGAAAATGCTAGCTTTTTTTGTTTATAAATGTACTAAAAGTTTTCTCCTAATATCAACGTTAATAATTATTGATATTATTCCTTTGATAACTTTACAAAAAATTTTCAGAGATGAAATTTTTTTCGACGAACATTATAAAGCTCAAAGTTTAAAAGCATCTGCTAGTAGAATGATTGAAAATCAAAATCACTATATATACAAATGAGTTTAGGATCAGCAATTCCACTACACATATTACCTGTTTTATGAAACCACTGCAAAAGTTCTCTTTTCATAGTCATCTACAATCTGTTTATGTTTAACTAATCTCCTTCAACAACTTTCCATAAAATTTGACCTATTCTACGGATTGTTCTTCCTGTTAACATCTAGTTTCAAAAACCTTTGAAATTATATGACAATTTAAAATATCGGGTATAGAAAGCGTTCAGAAACATTTAATGTTTTGCGAATGATTAGTCTCGTCATAAATTGGCATGTTCCATATATTATATATCATGATCAAATGATCAGTTACCTGATGATATAGAATATATCGAAAAGCTTCGTCAAAATGAACAATTCAAGTATTGTCGTGTTTTTAGGATTCACATTTTTTGTTTGCTTTGAACATGCCAATTCATGAAACTTTTCCACCATGAAATTTTCTCCATAGATGCAAATAAATACAAGTAAAAAACTTTGAGTATATGAGTGCTTATATTTGAATAAGCCAACCCAAAAAACTATTTTAAAATTGATTAAGATGTCATAATGCTTTCCGTGAGTTGAACTCACCTTATCAAATTTTTTAAAAATCATTTTTGTATGGCTCGTTTTACAATGAAAGTTCAACTTACGAAACCTTTTTTGAGATTTATTAAACTTGAAAAGTATTATTCAATGTTGATGAGTTATCCTGAAACTTTAAAGACTCAAAAATATATACTCAACTATTAAATTGTAAATCTACGCGGATGATGAATAAAAAACAGCAATTATGAGATGTTTTTCATCTTTTATTAATTGAAAAGTTCATAAATAAGAAAATAAAAAATGTACTTCTGACGAACACTTTTGTAATTGAAGTTTGTACTTCCTAACATGAAATGATCATAGGTGAATAATGAATGCAAAAGAGCTTTGTTGCTTAGAATGCAGACCCACTGCATTTGATATGCTTGACGACAGATACAGCTTCTATCTTTAGAGTTTTTAAAAACTATAAACATAAAAATTATAGTAAATATGAATTCAACTGAACAAATAGGAAATTTTGAAAATATTTCTCTTAGTGAGCTATTTCGAAACGTTTCATTGTTAATCTCTAAATACAAAAAGACAAAAATTGATCAAGTAGACTTTGTCTTGTATCACATGCTTTGTTTCAAAACAATTTTGAGTTTTTTAATTGATAACTAAAAAAAAGATTTCATAAAATCGAAGGTTAAGAGATGAAAATGAGTGATAATCGTAATGGGAAGGTACAAAAAGTGAAAATCCCCATAGTGTTAACGGTTAATTCAAAATCTCTCAAATAATCTCATATCGGTGTTTCCACCTCGTCTAAAAACATGGTTTATGTTATACGTTGAAAAACATTTAATTTGAATCAAAATATATTTATGTACTTTTGTGAGTCAATTAGTGATGGGATCAATTTTGAGAATTCTTATCAAATGTGAATGATTGTATTTGAAGAAAAAGAATTTAATTCGAACTGTTCAAAAAATATAGTTTTAGTTTTACTCGATCCGAAATGAAGACCGAAATAACAAAAATTTTTGAAAAAATACAAAATTTAACTTTTACCGTTAAGATCAGAAAACTAAAAATTTTTGTGCAAACAATAACCCTTAATTTAATGAATTGTATTTAATGAAACTTGTGAAGTTCAAATCAATTTACACATTTTCAACTAGAAAAACATAATTTTTTATACAAAATTGTAAAATTTCTCAAAAAAACAGAAGAAATTTCCGGTGGCAACAAAATTTATAGAAAATTTATAAATTTATAAAAATATTAAACGAAGAGCAGAAAAAACTCAAATTTTTCCAAAAATTTTTCCATTTCAACTCATAAGTCATGATACGTGAAGAAAAGTTTTTCACCCTCCTTCAACCTTTAACCGTAGTCCAAACTGTTATTCATGTTGACACTGTTCGCCCGGAATTTGTCCAAGTTTTTTCTACTATTTTTTATGCTATCGCTGCCACTGTTTACTATATGGCTGTCCACACTATCATTTGTGTTAGTGCTGTTGTTTCTGGGAAGGTTGTCGTTTTTGAGGTCATAGTGGCAATGGGAGTGAGTCCTTCTCACTTTCAGATACTTTTTTTTCTTGTAGTTTTCATCCAGGGACGTTTGAACTGTTACTTTCAACCTGTTTAGTATTGAGTTGAAATTTTCAATTTTTACAAAACTAAAGTTCTCGTTAGATTTCTTTTCATGTGCAGTGTGTTTCTTTTTGTTTTTACTCTGAGCGGGAAAAGCGAGATCGGTGAGAGAATCATCACTAGTCTCGATCTTGTTTCTATGTTTCTTTTTTCCATGAAAATCCTCATCACTCGAACAAGCATCAAACACAGACAAGTAATTGCCTTCAGGAGTGCTGCAGTTTGAAACAGCATTTTGCCTAGAGAACTTGGATTGTTTGAGACTTTTTGGGGATTTATTTTCGAGTGAATGATCGGTGGAGGGCAGAGTGATGGAGGGGATGTTGTGCAAAAAAGGAATGTTTTCTTGGACCATTTGAGCGTCATCTGTGTGGTGGTTGTTGGGGGTCTAATTGAAGTCCGTGTGGGGTTTAAAGTTAGTTTTGATGCAAAAAATTGCTTTTTAGCAGAAACAAAAAAAACATAGTTTTAAAAAAAAATTTGAGTTTTTTTGACTTTTATAAAATTACTTTTTAAAATTATTTTGAAATTCTAAATTAGATAAATGAAAAAATCTTGGTCGACCGTCAGCTGTCAAGAGATTCAAATTAAGCTGTCTTCTCTGCAGCAAAACTGACTTTTCCATGCCTGCGGTATTGTGTTTTAAAGGTTTTATATTTGGTACATATTTTATTTGGAAAAAACTTCAGAGTTGAATTCATCAAGTTGAGATATTAGACAAGCAACCAATGAGAGTTAAGTCGTTCCCAACTCATAAAGAATACATGAAAATTTATCATAATCTTTTTTTCTTCAAAAGCATTTTAATTGTTTTTTCATCTCTTTATAAATTGAATTTACTATATATTACCACAGATATAAAGTAGTTTATAGCATGTGTGGTAAAAAATGGGTGTGGAATCGTGCTCGAAAGAAAAAGCGTTAAATTTAGATTCAATCGTGTTCTATTTTGAAATTTTTCAAATTTAAATTAAAAATGTTTCACAATCTAATTTTCAAAGCAATAAAACACAAAATTAAGACACATGCAAGGCTTATTACCAGTTATTCTGTATTGAATGCCCTACGGGGCTTGGGCTTAAATTTTTATGAATTTGAATCCAAAAGTAATAAAACCAGAATTTAATTTAATTTTGATTAGAAAATCTTCAATTTACTTATATTTTGTCAAAAAAATTGTAAACTGCCACATAATTAATTTTATCAGTGTGAGCGTTTTGAGAAAAAAGCAAAAAAAATTCTCATTGAAAGAATAAAAAAATAAATATAGTTATTTACTATCATACAACAACGCATATGAAACGTAAAAATAGAATGAAATTTACATATTATATACTAAGATGCAAGAATTATGAAAGTGAGGAGCAATGCTCCAAGTTTTCATAGCTTTAATTAAATTTTCAAAAATTTATTTCTTAACATAATTGTTTTTTACTAATATATTAGGTTATAATTCTATGAATCTTTAAAAAAGAAAAATAGTTTCGAAGCATGTTGATATTTTTGAATAATAGTTATATTTATTCAAAGGAAATGACACATTCATCCCATTTAATAGGTAAAACTAAGATTTTCGATGAGTAGAACTTTATTAAATAGCCCCTGGATAAAAAGTAAAAAAGGATATGAAATATTGTCCAACATTTCCTTTAGAAAAACTTTCATAACTTTATAGATCCATCAAAAAAATGAGTTTTCAGGCAAAAATATGGCCTTCAATCTTGAAAACATCCAATGGCCCACTTCAAAACAATAAAAGGTGTTCTATTGACATAATCACTTCAAACGCTGATTAAAAACACCTTATAACATGCCAATCTCTTTGATTTTTTTGTTGAACACATCAGAAAATTATTGGTAATTTTTTACTTCAAATTTTTTAGTTACAAAAGTTTTTTTAATTTTTTGCATCGTATTATAAAAATATGGAAAAAAGTCTTAATGAAATTAAGCTGATGACTCTATCACTTTTTACTACTTTAGGGCTTACGATTATGACTCTATTAAATAAGTTTGCAGCAAAATCAAAAATTATTTTTTCAGATAATTACTTTTGAAAATTATTTTTAAATAATTACTAGTGAACAAAAGTTTTAGTCGTATAAACAAAAATATTTCAAAATTTCAATAAGCTAATGATTTTTATCAAGTCAAAATAACAAATACAAATTGTATTTAAAATAAGTCAGACTCCAATCAAAGAATATTTAAACAATCGACTAAAAAACCGACACAGCGAAGAGACAGGGTCTGGACTGGGCGGGCAAACATTATAGCAAAAACTCAGGTTGTTGTTTTTTGACGCCAGCTTGTCCAGTTCCTGCTCGTCTTCTTCAAAGTTGAACTGAGGTGACTTTGGACTTGGAGCCAACTGATATCGTTTCACCTTTGAGAGTGTGTTGTGAAACAATTTAGCTTTTTGTTGGTCATGAAAAAAACTTGACTCGATAGGAAAGAGAATTTAAGCTGGAATGTTGGTTTATGAATTATGATTATGTTTCAGAAAAATCATATTTATTTTTTCCATATTTAGTCTCAAAATTTTAAAACAAAAATAATTTATATTCATCTTTGATATTAAGTTAGTTTTAAAAAAATTACGGTTGCTTATTTAAATCAATTTGAGTTTTAGTTAGATTTGAAATTTATGAACTTAGACTTTCATGAAGCTAGATAAAAATTTAATTGGAAAACTATCTAAAAATTTAACTTCTAAAACTAAAATAAAACTAAAACTGAGAAACTATTTTCAAATTTTCAAATCAACCCTGATCTTGGCAATCCTCTTTTCCTCCTCCACTTGCAAATTGTGTAACACTTCATTCTCAATGTTCACAAACTCGTCCATGTGCTTGTGAGACTCCTGCCAGATGGTCGGTATTTCTTTTTTTTTGTTTCAATTTTAAAACTTTTATCATGTCTGTAACCATTATGTTGAACATATTGATAATTGAGGCTAAAAAAGTTAGAATTAGTTTTTAATTTTACTTTCACCATAAATATTTGCAAAAGTTTTAATATGAAGTAATTTTACTGGCATTCAGCATGCAGAAAAATTGTTAGTTTTTCAAATGGTTTCGAGATTTCTTTTTTCAATTTTTTTTCAATTCTGGTTATGTTGAAAAATAAAGCATAGGTTTAGAAAACTTTGAAGAATTATTTTCACACCTTTTTGTTTATACACTTGTGAGAAATAAAAACTTTGTTAAACATGAAAATAAACAACTCTGAAACAACAAAACCATGCAAAAATCTGCAAAAATCTAACGTTGAATTTTAGTCAAACAAGATCTATAAAACTCAATAACATCGAACGCTTAAGCCCGTTCATCAATTAACCGTTCAACTTTGTGTTAGCTTGCAACCATGTTAACACATCAACTTAAAGATGTAAGTAGTTTACAATTCCTGGAGTAATGGGAGCCACGCAAAACAGTAGCTTGACCATCATGAATCTCTTTATCGAATGCATGCTTCTTTCCTTCTGCTCCCTTCTCAATCTCTGGAATAAGTCCTTCAACAAAAAGAGCGTTCATCATTTAATATCACTTAAAAATGTAGGAAGACATTTGAAAACTGTAGTTTGTGTTTTTATTGACAAAGCTTTTTGATATTCCTGGAGAACCATCGTTAGGTTTCAGAAACACCCTTAGAGATTAGTTTTTTTTTTAGAGACATGGTATGTTTTTTGAAGGAAGTAAATTTCATATAATTTTTTTGAAGTATTAAGAGTTATTTTTTAAAAACACGTTTTCAATTTTTTGAATAAACATGTTTTTTTTTCAATCCTTTTCAATTTGAAAGAATGGTATATACTTCAGTTTTTGTTGAATTGTTTTCTATATTTTTCACTACGTTTGAAATTTTGTAAATTTCAAGTCTTTTTATAAATATTTTTTACCCAGTTATTCAATTTAAGTTTTTATTAAGGTTTAATAAATTTAAGTTGTGAATCAAAATGTTTGAGATGTTAATGAAAGATAGTAGGAAACATTTCATAATAAGATCTGAGCACCTTAATTTTATGGATACATTAAGTGTGGAAGGTGAGGTTATTCGGTAAAAGAATGGTGCTTCATTGAACTGTGAACTGTTAATACACTTTTGATAACTTTACGATTTTCAACTCTACCATTGTTTTAGACTAGTGATCACAATGTGCAATAGCTGTCATTAAACCTCTAGATCTTATGAAAATCTTTGTAAAGTTTAGTTTCTATAATGTTTTTCGAAACTATTCAGTTTTTAGCCGTTGTATAAACAACTTGACAAAAATTGCCTAAAAATTCAACAAAACGAAATACTAATTAAAATGCGATACACCGCAGAAGCTATATTAAATGCTATCATTTCTTCTAAAATTTTTAAACGAAAATTCTTCTTTTATTTGCACACAGCGCATCAACTTTCTAGTTAACTCACCTCATTTGAATTCACTGAACAAAACCCTAAAAATTGCTTTCATGTTTGCTGGCTTTCATCTTGCATTTTACATGTAGCAGAACAATTTTATTGATAAATATTTTCATCACGTGATTCTTACGTGAAGATAAAAGAGTCGACATGATTAATGGATTTAATTTTTCTAAATATGTAGGTGTTATGATCCATCCATGAAATATTGTAGGAACATTAAGCTCCTTACAAACCCTTCATTATGTTGCAGTCTACGATTAGTTTCTGCTCTACATCACATCAAAATATGACCTTGATCACGCTCATCATCATCCTCATCACTAAGATCATTATCATAACAATCATCGTCATCATTATCACTCTATTATTCAGCTTCATTGCCAACATAACCATCACCACTGTCATTCACACCATCATTTCTACCACCATCATCACTACTACCCTTATCACTACTACCCTTATCATTCTCGTTTTTTTTTTCATTATCTCACCCGCACCACCACACCACAATCCTCACAAAAACCTTCACAAAACCATTCTCTTAAACACCACCATCATCACCTTCCTCACAAACATCACCTCTCTCACCTCTAAATGCTTCATAAGAACAGCAACGACAATGTTGACGAGAACAAACTGAGAGATGAGCACGAAGACAACGAAGAAGACAGGAGCCATAATCCTGGAGGGGTTCAAACAACAGTCCTTATGAAAAACTGAAACTCTTGAAGTTATAATTTCATTTTTAATTTTCGGAGGCATTTTAATGAGTTTTTAGTAAATGATTTTAAAAATTTCTCTGGTGCTCAATGGAATCTTTGATAGAGTTTTTATGGACAGCAATAATTTTCAGAAACATTAGCCTTGCTTTGCTTTATGATTAAGATAGACATAGAAAATTTGATCTGTTTTTGCTGTCTCATATATGCATAATAAACGTATTGAAAATATCATAAATCGACGTTAAGCTGTTCAAACATTTATGATCGCATTATAACGTTTTTAAGCTCTCACAAACATACCGACTGACGCAGCAGTTCTTGGTGCAATCTTCACTGGGGTCGCAGTCGTCCCTTAGTGTGTCCTGGTTGTTGCAACATTGTATGCACTTGTGTGTATGCTTATATGTTTCAGGATACTATAACTTATACTTATTTATATAAAATTTTATTGATTTTTATCTCCTAGAGACAACTTGTATATCTTTTTTATCCAGTTTTCTCGATTTTTTACTATATGAAAAAATTTTTGATACATTTTTTTTAAAAAAAGGCTATAAAAAGCGAAAATTGTCAGTAAAGTCAAATGAATGAGACCCCATATTGAAAAGAATAACTAAAATAACCAAAGGATGGACAGAGAGCAATCTCTTAACAACATCGTCGAAGAAAGTCAAACTATTAACTTCTCCAAAAATTATTCTTTGATCTTTACATAGTAGTATAATAATGGATTATGGCAAAGTTAAATTTAATCATAATTTTAGTTTTTTTTTGAAAATGAATCTAGAAATTTTCCTATTACATAAAAAAAATCAACAAAAATTTTATTCTTATTTTTTTTCAAGTTTCACTCAAATTATTATCCTGTTAATTGTACATTATATATTTGATACATCAATATATTGAAATTTAATCTTTTTAATTCATTAGAGTTCTCAATTTTTATACATGTTCTTCAGAGACATCATGTATCAATTTTTTGAAATTGTTTTTTAAAAATAATTTTCCAAAAAGAGACAATATTTTGCTACATTTTTTTTATTCAACTAAAATTTTTGACAAATTCAATTTTTTCATAATTCATTAATCGAAAATTTCATTTGGAAAAAAAAAATTACCAAAATATTGTCTCTTTGTGGAGTTATTTTTAAAATACATGCTCTCATTTTTTATACGTTGTCATTAGAAACATACATCGAATTTTACTTTGTGATTTGAGAACCACGAAACATTTAAAATCAAATAACGCCTAAACAAAACAACGTCACTTTCTGATGTGTGTTGATGAAACTAAATGAATGAAAAACTTGTAACAAAGTTTTCAACTTTCATATACGCTATAAACTCATATAACCCCCTCAGAAAATCTCATTTCAACCTTCATGATTCCATTCCAGTTGTCTCCAGTGGCCACCCTGAAAAGAGTGAGGAAGGCCATGCCGAAGTTCTTGAAGTGGGCATGTTTGTCGAGTCCCTCACATGGGTGAGTTGCTGAACATTCTGTTGTAGTGATGGGTGATTATAGTGAGATAAAAATAGATATATAGTATTTTAATTTAAGACAAAGTTAATGAAGACACTGAAAACTTTACTCAAAACTTTCTAGACTTCCTTTTAATTATTTGACTGATGAAGCTTGTTTGGTATTGTATAACGTGTTTAGTTTTTCCATTTTGATTTAACATTGTAGTAGGCAGTTGTTAATAGTCTATATTTTCAACTGTCTGACAACGGAACTTCAACAGGCAGTCATGGAATACTTTCATTGCAATTCTCTTCGATTTTGTGAACAAGTGTTTTAAAGGTACCTATGTAGTCCATGTTTGGAATCTAAATTCTAAACAGTTCTACTCAGCTATTTAAGTATTTATGACGTACAAAAGACGGAATGGAGATTAGAATGAAAAATGAGACAAATAAAATTTATATTATGAGAATAAAAATATTAAAATAAAACAAAAACTGAACCTACCAACTCTGCCGAACATCTCGACTCCAAGTGCAGCAAAAATGTAGAAAAGAAGGAAAAACAGCAGGCCAAGATTACCTACCTAGAAAAATCGAAATAAAATAATTTACTAAAAAAATGTCTTTGATGGATTGAAATTAATGGAAGCTAAATAAATTACGCAGCATTTTAAAACTGCCATTTGCAACTGAAAGCTTGTTACGATGTCTGTGCACCCTGATTCAATTCTGAAAAAAAATCTAAAAAAAGAATTTTAATGGTATGCAGTTTTTTTAACACTAAACAATAGTTTAATTTTATAGAGTTTTTATATAATTTCTTCATTCCAATTCACGGATTGTGATGTGATAAAAAGCTTTAAATTTAGTTTCTATTGTTTTTGCGTATATAAGCTCAAAGACTTGAGAACTTTAGAAAAAGTTATGTCGTTTTTTAAATATTCAAGGCTTTCTATGTAAGAATTTAAAAACATATTCGAGCAATAATTTTAATTTTGAAACGTGGAATGAATGAATATTTTTCTATAAAATATTCAGTTTTGAGAAACTCAAGCGCAAGAAAGTCCCATACAAAACAAAGGTGTTCAAAGGTGTTTATAAAATGCAGTCGCAAAAATTGTTTAGAGATAAATGAAAAAAAAATTTTAGTTGGTGTTTTGAGGGAAAATTTGAAACAAAAACTGAAAATGAAGCAAGAAAGTTAAATATTCATAGTTGTTCAATTATGAAAGCTTCTGAAATCCGGTTATAAAAGCTTGAATGAAAAATTAAACTTTTCAAAAAATCTGAGGTCTAAACATTTCAAAATTTTCACTGCTTGAAACATATGAATTATATATACTTATTGTTATTCTTCCGTTCACAATAAAATATCAGAGTAACAAAAAAAAAATACCCAGAAAAGACATAACTTTTGATAAAAACTTCTGCATAAAAAAATGTATCTTCAAAATTTTCATTAATTTCTATTAACATAAAGTGAGAACCAACATAAAATTTTATACCAAACCTTATTACACTAGGTCACATCACACTACACCCCATCACACCACTCTACAACACATGGCATAACACCCCACCATATTATACCACAACAAACTACACTGCATAACGCCACACCACAATATAATAGTAAAATTTATATCATAAAAAAAGAGAGCATACTTCAGGTAGAGCTTGTACCACGGTGTCCAGTAAGGCCCTCACAGATCTGGCCATCTTCAGTAGTTTCAGCACTTTTTTTGAGTTTGAAAATTAATTTTGAAGGTTTTATATTAATTTTTTGTTCAAATTATCTCTGCGAGATGATTGTGTTTTGTTAACGGTGAAGGAGTTATACTATGAAAGCTAGATAAATTCTTGGTGTTATGGGTTGCAGCGGTTAGATAAACTTTTTTACTAGATTTTTTTTATGTTTTGTGGCAATAATTTCTATAAGAATCATAAAATTTTCAAAAGGTACTTAAGAAACTATAGAACATCAACAAGAGCAATTAAAACCCGGAAAAAGCTTACAAAATAATGGTCTAAACCCCTCATAACATCATCACAGATAAAAAAGACTTTCAAAAAGACACAAACACTATCAAAGATACAAAAATTTTGAGTAGACACATACACAGCACAGACCTCTTGCAATCCTCATGACCCTAACCACTCTGATAATGGTGGGGTTTATGGCGATGAAACCTTTGTGCATTTCATCAAGGCAGATCCCTATTATGGACAATATCACTATCACGACATCTAGTTTGTTCCAGCTGTTTTGAGGGATTTTTGTTTTTTTACACTTATTTGAATTTTTGGTTTTTGTGCACTTAATAGAAAGTATTTACAATATAAAAGAATTATGGCGATAATATTGATTTTAATATAAAATTATATCATTAGCATCAACAAATGTTTGCTTTCACTTTGAAAAAATATAAAGAGAAATTAATTTTTTTCTTCCAACAATATTGATAGAAATTAGTGTGAAAACAAGCTATAAATTAGTACGACTGGAAATATTTTAATAAGATTCACAGCATCTCACCCGTTAACGATGTACCTCATCAGACCAACTGCTATTATTTTTACTACACACTCGATCACAAAAATGGAGGTGAAGAAAAAATTGAAGATCTTAAGTGTCTGGTGTAATGTCTGCAAGGAATTAAATGGAATTAAGTTTTTTGGCTTTTTGAGCTATTTATAAAAGCTCACGTTTACAAGCTAAAATTAGATTTTTTTGAATTTAGAACGGCCATAAAAATGGTTTGAAATATATGAGTTAAAGATTTAAACCATTCTCAATTTTTATCCACAAGACCAATTAAAAACAAAATTAAAAATGTATGCGTGTTTCTTCCATTTAAAAAAGTTCAGACTGAGATTCTACATCTTTTAAACCCATTAATTCTAGAACGTGGGTATAAAACTGTTTAAGCTAAAAAAACTTGATTTATCATTCAGAAACACCCTTGAAACATGTTGTAACGTACGCAGCATTAATTTCTTTCTAAAAACGCCAACTGTAAACCCCATTCAACAACGCAAGTCAAAATGATCGTCAACCACTTTCACCTTTATCTCTCCCTTTATTAGCTATATTTATATATCTTTTGGAAACATCGAATGTATCCTTTTTTTAAAATAGTTTTTCTTTTAACATAAATGAGGATTTCATAGATACAAATTTATTTTAAACTAAAATTTACGATAAGTACAACATTATAATTTTATATATATTTCAACTTTAGTTTCATAATTATATTTCAAACATATCTTGTCTAAACCTCCTAATTTTATTTTTTATATTTGTCTCATCTTTGAATCTCATGATTTTATTTTAGCCACACTTTAATATTAATATCATACCTTATATATCTTAATTTCAAAACTCATAATCATACTGCCTCATTCAATTTCAACTCTCATAATCACACCCAAACATATAACTGAACCTTAGGCATTTTGTGGTACTCCAAAGACATAGTAATAATGTTGACACAAATGACAGCAGAAATGGCCAGATCAAAATGTTTGGAAGAGACCAAACTATGCACCCATAAGCGAGGCTTGGAGTACCTGCACCAATATGGGGCTTCTAGCAGTTCTGAAAGGTTGATGGTGTGGTTGATGTTTAGGTGAAAGTAGTGATGTGTGTAATTTGAGAGTTATATGAGTGTAAAGAAAAGGTGCTTTGCCGGAGATAATTGTTTTTTGTATAGCTTTGCGCTTATGGAATACATGTGGGTGTTGGTGTTGAAAGTTGTGTTTTAGGATGAAAATCCTTTTGAAGAGAAAACTTGTATTTTTTTATGGGGTTTTTCAATGCGTCTCTATCAAGTGTTCAGCTTATATGGTTCAGTTTATATTTTATTATTCGGATTTAATGTAATATATAATGATATATTGTAATTAGATTTATGTGAAGTATGAAAAAAATAAGTTTCTAGTAGCTTTTGCGATGAAACATGTTCTAAAAAAAAATATTTTTATTTCAAAATGTTTGAGCAAACACTAATAATTGCAAACTTTTTTTCTTAATTTCCACCTTCTTCTTGTAACGCTGTTCTCTTCTTGTTCGTTCTTCTTCTTCTTGGTCTTCGCGGCATTTATGAAAGTTCTCGACCACGACACCCACAAACATGTTCAAGACGAAGAAGCCAACAAGTAGGAGGAAAGAGATAAAATATATAAGACACCATACGTTGTGGTTTTCTTTAGGCTGATTGAATGTTGATTAGATTTAGGTTAGTTTTTAAGAAGAAAAAAAATTGATGAATCTTTCAGAAGAAATCGACCCTAATTTATTTTTCATTAGATTTGTAAAATATTTGTAGAAAAATATTTTTAGAAAATGAAAATTGTTTTAAGATAATGAATATTTTTGAAACCTGTTGATCGACTCCTACAGCGTCCAACCCGGTGTACATGATGTTCACCCAGCCATCTTTAGAGGCTAGTACAAACAGCGACATCAAAGCCTGTCATCATTCACTTATTCAATTACGCCCACATGTTGAAAATTTCCATCGCTTAAAACTTCATTGTTTTGGAAATGAAATTTTTTCATAAATAGATGTTTATGTTTGGAACTATATGCTTTTGTGATGAAAAATGTGAATATAAAAAGAAAATAAATGTGGTTAAATGGAAAAAAAGACATAAAGAAAGAAATTTATACATTGTGACACGCAATGAAAGTTCTTGAATGTTTAAAATTGATGGTGTGTTATTACTTGTCCAAGATCATCAAAGTTGTATTTGGTGTTCGTCCAGCGATACCTGTCGTGTGCACAATCGAAGAGTTTTTTCAAGATATTTCAATGTCTTTGAAGATTTTGGAGAAGATTTTTTTTAGAGAAGTTTGAAAAAATTTTGAATTATTGAAATGATTAATTCAAATCTTAAAAAACTTGTAAATAAAATGAATTTGTCAAACAAAGAAAATTCAAAACATAATTTCAAATCTTGCAAATTAATTTCTTATAAATCGCATAAAAAACATATATGAGACGCGTTCTTCAGAGGGAATATTTGAAATGAAGCTGAACATCATGAAACAAATTCTGATGAAATTTTCATTTAAATACGTCATGAAGCTTTGAACAACGACTATACTTTTCAAAATATTGAAATTAGGTCAGTTTCAAAACAGCTACTCCACATGATACTGATAACCCCTCAATCTTAACCATGATTTATACTGGAAAGATTTCGATGCAGGTAAAATATAAACCAATCTGTTGCATTTAAGACAATCTGCTGAAATATAGGAAAATTCATTAACCACCTGGGTCCTCGGTTGATGCAGTCACTCTTGTTGAAGACCTGGGACAGTTCTTCACCTTCGCAGTGGTAGAAGGTGCCTTTGAACAGCTGTGGGTGGATTTATATGTAGAGCATTTATTTTACAACACTTTACCAAAATTTCAAAAAAATTTTTAAATTAAAATAGTGTTTGAAAAATTAGTGGTTGTTAACAAATTGTCAGTTCCTCGAAAGCCTTTGATGCACTGATGTTTAAAGCCACGTTGGCATTCGTGGCAGACTCATGTATGCAACTTTATTCAATTAATTCTATTAAATTTGATTTTGTTTTTAAACTGAGAAATTATTGAACTATTTAGCTGGAAATATCAACTAAATTTTAGATATTTTTTTATATATATGAATTAAAAAAATTATTTGAGTTAATAAGCGCTAGAGAGCAAAAAGTCCTAACAAACAAATAAAAAAAATAAAAAATAATAATAAAAAAAAAGAAAAAGATAAAAATTTTAAAAACCAAATAAAAACCTGGACGCCAAGGATACCGAAGATGACGAAGAATGTGCAGCAGATGAGAACGATGTTGCCGATGGGCCTAAGGGAGGAGAGAAGAGTCTGGACCACCAACTTCAAGCCTGGAGCTCTGCTTATCACCCTGGAGTTGGAGGTTCAAGAGTGGGTTGAAGGTTAGAGTGGTTGATAAGTGTTTGAATAGGCGTTAGAGCAATGTTCAAAAAAAGGTTAAAAAAATAGGTAAAAGATTGTTTGAAGATGTTTTGAAGAGGTGTCGGGGTAATTTTCATTAGGTTTTTTGTTCAAAGTTGTTTTGGGTAAATTCAATTATATATTCATGTTTAATAGAAAAAAGCTAATTTAGAAGTTTTTCAAAAATTTTAATCAATTTTTATAACACTTTATTTCAAAAAATCAAATAAATAGAAAATATTATCAAAAAACTTCATCTAATATAGTTTTTTACAATTGCCACACTACAAAATAACCGCTTAATGTGACAACTAAGCTTAAAAATGTTTGTAACATTTGAAAAATTTTAACATCATTTCAAACTTGAAATCTATCAACAAATTGAATCACTTTGAATTTACACTGGTCCAAAAAAAGGTTTCGAACAGTTTCAACCATCCTCAAGATTTTAAAAAGCTTACAACAAAATTCTATAGTTTGAGGCGGAAGTTTATGACTCCCATTTTTATAAATAAATTTTTATTAGGAAGATAGAAGGAAATTATTGAATTTGCTGCAAACACTCTTAAAAAACCATTGATAAAAAAATGGCAAAAAACTTGAAATACCTCGTGGGTTTTGAGTTTTTATGTAGTTTTTGTTTCCCAAAAAATTCAGAGTTTATTTTTGCAATTTTATTTTCGGTGTGTACAAAAGTTGGATTTATAATTTCATGCATTAATTTTTTTTCTGAAATTATTTTGATTAAATTATTTTTAATGTTTGAAGTGTTATATAAAATATTAAAATCTAATGAATTTCTTTAAAGCTTTTATGGCACGGGTAATAAAAATAATGAAGAATTAAAATATTAAACTTAATGCCAAACATAAATAAAAAAAATTGAAATAGTAAATAAAAAACTAATACATTAAAAAATTGAGTAAATAAGGTGACAATTTTATTTGAAAAATTTTTTTTGTAGACAAAAAAAACAAGTATACCTCTATTCCTACCATCACTAAAACCCCTCACAAACCCTACTACTACTACCTCAAAGGTCGCAGAGTTCTCAAGAGTCTAAAGACTCTAAAGATACCAAAGCTGCTGCGGTTGTTGAATGCTGTAAACATGACGACCACATCGAGCAGAGAGGTGGCCACCAAACATCCATCCATTAAGTTCCAACCACTTTTAAGGTAGGCGTGCTCTGAGATCAAAAATCCTTTTGATATCACCTGTGTTTGTTATGGGGATATTGTGGATGAGTAGATGTACATATGAATGGGTGGGTGGATAAAAAATAGATGTGAAAATAAATTAAGAATTAATTTTTTTAATCGGTTGTTTGATTTTTTTAAACAAATTTTATAATGTTTCAGTGAAATTCATCTCAAAAAGCTACAAAAATGTTGGTCTTTAATAATCAAATATTCCTTCTCAAAACAAAACAATGAAAAGATCCAGTCTAAAAAAATCGCTTACTTTTATACAATAAAAAAATCTAGACTTTTTGGTTACAAAATAAAAAAAAAATTTTCAAAACCTTGAGAATCATTTCGACGAGAAAGATGAAGGTGAAGATGTAGTTTGAAACGTTCAAAAAGGTTCTTTCCTGCGGTGAGTAGTCAGTTTTGAATTCATAATTCTCAGAATTAAATTCATTTGGTTGTAAACTGTTGAAAATTTTACTAGTAATATGAATCTGTAAATCATTTTCAAAATACCAATCATATAGCTCAAAGCAGTGTGAATATTCATGAAATATCAATATTAAAGCAGCCATGTTACAAAAGTCTTTAATAAATCACCCTTTTCATCATCTGTTTAAAAATATCTTCAATAAAATGAATTAAGCAAACTACTGCGGCAACATCTCATAATGATCAAATAACAAGTGTTGTACCGTTTTCACTCTATTATCAAACCAATATAAAAACCATCGAAGCATATAATAGCAAGTATATCTTCCTCCGTGACCTACTCTTTCACCTTTCTTGAGTCCCACTAGTTAAAATTTTTAATACTATGAAAAACTCGTGTGTTTTAAAGATTGACCACAACACTCCACTGTGAACTTCCCATTTTCAATCCAAGCCCCCTAAAAACACATTTCCGAAGCAACAAACAACTACTCTAAAAGCTTTTAAAAATTTTGTGAACCTCTTAGTGAAACTAGTAATGAAATTGCGTCTCAATTATTCAATCATTTCCAGAACATTCATAGTTGTCACTTTGAAAGGATTTACTGTAATAAAAGTCAATCTTATTTTTCATAAATCTTTTATTTTCTATTATGCACCTATTTAAAACCACAATATTTGGGGTTAACTTAAATTCTTAAAAAAAACTATACTTATTCATAGATTTTAAAGAAATCGCTCCTTCTCGCATATCGCCCCTCACTTATGGAACTCTCTTCCACTTAATGTCCGTCTTTCACCTTCTCTTAAAGTTTTTCGCAAGCGTTTAAAGACGCATCTTTATAACCAAATTTCTCTCTCATAGCCCTTCTGATTAGAACAGCGCCTCTGCAGCAAACCTAGTTTGCAAACTGTGCGCCCTACAAATAATAATAATAATAATAATAAAATATTTTCTTTTCTGTATTTTCAAATAAACTTTTTTTCTTTCTGCACCACGCATTTTTTCACAACAACCACACTTATGGCCATCTTCAGATTTTAAACAAATAAAAATATTTAAAGATCTTTTTTTTGAAAATTTTCTTTAACTTTTTTTATTCTACCTATTTTTTGAGCACAGTTCTTTTTTTTCATAAAACTAAATCATACTTCTCCATCACATCTTACTCTTTAGACCTTATTCCCACAATTCAGCTGTAAATTTTTGGCAGAGTTTTTGAACTATAAGTTGTTTTTACCAAATTTCACGCTTATAAAAACATTTTTTACGATTCACTTATAGTTCTTATCTTCAGAAACCCCAGCTTACTTTTTAAAACCTTTATCTATCAAGACTTTTATCAATTTTGTTTTGTTTGAGCGCCTTTGAATCAGGTATATCTTTTAAGACTGCTCAATTGATAAAATATAAAAAATAATTTTAACGGCATTAAATTTCTAAAATGTTAACTAGAAAAATCTTGGAAACAACAATTAAAATCTATTAAAAAAGGCAAAAATTTTTAAAAACTTGCCATTTATTTAAAAATTTTTTAGATTTGTATAGCCCCTAAACCCCACAAGCTACTGTTGCAACATGTGAAATTTATTTCAACAACCAGCAACATTACACCAGCATCAAGTATACACAACTAACAACACTGAACCAACGAGGGTTTTGGGTGGAATGTCGGGTCTTTCCATGGCGAGAGTGATGCAGTTGAGGAGGATGAAGACGAGGATGCTGTAGTCAAACAACTTGCATTGGATCACTTTGTTGCACCACAACCGCAGTCTGTAAGGTTCAGAAGGTTTTGATCAGAAGTATAAACGCCCATAATGGAGTTTGGTTGAGCTGTTGATAGGTTTTACAGGGCTCTACTCAATGTGAGAATAACGTGACATTTGAGTATATAAAATTTAATTTTTTATATGAAAAAGTTAAACGCTACTCTCAAAGAATCTTGTTTCTCATCAGCGCAAGAATGCTTAAAAGCCTGAAACTTTAGAATATTTCTGGGTTAGTAAAATTGGACTTGCGTGACTTGGGATTGCATACCAGTTGTGTCCATGCTTCGTATTGCAGTTGGTCATTAGCAGTATTATGTTGTTAATGTAATTTTATGTATTTCTTGGTCATATATATAAGAAATTGGTGAGTTGAAAATGTATCAATTATTTAGAGTAATTATCATTGTTGTTTCATGGAAACTATCTAAATAGAGCCGTAGAAAATGAAAATTTGATGATTTGTCCTACAGACCATGGAACCAAGTGTTATTGATTCAATTCATGAAAACTTAAGTATAATAAGCTTGGAGATATGTTTAAAAAATTGAGTTTAAAGACCGAATAAAAGTCTCAATGCCTCAAGATGCTGTATAAATATTATATAGAAGTTGTATGAAAATGCTTAAAAATTCTCAATGAGTCTGTTGAAATTTTGAGTTTTTATCTAATATTTTGCAATTTTTTTCAGATTCAGTAAAACTTTTATAGCCTCGGTATTTCAAAAATTAAATTTCAAATAATTATGACTATTTTATTGATAATAAAAAACGAATTGAAAACAAACAAAATGAGAGTTTCTGTTGAATTCAAAACTTGTTCAAAGCAACTCCAATTAATTATATGACAGATGCCAACAAATGACCTAGCCTCAGAAAAAAACTCCATTCAGTGCCCATAATAATTACCACTTTTTCAAGTTATTTTTTCACAGTTTTTGTTTTTACAACCAAATAGTTTGAAGAAAAATAAACTAACTAGAAATTGAATTCAATTACTATATTTTTTTTTTCAGTTTCAAATGCAGTTTTTTAGAAGGTTTGTGCAAGACCTTGTTTGAAAGACTTTTAGTTACAGTCAATAAAAAGAAGTTATTTCAAGATAAATTTATAAGTTTCTTTTTCACAAAGTCTAAAAAGACAATTGAAACACTAAAAAAGATAGTCGGCTTACAGTTCAAAGCCCCAAACCTCATTAACATCAACTGCTTCGAACTCTGACTTCTCGCGTGCAAGCCAAATTATTATTCATTAAAATAGAAAACTATTTTTAATAAAAATTTTTGAAATTTAAAAAAAAAAAACCTGTTTTGTGGAGAGAAAACAAACAGGGAGTAGGAGTACCGATCAGAAAGAAGCTTTGGGGGCTTGCCACACCACAGCCAGTCACACATCTAGTGAGAATTTATTGGGGGAGGAGTGTGCTTGGTTTTACAAGGTTCATATTTCAGTGATTTATAAAAAACCAGGGTATGGAAAGATTGTAGGAATGAGTGCAATGTTTTGACAGCTTTGTCATATGTGAGAAACTCATGAAATGAAAATATATTTCATTGAGAACAAACTTGATTCCATTTTGTTCGCAAAATTTATTTGTATAAAAATTTATCATAAAAACTATTGTAAAAATAGTGAAAGTAGAAAGCATTTTGAGTTTCACGCATGTTATAGAGATCGCAAAAACTGTTATTTTTTGGCTTGCTCATTAATGACCAGCTAATTGTTATTTTCAATTCTTTTTTAATTTTTTCTCGCGAAAAATTCTAAAACAACTTAAAAATGATTATTTTATGTTTTTTCAAGGTATATTTCAGCTACAAAGAGCTTTTCGTGAATTCAATATTGAATTCTGAAAACTATTATATAGTAAAGAAGGAATCATGAGAATTTTATCTGTTTAAATTAGAAAGCATTTAGAAAATAGTTTTATGTAAAATAATTGATAAATTACATAGTGTTTCAACAAAACTTTTGGAATTTTAGCAATTTTTTTATTTTATTCGGAAATTTTGTAAAAATGTTGAAAAATTTGATATCTAAATTATAATTGTAAAAGCAAACATTCACCTGATTGTATTTAGCGACATCTTCACTGGAGACCTGAAATAAACTATCCTCCATTTCCTTCTCTAAGCACAACTTTTTCAATTGCACCAATCTTTCATTCTTTCCAGTCGTGAAGCAAAAAAATTTCTTGAAACTCGCTTTGTTGCATATAAACTTCTTTACATAGTTGACTTTCAAAACGGTCTCATTACACTTTTTGAGGTATTCACCATTGAATTGCAAGGGACTCTTGCTCATTGAGTTATTTAAACTGTTTATCACGTTGTTTCTGTAATTGCCCTGCTTATAAGTTTTGTCAAGCCTTTCGTTTGAGTATTTGTTATTTTCTATCATGTTTGTTTTGAAAATTCGATCAATGTTCTTTTTTAAACAGATGGAAGCCCTCTTGAACACGTTCAACCTGGGTGAGTCATTCTTTTGGCGCCTGTCCATTGTGTCAATTTTAATTTCATCCAATATTTCATTATTCAGATTTTCACTAAACTTTATTTTTTTTTCGTCAAGGAATGTGAACTGTTGGGAGGGAAGTTTTAAAGCATCAAATGACGTCATTAGGATGTCAGCTTCTTCCGGGTACAAAAATTTTCTTGTCTTATCGTTGCCATTTCTATCGTGTTTTGAGACACCACCTTCAGAAGAATGAAAGTCGTCTTTGAGTTCAGGGAAGTACAGTTGGTGATTTGTGGTTAAAAGGTTGTTCTTTGAGACGTCATTAGTCGAGTTTAAGGATGATTTGTGGTTAGATGTGGAATTATCAAAACTTGAAAACTCTATGTAAGTGGGAGAGTTGGAAAAAGATTGTGGTTCTGAAAGTTTGGTAGTGGATTGTAGTATGTCGGGGAGGGTGCTGTGGAGAGGAAGCTGGAGGACTGAGTTGGGTAGGTTTGTATCAGTGGGCACGAGCAGTGTGTCGTTTGATGAGGGCTGAGAAAAAAAAATTAAACAAATTTGGTTTTGAATCATTTTATTATGATAAAGTTTTTTTTAGCATAGAATAATTTAATGACAAAAAATTAAAATTAATTCGATTAGGTTCTCTAAGTTTTGAACCTTTCGAAATAATTATCGAACTCGTGAATAATCCCACAATTCAAAGTTTGTGATCCAAGCATTTCACTGAATAATACATCGGTTATATTCAAAATTTCAATATATCTCTTCTCTATTCGCTTAATGGAAGTGTTTTCAATTTTTTATAGCAAATATTTTTCTCAAAAAAATTAAAGTTTATTACTCGTTAAATTTTGAGAAAAGAGTTTGAAGAGGGAAAGTAAATGTGAGAATGGTGATTAAAATATCAAATGCGATTATCAAGTCGTTTGAATGACTCGTGAAAAACTAAAGAAAAAAAAAGTAATAAAAATAACTTGAAACTAAGTCTTTCTCGCAAAAATAAATTCATTGCTTTTTCTCGAAAATTTTAACTACTATAAATGAAATTCTTATTTTGATTTCAGGCAAAATATTGAACAAATGAATTTTTAAAGTTTCAAATTTTTCATCAAGTTTAAAAGTTCAAAAATGATTTAAAATTTGATTTAATTGAAATATAAGATTAAAAAACATTAATTTAAAACATATATGAAAATGAATGGAATAATAATGAGAAACTCAACTTACATAGAAGCTGGGCATTTTACAAAATGATCCATTTCTTTCCAAACTCTCTCTAATATTGTGATCTTCAGTGAATTTGGTGGATCGTGGAGGAGAGTTTTGTGGTGTGGGAAGTGTGTGGGTGATTGTGGGAGGAAGAATTAAAGTATTTTTTGGTTGTAAAGTGGTTGGAGTAGTGAGTTCATTTGAAAGTTTGGAGAGGGGACAAGATTGCAAAGAAACATCGTTTGCAATGCTCAAGAAATTTTTCGCATTATCCAAAGTTTCTTCTCGATTTTTCTGCAGATCTGAAGTTTTGAATAAAATGATGATGAATGATTCAAATGAATTCAATTATTCTTTTTTTAGATTTTGAAGTTGAAATGGTTTGGAACTACTTATGTTACAATTGAAATCGAATTTAAATGAAAATTTTTTTGAATTGTCTACAATATATTGTAATACATTTGTCTACAATATATTGTAATAATTAACTTTTGAACATTTATTTTATTGGTTTTTAAAGTTTAAACAGTTATTTAAATTTCCAAAACTAAAGTAATTTTATGTTGAGAAAAATTGAAATTTCCAAAGTATTTTGTCGGATAGAGAGTGATTATTTGATTTATAAGAAGAACCCCAGTTCCAGTTTTAACTTTCCGTTATTATAGAAAAGCTTCATTCATTGAAGTAGTTTGCATAATTGTATGCCCATTACTGTGGAAGTTACACGCTTTCAAACAAAATTTATCTATATTATTAGAAATATTTGAATGAATAGGATCCCATAAGAGATTTTTTGTCTTTTGAAATTCTTGAAGCATAAGTTGAGCGTAATTGCTTTTTCAAAGTAATTTTTTTGATTTAAATCTTTTATAAATGATTTTCTTTTTTTATTTAATTACAAAATAATTGCATTTTTTTGTTTTTTCATTTTGAAAAAAGAGCTTGAATTTTAAAATGGAATTTTAAGCAAAAGTTTTTTTCAAATAATGGAGGGTTGTGGTCAATAGTGAAACCACAAAAAAAATAACCTTTTTTATCATCGCCATGTCGCATGTCTTCTACGCCATAACCCTTTGGTGGTGCGCTAGCGGTACAATTTCTTTTCTTATTTTTCTCGAAAATTTTTTCTAAATTGTTTTTAATTTTGTTTTTAATTTTGTTTTCATGGGTTATTTTTTCGTTTTTTCCGTTCACAGAAGCAAACATTGACGAAGCTTCAAGATTATTTACGAAACGTTCCTCTTTTGTCCTATTGTCATGATTAGAGTCGTTTTTACACGTTGAAACATTTTTTTTGTTAAAATCCTTTTTATTGCCTTCTAAGTCAATTTCTCTTTCAGATATAACCACTCCACTTTTGCTTATGAAACTTCTGTCTTTTTCTTCACCACTGTCTTCAGAGCAACTGTCATTTTTTGGGATATTTTCATTTTTTCGTAAAGTCTCTTCATTAAAATCTTCATCAGTTCCTATTTCGTCTGAGTTTTTTTTGTTTCCATTCTGAAAATTTTTTAAAATTTTAATTAGTTTTCCATTATATTCAGTTTTTCACGATATTATTTGAATAAGCATTTTTCAAAAAATTAATTTCAAAAAGTAAGTATTGGAAACAATTCTTAAAAATATATCGGAAAAATATTTTTATTCAGCTCAAAACAAAACCAAATAGTTAAAACATCTCCAACCAGGATTTGAGCCCCGTACCTATGATTCAAACACTCAAACAAAACCAACTACCCAACCTCAAATCCCCATCTTTCAACGAATGTCAAACGAACCCCTTCAGAGGAGAAACCCTCGACCAAGATGGCCACCAAAAGATTGAAGAGGACATAGTTTCCGAAGGTCATGAGTGTGATGAAGTACAGTGAGGCCCACACTGATGTCTTGGACATGCCTTGGTTGGTGGGAAATCAGTAGTTTTATTTTAATTATTTTTTTTATGTATTTATCAAGATTTTTTTATTTCGATTCAATAAAACTATGATTTTTTTCCTCATTGGGTGTGTTTTGCTTGAAGAGAGTTGGCAAATGTTTTTTCAAAAAAAAATTTTTTAATGGTTATTTGTAAAGATTTTTGCTTCTATAATTACTTTCTATAAATAACTTCATTGAAAATTTTAATTTGAAACTAATAAAAATCCAAAAAAATTTAATAAAGCATTAGTTTCTGAGTGATGACATCATAAAAGACCTTATATATTTTGATGATTCGTTTGAATTCTCAATAATTTTTACTTTAAGCTATATAATGAAACTTTGACTTGTCTTTTTAGAAATTGAAATATATAAAAAAATCATAGTGTTTTTTTTCAGACATCTTATGTATTTTTTTTACTTTTCAAAAAACATCATAGAATTTTTTATCAAACTATACAAAATCCACGACTATAAGACCACCTCTCACCTGCATACAGAACTTCGTGCCAGTCTTCTTGGGTCAATATCTGGAGGGGTTGTTGATGCTTTGAAGGTTTTTGAGATTTTCGAGTGATATATTATCTGAAAATTATTTATTCAAAAGTTTATGCTTTTTTTCTTATTTCAACAATAATATTTTCTACCACCATCACTCTATCTATCACCATTATATCTCTTACCACTACCACCTGGAACACGGTAATGGTGGCCCAAAGAAGAGAGTCAAAGTTCTTCCTCTTGCACTTTCTCACACCTTGTTCGTTGTCACAAAACTTGCATCCAAATAAATTCATTCCTAGAATGCTGGATGGTCAATTTGAAATAGAATACTTTATTAATTACTAAAATAAGACCGAAAATTCAATTTTATTGAAAATTTAACAAAAAAAAATAATTTAAATTTATTAAAAAATTTTTATGAAACAAAAACTCAAAAGACCTCGAACCACACAACACCTACCTGAAGATAAAAATGAAGAGAACGAGGAGAGCAAAAAACATGGCGACATTGTCTAAAGTTCTCAGCATCACTACCATTTGATGCCTCAAGGCAGGCAAGAAGCGCACAAGCTTCAGGATTCTCAGTAGCCTGAAGGTGGTGAGTTTTGCTTTAAACTTAAACTTAAAGGCAATCAAAAGTGCTCAGGTATTTTTGCTCCAAAATACACTTCAACTTGGTAAGTTTTGGAGATATTTAAATTCATTCAAAAGTTTTTCAAAAGTTTAAAACGAGAGTGAAGTGGTCATGACTATGTGCGTTTCAAAACTGAATGAATTTAAAAATTTTTAGTTCTCAAAGCTCATAAAAAAAGAAATATTTGAATAAGAATTTCAAAAAATGTTGAGATAAAACCACTAGAATTTGTAGAATTGTACTGAAAAACCATCTTATCAACTGAATAATGCCTTTATGACGCCAAAGCTAGATGGCATTTTAAAATTTCTTGCAGAATGTTCCACCATCTATATAAGCTTTGCATGTCGCAAGCTATCTGCTTATAAATCCTTGTTTGTTCCAGCCCTCGTAATACCCCACAAATTCGGCCTATAATTTCATCAGCTTTTAAATGAGAACATTTTGTTTAGCGAGATCACTAGATGCAATATATAATTTTTTTATCAAATATTTTTTTTCATGAAATAAAAAAAATAATATTTTATATTTATATAGCTCTGAAAAACCAATCGAGGTCCACGTACATGACATTAATTTACAAAATCCGATTAATGATTCCATAAAATACATCTGATAAAACATTTCTACACGACCAAAACCTTTTTCCACTTATCTTCCTTCCTCTCCCTCCTACTCTCCCCAACCTGAAAGTCCTCAAGACCGACAGACCACTTGTGCCCCCTTGCACCAACTCCACCACACTTAACACCACTATAAAGCCGTCAAAAAGGTTGAAGCCGTTATTGATGTACCTGTGTTGTGACGGTGGCATCAGTTTTATTTAATTTTCACTATTTTTTTTTGTTATTTTATCATCATGGTGGAGTAATTACTCAAAAAAACTCAATTTTAATTTGAAATTAAACTTCGGAAGCTTAATCTTCAATATTAAATATTTAAAATATTGATTTTTTTATAAGAAAATATGACCCAAAAAAATCAAAACCACAGACCTCCAAAACCCTTCAGCTGTCAACTTGAGCACCATCTCAACTGCGAACAATGAAGTGAAAACCAAGTTACTGCACTCAATCACTGTGCTCAGATATTCGGGCTGCGGTAATGACATTAATAAAAATTATAATTTTTTAAACTATCATTAGTGATATTTTTCTTATTAAACTATATTTTATTAAATATATATTTCAAATGAATTTTTCGACGATAATAATACCTGTCGCACAAATGATTTTTTGTGAGTTTAATTAGATCGATTCTAATCCATGAAATAACATCTCTGAAGCTTTTAGCAAACATTTTCTTAAAAGAATATTTCGTTTTCACCAAATGTGAAATCTTTTCAACTTATTCTTAAAATTCTATAATTTGAGAAGAAAACTTTTTAAAGGTTTTGGGCGATACACTTTTGGAACTTTTTTGACATAGCTTCAGGGTGACATTAATGGAAAAGCAAGACTATTTGACATTCTAAAAATACTAGACTGGAAAGTTTCATTGATAATTTTAAATTTTTAACAAAAAACTTCGAACCTATAAATAAAACTGAGCTTTCCGTAACTTGCCAGTGATTTCTTACTTTGTTACCCAGCATGATATTTTAAGAACTCATTTTGAAAATATTTTTCTATTTGAATTTTGAAATAAGAAAATTTGAATTTTAAAATTAGGTTTCAAAAATTTATGGCAAATCTCTTTGAACAGAGTTTTTTGAACATCAAGACAAATCTAGAAAACTTGGAAATTTAAAATCATTTTAGCTTTCAAACTGCTTTTTTGTTGTTCATAGTTCATTTTTAATTGAAAAACAGCTCAAAAAAAATTTTTTTTCAGCAAAATAAAATAAATAATGAAATTTCGCAAAAACTTGGGTACAACAAAGACAAACAACTAAATATTAAATTAAAAACTTCTAACCATAAAAAATAAAAAAAATACGCACTATTAATGACAATATTAATGCTTCTACCATCATTATCACTTTTATAAAGTGACATCACAACAGAATGAAGAAACCATCGTGATATGAGTGACAACATAACCTTATGCAACGAAGTTCTTATTCATGGTATGATTACCTGGTTGTGGTACTCTACTCCCATAGACAGGGTGTTAATGAGGATGGCTGCAAGGACTCCCCTGTTGTAGTATTTGTTGTGCACCCACCTCCTAACCACACCTCGCACCTTGCTCCAGTAGTCTACGGGGTGAAGGCCTAGAATTAGTTTGAAGTGATCATTAAAATTAGTTCAAAAATGGCTTGTTCAGAAGTTGCAAAGTCTGATTAAAACTGATTGAAACTTTTTTGAAAATCAACAAAGAAGCAGTAATGGCCTGGATTTTGTAGTATTTTGATGCTTTGAGAGGGTTATTAGGGTATATCATTAAGTATAATTGCCAATGACTTTTTGAAGGTATTAAAACAGAAATAATACTTTCAAATGTGCCTGTTTTTTAAATATTTTATGAATACCAATACTGAAGAGGTTTCAAATAGATTAATTTTTCAAAAAAGCCAAAAAAAATTTGAAAGTTTCATATTCTGTTGAGGTCTGTTTCTTATAATAAAGTTGAATTTATCGAAAAGTTTAGTTTAGTTAATTGGGTCAAATGCAGGCTTTTTTAAAATTCATTCAACTGCCATGAAACTTTTTCAAATGATGAATGCAAGCCTGCTTGTAACCTAATCTCTTTATTATGTACTTGGCTTGCTTTTGAAAAAGAGGTGTATCCTGAAATACTCGTTTTAAAGTGACGAGAAAAAAATTGAAACAAATATAGAATAATATAAAAAAAACTAAATATAAGATAGTTTCATGAATTTTTGTTGAAAATTTCTCATTAAGAAGCACTTGATTCCTTGTTGAGATGCAAATTTTGTGAAGTGTTGAAGCTGTAAAACTTCATTTATCCGTTTGAAAACTCCAAATGCGTTAGTTTAAAGACAGTAAAATTCAAGAAAAAAATAAGCATAATGAAAAAAAAAAATTAAAAAACAGCAAAACGCCAAGCTTGCGTTGAATGGTTGTATGTTAAACTTTGAAAAGGCCATTTGGAAATGCTTACAAAAAATAATTTCATTAGAATCTTTGTTTTCTTAGCAGTTCATTCATTCATTAAATTTAGACTTCTGCTTGTAACGATGAATAAAAATCCTACTTCGTGCAAGTTTAAAAACACCTAAACAAAATTTTTGGAGTAACAACTTTCAAAGTAATTTTTAATGTGGAAAACTTGATAAAAACAAATTTTTAAGAAAAAATTGGAAAGTGAGATAAAATCTGCACTAGCTCGAGTATTTTTGGGTGTTCAACGTGGTTGAGCTAGTGAAAATTGCCATCATTCGGTGCTCTCAATGAAAATTTATTGGGATATACTTTTGAAATAAAATGAAACATGACAAATCGAAATATTGTGTTAGAAAATTTTCAAAAAATCTCATGCTGCCAGCTGCAGCATTTAATAAGTCTCCCTGAAAAACTTTTTACTCAGAAGTGGTACTTCATGAACCCTAGACACTGATTTATCTGGATTTCCAATGAAGCATGTTTTGTACTTTTCTTCTTACAATCCTCAATAATCTTGCGATGGCACTCTCATATATGTGTTTTGAGTGGTACAAACTCGCTAGTATAATATATAAAAATAAACATGAGCTGATTAATAGAAACTAAAAATGAGTTTGAAAAGTTCTACTGATGAATGAATATCTAGTAAATACATAACGTACATTCCGAGTTTTTGAAACTTCAAATGCTCCGAATTTTTGAATATTTTTCATACAATTCAGAGTTATATGAGTCATCTCTGATGAATTTTTGTATATGAAAAAGTTTTACTAGCTGAAGTTATGAATATAATGCATTCAAAGTTATATATGCTTCGGGATATTTCGGAATGACCAAGTTTTTTGTGTCCGTGTTTTAGAACAGTTTGAGGAAACAAAGTTAATATAGGTTCTGGTTTCTTAACTATTTTACATGATTGAGTTTTCAAGTGTTAAAGCAACAAAATAAACAAACTAACTAGATTAGTTTGGCTACAAAGTGTTCGCACTGAGCAATAACAAGATTATTTACTGTAATTTTCAGTTTAATTTTTGAATTCCTTGTTTTGTTCGATTTAATAAAAGCAAATTAGTTCAATTTCCAAACGAAAACTTGAAGTTTCGAACTCGACGTTTCAAATCAAATGTCATTTTTAATGAAACTCAATCTAAAACTCATTCTAAGCCTTATCGAATGATCTTCTGTTGTTATAAACCATAGTTAAAATATTATCGTCATAATTAAATTTTTGAAAAAATGAATAAAAAACTTTTAAAAGAGAAAAAAGAAAATATTAATTATAGAAATAAAAGGACATTAGAAGATTCAGGAAATAAACAATTATAACGAAGTTGAAAACTAGCGAAATCGTCTGAGTTAAGAGAAAATAAGTGTTTAAACTTTCAAATTGAATTCCAATATAAATCAATTTCCAATATAAATGTATATATTTTCAGTAAATAGTGGTGAAAACTTGAGGTTAGGATGCTTCAAACATTGTACTTCAAGCTATTTTAAAAGTGCATCTAATTGATTGGTCAGGCAATAAAAAATATTTACAAAGCTAGCAAAAAGAAACTATGGAAATGAAAAACCAACGTAGAAGCAAAAAAGATTAAGAGAAAGAGAGGAGGGGGCAGAGGCAGGAAAGGATGCTGACAGCATTGCCGCGGACAATAGCCAGAGATCTCTTGACGAAAGTAAACTGCCTCCAAAGGGTCTCCCGTCGCCTCGAAAAGTTTTCTGCCTAACTCCTCGATGAAAGTACCTGTTGAGGGCACAGCAACCGGTAGTCACGTAAGCTACGGGTTGGAAAAGGAAGTTACCCACCAAAGAATATATCATTATAGAAAGATTTATAACTCATGTAAATTAATTACTTTCCAAAAATTTCAAATTTTTTTTTTTTTTCAACAGAAGTTGTAAACAAATAGAATGATGACGGAAAGAAAAATAAGAAGATCAATTCGTATTCTCAGAACAATTATATACGATAATTAAATTTTGTAGCTTTTAAAGAAATATAATCTTGTTTGGTTTCTTATACAAACTCATCAAGCCTCAGAGCATTCTTTCAATGAAATGTGACCTTTCCTGAATGTTTACCTTACTGCGAACAATTTACCATCAATAAATTTCAATTTTTTATTTTTTTTACATTAGAAACTGCAAATGCTTATGTGCAAAATACACAAATGTAGATAAGATAATTTTCTGTTTATAAAAACTCATTATAAAACTCATTCTTATTTAAATAACCAAAAATCCGGAACACTTGATGCTGTCAAGTGTTTGCCTTTATTTGAAGAAAAAGTTTTAATTCTCTAAAAGTACCAAATTCTTATTGTTTGCCGCTTTTTCTGAAAGTGATGTATGCTTTCGTCATTCCATTTCTAGCGTTTAGTACTAGCGATTTTGTTGCTTACGATTCAGTAGTGCAACAATGCAAAGCATTTTGTAGCAGCTCGGGTAAGAAACTCTACAGACGTGCAAAACGCTTGGAAGAGATAAAGTTACATCGGTAACTTGAAGATTAATACGTTCAAAAATAATTTTTATGGTTTCTTTAATTGTTTATCATGGTTTGTTTAAATTATTAATTATGCTTTTCATGTTATAAATTTCAGGTTCAAGTTTAAACATAATTATAATTTCGTATAAACTGCAAAACATACAAATTTTAGTTCGTACGTACTTATTTTCTTGATCAACTTATCAATAGCACTTAATGACTACAACAACCCGCATTAAAACAGTTCAATAAACCACTAATCCACCCCCAAAACACCAACATCCGATCAGATTTCTTTCAGGCTCATCAGAATCACTTGAGCTCTCATTACTGTATTCACTGTCAAGCTCCCTTCCTTTCTGTTCCCATGATGGACTTTTGTGCACTGCGTTTTATTGACGGTGGTGTTTAATATATAAGCAATAGTATTCAATGTATTTCTTATAGATTTGTTTTATGTTTTCATGATGATATAATGTATAACGTATTCATGTGTCTCTAAAACCATGGTGAAAGATTTACAGCAAACAATAGTTTTGTGTTTTTTATTTTTTGTTATTGATTGAATGTACTTGTTTTTCAATTTGTTGAAGGTTTTTGGACATTCATGAATAGTTAATTTAAAATTAGTTCATATGATTTGATTATTTATTCAATCAAATTAGCTTGGATCCAAGAACCAACAGTACTGCATACCAATATATAATTAAATTGATCCTTGTAAGAATTTGTTAGCTCAATAGTTGTTAGTAGTGGGTATAATAATTAGTTTTGATTTGCTTTTCTCAACCATCTAGTTGATATTTTATTTTTAAAGTTTTGAATATTTGAAAAATGCTTTGAAAATTTCAAAAATATAATTTCATTTTTTAAAGCGGCAACTAATAAAAAAATATTGTGAGCAGACTTAATCCTTTTTTAAATTAGATTGTTGTTTCAAAAAATTTATTTTATTTTGAAATAAATTTAAATTTTCATCTCTATCGATATCTTTTGAAGTTAAAACTTATAAAGAATGAAAAAATTTGCTATAAAATATATTGACATATATATATATATATATATATACATTATATATTTTTTAGTGTCTAAGCAGGCCTGAAACTTACGACATTTTCAAATCGCTTCAATTACTCCAAATGCTTAACAGAACATTACTACTGCTGAAAAGAAGTTAGAAAACGGTTAGGAAGAAGAATTTGTAATTTTTTCAATCCAAAAAGCCATTTGCTTCGTAGCGGGTTAAATTACGCATTGGAGTTTTGTCTCTACGCTGAAATTGTTCCTTTTACGAAATTATGATTTGAGATTTAATGTTTGGAAATTTGGAATTAGACAATAAAATAATGGAAATTTTTTTTTGAATGAGTTGCTTGGTTGAATGTCCACGAAGTATTGGGTGATTAACAGAAAGAAAATTAAATTAGGAAAAAACTTTTGAAACTAAGAAACACAAGTTAAATTTTCATGAAATTCCAATTTCACAACTCATAATGTAGCACAAAGGTTCACCTTTCTTATCAAACGTCACCACATGGGATGTCTTTCTGCTCTCAGAGTTATTGTACAGACAACTGCTAAGTGATCTGGCCTTCAAAAGGTTCTGTTCATACTTCTGAGTGTTGTGTGGACAGAGGTTGTTTTGTTGGTTTGTTGAACATTGGCAGTAGTTTGAAGGGTTGTTGAGAGATGATGCTCTACCAATGGAGCAACGACGTTGAAATGAAGGAAGGAGAGTGGTGGTGGGGTTGGGGGAAAGATGGAAGGAAGATGAGCTGACAGATGGGTGCGTGGGTGAAGAAGAAAGCTGATTTGTGTCGTATAAATTGTCTTCTTGGCAGGCTGTCAAGATTTGGTGTTGAAATTAAAGCATAAAATACATGAAAATATAATTTCTACGTTTGGTTTTGAAAGATAATTCAAAAAAAACTTTTTCAAAAAGTTCTTTAAAGTCTTAATTCTAATAAATGACGAAATTAATGCAACGTCTTTGCCACAAATGGTTCTATAAATTAATTCAAAATTATTTTTGTCAGCATTTAAGGCTGGACACCTTTGAGAGGATAATCACAAACAGATTTGGTCCGCAAAATGCTTTTCGTCTTCGGGACTGCGGAGAAATTAGAGTCATGATGAAAGTTTACTTGATATATAGGGTTGGTTTATATTCTTTGATGTTTCAATTTATTTTGATAAAATTTTCAAAAATGTTCTATAAAATTAAAATTTTATCACATGAAAATGACAATTTAAATTCAAAAATTAACTAATATTGAGGTTGCTGAAACGATAATATTCAGTGTCATTTAAACCGTGTCCCCCATTAACCCATGTTTTATAAGAATTAGCTTTTTAAGAATTTTTTTAATCAGATATTATTTTAGTAACAAATGAAAAATTTCTCGAAATTTCAAAAAATTTAATTTTATCAAACCACTCTAATCTCACCGTTGAGGATTCGACTAGTAGCAGTCTTATCTTTATTAACTCTATCTCCATCGGAACCTTTCATTCTCCCATCATTTAAAATGCCAGTTGAAATATTTCCTTTATTCAAACTCTCCAAATCATCACTCGGGTCAGCTGGACGACAACTCAGTGACCTCGTTCTTATCACTTTCAACATCATCTTGTCTTTATCTAAGCTCCCCGACCCCACATGGTGGAAAAAAATCTTTCTCATTATTGCTTTTTTATCTTTTGGAAGGGTTATTTTATTTAAATATCTATTTTCAAAAATAAATTTCTCATTTGAATTTTGTGGCATATTTTTGGCAGATTCGATTTTTAGGTGGGGAGGATCACATGAAAGATGATTGGCATGTAACAACTCATCGGTTTGTCTGCCGGTATTAGACTCCTCTTGCGCGCTCAACAAATTACTTTTGTTTAATTTATTATCACTATTGATTTTGTTGGAAACATGTTTGAGAAGTTTGATCTTGTTCTCGGAGGTAGGAACAGAGAGGTGACATCCCTCCTTCAAACTCTCCCTCGTCTTCAGAGCTGGGTGGATGCTCTCATTGTCTTTGAATTGAACGAATTTTTCACATTCGAAGTTTTTACTAATCATGAAATTTTTGTCTTTCTTGCTTTCGTTGCAAACAAACAACTGTTTATCCTTACTCTCCTCTGTACGCTCCATATTTTTCTGCTGAAAAATTTAATTGATTGAAATTTTTTTTTAAAATGTTCAAGCAAATATTATTTCAGAATATTAATAAAAATGCAACTAAAAACGATAAAATAGGCACATTGTGATCGAAGTCATTCTTAACAACAGCCTCTCCATCCTGCATAGGTGGTTGGATGCTGAGGTGGGTAGCGTGCTCATGAGGATGAAGTTCACTCAGTTTCTTCTGCAGTTTTTTTGTTTTTTTGTTAAAAAAGTGTTTCATAACATTTTTTATTTGTTCTGCGCATGTATATGTTTGTATGCTTTTGAAGAAACTCAAAACGAAGACTGAAACGTTTATTAATAATTTTTCAACACATTCTCTTTTTTAATTTGATACAAAAATGGAATAAAGAACTGAAAAACTAAATAAAAAAGTAATTGAATAAAATAACTTAATTAATTTTTTTAGTAGTTTCATGCTTTAGAAACTAAACTATGAACTTCAAACTTGCAAACCACTGCGTTTTAGTTCATAATCTATAAGTTATTCAAAAAGATTAATTTGACAAAAAAAAGAATAATCTTTTGTCGAAAAATTTGAATATGAAAGGGAAGTTTAATTTGATGTTCAGTCAAAACTACATTTGTTTGTGCTTCTACAAAGAATTTGAAATATTAATGCTTCTTCTCTAGTTTGAATCAGAAGAATATTTTTGAAAAGTTTTCAAAAATTAAAAAGTATAAACTTATAAAGACATTCATGAAAAGTTAAAATCAAATTTGAATTATCATCAAAACAACCTGAAGATTGGAGTATTTTTTAAATAAAATTCTTTTTTTAGCGGCATGCATTTGCAAGCCACCATTCTCTTTGTTGTCACTTTGATCACCTTCAAGGTTATCTTTGGCTTTCTGAAGCTTCTCGTTTTTATTTATAGACACATTAGAAATGATTTTATCACTTTTCGGCAAAATGTCAAGACTGTTGTGAAAATCTTTCAAGTTTTTAAACTTAAAAAAGTTAATTTTTTTTCTGGAAAGTTCACTTTTAAAATTTTTCAGCGAGCTTCCAGCATTCCAGGAAGAGGCTCTGTTGATGAGAAATGTGTGTTCATCGTTATTTTCCATGTCTGAGTGCAAGCTCTCAGTGGTGTAAGGGGTGGTTGTGAGGTTGGGTAAGATGGTTATGCTGGGAATGGTGGTTGTAACGTCAAGGGTCGTTATGGTGTTTAAGGTAGTGTTAGTTGTGATGTTGGTGGGGATGTGGGTGGTGGTGTTGGTAGTGGAAATGTTTGGAATGATGGGGTTGAAATTGTGGCTTGTGGTGTTGACATTTTTGATGCCGCAGAACTTCACTTCAGCACTAACGTAGTCATTTTTATCGTCTAGAATTTCATCTTCCGTTTCGTTCTTACTTACGTTTTCGTTCTTAGAGCAATTTTTTTCAGAAGTTTTGTTAGCGTCATTGAAATCTATTGAATCGGAATTCGTTTTCAGGAAAGAATCAAATTTAGAATTTTCATTATTGAGTATTTGGTAAGAATCGTTTGAGCATGATTTTTGTTGGAAAGGAAGTTTGACTTGATTGATTTGAAGTGGTTGCAAAAGAGACTTACTTGGTAAGTTCAAATTTGCACATTTTTCGATAGTTTTCTCACTCTTGGTTTCATGAATTCCATTCTCAATATTATGCAACACATCAGCTGTTTCTGAAGAAATGAGTTGGTCTGATACAAGATCGTTTTCATCATGGAACTCAGAAACGGTGAGTTGTGGCACATTGATCGACTGTGCTCGTTTTATCATTGATAACTTGTTTTTTCGCAACTTTTCTTTAGAAACAAAATTTTTGTGTCGTTGAAGCTCAACTTTGGTGAGTCTGGCGGAAATAGGTGGGAAGTTTTGGTTGAAAAGAAGGCTGGAAGGGTTCGTGTAGTTGAAACTTTGTTTCCTATTCACTGGCATTTTTTGATTTATTTCGTGAACATTCAAAGAAAGAGCTCTATTCATAGATTTTTTCCTTCGGAAATTTGTTTCTTTGAAGGGATTTCTGAGACTTGAAACACTGTCGATCTGTACAATGGGAAAACTGTTGGGCACAGTTTCACAATTGAAAGAAGAAGCTTTGTTGATAGAAGATAATTTTCGTTTATAAACGTTTGAAGTTGCCAGTGAAAATAAAGAGAAATCTCCCATAGATTTGTTGGTGGGAGATAGAGGAGATCGAAACACTTCGACAGGCACCATCAAAAACTGACCTAAAAACTCACTACAGACAGAAGATGTTCGGGAAGTGGTTCTTCTGTTTTTGGGTTTGGTGCTGGATGCATTACTGCTGTTAGTGGTGTTGTTGAAGTGATGGTGGATGGTGAAAAGTTTGGGGCTTCGTTGAGGTGTGTACAGTGAGAGCAGTGATGGTGGGTTCAAGGATGATACACTGTCTTTGTGCTCACGACTGTTGCGTTTATTATATAATAAATTTTCTAAATAAATAGTTTTAAAATCATTACATACTCCAAAACAAGAGTCTGAAAGTATTTAACCGACAAAAAAATAAGTATCTTCTCCATTTCTAAATCTCAAAGTTAATTTTTTGCAGCTTATACCAAGCTCTAAATGTAAAAAAAATTGTCTGAATTTTTCATCAAACTCACGTTTTTGAGCCTAACGAGGGGCTTTTCTCAACTAGAGATTTAGAAAAATGCATGCCAGTGTTTCTCAGCAGTTTCTTTCTGGTCAGTACTGTTTCGGGAGGTGAAGCCATGTTGTTTTTGTATTTTTCTTTTTCTTTTTTTCTTATTTTTTTTATTTTTCGTTGTTTTTTCTTCTTACGAGACTTTTTTCTATGTTTTTTTGATTCAATTTTCAGCCACTTGCAAACTTTTTTTTTTGATTTTCTCCACAAATGCTTGAGAAACCTGATTTGAAAGATTATCTTAATATATCTTTCAATTTAATTCGAGATTATATCAATGAAATAGACCACCTAACTAGTGCACTCGTGAAGTTTAAATGATTTCTATGAAAATGCATTTAATTTATTTAAAAGCCGTCAGACTTTAACCCATAATATTTATGAAGGCCCTAATAAAATGAAAACATAAATAAACATGATAGAATGAAATAAGAATAATGACAAATTTGAATAAATTATTTTTACAATTTAAAAAATTTTCGAAAATATTTGAAATGCTCTTAAAAAATAACAATAATTAGTCAAGCTTTAAAAACACGATATCTGGTCTTAAATACAAATTTAGCAAAGCTATGAGCTTCAAATCGCTTCCAATATTTAACCACCAGGCTTTTCAAAGAACATTTTATTTTTTATTGCAAACATATTATTTTGCAATCTTCGTGTTTCAAATTTAAATTTTAACATTAATTTTTTTTGAGTATCAAATCTTCCCAAAAAATTTGTGTTATATATTCCACAAGATGCAACACCAAGTAACGTTATAACTGAAAGCTGGAAACAAAACCTCACCTGATGACTTCCGTGTAGGTGTTTCCAACTTCGGAGTAGCTGGTGAGAGTGCTGTTAGATTGGAATCTTTTTCTCTCCAGCAACATTCTTTCCATCTCCCTCTTCTTTGTCTCTGAGAACTGAGTGGCAATCACTACGAGGCATAAGTTGATCATGAAGAAAGCTCCGATCTGGGGAAGATGGGGGTATAGATGTATGGTTAAGTGTTGTAGAAATAATGGTGAGGGTAAATAGAATGAAGAGATGTGGAGAAAGAGGGTTGTTGTGGTGGTGATGGTAGATGATGATGGCTCCATAATCAATTTTGCTTGTGGTTATAGAATGTAATGGTGGTGTATGAAGCTGAAGTAATGTAGATGGTGAGGGTGGTTTATGGTGTATTGCACAGTGTTAAAGGTAATGGTGATGGGAATAATGAAAATAATTCTGATATCTTGATTGGCTTGTTTTTTTCATATAAATTACACTCAGGTGATGTTTTTATACACTCAGTATCATTTTTCGTTAATACGGTGAAGCTATCAAATTTTTAAATAGTTTGGGTCTTTTTTAGAATTTTCCACATAATGAATAATTTTTAGCATTTTTTTAATTTTATGTTCTATTAAAAAATCATAAAAGTTATATCTAAATAATTATTGTTCAAAACCATGACTACAATTCATAATTAAGCCGAAATTTCTTCCTGTGGGCTTCACACGTTGTTTCCAATTTCTTCTATATTTACTTCTATTTGTTAATGGCAATCTTAAGGTGAAAAACATAAGATTGAAAATTTAATTGATTTATTATCTAAGAATATAAAACTTTGACATTAATTTTTTTCTTTTTATTCGGCCTGATGTATTCAAGACCAATAATTGGGGGTCTCATGGGATTGTTGTTGTTGTGAGCTTCATGGAGAGATTTTGGTCAGGGGGTTGGTATTGCATGTGTGTTATGAAATTTGAAACTTTTTTTTTTACTCTCATAGTTTTCATAGAAACTTTTTAGAGACATCTTAATGTACTTTTAAGCAATATCAATAATGATTGACGTCGATATTGTGAGAAAAATTTAGTACATTTATTAACGAAATTAGCTATTATCATAATACGTTAGCATAAATTTTATGTCAAAGTATTATAGTAAGGCTATACTTACCGAAAATTCTAGCTAATTTGGCTAATAAATGTACTAAATTTTTCTCATAATTTCGACGTAAATGATTATTCATAGCAACTATATTTGTATTATCGAAGCTCCCAATAGTAATTACTCATTTTAAGAATAGTCATAACCACCGATCTTTCCATGTATATTCGTTTTTTGCAGTTGTTTTCACCAGTAGCTTAATCTTTTTAACTCTGTTATTCTCCAAGTATGGCACTTGTTTTCCATGTTCGTTCACGCTCGATATCAACCCATCTTTAGTTCGAGTACATAGTTTCGAAATTCGAACCATATGTAAATAGATAGGAAATAAAAAATTAAAGTTAAATTGTTTTTTATTATTCAGAATATAGTTTGTTCAATTTTTGTTTAAAATTACCTCTTTCAAAAATGCCATGTTTCAAAGAACTAAGGGTTTGCAAACCGTTATTGAAGGAAGATTAGGTAAAGAAGGGGTTTCAAGCGAGGAAAATTTGATTGAGTTTGTAGGAAATGTTTTTCAACGCAAAATATTTTGTTGCTTTTGTTGAAAAGCTTTCAGACATAAAAGTGTAAACATGCAAAAAATAAAATCATAATAAAAGAATAAAAAAATCATAATAAAAGAATTTTTACGTTCATCCTTGAACCTTGCGAGAACACGCGTGTAAATATTTCTAATGCATATGAGAACTATTTTTCAAAACTAGTAATTTTTACATCAATATTTCATTAAAACTTAGTGTTTTAAATGATTAGCCTGTATGATGGATTGGTTCGATTAGGATATAATTGCACAGAATCCTACGATGCTTGTAATCTTTCTATCACCATCAAGAACTAAATCATCATCATCTTTGTTAAGAAGTCGTGAATATTCTTCATGATTTCCTTTCGTTAATTTCGTAGAAGAGTTAAGAAAAATATTTCAAAACTTCCAGGAATTTGCTTTGAAAGTATTTACACTATTTTTGATTCATGGTGAAAGTTTGAACGCAAATTCATCTACTGCTTATGAGTGAGTTATCAGAAACATAATTCATAACCCTCATGATAAAATATTAGTTTTGTCATTAATTCATCAAAATTTCTAAAAAATACTTTGAATATTTCATTTCAAAAGGTTCGTTTAGGAAAAAGACCCGAGGCGAGATTCTATTCACCTTTAAGCGATCAAATAACTTGTTGACTCGGTAATAAGACTATTTTAAAACGAAAAGAAAAATGCAGAGACTAGAAATGTTTACTTCCAAAACTACTCAAAATTATTAACAGCAATTCTTGTAGTCTTATAACAATGGTATCTTATAGCTTAGCTAACATATAATTTAAACTCAGGTGTTTAACTTCTCTATTTTTGACAACTTTCCCCAATTTTCCTCCACACCCAGTGGTAGGCTTGCTACAAATACATATACAAACGTGGCCTTGAGATTTATAGATACATTAATTAATTGTAGAAAACTGCATCGAGGTTTGAATTGAGGATAATATTTATTGGGAAATTAACAAAGTAATGATGATTTCGAATCAAGAATTTTATCAGTCTTATCTTTGTTGCTTTATAATCTTCACATTTTCATGGTATCATTTGTCATAATAAAATAATAATGAAAAAACAATAAAAATAACGATTATTGTTATTATTCATTCATGGAAACGTACGATGATGAGAGTGATGAAGTAGATGAAGTCCCAGAAAGAATGAGCATCCTGCACGTAGTACATGATGTTCACCCAGCCTGCCAAGCTTATCACCTGGTTGTGAGGAGGAGGAAGGTTGTGATAATGATGATGATGAAAGTAAAGATGATAATTAAAAAAAAAGATGATAATAAAAACTAAAATAAGAAAAAAATGTCAAAAATAGAAAAGAAAGATAATGATGATAAGGAAGATGGGTATGAGAGCATATTTGGATGATGATAGATCGACTGATGGCTCTCAGAAATTGAAAATTTCTTCAAAAACATAAATCATTTAATGTCAGCTCTGTCTTGTATTTTGCAGAAATCAAATATGGTTTAATGTGGGTTGGAGAATTAGCTTCATTTTAGGCAGCTTGGATTTCGGCATTTTAATTTCTGAAGCAAAATATGTATTTTAAATATTTTAAATACATCGTGTGTACCTTTTGTTTAATAATTCTTCCATTATGGCTTCAGAATGAAAAAAAATGTCATTAATTATCAATAATCTTTCGACCTTTTTTATTGGTAATTTCAGTTTTCAATTTTTTTAAAGAAAATGAATCAACAAAAAAAGGATATAAAATTCAAAAAGTTGGATTAAGATAGTAGTGGGATTAGATAACGCGCAAGGAACTGCATAAAAGACCCATTGCTTGGGAAGACCCTGAAATACTAGTTATTCAATGACGAACACAAAAATCTTCTTGCAAATCCTAATTTTAAGAAGTTTAAAAATAAAAAAAAAAGAACCCACCAAATGACGATACAACAATCCGCAATTAGTGGTGAATTCAAATGAATGAAAATCTAATGTAAAGAAAATTGAAAACTGAAGTTAACATTGAGAGTAACAGAAAGAGACTATTCTTTTTAGTAAAAAATGTTAACTAATGAATGAGAAATTTTTCTGTCATGAAAAACTATAAACCTTCAAATTCAACAATTGAATGTAGTTTTAAAATTTAATTTTAAACTATTAATATAAACAACATTATCTACATATTGTATAACATAAGGTTGAACTTGTTAGAAAAACACAAAAAAAATTGGATATTTGCCTATTAATATATCTTTTCGATACATCGGATACCCTCTTCAGGTTTCAAAAAAAAACATTAAATTTTTCTATTTATTTCAATATTATACAAAAAAAATAAATTTTTCACTAATTTTATACAAAACCAATGTTGTATGATAAGGTCAAAAGCATTGAAACTTGACGTTTCTATGTTAAAATATCTAAAAAAAAACTCTTCATTTGAAGTTGAAACTAAAAATGTTAAATTTGTTTTATTAATAAAGTCAAAATTAAATTCATCTTAGAGCACCCTCACTTTAAAATTTTTTATTTATGTTCATATGGAACAAAAATTTCAAAAATTTCAAAAGTCCACAATAAATCAAAAGGTTCTTTCAACAGTTGCTCATAGAAACGAAAAAAATTCAACACTTCAAACTTTTACAAACACATTTTTCAAATTTTTCAATAGGTTTAAAATTGGATTTCCAAGATTTATTCATTAAAAGTGATTTATAATTTGAATTACGAGTTTTTATTTATTTAGGTTAGTTTTTTTAACAAATTTGTATGGCGCACAACTTTCACGCAAGATTAACTCATTTAATTGAGTAATTTTTGCTCTTCTGAAGTTCTTTTTAGCAAAAATTTGAAACATAAAATATTGAAAAGCTATTTTTGCTGTTAAACCAATTCATCAAAACCCCATAACTTAAAGCAAAAGTTTTTAAGTACATCAACTAGCTAAAATACATAAAAATTCCTCTAAAAGTTTAATTCATAAAACAAACAGTAAAGCCCCAGCCTACATTAATCAAAATTACATCTCGGCAAAAACTTGAAAATCTTTGAAATTATTTCCAGATTTTTCCAATAAATCATAAAAATATCTTTAAGTATGATCTAAACATGAGACTTTTTCTCATACATAAAAGAAGTTTTTTTAACAAAAAGTTCAGTTTAATATGGTTTCACTGAGTTTTTAGTAAGTATAAGTTGAATACAACACATTCATGAAAACAATTAAATTTAAAGAAATTAAGATAACATACTTTTGTACATAGTTATAACTAATGAGAAACATATTTTCTATGATAATTTTTAACAGAAAAGTTTTGAATGGATAGATAGATAGATAGATAGATAGATAGATAGATGGAAAAATTATTAAAACAAACAGATTAAGTAAAAGTGCTTCCTTACGTGCCACCTAATTCTTTGATAGATTTTGAGCACAGCCGTTCAAAAACGAGAAATCTAATACTTATTTAGATGAAAAAAGCCTTCAGTTTAAATCATTTTTTTTTAAAAAAGTTATATATATTTTTTAATAGTTATTTTTTAGACTTTCAAAGAGATAGTTACAGTTGACGAAGAAAAACCATGGTATTTTGAATGAATCCAATCTATTGGGTTACATTTTGGCATCACAGGTGTAGTTCTATAGGCACTTCAAATTCAAATAAATAATTTTTTTCCGATGTTTATATATATGTAGTCAACGAGTATATATTAAAAATACTCATATCAGATTTTTTATTATTGCGTTTTTTTACTTTTCAAACGTTGAATTAGTTAATTTTTTTTAAAGTTTCAAAATTTTCTATTGGATTTAGAATCTAATCTTTTTACTTTTCTGAAATAAATTTTAAGAAACTAATTTTAATTCTCTTGCAAACAGACAAAATTTGACAGTTTTTTTTTATTTAATTTCATTTGAAACATTTTTAATCAAAAAATTCTTCTATAAAAAAACTCACTGAAAATCTCTAAAATTAAAAAAAATTTTCATTGTCTCAAATAACTCTTCCCGAACGAAACAGAGAAAAATTTTATAAAAGACAGCTGCAATAAGACTTCACACAATACATTTAATAGCCGAATGAGGAAGTCCTACTTACGTATCAGCACACATCACAACACCACATCTTACTTCATTACATGCCAATACCACACATCTTACCACACGACTGAACTTTTACACCACATTCATTAAAAACATCTTACCACGTTATACAATGTAACACCACATGAAACTATATCTACTATTGCACTACATCACGTCCATCAAACTACACAACACAAGATCACACCCCATCACACCACAACCCACCACACCACACCACACTTCACCACTACATAACACCCACCTGAAAGATAGCTACCCACGCAAGCCCGATGTTATCAAAGGAGACTGAGCCATCAAAGGGGTTGAAGTCTGAATCTTTGCATTCATTGTAGTAGCTGGAGATGTAAGATGGGATGAAGTATTGTGTTGTGAGGAAAGGAGTGGAGCAAATAATGGTGGAATAGGAGATGAAGTGAGATGTGGTGCTTGTTTGGTTTGTGTTGTGAAGTGTCTAGTGTGGTTTAGTGTGGCATAGTTGATTTTTGTGTCAGGAAAAATAATTGAATTTTTTTAACAGCATTTTTTTTAACCATGTTTAAAGTTATGAAGTTTTGCGAATTTCAAAAATAAATTTTTTTCCCCAAGTTCAAACAGCCATTTATAAGCTGCACTTATGTTTGTCATTTTATATCTTTGTGACAGATCGCTATAAATAACTGAACTAATTAAAATATCAATAATCATTAACGTTGACATTGCGAGAAAAACTTTTAGTACATTTATTAGCAAAAGAAAAGCTAGAATTTTCGGTAAGTATAGCCTTGCTATAATACGTTAGCATTACGTATACGTTGCTAACATATTATGGTAAAGCTATACCTACCGAAAAATCTAGCTTTTTTTTGCTAATAAATGTACTAAAATTTTTTCTCATAATACCAACGTTAATGGTTATTGATATTGCTAAAAATTACATTAAGATTTTTTTTTTAAATTTAAAATTAAAACAATTTTTTTTATTTAAATGAGCTTTAAAAAATGTTTTTACCATTAATTTGAAAAATTATTTTAAAATGCTTCTAAACGCCACGAAACCATTTAAAAGTCTGTAAGGTATTCTATTACAACCACTTGGAGTAAATTCAACTTCAAATGCTTGAATTATCATTAGTCTAAATAAAATTTTTTTAAAGATTTTGGCAAACTATTCATTAAAAAATTAATTAATTAGTCACTAGATAATCTCATGGATGGTAATAAAGGTTTTTCATAAGTTCTAGTGAATGCTAACTTAGCTACAGATTTTTGGGGCTTTTGGTGAAGTAATTCATCAAAAAAAATTTTTTGTTAATTTTAGTTTTTATTTTTTATTGGATTAGGAAAAAAAACTTCGAACTGGAGTTGTGTGGTTATTTGGAGTTTTTCTTTAAAATTTATTAACGAGAGTAAAAATATACTTACTTTTTAAACTAAATTATTTATATATATATATAATAATATTATATTTTGAATCAATTTTTAAAATTGAACGTGTTTTGAACCTGACTGACTAGATGAAAATTTCTCAATTTTTTTACAAAAAACTGCTTGGAAAGTCATTTTCAAAGTTCAACAAGCTACCTTTTAAACGATTGATGCCACAAAAACAATGATAATGTTTGCTCAAAAGAAAAATTTCTCCACAAAACACTCCAAGTTTTTAAAAATGCATTCACACGAAAGTTTAGTGGAAAACTCCCATAAAATAATATTTTCTTTTGTTTGAAAAAATCATGAAAAAATTTAATTAATTTATTTTTAGTTTTATTTGAATCATCTTAAAAATAATGCGAGATCAAAATTTTATTACAAACAATATTTTTTGTTTCAGAAACTAATTTATCAAACTCATAACTTTCCAAAAAAAACAAATTTTATTCAAATAAAACAGGTAATTCCAACTAAGAACATCAGGCATTATATAAAATGCCTGATTATACAAATTGCTTGAAACAAGCATCAAATAATAACAAACTGACATGTTCCAGTTGACACAAGATTGGTTGGTGGGGGTGTTGTTGGAGTTTGGAAGGGCTGTGGCGTTGCAAGACATTCTGTTGTTGGTGGTGTGAAAGGTGCGAAGAGGTGTGAGGGGTGTGAGAGGGTGTGAAGAGGTGTGAGAGGGTGTGAGGTGGTGTGAGGGGTGTGAGAGGAAGTGGGAGGGATGTGAAGGTTGTTTGAATGGCTTGGGGGTGCTTTGATGTTATTTGAAACTTACTTTTTTCATAAACTAATGGTTACAAATTGGAGGTGTTTTCAATCAATAGATTAGTTGATCGAGGTTTATGAGAGGTTAGTTTCAAGATATTTTTATCGTGAGAAAATTGGTTCTTGTTATTTTATGCAATGTCATGTGAAAATTCTTCACAACTGAAATAATTTCTTTTACTTGCGAGACAAATGTTTGCTCTGAAGGCTTGGAAACGATCAAAAAAGCAGACTTCAAAAATTGAAAAATGTAAGCTTCACTGGAAATAAAATATTACTTGGAAAACGCTAAAAGTTTTTATAATAAAAATACAGTTTTGACATTTCCAGCATGGTATAATATAAAGTAAACAGCAACGTGGTTTTGAAAGCTTATTTAAATACCTTGGGTTACCTGAAAAGCAGCTGTGTAGAGTCCAGTCTCTTATCAACACTACAGCCAGGTTAATTACAGGCACAAGGAAGTTTGACCATATAACTCCAGTTTTGAAAAAGTTGCATTGGGTCAAAGTTAGGAATAGGGTAGTTTATAAAATATTATTACTTATATTTAAATGTAGGCTAGGATTTGGTCCAAAATACATATCAAAAAGACTCATACCTATCTCTGAAATACCTGAAAGGCGAAAGCTTAGATTTTCGGACTCAACCAATTTAAAAGTCCCTAAGTCCAAAATGTCTAGTATTGGAAAGCGTAGGTTTGAGGTTGAAGGCCCAAGTTTGTGGGACGGCTTGCCGGAAGGCTTAAGAAGGGTTAGGAAAGTGAAGGACTTTGGAAAGAGGCTAAAAATTAGTTTTTTTTTTAAATATTAAGCTGTTATAACCTATTATTATAATAGAATATTTTACAAATGTAAAGTGATCTTGAAACTCTCTGGGTTAAACATCACTTTAATAAACCTCGTAAATTATTATTAAATACGATATTTTGGTCGATGCATCTCACATTATCGAGTGATGTGTGCAATCATTTTTACGTAAATAAAAAAACTAAAAATGAATTGGCTAGCATAAAAATGAACTCAGAAGCAGGTAAGGTGAAGCGGAGTAATATTTATATTGTGCTTATCTTTCTAAACTTGAGTCTTGGCCGCAAACTAAACTCACATCAAAACCGCTACAGAGGCTAATTGTGAGTTTGACACGATATAAAATTTCAGATAGTTTGTCTCATGTCTCACCAAACGACAAATGAACTTGAAGGATTTATGAGACTGTATAATAAATGATAGACTTAAAAAATTACGAACTGAAAAATTTTCGATTTGCTAAAAAATCCTAGATAGTTTTCTAGTTTCGGTTTCTATTCAAACTCATAAAACAATTCAATATAAATTATAAATCCTTGATTCCAAAGCTACCTTGTATTACATAGACTAACACATCAGCACTGTTTTCTGAAGCTTAGCAACTAAAAACCATCAAACTACAAAGAAACACAAAACCAAGCAAACTGTAGGAAAGTCATACGAAAAAACTGAAAACCAAAAAATAAAATAACTATTAACAATTTTCATCATGCATACCGTCTGATTATTAATAAATATTATTGAAAACTGAAATTTAAAAATAAAAAAAATGAACTTCTCATGAACAACCCTCCAACATAAATGAATACTACCCCCAAACCTAGCGTAGGTATAGGGTGGTAGGTTGCCACATCGGGTCATTCCTTCATGTTGTGTGCACACGAAGTCTCTGTTGTTTGAGTCTATGAAGAAGGGAGGCAGGTCAAAGCTGCGGTGATTGGGATGGTTGTTGGGGTTTTTTGGGGTTTGAGTTGGTTTTGATGGAATCAGGGTGATCTAGTTAAGGGTTGAGATTTGGTTTTTTAGTTATAAATTATTTAAAATTGTTAAATGCGCAAGTGCTTTTAATTGAAAAACAAAGTTCATCCATTTGATGTTTTTTTTTATAATCTGTTCTTATTTTAGCAAAAATAAAGTTAAAACCAGAAAAAGTCATCGAAACAAAAATAAATTGAAAAAATGACTACAACTGGCAGCAGATAAAACTAATGCTTAAAACATGTTGATAAATCAAAACGAATCAAATAAAATGAAACCAAAAAAGATAAAACAAAATCAAGTAGGTACTCGGGGGCAGAAACGTTTTGAGGCAGGTTGAGAAAGCATCTGTTACGCAAGAGCCCAGCCCACAGCTGCACTCCTGTCAAAAGGTTGTGAAACTGTTTAAATTCGTAATAACAGGAACGTGAATAATGAATAGTAATAGATTTTTATTAGGAATATAAAGTGTCATATGTTGAGTGTATTTCATGAGTATGAAACAAGTTTATATACAGCATTATAGAAATACAATCTGATAAAGATACAACATTAAAAACATACAAGATTATAAGTATACACATTTATAGGTATACAAGATTATAATGGCAGTTAGTGGCGTTTGGATTTTTATTTGTTTGATGACATTCTAATTGTGGTTACAATAGTTTGCTTTTCAAGTGATTATTTATTTGATTGATACTTCGATATCTACTCATGTATCTATTAGCAGGTGGTTGAATTTATCAACAACGGAATCAAATTGAATACAAAATAATACAGCTACAAATAAGATTATAATGACAAGAGTTTTTTTGAACGTACAGTTTTGTTGAAAAATTAAACATGAAGGTCAATTTTGTTGAAGTTTTTTTCATTATAATTTGTTCCAATGTTGAGAACATTCATTGAAATAAATAATAGAACGCAAATTAAATTTTTTTAGTAAATTAAGTGTTCAATGAAGAATAAAAATTTAATAAACTGAGCCATCATACAATAACCCTCTAGAACTAATAAATCTAGAATAAATGTTTTCGTAAAAGTTGTTTGAGTGCTCAGCCCGATAAAATTATCTTTATGAATTGAGTGCATTAGTTTTGGGGGTGTGAATTGAAAACCCAAAAAAATAAATTTCGGTATATGGTATGGATTGTTTTAGTATTTGGTGATGGTTATATGCATTTATGGTATAAATGAATATAAATTTAATTTTTCTTTTTAGAAAATTCTTTTTTGAAATACATAATTCAAAAAATTTTTTATGGAGGAACTTCGAACAACGATGAATGGCTTTTTAAAATACATTTTTAATTGATTTATGTGGTATATGAAAATTAATGTATTGATATGTTTTCAAACAGCATTTTAATAAGTGATAAAATTCGATTTATTTTCAAGCTTAGCCAGTTAAGATGTGACCGAAAAATGTTTGTATTAATATCATCATTAAATATGCACACGAAATCGTAGCCTTAACGATAATCTTTATTATTTATCATTAGTTCTTGTTTTTGAGTGAATATAATTTAGTTTTTGCTTCATTAATTGCAAATATCGAGAAATAGTGTATGTAGTTGTACAATATTATTAAATAAATAATTATGGAAATCTATTTGAAAAATCACTTGGAACTTAAAAAACTATTTAAAAAATGAATAATGTTTTAAAAAAGTAGTGACAAGCAAAATAAACGACTTCAAACCCCCAAAAACAATAAAAAAAACAACCCCCCACCGATGATGCCAAAGATGAAGAAGAGGAAGAAGCAGAGAACGAGCACATTACCGAGCATGGGAAGGGTGTCGAGGAGAAGGGTGACCAGGATGCGGAGGCCTGTGTGGTTTGATTGAAAAATTTTTTCATTATTATTTCTTGTTTTAAATTTGTTTTTAGTTATTTTATTTTAATATTTTTTTGTTTATAATATTTAGGTTCAGTTTTGAAACTCTTTTTTCTTCCACCTTTAATTTAAGATCAATAATTATTAATAAAAACAACTTTTTAATCTATAATTTTTTTTATAAAAACCAATATACTACTTCTACTGAGCGATTAACAAAAACTCAGTGAAAATGTCAAAAACATCGTCAAAATTTCAAAAGTCACTCACTGGGCACCCTGTTGATGGCCTTGATCGGTCTCAGTACTCTGGCAAAGTAGAATGGTTGTTGAAGATATAAGGTTGAAAATTATTTTTAACAAATTAATGTAAAGTTTGAGGGTTATAGTTCAAAAATATATTTATTCACGAATCTTTCTGGTTTACTGTGATCATCAGTTGGTGATCTTTCTTTAAAGAAGAAAAATTTTGACTATTTGAAACCAAAACTGTTAAGTTCTAGTTGAAACCGTTATAAATGAGAAAAAATTAAAAATGATAGCACATATGCTGTATAGCGTCTAAGAATATTTTATTTGAGATTCGAACCCTCTAGCTTCGAATAGACCAAAGGCTCTGGAAACTTGGCCTTTTTCACTCACCATTAAGAGCATCATATTAACGAGAATATAAAATATTGTATGAATTATTGATAAAATATGATTAATTAGCTAAAAATTCGTATATTAAATAATGGAATAAAAGAGCAATAAAAAATAAACCCAGAAAAACAGAATTGTGTGAGAGCAATTCCTCCGTTTGAAATAGTTCGCCAGAATGCCGAACGCCGAGCTATGGACATCCACAAATCAACAACCAATAAATATCCAAGTCAAACGGCGAAAATGGCGATGGATTGGTCACACCCTACGAAAAGAGTCTGTAAAGATTACTAGACAGGCTCTTGAATGGAACCCGCAAAGGAAGAGAAGGAGGGGACGTCCAAAGCAAACCTGGAGGAGAAGTCTAAACTGTGAGCTGCGGAACTCTGGCTTAACATGGGAAAAAGCCAAAACCAGCGCCAGAGACAGAAGGAGATGGAAAAAAGTTGTAAAGGCCCTATGCTTCCTTAGGAGTCTGAAGAAATAATAATAATAATAAAATAAACCCAACTACTCAAGTGGATGTAAACATGTGCCTCAGCACTGTTAATTAAGAGGATCAGTTAAAAACATAATTATATTTTGGTAAAAAAAATATAAAAAAAAACAACAAAATCAACAAAAAAATAAAAATAAACAAAAATTAAAAACAAAAAAAGAAGAAAAAAATAGATGCCAAGACTATCTTAATAATGATATAAGACCAGTTTAAAATTTACGTTATATTTTACATCCCAATACTCGATAAGCTATCTACAATTACACACAGGCATGAATATTCAACAGAGGCCATTAAATTATGCAGAGGTCTTATAATAGATTATGTTTTATGAATTTTTGATCTGGAGTTCTGTCTTAAAAACTCGTTTAGGAAGAAAAGAGTATTTAAGCGGGTCTGTTAATTTGCTATCGTAAATTATTATTTGTTTTTTTTTCCATTTGTTATTCCAGGATTATTGAGAATGAAAATTTTTTGAAACTACATAAATGTAAAATATAAAAAGCTATTGAGTTTTTTTAAGCTTTTTGAAAGTCGAGCCCGCAAGCTATTAAATATGAATGAATCATTGAAAAAACTACTTAGCTAATTATTTAATTAATTTATTCATGAAGTTATTTTAGCATTACTTAGTTTATTCATATAATAGCTCAAGCCCAAAGTGTACTAATTTTACAGCACTAACAACCATGAATTTATTCAAAAAGTGACTCGTGCATGCATATTTCCACTTCAATTAATTTATTCATTTATTTATTTTTAAACAAATTTTTTTTATCATAAATTCATTTATTTTATTATAATGAAGTCATTTATAAAGTAAGTTTCAAGGAATTATACTATTCATAAGAATTTTCACAAAAATTTATATATTAATAAAGTCATTAAAAACATATTTTATTCATAAACTTATTTTGGAAAGTTAATTTATTTATGAAGTATATTTTTAAACTTAATATATTTATAAACCGACCAATCAACAGCAGTCTCACCTGAAAGTCCTGAAGGCTGTGAAGTTGAGGTTGTCGTTCTGGATGCCGTATTCAATGCCTCTGTGAGAAGTTGTTATTGATTTTGCAATTATTTTTTTCAATCTCAATAATTTCATTTCATATGGCCAGTTTTTGTTCACTACTAAATTCATTTGATTGAGCAAAACATCAATTAAATGAAAAACAGAAATAAATTAAAATAAGAAAAAAAACTATGAATTCCTAACTTTTATTAATATCATTATTTTTGCTATAATTCCTACTTTTGCTGGTGTTGAACAAAAATCTAGAATGAAAGTTCATTTTTTAGAGATGTTTTGTTTCATTAACTCCAAAGATCTTATGACAGTTATTTTTGAAGATCCATAAAATTCATATTTGATCAGTCAAAACTATCCGAGAAATTACTAATTTTAACTGGTTTAATACCATTTCTTACTTTGAAGATGATATAAATCTTTAAAAGAAATTTTCAAAAAATGGTTTTAAAAAATAAATTATATAAATGATCGTTTTCTAAGTTGAACTAGAATTGTTCAGAAAAATTCTATATTACCATAATATTTCATGATCGTAATAATCCAATGAGAAGGCTTTTTTCACTTAAAGTTCAAACTGAAAACGTTCTCCATGTTTGACTCGGAAGTTTTCATTCATAATGCTTCCAAGAAAAAAAAACTTCAAACTCAAAAAAATTTTTTTAATCTAAAGCTTTAAATGCCAATTTTTTGAATTTTGTTGGAAAAGTTTTCTGACATGATCTCAAAATAAAAAACATAAAATGAACAAAAGCATCTACAAACACAATAATAAAGTTTTTCAAGTTACGTAACGTCAGTTTCAGAAATATGCAATGTAGAAAATGTTATCATGTTATTGAAGTTTCATGAATAATACAGAAAGCTTGGTTTGATAGCAAAAACTTGGAAATTGGTAAACAAGAAAAAAAGGCGCAAAACACTGAAAAACATGGAAAAAAATTAAATTCCCAAACACAAAAAAACAACTCACAAGCTCAGAAACAGTCGAGCAAAAAACTAAAAGCTAAAAAGGTGCGATAATAAATGTGAGAAGTTGCTTAGAACTCATTAAAAATTAAGAGTAATGAACATTTAAAATGTGTGAAAGCAAAAAAAAAATGAGAAAAAAAAGGTAGATTGCAAAAAAAACATGAGTAAGTTTTTTATGAAAACTGATGAAAATGACATTATGATTCCACGAAGCTTTGGTCATGTTATGTGTGTACGTCACGATTTAATGTGAGGTCGACTCACCAAAAGCTTGGTGATAATTCAATGAACTTCAGTAAAAATGTTTTACAATGAATATTTTAAACTTAAAAAAACAATAAGCAGGAAAAAGTATAAAAAAAAAGAAAATACGGGATTTGAACACTTTCTCACGTATCTTTATTGGTCTTTGAAGTTTCTTCATTTCCAAGTTTCTTCACTTTTAACACTTATTAAATAACTTTTTTTTCAATTTTTCGATGCTTTTGTTTTTCATCTCCAAAAATGATTAGATATTGATATGAGAATTATTTTAAGATATTCATATATTTTTGATTTGTTCTTCAACCCCCATCAAAACATTTTATCACGCTAATATTTTATACACACTTACCTCCATTCATTTTCTTAAACTTCCATGGACCACCCTCACGTTTGTTTTCCAACTCAAACCCACTTTTACACCACTCCTCATCATGTTTTTCTACAATTCATCTCAACTCGCTTTTAGAAATTTTCAAATTTCACTAGTTTTAGAACACTGAATGTTTTCTGGGTAAATTAATTAATATTACTTATAAATTTGAAATTTTTGAAAAGGTTTAAAATCATGAAGTTTTTTCATGAATATTCCCAAAACTCTGCCACACATTATTTATTTATTTTTTAATTATTTTTATACATATGCATGATTTATTGAAGCAAAAGTTGATACCTTCCGCGTTGACAAGGTCATTTTCTAAACTTTTTATTGAAATAAATTTTATGAAATCTTTGTAAATAACTAAAATTATAATAATCTATTTTGTAGTATCCTGCATGAAAAACGACTGGTAATTATCGCATTTTACTGTTTCAATTTAAATAAAAACAATACTATCTTCAAAAGCCCAGTCCAATCCCCGTTCATAAACTCATTTTGAAATAATTTTCATTTAAACACGTGTTTCACAGTTTTCAGTTGTTTTATAGTGACCACCATGTGCTCACTTCTTTTCATTTAACATTCTTTTAGAACATATATAGCTTATTTTTTATTAAATTGTTAACAATTTTATTCTGTTTGAACTTTTCGTGAAAGAATTTAAATAACTAAATTTGCTTCAAGCTATTCATAAGAATGTGTAAAATTCAATCTTATAAACTGAAAACATGTATTTTTTATTACAAAACAAAACTTCACGAAAAGAAGTCATTTTAATTTTTTATGAAAATTAAACACAAATCTAGGAAAATTTCCAAACACTTTAATGAAAATGACTCAAATTTTTAACTTGATTATAACTCATTAATAAATGACAATACTGGAATCAGCAGTTTTTTTGAAACATCAGTTTAATATCATTGAAACATGTCCTTTCAAATCTAATGAGCCAAACACACATGCCACAAAAGCAAGTCTGTATGAGCTTGTGATGTTCCACTTTATGAATAAGTTTATTCAATATTAGATATAATTTAATACAAAATTTAAATAGGTAACATATAATTGAGTTAAGTCAATCTCATTTTATTACACAGTTATTTTTTGGCCCTTAATTTGTCGTCAGGTGTTTTAGTGAAATAAAAAAGATGAATTTTAATAAGAAAAAAATTGAAATTTTTGAAGGTTTCAATGTTATTCATAAGATAAATTACATTGTTACACTATTTTTTACAAAAACTATGTTAATAATTAATTTATTACATTAAATTCTAGAGATAATCTTATACATCTTTTTTCATCTTATAAAACATAATAAAACAGAAAATACACAATATGTTATGAACCATTCATAAGAGTAGTGTGGAAAAAATCCAAATCTCTTGTACTTCAAACGGTTGAAAAATAACTGGGAAAAACTTGTTTGGCAAATGAGTTTTGTTTTTCCATCCATCATTCCGCTTTTTAGCACTCAAGTTTTGTGTGTACAATCATCTTCTTATTTAGTTATTTTCAGATTTAATTATGTATTTTGAATATTTGCTGCAAAAATAATTTTTTTTCTCTGTTGAGTTTGTAATTTTAAAGGCCCTTTTAAACTTCTTTTAATCATCACTTTTGACAACAAATTAACATTTTTTTTAAATTTTGTTTTATTGTTCCCAAAAATCAGCTGGGCAAAGTTTTTAAATTTAGTTTAATGAATTTTTTTGAAACTTTTATAATTGACTCGAATTAAATTCATCGTTTAATTTTTTGATTATTATGATCGTAGTCAATAAAAGCATGCAGATGAAACTTATCCAAATGTTGAGAAACAAAACTTAAAAGTGCTAATTAACTAATTAGATTTGATTTTTACTTCAATTTTATTTTTTTTTTGCTCTAAAAAACTGAAACCTATGTCAATTTATGGAAAATAGATAACAATTTGGAGAATTTTATTATATAAAATTCAATGGAGCCTTGAAATGTTTTACATTTGAACTTTTCATAAATTTGATGGATAAGTTTTTGACTGCTGAAAATTCCTTATCAACCTTATCAGAATTTTTTCACATTTTCTACATTCCTTCTTGCTAATCGTTTAAAAGTTTTTGCTTAATTTAAGCATGTGGTTTCAAGTATTAACCTGGTACTGACATCAATAAAATAAATGACTCATACGGGTAAAATGTGAACATTATAAATGATGATATAAAATATAAACGTGAATAATGATTGAAAAATTATCAAAAAATAATTAAATAAATAAAAATAAAAAAAATAAAAAAGATTAAAAAAAAATAAAAAAAATAAAAAAGATTAAAAAAAAATAAAAAGTAATAAAAAAATAAAAGTGGAAAAAGAGATACTAGTAACGAGTGAATTGAAAATGAAATATGAAGAAAGGTTTGAACAATAATAATCCCATGCTTGATACAACGCGTAGAAAATGGAGAAAGGTAGGTGCAAAGCATATAAAAACAAGGATGTAATATCATATTGGAAGATGAAATTATTACAAAAATGAATTGAAAAATAACGCAAGCATCAGAATGAAGCAAAAACAATGGAAATAACTAGATAAAATTAAGAATTCTAAGCAAAAGACGAAAAAACTATTAAAAATAAAAATAACAAAATAGACTTAATAAAAACAACAATAACAGTATTAACAATAATAAAAATAATACTGAGAATATTAGCAATAATAAAAACAACAATATCAATATTAACAATAATAAAAAAAGCAATAAAAGTATTAACAATAATAAAAATAATACTGACTCAATAATAAATAAATTGATAAGAACAATAGCAACAATAATAATACTAACCCAATGACAACGATGAAGAAATCCAGCCTGTTCCAGGAGTCAGCCAGGTAGCTCTTCTTGCCCACCACCCCCATCGCTCCCATCTGGTGATAACTTACTTTTAGTTGTTGCTTAAATTTATTTTCGAACTTATCTGTTTTTATGTTTAATTTTAAATTTAGTTTTTGGTTAGATTCACTTTAAAACTCATCTGTGTTTGAGTTTACTTTCAGTTTTTGTTATTCAGCTTTAGTTTTGAATCTATTTTTGGTCGCATTAATTTACATCAACCTTTATTTTTGTTTGAGCTTTGAATTGATATATTATAACTTTCATAAACGAATTCATTTTTATATTATTCATTAGATAGTGTACCTTCTTCTTGAAACAACACATCATTCCCTTCATAAACCGTTTTATATAAATTACATTGAGTCGCATCGCAATCATAAACCTCTTTCAAATGAAGTCCATAAGCTGCATCACATTACAACCACCATTAAATTTGCTGAAACACTCCCATTGAACTATGGTGCTCGTCTCCAAAGAATGATACTCAGAAATTATTTTGCTCTTTAGCACACGTTATCATAATTGTTCTTATTCTATCATAGAGGCTTATCAGTGGTTGGATGCGTTATTACGAGGTCTATGTGGTTTATCACCTTGTTTGAATTGAGGTTGGAATATTTTAATCTTAAAGTTAATTTGAAAATATGAATTTTTAAATTGATAAATAACTATAAGTTTCAAAATTGGTTTGAAAACATGAGTTTTTTATTCGCTATATTACTTCAAAGTTTTGAATTTAAAAAAAAATTTTTTTCACTATTTTTTTCGTCTCAATTCTTTCTTCTACTCTCTTTTTAGTTGGCTAGGATCTCAAGAGTTTTATAAATATAATTTTGAACTTCAACTATTTTATAAAATTTAACTTAATTTTAAGTTAGAAAAAAATAAATAATGTAGTATGAGGTTAAGAATTCGTATGTCATTGTATTTGTTGTTGCTCACTTTTATGATCATTTCAAGGGCGAAGAAAGAGAAAATCAGATGGTCGCATAACTCCAACACCTGAGAATAAAAAAATAAAAATAAGACAATGGAACCTTAGAATAAAAATAAAAATAATTAAAATAAAAAAAAAATAAAAATGAGATAGTAAAATCTTAAAATAAAAACAAAAATAATTAAAATAAGATAATGACACCCTAAAATAAAAATTGAAAAACTAGTATTGAAAAAATAAGAAAATGAAATTATGACATTTCAAAATAAAGAGATAAAAAACACACAAAAATAAAAAACCAACACAAGTTTGAAATATGGACCAAAATAATTTATTTCTCCACAAAATTATACGTTTAAGGCCGTTTACATCACACTTGAGTTGGTTTAAAACCATATACATTTCATATAGCATTAATTCAACCTCTCTTTAATTAAAGTTTCATATGATATATGAGTTATTTCAAAAAGAAATAAATTTGAGTTTCATTTTTAAAACAAAAAATTTGAATTCAAATTTAAAAATTACTTTTGAGTTCTGAATAAAAACTTTTAATCATTGAAGTTTTTCTAGTTAGTTCGAAGTTAACGGATCCTTTAATCAAGAAAAATATACAAAACCAACAAAAGCTATACAATATCAAAAAAACTTCAATAAAAGAACACCCAGTCATTCTACAAAAACACTAAACATTCCACAAAACAACACTAGCACCCTGATCTCACATCACACCACACCACACACCCTCTGACCTTGCATCTGACAGAGACACAAGGCATGTTACACGGTTGAAACATGCCAAGTACGATGCAGTTCAACAAGATCACAGCCATGCTCACCCTCTCAAACGACGTAAAGTCAGTTAAGGAAAAATTTCAGTGGGTATTCAAAGGATGAGAAAAATGATGATTTTTATGGTGGAGTTTTTTTAGGACGACGTTCGAACTTTGAAATCTATAGCGAAAAATTTCTCGATTCAGACACAAAAACCATTTGAGATGGACTTAGGAATAAGTGTTTTCAGTTTTTTAAAATACTTTATTTCATTTTATAGGTTTTGTGTATTTTTGAAATGTTAAGAAAATCAATCACAAAAATCTTTAGATTTAAAATTTTTTATCTAAAATAGTTGAATGCCAGTTTTAAGCGCAGTATTATCAATAAAAAGATGAATTCAAAAAGAATTTAACTTTGTATAGTAGATAAAATCTTTTGAAATGCTCAAATTGGAAAAAGCACTGTGATATCAAGAAGAGAAGACTGATCGTATGATGTGGTGCTTATGATGATTCTCGAAGCTTGTGTATTGTGAGTTATGTTTAAAGAGCTCTTTGATCATGTGCCAGATTTTTTCTGTATTTTAGTTATTTTTTTTTTAATTTTGAAAGAAAATTGTTTTTATTTTGATTTTCTAAAATAATAAAATTGGGGATTGTGAATCTAAAAGATGAAATAGTTTTGAGAGACTTTTGAGTAATCTTCTTATAAATAATGAAAGATTTTTGTATGGAAGTGAATAAATCTTATGAAATAAAGACATAGCCTTCTTAATCTCCTCAGATCAACTCCTATTTATCTTTCTTTCCAGAATACTTCTTAAAGCTACTCTAAATGAGCTTTGTTACTCTTTCTTTTTTATATTTCTTTTTTTCTTTTTTACTTTTAAGTTTATATGATATATTTTAAAGCTTGTAAATAAATATAATTCGAATAGCATTACTTAAAGTCTAAAATAGTGGGGTTTATCACATCTTTTCAGAATTATTTTTAAACCCTTCAAATCGCCATAACTCATGCCCGTGATCATGAATCTCTTAGATTATCCAGCGCATTGTTTGATATTTTTGTTTTCTCAAGATACTTAAAACTGCAAAAGCATTCAAGGTCAATCCAATATTGAAGTTCATTTTTCCTCAAACGACGTGAAATTTCTCATAGAAAGTAAATTCTACATTCTGAATAAAATACACTTTTATTTCCCTTGATACAAATATAAAAAAATATTTTAAAACTAAGTTTGTATAAAAATGAAAAATGGCGATTTTGAACTGTTGGCCTCGCCAGTTGCAATTTCCTTGACGACGGTTTCTAGGCGTCTTGAAACGCGCAAAATCAAGGTTATATTTCGCCTAAGATTTCTTTTAAAATTCAAGATATCTATATATGCTTATAATAATTTAAAGTTTTTTGTTTCAAGGATTATAGGGTTTTTCAATTCAATTCAAAATCTTTGCAATTGACTTCCAATACTTTGCACAAAATCATTGCATTTGCTAACAAAATTTTTGCAATTGGTTACCAAATTTAAAAAGAAGTTAATTAAAAAAGAATTAAGTTTGATTTTTTAAAAAATAAACGAAATTTTGTAAAAAATTTATTTTTCAAGTTCAAAATAAATTTTTTAAATTGAAATATAAAAACCGAAAAAAAATTTTTTTTTGAGGTATCTTGAGCTTCTCTCTGAAAAATACCAAGTACCGTGTTCTTAGTATTACAAAATTTCGTTTATTTTTTGAATAATCAAACTTAATTTATTTTTAATTAATTTTTTTTTGAAATTTGGTAATCAATTGCAAAAATTTGGTAGACAATTGTAAAGATTTTGAATTGAATTGAAAAACCTTATATCTTTCCATACCATCATTATCTCAAAAACACCTCATACTCATCCACATATTATTTTGTACTCAGCACCTCATCCGACCATTCACAAACCCTCCTCTCTAGTTTTTCAAAAGGATATGGACAAGAAACGAGCTGCAGCAAAAACTTCCTGGGTTGTTGGTCTTGACTCCAGTGGAAAAAGGCCTTCTCCATGTAAGCGGGAAAGGGCAGAGTTGGTTCATCTGTGCTGAGAACGTCATAGTTGGGTGGATTGTTGTTCTGTTGTTTGCTGAGGTTTTTCTGGATGAAGTTCAAGGGTTTTATTTTTGTGTTGGTTTCTTTTTCATTTCTCATGTCTCCGTTCGATTTGCTGTTTCTGAAAGAAGATGAATTTCTTCAACTGTTTTTTATAATATATAAAAAACTCTAATTTAAGAAAACAATGTAAAACATATCAAAATTGAAAATGACTATTTGAAAACAAAGTGTCGATAGCGATGAAATTTTTGTCCTTTTCAAACATAAAAGGTTTTAAGAGGGCATTTGATGCTAGACTGGTCTGATTAATGGCTCGAAGTGTCAGCAAGTTTTAACTTTTTGATGCCGCATTTATCATAAAAACTCTTCCTTTGACGTATCTCAAAAAAATAGAAGCTTGAATTTTTTTTTAAATATTGAGATTTTTAACTTTTGAAATTTTAAAGGAGTATTTTGGGTAGTTTTAGCGTTTCATTTTGTGTTGTGTTGGTTTTAGAGTGAATGAATTGTGGAAAAGACTAATACATTCAATTTAAATTAAAAAAGAATTTGTCAAAAAAATCATTAAAAATTTAATTTATGATAAAATGAGCGTAGAAGGAAACCAACAGTTCTCAATCACATAAACCTTCAAAAATCCGGGCACATCTAGATAATTTCAGTGCCTCAAGATGTTCCAAAAGACCGGTAAAATGGATGTTTGTCTCAAATACTTAACAAAAATTAATTTGTTTGAAAAAATCAAATATAAATAAAATGTTGAATACATGGTGAAATTCAATAAGAGATGTTTTTCACATGAAGTGATGAAGCTCCTATCACGTTGTGCCAATATATGTCAGACTATTTCCGGTTTTAAACGCTTATAGCAAAAAACCCAGTCTAAATTGAAATTTCAGAATATTTTAGTCTTTATTAAAAATTAATTTTTAATTTGATATCTATAATACTCTGCTTTATACGCTGTCATTTGAGAGAATTTTTTTTGTGCAATATTGAAATAATTTTTTCACATTCCAATATTTTATTTATTTGTAATAGTCAATATAATGAATAAGTTTGAGATTGAACAATGGATGAGTAGAAAAAACCTTAAAATTTCAAATGCATCATGGCTTTTTTAAGGATATCCGGATTCTTGATGCCTAGAATATTTATGGCTCAAAAAACTTCAAAAATATCAATTTAAATTTGAATGCTACAAATTTTTGTTGTTTTAAAACTTAAATTTTTAAGTCATATTTTGTGCAGTTGAACACCCAGGGAGTGAAGATTCTGCTCAATTTCATACTCGCTTTTAGAGTGCAATTCTAATGGCAGCCTTTGAATTTTAAATCAACTTTATAAAAATAACTTCAACTCTCAATAAAATGGTACTCAAACAAAATGTTAAATTAAGTATAATGTTAATCTGGCACAATAAAGGCATGCACACACACGCACACACAGCACAGCAGCCGACGAGAAAGGTATGCAGGCCTGAATGCAACCTTGAGAGCAATCTCAAAATAATTCTCTAATTTCCCTTCATTAAGATTTATTCAAATCCATTAATTATGGTTTTTCATTTTAAAAGTTAATTGAATTCTTTTAAAATAATTTTAATACATTTAATTCGAGGGTTTTTCAGTATGCAAACGGGTCATGGTTTAAACCTGAAATGCCGGTTGAAGTCTGCATTTGTACGCTTTCTTTTGTGATTTTGAGCCATTTAAAAATATAATTAAAAAATTACTTTAATTTTTTTTAATCTTTTTGACCTATTTTTGAAATATTTCTGTAACCATCATGGTTATTATTTTTATCATGAGTTATACTCATTAATTTTTGAAATAATGATAAAAGTGGATTAAAGTTGAAACCTTGAGCAGCGAGTTTATCCAAATTCTTAAAAAATTTTTTTTAATTTTTAAACTGTAATAATTAATTTTTATAGTATCATTTCAAAAAAAAATTATTGCATATTTTCTTTTAACCATTAGAGCCATTTTTTAACTAAACAAAATTATTTTTTTTTAATCGAAACTCATTAATTATTTTAAAATTTTTCACTTTAACAACATTTAAAAAAAACCAGCTACCTGTGTTCAACAGACAAATAACTAAAATTTTAAATTTATTTTCTACTCCAATTTATTTTCGCAAGCTCTATTACTATATAACCATACATTTTCAAAAAATTTCAAAAAACTTCAAAATACAAAACTTCATCAAAAAACTCAGGGACTTCAAAATTTTGGACTGGCAGCCTTGTTTATAAGTTCCTTAATAAATATTTTTGCAGATGTACGTGAGTGAAAGTTGCACTATTACCGAGTGTGGGTGTGTGTGGCTGTTTGTGTGTGTTTTTTTACCTTTTTGTGTGTATGCACGTATGCTTAGATCTGTTCCTGTATGTGTGTATGCCATTCTATGTTTTCGTATTTAGTTTTTTTTTAAGTATTTATGCACGTTTATGTGTTAAATTTATGTGTTGTTATATATCACTATATGTTTTTGCATGTGTTCCTAAATGTACGTGTGTGTTCATTTTTGTGCTTGTGAGATTGCTTTTATGATTTTGAATGAAGTAGCCTGAAAATGCAATAATTTACTTAAAGCGTATAACTCCATAGCATTCATTTGAGACCCAAGATTATGTATTTCTAAATAGAAAACTTCGATCTCATTAAAAAACTTCAAGTTCATGTATTTAAGCAAGGGATTTCTTATCTTTATTTATAATCGGTCTGTGTGTGTATTTCAAATAAAAATATTTTATATAAGAAATTTGAAATCATTAAAAGCCCCAATTGCATAAATCAAATTTCGAGCACTAGGATTCTGTAATAAGCTTCATCCAATAGAAGAATAAAGTACAAAGATGTGGTTTACGATTATGGTAGGGTAAGAACTAAAAAAGAAAAAAGTAGTGTTCTTGGAGGCATGCCACGTTCAGTATTATTTATTAATTCTCCCTTTTTGTCCTACGTGTGAGTGCGTTTTGTTGTTATCTGCTGTGAGAACGATATTCCTTTTTGAAATACGAGTTGAGAAGAAAAATTTGTTTTATTTTTGAAACGTACCTGAGCAAAATAAATAACTTTCAAAAATAATTATGATGTTTTTATTTATTTTTTTATTGATTTTTTGAATAATTTTGACGATTTTAATTGATTCCGACTGTATATATTAAACAAATATTTCAAATATGCTAGTTTTAAAAGTGGGGTAAAGAGCAGATGCCAACGTAAAGTGGTGCGCACGGATGCTGCATTCGGAACCACTTTCTGTTTGAAAACTCCTACGAGCTTGATGAAGATCCTCATTTAAATAAATCTCAATGAAATTTAAATCTTCAGAGAGTTGCGATGCTTGGAATATTTTCTCATGAGTCACCCACTTTTAATCGCTATTACGTCATGCGAGCAAAATTTATAAACAAATTTATTTTGATAATTTTGCCTGTAAACGTGTAAATTTTTCTAACTTACACAGTTTTTATTAGAAGTTTTAATTTATTTTAAAGATTTATTTTCAAAATGTTTAAAAACTGAATGAAGGCCGAACGGTATTTGCTTTGTGGTGGCTTTTTAGATTATTTTTATTATTAATTTAATTATTGTTTTTTTTTATTTTATTTTGCGTTTTCATATTAGGTTGATGATTTTTATTCATAATTTTTATTAATTTTCATTTTTTCTAAATTATTTTTGTTTTTATTAATTTGAACTATATCTTAAAGGCTATTCGAACAGCTATTGATATCTAATCAAATAAATAATTAAAAATAGTTTTAGCCATTCATTTCTGGTTTTATCATCTATTTAATTGAACTTTTCAAATAAATTTTGTTTCAGTTTTGCTAAACATCAAAAATTATAAGCCCACAATTTGAAAAATAAAAGGACTTTTTGGAAACATTCAATACTGAAACCTCATATAACGAAAATTAAAGCTTTTCACAAATCAAAAAAAAACTCAAAAAAATGTTTAATGAAAAAAAATTACAGGTTTTATTATAGTGAAAAAAGGCTCAAAAGTTTGGTGAAATGGAGAAACCCAAGATCGGTATCAATGGTTTTGGGAGAATAGGGCGTTTAGTCACCAGGTGAAACTAGTATTTTATCCATTTTCAAACAAATCGATTCTTTATTAGTCGATTATTACAAATCCGACCAAAACATATATGGTATTTTTTGTTGAGTTTTGCAGTTTGTTGCAGTATTATCAAATTTTTGGGAAAATTTAGTATCGAAAATGTTAGTCAAGAATATAGTTTTATATCTTTATTGAAATAAAACTTCCATTCTTGCATATCATCTATTTGTAATTCATGTGGTAACGATTGTGTGAAAGTGATATGTAACAGATATCTGTGTTTCGATATAGATTTGAAGTCGATTGTGGTTTTAAGTTTTAGGCCCGTATAACTCAGAAGTAGAGCATTAGACTAATTATTTAAAGTTACCGGGTTCGATCCCGCTTGGGCTGACAATTAGCATTTGTTCCACAGTGTGTTTTCGCTACATTAAAGTTGTAGCAAGCGCTTTGAACTATGGGTGAAAGCGCTTTATAAACACCGCATTACGTTACATAAAGTTTACATAATATTACAAGATGTTTGAGAAGTTATTTTGTAATGTTGCCAGTGTTTTTTATTGTTTTATTCTGTAATCTATTTTTTATAATTTTCCATTGATATCATCATTGTCATTATGGTTCTAATTTTTGTTTATTTCTATTATGTTTTTCTTCATGAACCTTTCAAATTGAATCATATTATTCAAAGTCTTAATGCTCATCTTCAAAAAAAAGAAATATTTTATTGAAATTCTTCTTTGATCAGCTATCTTTCGAATCAATTTTTCCAATTAATTTTTTCCATGAAATCCTTTTGTCACCACCCGATGTTCAAAAGCCCTGGTGACAAGAAAGACGTTAAAAGGATTTTCTTGCAAGGAATTGACTGCTCTTTAAAACAACATAAATATTTCGATTTATTACTTTTGTTTTTTAGTTTTTGTTATCTTTTTTTTCTGATTTTGGATATAATTTTTATTTTTAATGTCATTTTTTTATTGTTTTGTGAATTTTCAATTCAAATTCACCATTTACTTTCCAATATCCTCTAATTTTTTAGACATATTTTTGATAATTCTCAAGTTTGAAACTTTGAAAATAGGCAGTTTTTTGACCAATTTATTTGTTTTAATTTTAAATATTTCATTCAAAACCTTCAACTCGTTCCTAAAAGCAAAGAACAGTAGTAAATAAAGTGATTACAGAAATCATAAACAACATGAAATCTCAAACAGACTGATTCTTCTTACAAAATATAAAATACTTTGAATTCAGTTTTCTGTAAAAAAAAAAACTATTTGCAAAAAAAATTGAAAAATTAAGTCAAAAACTTTGTTGTGAAAATTATTTTTAATTGTAGCAGTTTTAAAATAATTTACTGTATTGATACTATAGGAACCAAAATGTGGTAAAAATAATAGAGGAAGACCAGCTAGAAATTTTATCAACCAACTAACTGCTGATACTAATCTTGATAAAGAAGATTAGAAACAGCTATGAATGATAGGGCGTATTGGAAGAAAAAAGTCATAGAAGTTCGACTGTGGTTGACGATGATGATGATGATGACTGTAAAAACGAACTGGCCAAAAATTATTTACTTACTTACTTACTTACTTACTTACTTACTTACTTACTTACTTACTTACTTACTTACTTACTTACTTACTTACTTACTTACTTACTTACTTACTTACTTACTTACTTACTTACTTACTTACTTACTTACTTACTTACTTACTTACTTACTTACTTACTTACTTACTTACTTACTTACTTACTTACTTACTTACTTACTTACTTACTTACTTACTTACTTACTTACTTACTTACTTACTTACTTACTTACTTACTTACTTACTTACTTACTTACTTACTTACTTACTTACTTACTTACTTACTTACTTACTTACTTACTTACTTACTTACTTACTTACTTACTTACTTACTTACTTACTTACTTACTTACTTACTTACTAACCCAACCATCACCAACAGAGTAGCCATAAGAAAAGGTTATGACGTCAACGCCATCAATGACCCTGCCATGGATCCCAACCATATGGTCCGTGGAGTTTTGGCTTTTTAATTTTGTTTTTTTTTTTAATTTTTTGTGTGAATTTGTAATTTTTCTACTCATTATTATGATTTTTTTTATTTTGTTCGTTTATGTATAAAATTAAAATGTTCTACTAATTTTTTAAATATATTTTTTATTTCCTCATTCAATTTTTGAATTTGTTTCATTTTTCCAACTTCTTTTCAGTTTTTTTGTTTTTTTTGTACATAACTACTCTATTTTTTATTAATTTTCTTCCCTTATATGAGTTTTTGTTGTTTAATTTTTTTTTTAATTTAATTCAATTTACTTTTTCAGTTTCATCTATAAAACTGATCGAACCCATTAATTTGTATTTCATTTCATTTAAAATTAATTCACTCATTTTTCTTTCCCTTGAATTCGCCTTTTTCATGCCATATTCCAGTTTTATTTTTAATATATCCATTCAAGTTTGAATGAATTTTTTATGAAAATAAACATTAATATAACTAATTTATATAATTTGTCATCCATCTACTATTTCATTCAATTATTGAGCTAGATACAAACGCTTTTCATAATATAACAACAAATGTCTACCATAGATCAGCGCTATAGAGCGTCAAATGCCTTTTTGATTCTTAATAACTCCCATCACTCAATACCTCCGCTACCTATGCAGTAATAACCATCATGAACTTTTCAAAATCCTGAAAAACAGCGGAGAACAGAAAAAAAACTATAAAGCTGTTTAAATACATACTCTGTTTATATTTACATCATCGCCAGTCATATAGGGCTGATGATGCATGAATAATTATTTGTTCAAAAACTAGTTTATCTTCAAACAACTCAAAAACAGAAATGAGTTTATAATGCAAATTTTATTTTTAGTCTTTTGAACTGTCAACTTAATTCATGCTCATATCAAAATTCATGATAATGAATGTTTCATGAGAAATATATTCATAAAGTTTTGCATGAGTTAATACAAACTTCAACAACAACAACAAAATATGGGACCAAAACGCAAATTTTTGCTTCACAAAAACGCCTTTAGACCCGTAAAACTACACTTCAAAAACACATCAATTGCAGGCCTATCTCTTCAAGTATGATAGCGTGCATGGCAGGTGGCCGGGTGTGGTGGTGCATAAAGAAAACAAAATCATTGTGGATGGCAAGGTTAAATGTTTCGGATCTTTAGCTGGTGTTTCTGGTCTATAGCTGGTGTTGAGAGCTTGTATTATTCAAATATATACTCTGGGTTCATGGTTTATTTGGTTTTTAGATGGTTTATTATCAGCTAAAAATGAAAAATACGTATTTTATAAAAACCCCTGGATATATATTTGAATTTTGAATTAGAGCACAACACAAAAAACTATCAAGCTTATTAAGACGGCACTCAGAACAAGGTAATAAATTTAAAATAGTTTTTTATGCTGAATAATTTATTTCAGGCTTGGCGAAACATAGTAAATTAGAGTATGTGGTGGTGAATAAAGTTCAAATGAGTTTTGTATGATGTTAAAATTTTGTTTATCACTAGGTTCATGATTTTTCATCTTTCATGTGTTTCAAAATCACATACAACTCAACTCTCAAAAAAACACAAAATATGACTTCATTAACCCTTCATAAAATCACTTCAGCTCTTAATATTAATACTACCTTTAAAAACTTCATGACAGACTATAGAGACCTGCCAAGAAAAAGAAGTAGCAAAGATTTTTTGGAACAACATGAACGTCGACATTGTGGTCGATGCCAGTGGTGTGTTCTTTGGTTTTGAAAGCATTTTATGGTTAGAAGTGGTTGGATTTTGATGAATATAACGATGTTTTTCTAGGGTTGAACTTGACGATGGATAAGGCCTCTGTACACTTGATATCGGGAGCTAAGAAGGTATACTTTACTTTGTTTATGAGTTTTTGAACATTTTCAATTTTTCAGAATTCAAAAATTTTTATTTATTAAAATCTGAAAAAGAATCTAATTTAACAATTAAATTGCTCAATATTCGTTCTTTTCACACTGTCTGTCATAAAAATATGAGTCGCTCATCCAGCCATATGAAACACACCACCACTACCCCAACCCCCAGGTCATTATCACAGCTCCAGCAGCAGACATCCCCAGTTTCGTGTATGGAGTCAATCACAACTTATATGACCCTAGTATGAATGTCATATCTTGTTCCTCCTGCACCACTAATTGTGCTTGTGTCGTTCTCAAGGTTTGTGTTTACATTCAGTCTAGAGTTTTAGAAGTTTTGAAAATTTTTTAGGTTTCTATTGATCTATAGTTTTTTTATAATGAATTTTATAACTTTTATGTAATTATTTATATATATTTTTTTTTTAAAAACTACGAAATAAAAACTAAATTTAAAACGGCTTGCTTTTTTCCAAAAAAATACAAAAATGTTTGAAACGACCAGGTGTTGGATGACACGTTTGGAGTGGAAGAAGGCATAATGACCAGCATCCACGCATACACTTCCTCACAGTGGACCCAAGATTCACCCTGTCCTAAGGATTGGAGAGCTGGTTTGTTTCAATTTTCTATGATTTTTTTTGTTTTTTCTATGAGTATATCATATATTTCATGTATCTCACTTTATTTCAGTTCAATTTAAAAAAATTTTTTTAATCTTCAAACAAGTTTTTGTTAAAAAAAATATATTTTCTTAGTATTTGACAAAACTATATTGAGGGATTCAACAAAAATAAATCTAATTTATTATAATAAAACTTCAAATCTTCATTCAAACGACTCAAATGTCTTTGAAGGAAGGGCCGCAGCTTTGAACATCATTCCCTCCAACACCCTAACAAGCAAGGGGATTGGCAGGATTTTGCCTAATCTCAGCAATAAAGTGTCAGCTCATGCATTTCGAGTTCCTGTGGCAGATGTGTCTGTTATAGACCTCAGTATCAAACTTACTAACGACACTACCTTGGATGAGCTCAGAGAGACTTTCAAAAAAGTTCCACTTTTTTGTTTCAAACTAATATCAATTTGAAATCATTTTCAGTATTACTTGATTTTATAAAATTTGAAAAATTTTAACTGTAGTTTTAATTAGAATAATAGACAAAAGCATTATTTTCACAACTTTCCACAAACAGGGAGCCCAGTCACCAGAACTGAGAGGAGTCTTAGGTAGTTTCAAATCTAATTAATTTAATTCTTTTTAGTTTTAAAGGTTTTAATGGAATACTTACTAAAAAGGCTCACAATTAAAATTTTTTTGTTGTATAAGATCTGCTAATCATTTTCACTAAGACATTTTTAGGTAGTTCATAACTGAAAGTTTATTGAGTATATATGAAATCATTTTTTGAAAACACAGTCAATTTACTCAATCTATTCAATTTATGAACGATTATATATTAATGAATAAAAATTAAAATAAAGTATACTTTCAAAGTTACATTCTAATAATTCTACATAGAATTGTCCTCAAACCCCTTCACATTGAATTTAGGCAACATAATGGGTAATTATGCAGCATGGGATTCTAATCATCTCCAAATCACCAAACAAGTTTTGGATCGAAAATTTTAGTTAACATTCGAAAACTGCGTTTTCTCATGATTGGTTTTTGCTATAGTTAATGCATCTCTCAATCTCACAATCTAGGCTACACCGAAGAAGAAGTGGTATCGAGTGATTTTCTCACCACAACTCTTTCTGCTGTAGTTGATTCTAGAGCTTCAGTAATGGTTTCCAAAAATTTTGCAAAGGTTATTGTGTTTTCAGCTATAAAAGATAATTCAGAAAATACGTCTTAAGTAGGAAAGCTGGTTAATAGAAATTGATATTAATTCAAGCACTAGCTTCGATGTGTATAATTTTATAAGTTCTTTGTATTTTATATTGTAATTAGAAGTATTTTCGTTTCATTAAAATTTTTATGGGAATAGTCATAAAGGATAAATAATTTATAATCTCTTTGAACTTCAAATGAACTTTAACAAAAATAATAACTTTGAAAACTTCTGAAAATAAGACTATTATTGATACGTATTTCATGCAGATTGTAGTTTGGTACGATAACGAGTACGCTTTCAGCAACAGAGTGATTGATATGGTTAGAGTGCTGTCTGAAAAAGATTCCTGAATCACTCAAATCTTTTGTTAACATTTTTGGAAACTTCACAACTTGAAAAACTATAAATTTTGTTTTAAGTTACGTTTTAACTGTTTTGTATATTGTAGAAGACTTTAAAGAATTTATTATGAATAACTTAAGTTTACAGTGAATAGATTTATTGTTTTTCAAATTTTAGCAACTTTTTCAATGAATTAAAAATTTAGAAAACAAAAGGTCACATCATTTTGCTGAAAGAATGAATAATTATGTGTTTTAAAACAAATAATAAATTATTTAATCAGCTCAGTAACCTCAATTATTCGTGTCTGCTTGCCTGTTATTTTTTCTGGTTAAAAGAAAAGTTTTTGGAAAAATATTTGAATGAAAGATAGTTTATTTGTAAAAAAAACTTTTCTCACATGTAGGTTCAGGTTGCACCAAAAACCTCTTTTTACCATTCTTACCTTCTGAAAAAAAAAGTACTTGTTGAAATTTATAGAAAAAAATTTTATAAATTACTTTTTTGAAGTTTTTTATCCTTTTTCGACTTTTTAGTTGTTTTAGGAGCAAGTGTTGTAGTGGTTTTTTTGGTCTCAGTTGCTTCAGAAGTTCCAGGTGTAAGAATAGTCCGAGAGGTTGTTGTACCTTCAGTTGCTTTAAATGTTCCAGATGTTAAAATAGTTCGAGTGGATATCGCACCCACAGTTGCTTCCGTGGTTTTGAGAGTCAAAGGATTTTGTTTGGTTGTAGTCCCTTCAGTTGCTTTCATTGTTTCGGCTGTTAATATAGATTGGATGTTTGTATTACTCTGAGTTGCTTTGTTTGTTTCAGAAGTCGAAGAAATTTGAGAAGTCATACTCTGAGTTTTTCCGGTTGTTTCGGTTGTTAGTTGAGCCTTGGTGCTTGTAATATCTTCAGTTGCTTTGGTTATTTCAGGTGTTAATAAAGTTTGGGTGGTTATAGTAATCTCTGTTGCTTCCGTAGTTTCAGAAGTCAAAGGAATTTGAGTAGTTGTAGTACCCTGAGTTGCTTCGGTTGTTTCGACTGTTAATAGAGTTTGGGTGGTTGTAGTCTTATTAGTTGCTTTAATTGTTTCAGGAATCAGAAAAGTTTGGGTGGTTGTAGTCCCTTCAGTTTCTTCAGTTGCTTCGACTGTTAGTATAGTTTGAGCGGTGGTAGTACCTTCAGTTGCTTCGGTTGTTTTAGCTGTGAAAACGTTTTGGTTGGTTGTAGTAGCCAAAGTTGCTTTGGTTGTTTTGGCTGTTAATTGAGGTTGAGAGGTTATTGTGCCCTGCGTTGCTTTAGTTATTTTAGGTGTTAAATATGTTTGTGTAGCAATAGTACCCTCAGTTTTTTTTGTAGTTCCAGAAGTCGTAGGAATTTGAGTGGTAGTAGCACTTTCAGTTGCTTCCGTAGTTCCAGAAGTTAAAGGAATTTGAGTAGTAGTAGCACTTTCAGTTGCTTCAGTTGATTCGGCTGTTAGTATAGTTTGAGCGGTGGTAGTACGTTCGGTTGCTTCGGTTGTTTTAGCTGTGAAAACGTTTTGGTTGGTTGTAGTAGCCAAAGTTGCTTTGGTTGTTTTGGCTGGTAATTGAGTTTGAGAGGTTGTGGTTCCTTGCGTTGCTTTAGTTATTTTAGGTGTTAAATATGTTTGTGTAGCAATAGTACCCTCAGTTTCTTTCGTAGTTCCAGAAGTCGAAGGAATTTGAGTAGTAGTAGCACTTTCAGTTGCTTCTGTAGCTCCAAAAGTTGAAGGAATTTGAGTAGTAGTAGCACTTTCAGTTGCTTCAGTTGATTCGGCTGTTAGTATAGTTTGAGCGGTGGTAGTACGTTCGGTTGCTTCGGTTGTTTTAGCTGTGAAAACGTTTTGGTTGGTTGTAGTAGCCAAAGTTGCTTTGGTTGTTTTGGCTGGTAATTGAGTTTGAGAGGTTGTGGTTCCTTGCGTTGCTTTAGTTATTTTAGGTGTTAAATATGTTTGTGTAGCAATAGTACCCTCAGTTTCTTTCGTAGTTCCAGAAGTCGAAGGAATTTGAGTAGTAGTAGCACTTTCAGTTGCTTCTGTAGCTCCAAAAGTTGAAGGAATTTGAGTAGTAGTAGCACTTTCAGTTGCTTCAGTTGATTCGGCTGTTAGTATAGTTTGAGCGGTGGTAGTACGTTCGGTTGCTTCGGTTGTTTTAGCTGTGAAAACGTTTTGGTTGGTTGTAGTAGCCAAAGTTGCTTTGGTTGTTTTGGCTGGTAATTGAGGTTGAGAGGTTATTGTGCCCTGCGTTGCTTTAGTTATTTTAGGTGTTAAATATGTTTGTGTAGCAATAGTACCCTCAGTTTCTTTCGTAGTTCCAGAAGTCGAAGAAATTTCAGTAGTAGTAGCACTTTCAGTTGCTTCTGTAGCTCCAGAAGTTGAAGGATTTTGAGTAGTAGTAGCACTTTCAGTTGCTTCAGTTGATTCGGCTGTTAGTATAGTTTGAGCGGTGGTAGTACGTTCGGTTGCTTCGGTTGTTTTAGTTGTCAAAACGATTTGGTTGGTTGTAGTAGCCAAAGTTGCTTTGGTTGTTTGGGCTGGTAATTGAGTTTGAGAAGTTGTGGTTCCTTGCGTTGCTTTAGTTATTTCAGGTGTTAATAGTGTTTGGGTAGCAATAATATCCTCAGTTTCTTTCTTAGTTCCAGAAGTCGAAGAAATTTCAGTAGTAGTAGCACTTTCAGTTGCTTCTGTAGCTCCAGAAGTTGAAGGATTTTGAGTAGTAGTAGCACTTTCAGTTGCTTCAGTTGATTCGGCTGTTTGTATAATTTGAGCGGTGGTAGTACGTTCGGTTGCTTCGGTTGTTTTAGCTGTGAAAACGTTTTGGTTGGTTGTAGTAGCCAAAGTTGCTTTGGTTGTTTTGGCTGGTAATTGAGTTTGAGAGGTTGTGGTTCCTTGCGTTGCTTTAGTTATTTTAGGTGTTAAATATGTTTGTGTAGCAATAGTACCCTCAGTTTCTTTCGTAGTTCCAGAAGTCGAAGGAATTTGAGTAGTAGTAGCACTTTCAGTTGCTTCTGTAGCTCCAAAAGTTGAAGGAATTTGAGTAGTAGTAGCACTTTCAGTTGCTTCAGTTGATTCGGCTGTTAGTATAGTTTGAGCGGTGGTAGTACGTTCGGTTGCTTCGGTTGTTTTAGCTGTGAAAACGTTTTGGTTGGTTGTAGTAGCCAAAGTTGCTTTGGTTGTTTTGGCTGGTAATTGAGTTTGAGAGGTTGTGGTTCCTTGCGTTGCTTTAGTTATTTTAGGTGTTAAATATGTTTGTGTAGCAATAGTACCCTCAGTTTCTTTCGTAGTTCCAGAAGTCGAAGGAATTTGAGTAGTAGTAGCACTTTCAGTTGCTTCTGTAGCTCCAAAAGTTGAAGGAATTTGAGTAGTAGTAGCACTTTCAGTTGCTTCAGTTGATTCGGCTGTTAGTATAGTTTGAGCGGTGGTAGTACGTTCGGTTGCTTCGGTTGTTTTAGCTGTGAAAACGTTTTGGTTGGTTGTAGTAGCCAAAGTTGCTTTGGTTGTTTTGGCTGGTAATTGAGGTTGAGAGGTTATTGTGCCCTGCGTTGCTTTAGTTATTTTAGGTGTTAAATATGTTTGTGTAGCAATAGTACCCTCAGTTTCTTTCGTAGTTCCAGAAGTCGAAGGAATTTGAGTAGTAGTAGCACTTTCAGTTGCTTCAGTTGATTCGGCTGTTAGTATAGTTTGAGCGGTGGTAGTACCTTCAGTTGCTTCGGTTGTTTTAGTTGTCAAAACGATTTGGTTGGTTGTAGTAGCCAAAGTTGCTTTGGTTGTTTGGACTGGTAATTGAGTTTGAGAGGTTGTGGTTCCTTGCGTTGCTTTAGTTATTTCAGGTGTTAAATATGTTTGTGTAGCAATAGTACCCTCAGTTTCTTTCGTAGTTCCAGAAGTCGAAGGAATTTGAGTAGTAGTAGCACTTTCAGTTGCTTCTGTAGCTCCAAAAGTTGAAGGAATTTGAGTAGTAGTAGCACTTTCAGTTGCTTCAGTTGATTCGGCTGTTAGTATAGTTTGAGCGGTGGTAGTACGTTCGGTTGCTTCGGTTGTTTTAGCTGTGAAAACGTTTTGGTTGGTTGTAGTAGCCAAAGTTGCTTTGGTTGTTTTGGCTGGTAATTGAGTTTGAGAGGTTGTGGTTCCTTGCGTTGCTTTAGTTATTTTAGGTGTTAAATATGTTTGTGTAGCAATAGTACCCTCAGTTTCTTTCGTAGTTCCAGAAGTCGAAGGAATTTGAGTAGTAGTAGCACTTTCAGTTGCTTCTGTAGCTCCAAAAGTTGAAGGAATTTGAGTAGTAGTAGCACTTTCAGTTGCTTCAGTTGATTCGGCTGTTAGTATAGTTTGAGCGGTGGTAGTACGTTCGGTTGCTTCGGTTGTTTTAGCTGTGAAAACGTTTTGGTTGGTTGTAGTAGCCAAAGTTGCTTTGGTTGTTTTGGCTGGTAATTGAGGTTGAGAGGTTATTGTGCCCTGCGTTGCTTTAGTTATTTTAGGTGTTAAATATGTTTGTGTAGCAATAGTACCCTCAGTTTCTTTCGTAGTTCCAGAAGTCGAAGGAATTTGAGTAGTAGTAGCACTTTCAGTTGCTTCAGTTGATTCGGCTGTTAGTATAGTTTGAGCGGTGGTAGTACCTTCAGTTGCTTCGGTTGTTTTAGTTGTCAAAACGATTTGGTTGGTTGTAGTAGCCAAAGTTGCTTTGGTTGTTTGGACTGGTAATTGAGTTTGAGAGGTTGTGGTTCCTTGCGTTGCTTTAGTTATTTCAGGTGTTAATAGTGTTTGGGTAGCAATAATACCCTCAGTTTCTTTCTTAGTTCCAGAAGTCGAAGGAATTTGAGTAGTAGTAGCACTTTCAGTTGCTTCCGTAGTTCCAGAAGTCAAAACACTTTGGATGGTGGTAGTACTTTCAGTTGCTTTGGTTGTTGCCGTTGTATAAATATATTTAGGGACAATGTCAGTTTCAGTTTTCATATTCATTCCAGTTAATATTGCAGGTGATTCAGTGCCTGCTGAAATCGTAGCTTTTGTGAACATGGGGATGATAAAAGAACCCACCCCTTGTACCACAATCACCACAAACCAAAAAAATATCACAGCTTTCATATCTGGCCAAAAGATCCTGCAGTCTCCACTTAAATTGAAAGTTTCAGGTGCTATCGATTTCAAATTAAATCATCTGCAACAAGCTTAATGCCTGATCGATGTGTTTGTGCTTAATTTAAAGTTTTTAATCAAACTTCGAATTCTTTTAACACGTCAAAATTTTTTATTTCGAGAGTCTTTGTATGTTAGAAAGAATATGGTGGACAAAAGAAACTAATGGTGACTTTGAGATTGCCCGAGAAAGTCAAAATTCCGTTAATCGGATTAAGCATCGAATGAAAAATCTTTTTTTGCTATTTTTCAAAACATTCTTAGTATTATTTAGTAAGTTTAACTATCATTTTATTCCCACCATTCATCTTTAAAACTTTTGAACGTGAATAAATTTACAACTGTCAATAGCTTGATTAGCTTGCGTGGGGATTGGATTAATTGAGGAAGCTACTAATGGGTGCAAGTCTCCACTACAGGTGTTTAAACGAGCATCTCATTATATTCGTTAATTTTATTTGAAATGAAGCCTCGAGTACTTATTTAAATTAGAATCCGGGTGTTTCATAATTTTTATTTATTGCATTTAAATTTAGATTTTAGAAATCGTAGGCATTTCATAACTTCAATTTTATAGTTATTACAATTCATGAAACAATAAAAAATAAATTTTCAAAAATTTAGCTCAACTTTTCCATAAATAAAAACTTATATCGAATAGAGATTTTATATATTGTATATGAAGTTTTTCCTTTTCCATAAGAGTTAATGTTTTTCAATTTTTTTTGTTTACAACCTGTAATTTGAAGTTATTTTAGCAACTCAAAAGAAACAAAATTCAGTAACTTCATGACTTTATTTAAGCTCTTTACTAAGTCATTATATGATATTTTTTCATTTATTTGAAAAATTTCAACCTTTGCATATCATATTTTTTTTTAAATTATTTTAACTCAGACATTTTGTGTTAAAATTATGCTTAGAACATTGAATTTTTAAATCATTTTGTAGTACTACTATGTGAAAAAATAATTATTAAGAAATAAGATTAATGAAGTTTTTAAGCTTCTTCAAACGGATTTTACATCGTGGGATATATAAGAGTTTTTGATGAAAAACTAGGGGAAATAATATTGAATCATGATGAAAAATTTGAAGATATTGCAAAGTAGAACTCCGTTTCTTCAATGCAAATCTCATGTCCATTACAACATACAAGACAAATGGGTATGTTCTTTTTCAATAATTTATATCCCTCACCCATCGTTGGTCACTTTTGAGGGTAGTATGCACAAGTATGAGCTTGTTTTCAAATATTGTATTCAGTAAAAAAATCTTTTGTAATTTAGCTAATTTTTTTTCTATATTCTCAGACGGATTCGAAAGAATTGAAACTTCTTGTGACGGGCTCAAACGGGTTTTTAGGTTCGCAAATATTTTAATTGAATGATTTTCTTATCTTAATACTTAGGTTAGGCTTGAAGAATCATGAATTCTATCAAATGACTTTTGATGTATCAATATTCATACGAGGTAAGCTGTTGTGACATTATAAGAATTTCCTCATAACTAGAAGTATTAACAACATGAAAGGTTTTGTAAAAATTGCACAAAGACTTTCATAAACCAACTAACATTATTGAGTACAATCTAATGAGTAGGTCGATAACTTTGACGGGCAGGTGGTCAAGTAGTGAAACTATTGCAACAGACACAGCATCCCTTTCAACAAATCATCCTCACAGATCTGGCCCCAAAATCAACCCAAGGTCTTTTCAACTCTATATTGCTTTGTGAAGTTTTGATGATTCAAACAGCTATTAGCGTATAACTATCAAAATTAATTACTTTTCTGGTTTTGAAAAATTATCAAGAAATTTTTTAATTTTACGAAAACACTCAAAGCACTGGATTTGGAAATGTTGGCAATAATTAAGATTGCAGAAATAATGTTTTATGATGGAACTGAATTCATTTGTTCATATGTTTATAAATTTACGAGGCTTTTCATTATCATCATCATTGAGGGCTCATAATTTCACAAAAAATCAAAAAGCTTTATGCTTTAATAAACGTGAAATGATGTAATTAATTTCTCAATAATATTTATAAATCACGGTAAAAGTTTTTAACTTCATTCAAAATAATAACTCAAATTTAAAAGCAGAGCTGGACAAAGATAACTCCCGGAAAATGGTCTACAAGAAGTGTGACGTGAGGGACTTTCGAGAAGTGAAGGCGGTGATGGAGGGGGTGACTCATGCAATCCACTTGGCTGCCTATGTGGCTTACAGCTGCAACCCAGACAACGAAAAAATTAACAGTGTCAACATCAAGGGTTTTATTTTTATCGTATAATTTCAATCATTTGGTAAGCTTTTCGTTTTCAGTTTTTATTGTTATTTAATTTTTCAACGTTTCTTTCTGAGTCTTTTATTTTAAAAAATAGGAAAAATAATAAAAGATGAAAACATAAAAACGGTAAGATGTAATATCACAAGACGCAAACTACATTGCAGGAACAGCAAACGTGGTACAAGCATGCCAAGAGAAGGGGTTAAAGGGCCTGGTGTATACAAGCTCCATCGATGCTGTGCTGGGCCTCAAGGTATCATCAATACTTCCATTATGTGCCTTCTATGCACTCAATTTCGGTGTAAAGCATCGTTGTTTTTCAGTTTTTGATAAATGATTTCTAAATGATTAGCTTTTTTAGAATAAACTCTATCTTCCATCATTATGAAACATAGAAGGGCAGTTGAAAATTAGTAAAGGTCGCTAATTTGATTCTCCACTTTTTATCGGCAGCAATAAAATAATGTTGAAATTGAAATATAATTTTAAGTGTTTTTCAATTAAACGTGGTGATATAAAAAACAAAGCACTACATCATTTTGGAGAGCACAATCTTATACAGGAACTAAACAACATCAACGAAGATGTTCTGTACCCTGCACAACACCTCTTCCTTGGCTACCCAGAGTCTAAGGTCTGGTCATGCTACGGTTCTTCAAACAATTAATGCGTTTTTATTGTTTCATTGGTGCTATATGAATTAAAATTATCATTTGATATCAAACTTCTGAAAATTTTGAGTATGTACTTATAAAACAGCCATACATCTGGCTAAGTTAAGTTTTTTCATATTATTTAACAGATATTTATAGTTAACATTATTACTGTGAAGTTTGACTTTGTTTTTGTCAGTTGATTTTCAATAAGTAAATTTTTTAATGAAATTCTTTGGAGGTTGCTGCTGAAAAACTTGTGCTCATGGCGAATGAAAAGGAAAAAAATGGTTAGATGCATGAGGGGCAACGGTAATATTTGAAAAATATATAGAAGATTTTCAATATGAAAGATTTTTAACACTCCAAACATAGATATATGAATAAATCTCTGTAAACTTTGAAAAAAACTAGATGATAAATGCTGAACTTCAATGAAAACTCATGTTTTTCTCATTCAACGGTGGAAGGCTTAAAGACCGTGTGCATCAGGCCCAGTGTGATGTATGGAGAGGGAGACCCGAACTATGTGACATATGCAATGGTAAAGGCGTTCAGAATTCCTCAACTCACATCTTTTAAACTGAAAAGTAAGAGTTTAATGTTTGTGGAAGTTTTTATGAATAATTTTTGATGTGAGCAAATTGCAGGGACAACGATAGTTAGGGTCGGGGACCCTTCAAAGCTAGTGCAGGCTACTTATGTTGGTGAGAGGGTCGATGAAAGCTTAAAGAAAGGTTTATACAAGAATATTTTGCAGGAAATGTAGCGTGGGCTCATATATGCGCTCTAAAGTGCCTGGTGCAAGGAGAGGTGGAGGTGGCTGGTCAAGTTTACTTCGTCTCCGACGACACTCCTCGTATGAATATGTGGCACTTCAGTAACTTTTTTCTCCCTCTTAAAAAGTAAAAATATTCAACTTTGACATTTTTTTTCATATTTGTAATTTATGGATGATGTTTAGTTTTCTGCATACCTGTTTGATTAATAACCGAAAAATTGAATTATTTGACAAATTACCAACATTTAAAGTATAATTTATGCACCAAGTTTGTCTTTGTCTTCCTGGAGCATTCCATACAATGTGGCTTATATGTTTTTGAGGTCTTGTGAGATCTTTTTAATGTTTTTAAAGCCCTTCTACAATCTTGACTTTCACCATTCTTCGGCCTCTCTCACCTTCATCAACAGCAATAATACTGTTAACAGAAGCAGAATCTCTCATCATCTATATTATCAACCTATTTACAACTTTGAGAAATCACTTGAAAACACTAAAATGTATTATACTCAATGCTAAAAACGCAAAAACATTTTTTGATTGTGAATTAACAACCTTGTTTCCAAAAATCTAAGCATTATTATTTGTTCTTATTATGGCCATTTTTTTTTACAGATTTTTGTAAATTTGAAATCTACCGCATGGAAAAATAAATTTTTTAAATTAAAACTAAAATTTTCAAGTTATTTTTGAACGCTTTAAAATTTTAAATAATTGGGTGGGAAGATTCTATTATGATTCCAAATGAACAAGTCAATGAAGCCAGATTGAAAACATGTCAACAGTTTTAGATTAAAATTTCATTCAATAAATTTTCAATATCAAGTTTACTATGAAACGAAAGAGATTATATCTCTTATAAAGGTTATATCAAATTAGAATAATGATTTTTTCAATTATACTTGAAAATGTTACTTTGTTAACGAAAAAGTTTTGTATTTTAATAAACTAACCAGTGTTCTGAAATTATATTCATTAAATTAGAATAGAATCCTATTGATTCGGGGAATCTTAAAAATACAATTAAAAATGTTTTTTAAACATATAAAGAACCGTTTTAATGAAGGTAAATTTTTTCAAGTTTTGCTTAAAACTCTTATGTTTATACTTTCTAAAAATTCGAAATTATATTTTTCTGGTTCCTTATTGTTTTTCTTAAAAGGCTTGAACTTATGTTATCGGATTCACTACAATCATTAGTTCCACGATGATTTTCATGAAATTTTCAAAGTAACAACAAAATTTAAAAAAAGAATGAAGCTAGCAGGTGATTATTTCAAACATCCCGAAGAAGTCGCCTACAAACTCGTATTTTGGCAATCAACCCACGGTAAGAGAAACAGAAAAAAAAGATAAATGACATATGTAGATTATTAATGAATTAAGAAAAATTATGAATGATCGAGAAAACTGGAGAAAGGTCGACTTACTTATTTACACAAAAGAAACTTAAAAAGCAGGCTTTATAATCTTTTACAGAGTAGATTCATCGTATAATTTCATTAGTTTGTTAGAAACTATATATTTTAAGGAAAGAAAATTTATTAAGATTTCATAAAAAACTCCAAATAAATGTTGAAAAGGAATGCTTTGTTAAAATAAAAAATAATTCAAATCACAAAAACACGTCAATATTTGAATTTTTTATTTTGACGAAGTTTTTGATATATTCTATATCATCATCAGGTAACTAATTAGTTACTTTGTGATTATATAGAATATATCGAAAAACTTCGTCAAAATAGAAAATTCAAATATTGTCGTGTTTTTATGATTTACAATTTGAGGCTAACTATTAAACAAACAAAAAATTCAAGTGCGACGTTCCTTATTCCCAGTGTTTTGCATCCATCCATCTTCCACACTTATCAAATCAACTCTTTTCAATTTTTGGGATTATGAAGATCATTTTGAGCCTTCGTAAAAAGGATTGCCTTCTGCAATTTTTGTTCCAAACTATTCCATAGTGTTTTTCTAGGTTTTTTCATCCAAACATGACAGCATTTTCTATCATTGCCTTTCACAATTTGGAAGACTACATGTACAAGAGCTGTTTGACCATAAACCCTTCACCAAACCACTCTGTTGGAACTATCCATCAAACTAAGCTGCTCCTAAAAAAACATGATGCTTCAGACAATAACTTTTTTTACTCTTATTTTTCAACTTAGAAACTACATGCATTTGTTTACAGTATATGATTCAGCCTTTTCCACTTTATTCAATCGCATATTTCCCACCCAGTTTATCTGCGTTTACTCTTGCCATCTACACCAATTTTGAACGTCTATTAAAGCATTCATCTTCAGCTTGAGAGTCGATGTGATACGTCGTAACCTGCGTGGAAATATTAGAAAGCATTGCCGCTTCTGAGATAGTGGTGTTTTTTGAAAACTAGAATTTATTGGAGCATTAAAAACTCACGAAATTGTTTAAAAAACATTAAATAGCTTTAAAGCCAAAAATTACCACCCAACGAATAAATCTCTGTACCACAATAGCACATTTTGAGCCGAAGTACTATGATTCTTCTGAGTGTGAGAAGGTAAGACGAGGTAGATTTTTCGGGGCGGGCCTTTTAATTGGGGCTAAGCAGCTTGTTGATGAGAAGAAAGATTCACTCAGTATGAGCCGGTTGTAGATTTTGGAAACTATTTGGTCAAGACTTATACCCATATAGTTAGTAAAACGAGTTGTCTTCTTTTTTGGGCGCAAGTGCGATACCAGATATACCTCATTCATTGAAACGCACACCGTTAAAGGTTTTGATGCAAAACATTCTCAAATATTTTCGGGCTTTCTCGAGCTTCCAGACTTCTAGTGTAAAACCATCCAGGCCAGGGTCTTTGTTAGGTTACTTTGTGATATCTTTTCCAGTAAATTCAGCAGTACTTATTTTTGGGTTGATATCAAACAACTTGAAACAATTAAACAGATTTTGATCACGATTCGTTAACAGAAAGTAGCTTTTTGGAGTGGTTTTCCTAAATTTCGAGACGATTTACTTCTCGGATAAAGGTGGCAGCTCGAAGAAACAGCAGAATATTTCAAAAGTAGGAGGCTCTGATGCAAAAAGAAGAGAGTTCTTCAACTGAGATTAAGGATTCTAAGGCAAAAAAAAAAATTTTTGAATTATTAAAGTGCTTCAAGTTGTTTGAAATATCATAAAACTGCATAATACTTGTTAATGTGTCAAAAGTCATGGAGCATGAATGAAAGATTGTAAAGTTTTAGATATAATATTCATTCAGTAATCTAGCATAGAAAATATAAAACAAATAGAGTTTGACTCAATTACAGAATGTTTTGTTTAATAGCAGATCATAATAACGTTTCAAGTGGGGCAAAAAACCCCTGATAAAGATGTTACAGTACAAGTTGAAATAAAAAATGTTGGACAATTCTTCAAATTATTAAAAATTGATATGCTACCATTATACGATTTAATTATAAAAAAAATTGTATTTCATGTTGAATTAATAATCTCAAAATAATGTTATTTCTAGTTTATTTGGTAGTAGCCACTACCGCTAAGTCTTCTGCTTTCAAGGATGATGAAGAAGAGAACCCCAACAAAAAGAAAAAAACACAAAATGGATAAGTGAACCTGTGAGGGTGATTTGAAGGATTTTAAAAATTTTTGATTTGTTTAATACTTATTATAGTTCAATTGTAAATTTAAGAATTTTTCAATATCTTTGAATAATTTATTGAGATTTTAATTTTTCGACCCAAACATAAATATTAAAGTAAATTAAGTTCACCTTACAAAAATCTTCATGGAATAAAATAAACTCCAGAATTTTTTTTTTGAATATTTATTGAAAAGATTTTAATAAACTTTCCACAAAATCTCTAAGTTAATTGTTTATCTCCATTAATTACAAATGAACCAAATCCATGAAAGCTTAATTTCACTTTTAATAAATTTGAATCCTAAAATTTGAATGTAAAATAACTCTAAAATGATTATTTAAACTCAAAAGCTGCATCAGACCTCCATAATCACATATCGACTGTAGGCAAAGCAGACTGCACATGCCAAACTCTGGAAGAAAGAAAAAAATGTTCCCTTACTAAAAATATTTTGCCAAGTTTTTTATTTTATAAAATTAATTCACAGTTTAATCACTTTCTAATATGAGTTAGGCTCACGAAAGACTTCATGAAAGTCAAAAAAACTTTGAAAATAGTGCTTTATATTGAATATTTAGAATCGAGAAATGATAATGACTTGGATGAATTTAAAGAGAGAACACGCCGAAGAAATGTCATCATAGTACAAATTCCTCAAGACAGGGTAGATCTGAAATATATTTCATTGAATCTATGTTAAAACTTGATAACGACGATGAAATCCAGCGACCATAATCGAAGTTATCACCATGGGGCTGCATCTCACACCTCATCATTACGTTAACAGACTCATAAACAGTTTATCATTTATAAAAATTTTATTAGCTTTTTTAAATGAAGTTCTAAAACAAATTTTTTTGACTTGGGTATTCAGACAGCTGTCTCCAAAACCCAAAAGAAAGGAACAAATGAAGACATACTTTTCGCTGTGGAAAAAATTTTCTTCGTAGTTAATTAAGATATATGAATGATTATTATCAATTCAAATAAATGCGTATTTGAAAAAATATTTATTTAAAAAAAGACAACTTTTTTATCAAAAGTAGACAGAAGTCTCTAAAAATAGATACTACCTTGGAGGCCAATAAGCGATTTGAGAGGTTTCTGAAATCGGCGACACTGAGGGGAAAGTGAGAAAGACGAAAAAGTAGCACACAATATGACACACGAAGCCCACCACCAACACCAGACGCCGATCGACACGACGAAGGGATGTTAGCAGGGCGAAAATGGAACTAGCTGTAAGGGTTCAAGATAAATGCAATTTTCATAAATATTTAATTTTTGTGAGTTTAAAAACAATTTAAGTTCTAACTGAAATATTGGAAAGTTTAAGTAAAACAAACGAGTGATTTTAACTAGCTTTTTTTTCATTTTCAGTTTTACTTAAACCCCAATTCGGGCGACTGATGTCTAACTTACAATTCTTCTTCACATAGTCGTTTATATAAGATTAAGACGGGAGTCACAGTAAAAAAAAATGACGTTATGAAATATTATAAAGCACAAACATGATATTTGTCCAATTCCAATGAAGAGTCCGCACATCCCTGCTAACTTTTTAGATTCACTTTTAAAATACTCCATATGACCTACAGACGTTACCAAGGCAGACACAAAAGACAATTCCAAACCTGGTGATTGAGTTTTGAAAGGTACATCAGGTTGATGGAAAAAAACATACAAGCAACAAACCAGTGTAGAGCATGATGACTGATAACAACATCATCTTCTTTGAGATCACCATCATGAATGAATTCTCTGTGGATGCAATTATTGATTGGTTTATTAAACAAAAAAATTATTTGTTGAAGAATTTATTGACTAGTGAAATTATTATATATTGGATGTAATTGAAAATTTAATTAATAACTAACTTCTTAGAGACATCTTAATGTATCAAAAAATAATATACAACAATTTTTTACGTCGATTTATGGAAGAATTTTAGTACATTTATTGAGCAAAAAAAAACAGCTATAAATTTACTAAAATTCTTCCATAAATCGACGTAAAAAATTGTTAAATAACTAAATTTTTTATTCACCATGTATTAACTTGAACACTCATTGCATTAGCGTTGATTTGAATCGTGTTAGAGTTTGTGAAACGTATTAAAAAAACATAACTTAATATATTAAGTCATGTGTTTTCTCAATACGAATAATTAGTCGCTTATTTTGGAACATAATTTCTGAATCCATGATAATCATTTTATGCTTAATAATCATCTGACACGATCCAAGTAATCAGCATCATCTGAACGATTTTGTTTTTTTCCACTCTAATATATATATATATATATATATATATATATATATATATATATATAATTTTAAGAAGAATTCTATTGAAAATAATTAATGCTTTAGAATAGGCTTACTCATGATTATCCACGGCTTCGGGAGGCTGTAGGGTGAATTACATGGTGGTGTGTGGTGGGTTGCATGGTGGTGTGAGGTGGGTTACATGGGGGAGTGTGGTGGGTCGTATAATGGTTTGTGGTGGATTTAGGGTGTTGTGTGGTAGATTTATGGTGGTGTGTTAAAAAATATTGGGTGAAAGTGTGAGTTAGAAGATAATCAAGAATAGATGTAGGTTGAAAAAAAGGGAAAAGTCCAATTCAGTTTAATAATTTATAATCAATTTTTTGATTTTCGGAACAATTTCACAAAAGTTTCATATATTGTATATTTATTATAAATCAAAAAAATTGGATTCAATAATATTCTTATTTGACATTTCATGATAAAAATTATCCTTAATCGAAATCTTTTAAAAACTAATGTACCATTAAATTTGATTTTACTCCTGAAAATTACGCGTTTTTAAAAAATGTTCAATCAAGAATAATCTGTATTTTTCGATATCTTAGACTTTATTTCAATACATTAATTAGTCCACAACAGATGGTATTTAAATATTCGCTTTTTTTTTAAAGCTTAAAACTATATAATGCCAATTTTTATTTAAATAAACGTCTTATATGAATTTTCCATCATCCTTTATTAGCTTGAATATCTTTTTACCTCGCCACAATTAAAAGTATCTTTATTAACTCAATAAAACTAATCTCTATATTAAACGTAGCCACTTACTTTCGGGCACAATTCCTCTCCAAACCGTCAGCTATTCTACGATTGCGTAGAAACAGGATACCTAAGAACCCTACGCAGGAAACAGCGGTGAGAATGTTGAAGAGAGTGGTCCTTTTAGCTGCGGTCACAACAGTAGTGTTGGAAAACTGGAAGATCACTATAAGGTTTCCCCATATAAGGCTGCGGTGAAGCAAGTGGTTGTGATGTTTGCAGTAGTTTTGTGTGGTAGTGAGGGTAAGATGTTTTAGCCATGGTGGTGTAGTGATGAATTTTGTTCTTGATTTTGAAGTTATTTTGAAATAAAGTTGAGCCGAAGGTCACATACCTGGATTGAAACAGAGCCCAAAAGATGTTTGTGTTTCGAGACATTGTTTTCTCATTTGAGTTTATCGACAAAAACTTCCCCTGGCCAGCCCATAATACTGTTGTGAGCAAGTTGAAACATGATGCTATATTGCTTCAAGCGCTAAGATATTTTTTCGAGTCACAAATCAGCCAAATCAATATTATAATACATCTTAAAATCACAAAAAAGTATTAAATACATTATAAAAGAATATTTATATTAATTTTCATGAATGAATGCAAGATATCGAGTCTCACTAGCAGCTCCAAATCCCATGAGAGCTGATGAGAAGTAGAGCAGAATGTGGTTGGGTGTCAGAAACAAGCCCAAAAAAAGGCTGTTAAATAGTGATTGTAATAATAATGATGGTGGGTGAGTTGAATGGTTGGTGAGTAGATGATGATGGTGATAAATGAGTTGAATGGTCCTGTGGATGATGAAGGTGACGGATGAGTATGTAATGATGGATTGTGTGGGTGGTGGTTGATAACGTTGTCTGGAAACACGTTAATGGTAAAATATTGCTATAATATTAAAAAATGGTGGAAAGTGGATGATGATGATGTGTGGTTGAGTAGTGATGATGATCAAACCTGTACGTGGCAGCACCAATCAACATGGACCACTTGGAAGTTAGAAGTTCAACCACTGAAGCTGACAACCAATTGGAGATAGAGAAAGAGCCGTAAATGATTGACAAGCTGGTCGGGTTGATGTGGCTATGAAGCGCCTTTGGTGCTAAATTTTAAGCAAAACTAACAAATACGATAGTTCAGTTGACTCTAGCCCAAAATCTTAATTCTAAAACATTATTTCCATGTAAACATGCTATATTGCCACCTTGTATATCCGTTTCCTGCAGTGTCGTTTGTCTCCCTGTTTGCCTCCTCCAGAACCAACACCTTCAACATCATTATTATCACTATTAACATCATCATCATCACAACCACAATTTCCATCATCATCAATATTATCAAGATCATCTTCATTATCACAATAATCAAAAACACTATCATTACCATCATTCCAAATATTTTCATGATCAACACGCCCACCAATGAATTATGATAAGGTTGAATTTATCGAAAATATTAGTTGAATAAAACTTGCTTGACATGTTTTTTCAAGAAATTCTTCACAAATCAAGAAGTATATTGTATTTCATTCAAAATTACTAGGAAGATATGATGCCTCTTAAAATATGCCTCATCATCATCATTATTAATTTTATGATCCTTATTACTATGGTCGTCATTTTATAATTTTTTTTTATATTATTTCTTTTTTATTGTATATGGTAATTATTATGCAAAATAAGGTTAAAAGAAAAAGTGTTGAAAAGTATATTACAAAGCAACTCATATTAAAAGCGATTTATAATGAAATCCCCTTCAGATAATTAAATGTTGATGATGTTACTATAGATCGAAAAGCTTTATAAAAAATTCTTTATATCTTTATTACAATTTTTTAACCAATATTCGTAGGCTAACACATTGGTTAGTTATAAAATTATTTTTTTTTAATTATATTATTATCTAGAACAAAAGAATATTTATTTTTTTTAAATAAATGTATCTTAAAATACTTTCACAATTAGTATGTAATTATGGTGGGAGGTTGTTTAAAACAAAAAGCAATACTGCTCAAGCTCTTAGTAATATTATTTTTGTGTTTATAATCAATATTATTCTAGCCTACTTGTTATTCTTATTATTAATATAACAATTTTAGTATAATGATATTCAATCCAGTTTGAAGATCATTAAGAATAATTAGAAAAACAAACTTTTTTAGCTAACTATTTTAACCTTTTTGGCTTGTATTTCACATTAGATGTTAAATTATTGGGTTTTTACACAAAGGTATGGAAAATGCAGTCAAACTTACAAAATGAAGACAAAATTTTGCTGTAAAGATAAAATAACTGTGTTCATAATTTTAATATAAAACTAATTTAATAAGAAATTGTCAAAATGAACCATAAATATATAATGATTATTTGAAGGGAATGATAGTTATAAGCTATAAATTAAACAAAAACTAAACCAAAGTGAAACATACAATTGATATTCACTGAAATAAGTCAACCTGAAAATCAACCACAACAATGAGATGTGTATTTTTTGAGAATTTTTGAAAATTTATATTTCATAACAAAAACTTTTTATTATAAGCCATTCAATAAATTAGTAGTAACAAACCTGTATCATGGCGCAAGTTTGGTAAGCGGTGAAGATGGTCATGAAGACACATCCGAGAAGAATTATGTTGTAAAATGACCACTTGGCTGAAAGGTTGGACGGTTCAACTTCTGTTACATAGTCCTTTTGAAGGCTTGATGATGAGTGCGTGGTATCACTTATAATATTGCTTGCACTTGCTGCTATCGAGGTGGTATCATCTTTGACTGTACCAGGTTTCTCGGTTGTTTCACGCTTCATATTATCCATTTGAATTTTTTTTAGTTTTATAAATTCAAACAGTTTTTTGGGTTAAGTAAAGCTATAATATAATTCAAAACGAATTCTGCAAACAGTTTGTCTTATGACTATATTATGGCTATGTCTAAGGGCTAATTATTTTTGGGCATGCCTTTATTGGTTTGTCTTAGAAATTATATTTACATTTAATTTCATTTTTGTAAATTGGAATAAACTAGTTTATAAGATTTGTGTTTTATGAGAATAATCAATCGTCATTTAAATAAATTGAAAAGTTAATCTAAGCAGGTGATCTGTACCAAAAGCGCCAAGTTTAATTGAAAAATTTAATAGAAATAAAAAATATTTATTGAAAACATAAAGTTTTATATCCAATAATTTATAGGCAATTATAAAAATATTTTTTCAAATTAATTTTCAAAACTTAATAAATAAATCATTTATTAGAAGATGATTTTTCAGCTCATTACGTAGTCCTAACAAGTCGAATACCACATAAAAAAATGATGAATTTTCAATAGGATAAGTTTATAATGGTGAAGTTTAAAAATTATTTTTTTTAATTCTTTATGTTGTGATGTTTTTTCACGTTGGGCCACTGTTTGTGGATAAGTGGATCAAAGTTAATAAATCTCATTTTTAAGTCTGCCGAATCTTTGTTGAAATTTTTATGATAAAACAATATATAAAGTTCAGTTTTGAAAAAAGCTTAATGGTGCCCAAATATCATCTAATTTTTTGATGTTGGGGGAGTATTGCTTGTGCGGTTGGAAAGCGAGTGGATTTTTTGGTATGTTCTATGTGAAGTCTTCGAAGTATTTTTTGAAAACTTTAAAATGAGTTTCTTGAAAATTTACGACTATTTGTTTTTTATTACTGAAAGCTCGTATAAATGTTATGAAGTGTGTGGTCTTAGTGTGTTCGCTTCTAATCCCCAAAATGTTTCTATATATAAATTTGTTATTGTTCTGTTTAATAAATTCGTGATTTCTGTCAATTTTGTGCTTTTTGTGGCAGTTTTTAGCGCTCGTTTTCGGAATGTAATTATTATTTTGTCGTAATGTAGCCACCGTCAGTCAAGTTTTACCACGTTAGGCACTTATTTACATTTATTTAAAAAAAACATCTCAACAAGTACATTGATGTAGATAAGAGCTTTGTAACTTTTGATACAGTTGCCAAAATTGAATGAAGATTATTGGAAATGAGTGTTAATTTTTTAGAAACATATGTATCTTTTTTTTATATTATTTGAATAACTTTTTATTTTCAATTTTTTATGAGAAATTTTTGATACATGTTAATTCAGCTTTATTTTCCTTCTAAGCACTTTTGAGCTATTTTTCTATTCACTTGCTCACCAATGAAAATCTGCATTTAAACTTTTTTCATCAACTAACCTGTTGAAAGCCACCCCCTAAAAAAATGGGTTGATGCTGAAACTTTTCATGACTTGCTTGTAGACATCTTACAAAATCAAGTGTAAAATTAGAAACCAACTATTGAAAACTAGAAAATGACAACTGAGAATATGAAATATTTTTGAAATTTTATGAATTTAAGCTAAATTATTTTGACGTAAAATAGCCGGAAATCAATATAATTGAAACAAACACAAAGGCTTATTGAGAAACTTAACACGCGAAGCTTTTCGTAAGAGTATCTTACATTATCTAGTGTTACACTAGTTACTAAATTATTTTATTAGTCAAAATAGATGTTAAATTTTTTTATTGGTAAAATCGCGTGAAGTTTTCAAATTATTAACTAAAAATCGATAGTTTGCATTTTTAAAACGATATATTTATAAAAGTTTTACGAGTTGTTTTCATTTTCTTAAAATTTTCGTGATGCCACTTTTTGGAATGTACCTCTTTCAGCTGTTGGTAGCCGTGGAGCCCGAATAAAAGAGGCTGAGACGTTTCTAGGTTGTCTTTGAATGTCGCTCAAAGCCCTTCTAGGCTGTTGAGGCTTTTGTTGATTGTCTAGAAAACGTCTCAGTTTTTTTTCTTTATTCAAAACAAACCTTGCCAGTTCTTGATCTCTCAATCTAGCTCTTGGGTTGTTCAACAAGTTATTGAGAAAGCTACGCCATTGACCTGGCTGGACGCGGTATCTATCATAAAGCTCGCTCAGTTCGTGCGTGTAAGGTCCAGCAATAATCGGTCCTGTGAAATCTTGGGGATAATTTGCTGTAGGTTCAAAATCATCTATTTTGAAGCTATCAAAATGGTAGAACTTAGGGTTTCTAAAGTAGGCATTATCAACTGCGAACATCCTTCTGTACCAATCAAAGGCTCTCAGAACGTCATACGAACCAGGTTTATCTTTTCGATGAGCTCTCAAATTTTCCATAAAACCTATATCGTTTCGAGAAAATTTTTCTTTTTTGGTTTCACTAGGACCTCCTAGTGCATAATAGTGGGCATATATTTGTTTCAAATTTTTTAAATCTTTTGGTTCTTCGGTAAAGCTTTCTCTTACTGCCATTCTCACTTTTGCCTTAGGTTTATATTTGTTAAAATCTTGCCATCTAGAACGTTTTTTATCTAATATGATTCTGGCAAGTTCTTTTTCAGAAAAAGGAACGTTTTCATCAAACAGTAGTTCTGTCAAAAACTTTTCATAATTGCTTGTAACACCGTGTTTTGCGTAAAGATCTAGCAAGTACTCACTCAAAGGTCCAGCTATGTAAGGTCCTGTGAAGTCAGGTAAGTCATATTTTGTTGGTTGATAAGCTCTCAAAAAATCGAAAAACCTAAAATTCCTCAAAACATCTTCAGGATTAGAAGCATGCCGCGCTTTCCTTCTAAAGTTACGCAAAGCTCCTACAGTATCATAAAGACCTGGGTTTTCATAATGGTGTTTATACATTGCTTTTGTGAACAATTCATCGATACGTCTTTCTCGTTCAGTAGTTGGTGCTGGGAGGGCATTATACCTGTAGATGTTGTTACGATCGTAAATTGCGCTTTGAGGAGCTTTGAGTTCATTCATGTAGTGCCTGTACTTTTCATGCTCTTTGAATTCATTGTAGAGATGTTTCTTAATATCATTAATGCCAACCCCAGGTGAAGAAGGTTTTGCGGGCGAAAAAGATCTTTGTCTTGTAACTTTAGGAACTGGTTCATTTGAAAATTTATCCATTTCGGAGTATTTGTATACACCACGGTCATCAAGCTCTTTGAAGTCTTTCATCAATTGTTTGTTGACCTTGCTTGGATTTAATATAGGAGAAAACTGATCCAATTCTGCATAACCGTAATATCTGTGTGAATCATGAGGTCTGAATTGGTTCAAAAGATATTCTCTCATCCCTTGGACACCAACTTCTGCACCAGGTGTCATGCAATCTACATATTCAGTCGGAGAAGATGGAATGGGGTGGCAGGTAGTGAAACTTTCGTCGTCTGAACCAGCGCTGAACCACGTTTCAGGAGAAGATTGGCTGGGAAATCTTGAGCGGCAAGAGAAGAAACGTTCTCTCGGCCTTCTAGCTACAAGAATTCTTCTATTATTGGCCATTTCAAAAAAAAATTTTTTTGAACACTTATATAGATTCAAAACTCGGAATAAAAAACTTTATTATTGAGATTTTGTTTCCAAAAGTTTTACGTAGCAGTTTTCATCGCAGAAAAGCGTAAACTTTTAAATTATCTATTGCTAATTATTAAATTATTTTTTAACTATATCAATAGATTTAGCTGAATGTTTCTGTTTTGTATCAAATTTAATTTTCATAAATGATCGTCAAAGGTTAGAAATATAATTCTTTATACAACCAGAACATACGTTTTTCTATAAATTATAAAAATAAATTTTATATATTAATAAATATATTCCCAAGTTAATGAGTCAGCTTTTTTTATGAAAAAATATTTGAATTTTTAAACTTTGCGTGGTAGATCATAAAGGGGAAATGGCGAACCCTGGTCAAAAAGCACAAATTGGTTGAAGTTTCCTATGGTTCTGTACTCTTCAAGAAAATTTTTATGTCGAAAACATAAACACCAAAATCTTATACAAGGCTATTAGTTAATTTTTTAAACTTGTTATTTAAGTTGGTTCGAGTAACGTTAGATTGTGGAAGAAAGAAGTCAAAAAATATTTTATTAAAACCTAAAATTGCATTAAAAAGAAACGATTAAAAATGAGTATTTGGAGAAAGTTTTCTGTTAAAAATTTCATAATGAAAAGGATGATTTCAAAATTATAATATAATGATGATTCTACCTTTCATTACATCGTTCAAATAGGAATCTTTTATTACATGAAATAACACTTGTTGCAGATGCATATAAAACAATAAAGCGTTAAAGTGTAAAATTAGCCATAAAATATGGGTTGAAACTTTATCTAACACAATTACTCAAAAAGAAGACATCAAAATTATTATATGTATAAATATTACTATCTAAAAAATAAATTTTAGATTATGAATTATTTTATCGAATAACAATAATTTATAAGCTTTGTGTAACATAAATTCAAATTGCTTATACATCTATGAACAATTTTTCTAAAACTAAAGTGGAAATTTGTTGAAAAATTTTCAAAAAGTTTAAAATAAATTTTTAGTAAAATAAACTTGAAATATTTTAAATGTAATATTTAACTATACAAAATGCCATTAGAGTTATCGGATTTTAAAATCAGCAGAGAATGGTTATAACAATTACAAGTTATAAAATGGTAACAATTATAAGTTAGAAAATTATAAAAATTACGAGTTAAAAGATTAGTCAACATCAAAATATTTTAAGAACAAAACAAAAAGCAGTTAGATGGTTTGAAGTAAAGTAAAATTGTCAAAATTCACTTCCATTCATTAAAAAAATTTTGATGTGATAGAATTATATATGAACTAAAGTAGGATTAGAAAAATATCTACTGATTTTTTGTATGTTTTCTTAATGGAAAATTTATGAAAAACGCTTATTAGTAAATGGATTTGAATATCCCTAAAGAACTTAGAAAAATATTTTTAAAAATATTTAAAAAAATAAATGCATTATAAGGTAGTAACCGTAGTATTTAAAAATTAATCTTTTAAATTAAAAACATTCCCAACAACAATAATCTCAAAACAATACCAACAAGACTTATTTCTTAATCTCAAAACATCATCAACTAAGATAGAACAATTTCCAAATGATATCCGTTTGATTGTGGCTATTGTTAAATCTATTGAAATCAAACTTATTTTTCGCAACATTATTCCAACGTAAATAGAGTCTAACCCTAATGTAACGCAAAGATGCTAGACCTGATGATGAAACTGTGTTATTCAAACAGAAAAATATTTAAAAATATCAAGCTCGATTAGATGAAACAAACAGTGGAAAGCTGATTTTTGACAATTGAATATTTTGTAGATCATTGAAAGAAATAAATTGAAACCTAAGTCAGAAATTTCTTGTAATAGTTGAAGACAATATTTTTTAACTAACTGAAAATAGATTGATATTTTGAATAGAAAATTATGATGATTTAAACATGATGGTTAAGAGCAGAATAGGCACGTTAGAAGAATGGGTTTTGAGTCGTCTGGTTACCCTGTTGCCAATTGTACTGTGGTGGTGTGTCATCTATCTATCTATCTAGCTATTTATCTATTTATCTATTTATCTATCTATCTATCTATCTATCTATCTATCTATCTATCTATCTATCTATCTATCTATCTATCTATCTATCTATCTATCTATCTATCTATCTATCTATCTATCTATCTATCTATCTATCTATCTATCTATCTATCTATCTATCTATCTATCTATCTATCTATCTATCTATCTATCTATCTATCTATCTATCTATCTATCTATCTATCTATCTATCTATCTATCTATCTATCTATCTATCTATCTATCTATCTATCTATCTATCTATCTATCTATCTATCTATCTATCTATCTATCTATCTATCTATCTATCTATCTATCTATCTATCTATCTATCTATCTATCTATCTATCTATCTATCTATCTATCTATCTATCACTATCAACAGAATAGTAAATTAAGGCATGAACCCTTCAAAGTATAAATATTGTAAAAACTTGACCAATATTTATTTAAAATTTTTGAACTTTGTTTCGCAGTATTTAACTAATACCAAGTTAGCTTTTTGCTTTTTTCAGTTTTGATAAATTTCAGAGACATTTTTATAGATTTTTTAAACTATTTTTTCGAAAAACTTTACGTCGATTACAAGATTAATTATAAATTCAAAGACAACAAAAAATAGTTAAAATATTATGCTTTGATAACTGCTAAGGCAATTAGACGTATGAAAACGTTCTAGAAATTTCTTATGGTCGACCTAAATAGTAGATATTTTTTAGCATTATATTATAATGAAGAAAGGCTTAGTCATAGTCCACCCACGTTGTTTAAAGGCACGTTTGATGGGAGGAAGGCTCCAGGTGAGAACTGAAAGTTGAATAAAATTTTAATTTTTATATTCATTCAATTTTCAATTAAAAAATAAATTTAACGAAGAAAAAATCGTTTTTAAATTAATATAAAGCTAAATTTAAACCTTATTAAACTAAAATCAGTGAAATTAATTAGAATAATAATTGATAAAATACACAGAAAAGAAATGCCTTAAGTACCAACATGGGTGGGTGAGATGGGGTACATCTGATTATAGGGGTGCCTGAGGGTGGTGATGAAGGATGTTTCAATAAAAATAATAACGAAAATTATAATTTTTTTGAGACTTTAAATAATACAAAAAAGCACAAAGACACATGAGTTACACAGAGACAAAATGGTATAAACACACATAGAGTTTGAGGGAGGGAGAGACACTTTTGAGAAGTCAAGTTGCAGTGGTGTTGAGGGAGAAGAAGACTTTCTTTCTTTAGGTGATTGGAACATGTTTTCATCCAAGAATTCTGTGTGTGTGTGTGTGTGTGTGTATTTGTGTGTATTTGTGTGTGTGTGTGTATTTGTGTGTGTGTGTGTGTGTGTGTGTGTGTGTGTGTGTGTGTGTGTGTGTGTGTGTGTGTGTGTGTGTGTGTGTGTGTGTGTGTGTGTGTGTGTGTGTGTGTGTGTGTGTTGCCCATGCTTTTGACTTCTGAGAATAAACTTCAGCAAAACAAAATACATGACCATTCTACCAAAAAACTCAATTCCAAGCCTCAACACAACGCTGGCAATAAGTGACGATATAAACATCGAACAAGTGACACAGTTTAAATACCTGGGCAGTATCTTAAACAGTGACAACACAGTCGATGCAGAAGTTGAATCACGTATCAATAAAGCATCCCAAGTCTTTCACAGTCTTAGTCGGTTGGTATGGTATCAACGGAAAATAAAAGTTTCCACCAAACTGAAACTTTTCAAAGCCATTATAATACCAACGCTAGTATACGGCAGCGAAACTTGGAATGTTCTTCAATGCCACATACAGCGTCTCCAAGTGTTCACAAACAGGTGTCTGAGAATCATCACGGAAACTTCTCTTTGGGACAAACGGTGAAACCCCCAACTACGATGTAAATCAAAAATAGAGCGAGTTGGCGTGATGATTCAACGAAGAAGACTCCAGTGGCTCGGGCACTTGGAAAGAATGGAAAATTCATGGCTCTAAAAGAAATTAATGGTGAGCAAAATTGCTGAAGGTTCATGGTCTCAAGGTGGTCAAAAAAAGAGATGGCATGACTTAATATATACAGACCTAAAAAAGCTAAACATTGTTGACACCTGGAAAACAGAAGCTCGCAACAGAAACGATTGGCGCAAAAATATCAAATCGCTATCGCAAAAAACAAATGAAGAATCTGAAAGAAACGAGCAATCGAAAAAAGATGTGAAAAAAAATATTTTTGATGTTCACTCCAAAAGCTCTTCATTCCAATGCCAGCATCCAGGTTGCAACAAAATAGCGGTCAACAAGGCAGGTCTGACAAACCACATCCGCCAAGTCCACAAAGCATATCATTACAACATTGCCCGAATTGCAATAACGTTTTCAAAAAAACAAGGACTTCATAACCACGTGAAGAAATTTTCCAGAAAGCAATCTTCAGTGCACCTACTGTCAAGTGGATAACGCACTTCCAAGTCCAAGTCCAAGTGTGTGTGTGTGTGTGTGTGTGTGTGTGTGTGTGTGTGTGTGTGTGTGTGTGTGTGTGTGTGTGTGTGTGTGTGTGTGTGTGTGTGTGTGTGTGTGTGTGTGTGTGTGTGTGTGTGTGTGTGTGTGTGTGTGTGTGTGTGTGTGTGTGTGTGTGTGTGTGTGTGTGTGCGCGTTTACAAATTGTATTTAAATGCTTTTTTGCTCGTGTAGGTGTTTTATATTCAGTTGTGGTTAGGTTCATAAAATCTTGAACTTTTTACAAAAAAATTTTATCAAATATCGTATGTTCTAGCTCATTAGAAAAGTTATCTCAAGTCCCCGGGTTCAATCTCGTGTCGGGTTAATAATTAGCTACTGCTTCCAATTGTGTTTTGCTACAAATTCTATTTCAGAATTCTAATCACATCTTAATGAAAAGACTAAACGATGAAAAAAAAACAAAAACTAAGGAATATTCCTAAGGCACTGAAGCGCTAAATGAAGAAGATTGCAATAGACACACCTGGTGGGAGGGACGAAGAGAGGGGTGAGCCGACAGAAGGCTGAGGTGTGAGGATGGGGATGGTGTTTATTGAGGTGATTGATGTGGCGTCGAAGGAAGCGAAGCTATTGTTATCGTTGTTGTTAAAGTTATTGAAGGCACTATCGAAGGCAGTATTAGTATCGAAGATATTATAATTATTGAATGAACTATTACTATTACTGAAGGAATTATTATTATTGAAGGTATTATTGGCGTTGTTGCTAATTTTATTATTATTATTGTTGTTCGTGTTGTTGTTCGTTTGCACCAACTCCCTCCTTGAAGCTTCCTCCTTTTTGGCCTTCAACAAGTGATGGTGTAATGATGCTTCAAACAGATATTGCAAGGGTTTAACAATTCATACAGAAGTTTATAAGATAAAATAAAAGATTAAAAGCATTAATGATTAGATGGGTTTGTAAGACCCATCAAAAATCTGTTGTAAACTTACGTGGTTTCAAATAACTATCATTTCTGAATTAGTGCACTATTGCTTCAGTTAATACAAAAAAATGCATGGTTATCTAATATTATGGTTTGATAAATATAATTATACATTATATAACCATTGAAACAAACACTACAGATCAAAGACACGAATGCAACCTTGAATTCTTGTAGTACCTTCTGCTCTTCCAATAGTGCTTTCTCCCTCTCCTTGTAACTCACCTGGATAATATAAATAAAAATAACTATTATAATAACAATAATCATAAAAAAAAACAATATACATATTAATAAAATTAACCAAGATAAAAATGATGGTATTTATAATAATATAACTAGCAGTCAGCATTTTTCATTACCCCATATATGAGTTCAGACATCAAAACCTAAACAACTGACCCCATTTAACGTCAGTTCCTTGAAGTTGTCATCAAAAGAAAGCTTTTCCAGTGAGAGGGATGTGAGGGCTGGTGAGGAAACATTAGTGGATGTGGATGTCTGGGTGCATGTAGAAGGCTGGGTGAATAAGGAAGGAGTGTTGGAAAGAGGTAATGCTGACACCGGCATTGACATTCTCCTGCTGTTTGGAGGTCTGGAAGCTGGTCTGATATGGAGTGGGTTGGAGAGTTTGAATTACGAAGGTTTAGGCAAAAATCAAATAATCAACCATAATAATTCAAATCTCATTCAGTTAAACCTCACTCAAGCTTCTAAAATCATCATTAAGTGATATTAATAACTTGGGTAGGGCACTAGGTGATATTGTTGTTTTGGTGTTGTTTTCCATGTTCTTCAATTGTTCCTCCATCATGCTTTGAAGGTCCTGAGGTACCTGGAGTAAAATGGAATGGTGGTGAAGAAATGTAAGATGAAGCGGTGGTGAAGAGCATGAGGTGGAGTTGTGGTGAAGAAGTGTGAGGTAGTATCGTGAGATGTTCGTTTTAGAATGATCAATGTTTGAAGGATAAAATGAGTTTTAGATTGGATTATGATCATTCATGTTTGAAGATAATTTTTTTACTTAATGAAAGATTTTAGTTATGAAAAAAATTCCATAGTGAGTCTTTAAAAACAAATCAACCTGATTCAAAGATGGCAGCTGAACAGGTTCAAACGAAAACGACTGCAGGTTTGAAGTTTTATCATTAAATGATTTATAAATTGACAAAAAGTTAGGAAAAGCTTTTAAGTATTTCTCAGACCGAGAATCAAACCCTGTACCTAACAGTTCATAGCTTGAAAATTGAGCACTCTGAGTCGTTCTTAAAATTTTATAAAATAAGTTTATGTTTTCAACAGGTAGTATTACACTGCTTGTGATTGCTGATTAAAATTCATGTCTGAAGGTGGCAAATAAAAAATATTTCAAAATGACTTTCATTAAATTTGATGCTAATAATATCCATATTAGATTATACTGCTAAGGCGTCCCAGCACAAGACGCTTAGCAACACGCTTAGACTTTTTATAAACTTCTTTAGATATGTTAGCTTCATCAAATAGCCCCTGAATTTGAAGCTTTTTAGAAGCCTTATAACGGTTCCTAAATTGAGGAAAAAGATAGAAATATTATAACAATATAATAAAAACAAACACTAGTAAGTATCTTATGCTTTTACGAAAAGCTTCGTGTAATAAGTTTCTCAATAAACCTTAGGGTTTGTTTCCGGCTATTTTACGTCAACATTATAACAATAAAATAAAACTTGAATGAACAGTGAATATCATTAAAAAAATAATAATACTACTCGATAAAGACAGCACAAGATTGCAAGCTGCAACAAAAGATGAGTCATTCAATGTTGTCTTGTAACAAACCATTCAACAATTATTCTTATTATTATTGCTATTAATATAATATACAATTTACTAATGTTAAAATTATTTTAGTTACATTAAAATCCAATTTTATTTATTGTTTTTATTTATAACCATAAACATTCAACATCCTTTAAATTTTTCCTAGAAAAGCTTAACACAAGAATAATAAACAAATCTCTTCCAAATCGACTCACAATCAACACTGCGATACTTCAATAATCCGGATTAACGTTTTTGAACTGTTAACTCATACTCAATTCTTAACCATACCAGCTGACGTCATCGCCCTATGACGTCACTTATTGCGTCAGTTTTTGAAATTTTTTTAACTGTCATAACTTGGTGTCTTCGAATTTTAAATTTTTATTTCAAAAACTATTATTATTATTATCCTTATTATCTTTATTTTCATGATCATCAAATCTGATAAGATGGTTACCTCGGCCAACTCATAGTGCTTGGTCACTCTCTTGATGTAGAGTGGAAACTTCTTGTAGAGGATCAGTGCTTGCTGGCAGTCCTGGGAGGTGGAAAAATTTTATTCACCATATTTATGTTATCATTTTATTATATATATAATATTTAGTGAAAAATTATTTATTTAGTATTTTATACAGTCACTATTTCCCTAAAAACAGTAGTTAAAAAAAGCAACACACTTCCCCACCATCAAGACCACCACACTTAATCATTTACATGACATATCTCTAATGCTTTCATCCCACCCCACCCATGCTCACCTTACGATTATAATCAGCGAAATGTTCAAGGAGATTGGCATTGGCATCATTGAGACAAGCCACCAGTCTGACCAGATCTTTAAAAGCCATCTTGTAACCCTCCACTGCCACACAATTACGTAGCTCATCTAGGTTTGGCTGTGTGGGGGGATGGAAGTGGTTGGATGAGAATAGTTGGTGAGGTAGTTGAGTAGATAAAAACGGTTGAGTGAATAAAGGGTTGGTGGCCAACCGAGTGCGTAAGTCAAAATTGACTAGAGTTGGTGCCAATGATTTGAAACACTTCAAAAGGTGGAAGACAGCTTGGATTGATAAATGCAGTGGCAGTCGCTAAATGGTGTATTAGCAGAATGAGTGTGGCTTGAGAGGTTAGTAACGTAGGTTTCAAGTATGTGTGTGAGAGTTCTCATTTAGTGTGAGTGTCAGATACACATAATAAAACAGAGTGTTTTTTGTGTATCATGAAGTCATACAATGAGATGGATCTCTGAGACATCAACCTATTATGATAGGTTTCGATAAGGTCACCTTTAAAACTTAGTTCAGTATTTTTTTCCATATTCAAAAATTCTCTGACTCAATCATGGTACTTCGAAACTTGCACAAAATTAGTTTTCTATCATGAAATAATGTAGTAGTCCCATCTTTTCTCATCATTAAAACTTGCTGGTGAAATATTATTATCTTTTCCATTTTCATCAGCATCTCCATTTTCATACCACTATCTTAAGTACTGGTCTTTTTATAGTTATAGTAATAATTAGTGAATATATTATTGTTATTCTTATTGTTATTGTTGTTGTTGTTATTATTATTATTATGAATCAACCTTAAAAGCAAGCAACACATCTAACTGATTATGTAACTGACTCAGACTGCTGAACAACTGTTGGTATTAATATTTATATTCTTGTTATTTGTAGTAGAAATAGTAGTAGTAGTAGAAGTAGTAGCAGTATTAGCAGTAGTAGTAGTAGTAATAATAATAATAAAAGTATATTCATTATCCTTATTATTGTATTCAATTTATTATTATCATACTTTTTATTATTCTATTGTTGATGTTTTCGAAGTTGTATCATTATCGCTTTTATTATCTTTTCATATTTTTGTTTTTATCAATTTTATTTTTTCCTTAATTACTATAATTTTTGATTTATTCAAATATAATCAATTGGCAACCTTTTTAGAGTCAAGAGTCTTGAAAAACCCATCTTTCCCCCTGATAACAATAATATATATTAATTATTCGTTTTACTATTATTTATTGATGATTATTACTATACAATTATAATGATATAATTATTCCATTATTAATTATTATTTTACTATTAATATAATACTAAGAATTTTTTATAATATTAATCTATTCATGGGACACACCCAAAAGTTGGGTGGTCAGACTTCAAACAAACTTCTTCAACCTCACTTAGTAGTAGTTCTTATATATTCAAAAGAAAACACTTTTAGGAGTTTATTTTATTCCACGAAGCTTTTCGTAAGATGAACTTACATTATCAAGTGAAGGTAGTTCTTATATAAAAATAGCTATTATCTAGAAAAATGAGACTACTTGTCTGAAATTTTTGATTATTTAAAAAAAGGTTATTTAAAAAAAAATTTCATAAATCGAAGTTAAATTTCACGGAATTTCTACGCTCATTTTAATTGTTTTTTTTATTATCGTTTTGTTATTTTCTTTTATTTTAATGATTAAATAGACTGAAGACTTAGTCATTTGACCAATTACCTCACACAGAGTTTCAAGGTAACAGTGTGAGGACATTATTTGTGACTTGAATGTGTTGGTCTATAAATAAAAAATATCTAAAAATAGGTAGTTCAACATGAATAAAATACCTTGGAAAAAGAATGTAAAAATATAAATAGTTAAAAATAACTGAAAACACATGATGAATTAGTAGGCAGAAATAACTGAAATATTCAAACAATAGAAAATACAAACACAACATTACTACAAACTTGAAAATATTACTTTATTAAAGAAAAGCTTTGTATCTCAGTAAAAATTTTTATCGTTTTTGAATATCCTTATTTTATTGTGGCTCGTTAAAAATCAAAACCATAAAAACAAATGACTTTCAAAAATCAAAAAATAATATCAGAAAAGATGAATAAAAATAAATATGTATAAACATAATAACACTGAAAATAGTATATAACAATAACTAGAGTTTAAATTCGAGAACGAATATTACTACGCTCCAAATAGGAGTCTTGGTTGCGCGATGGATAAACAAAACTTGAAACATCAACAGGCAGACGAAAATAACAAACAATAATTAAAACAATAACATGAAGAGAAACAATAGCAATAACAAAACTCCATAAAAAACGTAAAAAAACGATAAATACAACTGAAAAACAAAAAAAAATTGTATAAACAAAAAAAAATAATAAAGAACTGTTAAAAAACACATCACCACCAACTCACCCTCTCTTCACCTTACAGAAGTCATACCCAACCACTCTGAACGACACTGCCTTGACACTGATGTAGTGGGAGTACAACCTCACCATTTGAGACATGAAGAGAGCTGGTGGGTGCAGAAGAGAGGGTGGTCGGTGGGTAGAAAAAATGGGATAGTGGTGAGAAGATGATTGAGTGGCTTATAATGGATGAAAGAAAGCATTCAATGTTTCTTAAATGATAGATTAACGGTGTTTTAGTGGTTAAATGACACCATTTCTAATTAGGTGTAACAAACTAAGCTTTTTAATTCTTTACATTATCGTCTTAACTAGTATAAACTTTATTAAAATAAAACACTTTTAAAAGCTTCAAAACACTATCAAACTTGAACAAACAAACAAAAAAACAAACAATACCAACAAGAAGCATCTTTGCGGTCAGAAAAGGTGTCAAGCTTGAGAGAAGAGCTATCTGACGCCATGTACTGGAAGAACCTCTGTGATTGGTCGGTATTATTAACATGTTTTATTTTTATTGATTTTTTTGTAACAATAAGGTCTATATCAATATCAACGAATAATGAAAGAATAAATAAATATTCGATGGATGAGGTCAATGTTACACGTCAACAACAAGGTCGAATCATACTCGTTTTTCAACATTTTTATATCATTTTAAATTTCAAATATTATTTAAAATTTTTATTTTATAATAATAAACTGAATATATCTAGTGTAAATCCTCAAATTACCTTTGAGACAGGCATATGAACACATCAAACCAAAAATAATTGATTTTTTTGCATAAAATATTCCAAATTTTCATTAAACATGGATGTGGTCTGGGACTATTTCAATTGAGCTTGTTAAAAGACTTTAATATTGCAATCTAGATCATCTTCATCATTCATTAACAGAATTCCCATTACTGCAACTAACATCATCTGATTATTATGAGGTCCTGGGCATGATCACAAAAAAACACCTGTCCAGGCCATGACAATAAAAACACTTAGTGCGCTAGTGTTTAGGCCTGCTAGTTAGAGGGGTTGCTACCCTCTCAAGGTGAAAATCTAAGAAACCCTTCCCTGTCCTCCAGTAATCCTTTGGGCTTACTAATTTTATCTTGTTTCAAGATAATTTTTTGGAGAACCTCACACAGACTGTTTCATCAGTCTGCTCTCATCAGGCTAGGTTCCTAAGACAAATTCTTTATATACAAAGAAAACAGCCTAGGACCAACACTAACAGCCTGATGATAAAGGTAGGGTGCGTTCCTAACCTAAACGGCGGAGCATGGGGGTAAAAACAAATAAAATCTGATCAATATTGGTACTTCTAACCCTTGGTAAAACAAAACGGGTTATAAAAAACATTTGGTTCTTATTGGTAATGTAATGCGGTATTTATAAAGCGTTTTTTCTTGTAGGTAAAAGTACTTGCTACAAATTTAATGAAGCGAAAACACACTGTGAAACAGGTGCTAATTGTCGGCCCACGCGAGATCGAACCCGGTAACTTTAGATAATTATTCTAGTGCTGAACTACTGAGCTATATGGGCCGACTTCCAAGTTCAATACTATTCATAAGAAATATAGTTTTTATATAGCAATAATTGAATTTTTAAAATAGTTATAGTTAATTTTAGAAGTTTCATTGCTTCATTAAATAACTAGACACATATTTTTATTAGCTTTTCTTTGTTCTCTCTTACAACGTCACTTCAACCTCCGTTTCTTATTTATTTTTAAACTACCCTTTCTTGGCTACAAAATATTTTTCTTTTATTCATTATTATATTCAATTTATTTATCAATATATTTATTTTATTCATCAATATATTTAAACATGTATCAATCGTGTCCATTCTTTATTCTTGGCTGAACTTCACTAACGAAAATTTTATGACTTCCTACATCTACTGCAAGCACACTCGTGGCTGACTAGGCCAATGCGAGATAGGCAAGCACGGTCACAGCGCCTGCAGTCAAAGGTTACATCAGGTATGACTGCTGAAGCTTCACGATATTTCTTTTTGCGGTCGGCAGCCAGAGTAGTCCACTTGCTATGGTCAATGTGACAGATACTATGGGACTTCTTAAAGGAGTGTTTATAACGCCTCTTTGGCGTCCTTCTGTCAAGGTGACCAGTGGAAAGCTCGTTTTACAAAACCATCTTGGGTAAGCGATAAACCTCCATTCTAAATACATGTCCTGCCCAGCGTAGCTGTGGCTTCAGCAGCATAGCTTCAATACTGCTAATCTCCGCCTGTTCAAGAACCTCGACACTTGTGATATAGTCGCTCCAGTGAATGTTGAGAATAATGCGGAGACAGCGCTGATGGAACGCTCCAAAAGTCACAGATTGTGACGATACGCTACCCATGCCTCAGAGCAGTACAACAGGGCGGTGAATATGACGGCTCTGTACACGCTGATCTTGGTGCCCTTCTTTAGATGCTTGTTTTTCCAGACTGTCTTGTGAAGTATGCCAAAAGCGTTATATGACTTGGCCAGTCTGTTGTCTACTTCTCTGTCGATCTTGGCATCTGATGCCACATCAATTGTGTCAACAAAGAGGTGATAAAACTATCAACGTAGTTATTTATACCTTCATTGTTCAAATAACATATATTTAACATAATAATATAAATTTATTGAAATTATGCATAGCTTTTAGGTACAGTATTGTATTATAGAGCATGAATTTTATCGTGTTTCCATTTTAGGTGTACTTTTTATCATAATATATGATTTTAAATATATTTATTATTATTATTATCATCATTATTATAGAAATTTGTATAGCGCACAATTCACAAAAAAATTTGCTACAGAGGCGCTCAAATATATATGTTTATTACTATCATATGGATAATAGTTTTACTAAGCACCATCTCTTCTATAAAACTATTCAAGAAGTTAATTAAGATATTTACTTTGGTGAGTGCTCAAAAAGTCACTTACTAATTCTCAATGAAATTTTTTTTAAATAATTATTTTTATAAATTTGTCAACCACATTTTCAAATTTTTGTAACTTTATTATTGAATATGAATCAAAATCTTTGACGTCAAAACTTTAATCAAATGGTTTATTTAAGTATTTTAGTTATAAATATTGTTATTATTATTATTATACATATTATTACTAGTGTTATTTTCACAATTTATTATAAAGCAATTGTACAATGCAAAAGACTAAGTTTAATTAAACTGAATAATATATGAAGCTTTTCTCAAGATTAAATTTTAAGCACTCGTTTTGTGTAAGTCGACCCGAATTGGGGTTTCGGTAGTGTGGTAGGTATGTTTTAAAGAGCGTTACTCCTTGTGTACCAAGAATTTTAAAATGGTTGTCTTTTGTTTATAATGAGATTTCTGAATGAAAATATTTTCAAAAACTCATTTCACAAGCACCTGATAAAGTTATTCGGTACATTTTACAGTAAATTAAACTTACGAAAAGCCTCGTATAATATTGAGTATTATGGAACTTATAGACAGTGTATGTAGAATAATACTATTCAGGCTATTCAAGGCTCGGTGGTTATTGACACAATATACCTTTGAAGAGCTTACGTTTATTGCTATCAATTTTTTTAATTATATGAAAACCATTAGTTGAGTATCACTACAAAGTTTCTTAAACTATTTTATTTTTTCGATTATTTTTTTTTTGTGGTTATTATTGTTTTTGTTATAATTATTATTTTTTTTTTGTTATTATCACGTGGCTTGCAACATTGTAATTTTATTTTTCTGATATTATCACGTACTATCATACCTTTTGTTTATTTCATTGTTATAAGAGTATTATTTATATATATTTCCACTTAATTAGTTTTATCATTTTTTTATATTATTTTTTAATCTTTATTCCACTGTTATGTTTTTATTTGTATTATTTATATTATTATTTTTACTGTTTTTATTATCCGTCATTATTCACAGATTGTATATATTGAAGTTATAAGAATTGACTAACCTGTGATTACTCTGTATACTTCAGCTAAATGTTTATCTACAGTTTTGAGGAGATTATAACTGAGCTAAATTGAATATTACGTGAAAAAGTGATAGGAGATTATTTATGTGTTTGGTCTAATATTCAGTGAATATTCGTTAAGCTGAACAAATTGAGCGAGTTATTTGTAGATTTTCGTAGTATGTTTTATAAGAAGTGCGAATCATTTTATTTGAAGATTAAAAATTTATAAAAATGTGATAGATTTCAGGTCTAGCTGATCATTAAACAAAAGCTACTTGAATTAAAAATATGAGTTTTATTTCATTTATTTTTATGTTAATATTGTGTGAATTAGTTTATAAATTTTAACTATTATGTTTTAATCACAAAATTTTTTATTCAAATAATAAATATTAATTATAATTATTAAAAATTGATTGTAATTAATTATCAAATATTAATTATAACTAATTATCATATCTTATCTTATATTAATTATAATTTCAAATTAAATATTAATTATAATCTATGTATTTGACTACTATCTCGATTGAGGATTAATGACCAGAAAGATATAAATCTTAGGAAAAGTTTCAGCAACATGGTGTTACAATAGGAAAAACATGAATGAAAACACATAAGACAATGGAAAAATATGAATATAAACATTTTTAATAATTTAATAGTTATTGGGCTGTTTAGTAGTTTAGTATATCGATGTGTGGTATTCAATATATATGTATAAAAAAATAGTAACAATAATAATTAATATAGCGCTAAGTGGGGTGAAATGTTTAATTCAGGTCTTGGGCATGACGTTAAAAGGCACCTGTCCAAGGCATGGCATTAAAGGCATCTATGCCCCAGCGTTTAGGCCTGCTAGTTGGTGGGCTGCTACCCTTCCAGGGTACAAATCTAAACGACTCTTCTCTGTCCTCCAGTAATCCTTTGGGCTTACTTATTTTATCTGTTTCAAGATAATTTTTTGGAAGACCCCACACTGACTGTTTCATCAGTCTGCTCTCATCAGGCTAGGTTTTTAGGAAAAGTTCTTAATATGCAAAGAAACATCCTAAGACCAACACTAACAGCCTGATGATGAAGATAGGATACGTTCCTAACCTAAACGGCGGAACATGGGGGTAAAAAAAATGTTTAATTATGATGCCTTGTGTGTTTATGAAGTATCCTAACTGTTATGAGGTCCTATAGATAAATTTATATTCATAGAGTAATGAAAATTTTATTCAACAATTAAAAAATGTTACAAGTTTAAAGAAAAGCTTGGTATCTCACCAAAAAAATCGTTTATTTTTTAGTGGTACATACCTTAATGACTGGCTTGCACCTCGAAACCACAATTAATATTTGTATTTTAAGAAATAAATAATAAAACATAAATCACTATTTTTTCACTGTTAAGCGATAAGAAGTACTGGGTTCGGAAGGTTTGAGATTTTAATGTGGATGCCAGCTGTATAGAAGGCTTTATGGGCGACTAATGCATTAGTAATCCCTACAGTTAATTTGCATAGCAGTTTTGCAATTTTTTTGTTGAAAAATTATTATCGTTTGATGAAAAAAATAATTCATAATTATACTCCAATCATAATTATATTTTTTTTAAATTATCATAAATATAATTCTTAGAAGAGTTAACTATTAATGATCTGTAAATTTAAAACTAATGCTGAAGTTATTATTATATTATATTGAAAATGTTTTATAAATAGATTCAACCTAATCAATTCAACATAATTGAGATAAAAGAAGATTTAACTTCATGTCATTTATTTATTTACTACCATTCTGATAGTTATCTATAATCATCTAGATCGTCAGTTCTTTATAAGCTTCATCATTATTATCAATCTATGAAAATCGTCATTAAAAATCCATCTAATCATTATTATCCTATTTTTTCAAAAAAAATGCATTCTATTTATCCATGATCAGTTTCATTGTATGTTATTTTATAATTATTATCATTACTATTTATATATAATCATCATCATCATCTATCCATCTAGCTATAGGCATCCTCTTCTTCATCATCATCTATCTGATCATCACCACTCACATCTATCTATCTAGCTATCTATCTATCATCATCATCATCACCATGAAACAAACCTCATTACTGTAGTTCATCAGCTCATGTACTACCAACAGTGCCTTGAATGCCACCACCCAGTTGGGATTGTGGACTCTGTCCATTATTCCCTTGCTCATCTCCAAGATTGATATGGTTTCATCCCTGGTACAGATCACCAAGTCTGGTGGTAGATGAAAAAAAGTATTTATGTAGTACGTTTTTATTATAATGTTTGAAACCAGATAATTTGTTAGTAGACATGAAACTGCTGGAGTTAATTCAAAATGCTATATAGCTAATAAATCATAAGAAAAATTTTTGTAGTGGTGGGCTGAAAAGTTTATAGTAAAATTTAAAAAGAACTTTTGAAAACTTCTCACTAAAAGTTGAAATTCTATTTAAAATAAATTGGAAAAAAAATCTAATTTTTGGCCCAAAATATTTTCAAACTTGATAAGTTTTAAAAAAAAAAAACTCTACAATGAAGTTTTAAAGACCCAGAAGTAAGCTATATAAACAAAAATTGTAAGTTTATGATGGAAAATTTATGTATTTTTGTCTAAATTTTAAAAGTGGCTATTTTTGTAGGAGTACATTGTAGTATTCAATTGAAATATTTTGTGTGATAAGGTTTTTAATTTGTTTGATATGTTAAGGTTGTTGGTTTGAGTTGAGTTTGTTGTATTTTTAAACTTTAATTGTTTTATACTAATTATACTGAAAAATTTTTCAATTGTTTTGATGGATAAGATGATTTTTGAAAGTTTTGTTAAAGTTATGATTGTATTTAAGTTTTTTTCAGTAAATTTTTAACCTAAAAATGTTTAACAAAATCTTTAAAAACTTATGAAACAAAAAAAAATATTGTATAAAATCTTACAGTCAATATATTTTTTTTTGGGCAAAGCGATTTCATCTGTTGTAGCCTTTAAAATAGATCGTTCTAAATCTTCTCCAACGATTGTATGTTTGGCTGTGACAATTTTGTCTTTAAAAAACAAACCATTTTGAATTAATTTATTCATTTTTTTGTATAATTTTTTTGTTTTACAAACTTATAACATTTTCTTGAAACTTTTTCAAGTCAAAACTTTTTAAAGGTGTAATCTAGCTAAAAGTTAACTACTTCGGCTCATTTATACAAAAATTTTTCGTAGTTAATAGAAATTTTTATTTCACGTTTTTAGAAACCAAATATTTTTAACTTAATCAACTTCGTGTATAACTTTCGTCTCATTATTTCAAAAATCATTTATATTCTACTTTAATTTAAAATATAAAACTGAATTTTAAACATAACAGCAAATAAAAATTCAAATATTATCGTGTTTTTATGATTCACAAATAAAAAAGTCTACAGAATTTTATAAAAACTACCAAAAAATTATTACTATGCAATGTTGAAACTTTTATAGTGCTTTTGTTCTACATTTATAGTTTCACGAGAATAGATATATTGATTTTTGCCCAATTACCGAGAAATATTTTAAAATCTATAATATTCATGTTTATCACCATTTATCATTCTCATAACTGTCAAATTAAGCCTTAATTTGGAAAAATTTAAATTGTACTTACGATACAATGAGCGAAATTTTTTTTGTAAAAAAGCTCTTTCATCTTTTAAAAATTATATATCAATAAAATCATTTAAAAATTCATATATTGTCGTAACAATACTAAACATCTCCTTCTTCCATGGAAACTTCAAATATCAATCAATCATTTAATTAAAATAATGTGCTCTAAGCTCGATCTTTTTAAAAAAAGAAATGAAAAAATTATAAAACTACACAAAATATTTTGATTATGAAAAAAGAAATAGAACCCTCTAAAACAACCAAATAACAACTCATCAAGCCTGACAATGACATCATACTTGGCTTCATACTTGTGTGCTGTCTTAGGTCCTCCTTGTGGTGGTCTTTCTCTTTTTATTTTTTGTTCAAAAGTTTAAAATTTGAATAAAATCATTGTTGGTTTGGTGATACGAGGCCTACCTAAATGAAAATTATATTTAAAATATAATTGTTTGAAATGAATAGGAGTTTGGAATTTTTTTTTGTTTATTTCTTCAAAAATGAAGATTTTATAGATACAAATCAAATATAATGGCCAAACACCATCGCAAAGTCCTTTAAATAAAGTCGATTTCTACATTTTTTTATATGCAATTAAAATACCTTGCTTGTTGTTCATGAAGCATTCATTCTCCATCTTTTGTAACGAGGTAGTTGAAAGACTCCAGTAGTAGTTTTCCTTCACCGACGCCTTGTTTTCCGTTTTGTAGAATTCTAGATTTGTCTTAAATTATAAAATTGATATTGACTTTTTAATTTTTATTGGTAATACCTTCCAGTAGCATTTTACTCTGTCTGGGAACGATGATTGGAATACTTTGTTTAAATCATTATTACTACTGATTATAAAGTTGAATTCAGATACTAGATTATTTCAGTTAATGCTTACGTTTAGTATGATAGGTTTTACATCTGAGTAGTTATTAATTATTATATATACTTTTATTATGTATCTTCTAAGACGCCTTTCCGCCAAAGTTGTTAATTTTAAAACTGATAAAAATTTATTGGAAAACTAAAATTTGCAATAATTACAGTCTTATCTTAATTCTTTCATGAATTTTGAAAAAATAAACGAAAAACTAATGAATTTTGAAAGACCTGCCTGACGGTTGAAAGACACATACGATGTCTCTGAAACAAGTTTCGAATAATTATATTCATTGAAGATATAAACTTTAGTTTGTTAATCTTCCGGAAAAAATATTAACTATATAGTTTCATCTCAAAAACAATTTGCTTATCATCTGAAGATGAATTCTGGAATTGTAATATTTTGAGAAGCTTTCATTTACCAGAAACAACCCGATCATTAATCCAAGGATCTTTTCGTAAGTAGAACTTACATTATCAAGTAGTGTTTCAATGAAGGATATTAAACCTAAGTCTGTTTGTTTAATGAGTAAAATGAAATCGAAATTTAATTCTCTACCGAAGTCTGTTTCAAATTATTCATTATCAAGTGACTTGAGGATGGTTTCTAAATATCAAAGTACTATAATTTTTAAGTTTCAATAAAATTCTTGTGCAAAGAAATTTAAGCGTAGAAAAATTTTTTTTCAATTATATCTCGAAAAGTGATTTCTTTTGGCCAAATACAATAAAAAATGCAGAACTTCATTTAACCACCAAACAAGAAGGGTTGAATCTAACTATGAAACGCTGATGACTCGCCCTTCTCGTCCATATTCTCAGACTAACCCCACACGTCTCAGATCAAGCTTCAGTTAAGGCATATTTCTCAAATTGAACAAACTTATCGTGAGAAAGACCAAAACAAATCTGGTCTTGTTTTGAAAAATATTTCAAAAGCAAACATCAGGCTTAAAGACTGCTGATAAGGTGAAACACTGTTTCTTACTTTACTTTTTATTTCATAAATTAATTTTCACTAATGAATAATACAATACAATACAATAACAAATATGATTATAGTGGCATTAACTCCAAGAGTTTCTAGGCCACTAATAATAGCCAATTTTTTATTAGTTTCACAAGCTTTCTTTATAGTTATTCCAGAAGACACTACCGTCCTAATATATATGCCTTGTTTGTTTAACCTGCAAGCTATATAAGGAGAAAACGAATACATCTTCCAAACTTCCTCGTTTTCAAGTTTAAAAGATACTTCTTGTTGAAGTGCGAGATGGTATGAAGCTCTTCAAGAAAGTTATGCTAAAGCCTCAAAAGAAAACGGATCAGTCTATTGCCAAGATATTCCTCAGTGAGGTTTGTGTGATTTTCTAAAAAAATATGTATTTATTTGAAATTTTATTGAAAAAATATATAGAAAACCTTATAGAACGATCGTCTTTGATAGCTTTATATTAACTTCAAAGGAAATGAATAAAAGTCTAACCAAGGTGTTATAAGTAAAAGAGTAGGAAGCTTTTTGCGAGATAAGCTTATCAGAGACTTGAAATTAGAATCATTAAATGGAGTGGGTGAAAGGACTTAATTGACATCGATATAATGATGTTGAAGAACAATAGAGGTTTTTGGCTTATTCAAATCGTCAATGCACGCTTAAAATTTATGACAACTGTATATATACCACTAGAATGTATCATTTCGAAGTGTTTTGTGTTTTATCATTTTTATAAGTTATTTTAAAACTACGTTCGTTTAGGTTAACTTATAAATTCAATAATTAATTGTTATTTGATGAAATATCGTTTCATTTGGTTAATTTCATTGCCGTTTGGTTGAATCTTCCTGAAAGGCATTAATTAGAATGAAAAATACCCCGTTGTAGAATTCAATTGAATAATTTCTATATTTTTCAAAAAAATATAATAAAAATAATAAAAGATAATAGAGAAATATGTTTGAATATTAATAATTACCACTAAACCTCTCAAATAAAAATATTCTACCAAAAAAAAAACGAAAACTTCTCACCTACAACCAAACTCATTACCGAGCTCAAAAACCATTGATAAAATGCCCAGAGCTAAAATATTCTCCCTTACTTCCCCACCCGACCAGCTCAGAGCTTCTCACTTCCTGAAGGGCGACAAGACAGACAAGTGTCTTCTTTATGAAGATAAGGATGTCTTCAAGGTAAGCTTTTTGTTGTCTACATGATGTTTGAGGTCTGTTGTTGTCTGAATAAGACTTAATGGGAAAAGTTTAAAATTATTTTATATAGTAAACTTGAGAGTATTTAGATGATTTTTTGTTGGTTTTAAGCTTATAGTATTTTGGTTTAAGCTTGATTTTTTATTTTCATCTTTGGTTAAGTTCAATTTTTTCTTAAGTTTCCGCTAACTTCACATATTGACAACTTACTAGTTAACTACCTAAAGATTGATTTTTCACTAGCCACAAGAAAATAAGGATATTTGAAAACACTGATCATTTTTATTAGGATACAAAGCTTTTTATTAACTAACATTTTCAAGTACTAAAAAATGTTAGTTAGCGAAAAGCTTTGTATCCTAATAAAAATTATTAGTGTTCCTATATTTACCTAAAGATCATTTCTTCATCACAAAAATTTTTGCTTTATTCGGCATCCATTGTTTCGTTTTGTTTTAATAAATAAATTCTAATGTGAAAAAACCCAAAGTGTTTAATATTGTGAAAAAGTTATTAGAATAATATGGATATGAATCATGACGTACAAATTATTGTAAACAGGTCAAAAATTATAAGAACTTCCATCAATAAACTTAATTACTAGTTCAATTTAAAAAAGCATTCAAAACAACTTTATTTTAAACAAAACTTTTAAAAATTTTTTCCAGTGTTCAAATTGAATATAATTTCAAGGCTCTTACTCATTTTAACACAAGTTTTGTCGCAATAAGCAAAATAATAATCGTAGGTACAGGTAGGCATTGGGGAATCATAAAAACTAAAATGGTTTACCCGCATTAAAATTACCAGCTTATTTAGCGTGTATCAGAAAAACATTATCTTTTATTAGGAAAAGATTATCATTTAATAGAAAAATATTAGTATTCATAAAAGAAATATTATCTTTTATTGTAATGAATTATCACATTTTTAGATATCAAAAAAATAGAGATTAAGTATTTTTTTTAAGTCATTTTTTTTATAATTGTTGCAGAAACTTCAAAAAAATTCAATAAACCGAAGTCATAAACTAAAAAATTACATAATTAAAAATACATATAAGATATAAAGCTTGTTAAAAGCCAGTTACACATGTTACAATTCCAAGTATATACTCAGGTTTTAGTTTCAATAAACATTCTACTGTATTCAATAAGGCACAACTATGCGTGTATTAATGACTCTTTTAATGTTTCATTTTAATTATTCAACACCAAAGGGCGGGAAAGCTAAAATCGAGTTGTACACCGGTATAAATTCATTTCTTATGAGTCTGATATCAATTACTCTGATATTAAAATGTGTCAATGTTAATCGAAAAGGAATTATGTTACTTCACTTTTAAAATAAGAAAAAAATATAAATAATAACAATACTACCGTCAATGAGAAGTCACGTCTTCAATTACCACATCACTACTTAATATAATGTGCGTAGTGGTTAAATCCACTTTCAACACCCGTTTATAACTGTCTTCTTTTTCCCTACTTCCTTTTCTTTAACTTTCTCTAATCTTTACTTTGGCCCAGTTTTCAGTGAGGCGCTCTTGCATGCAGCAGAAAAATAACAGTTATACTTTAACATCTCGCTCGTTATATTCTTTTAGCATGCTAATGTTTTATGATAAGACTATACTTATCGAAAATTATAGCTTTCCTTTTAAATAAATGTATGAATCTTCAATTGATGTTTTTAAAGTTTAATTGCTATACAAAACATACATAAGGTGTCTCTGAAAAGCTATTTGACAGTTCCAATTATATGTCAAATTATTTTCTCTTTTTCAATTATGTTAAGCATTTTTATTTTGACAAGTCTATGAGAATTTTTTTATTTTCTGATCTTATATTATTTTTAGAAGAAACTTTTATCTCATAGTTGGGTACATAAGGCGTGGAAAACTGACATTATAGTTGATTATTATTGTTGTTTTATTTCTAATTTATAATCCAAAGACCAATTATGTTATTTAATTCTCTTCTTGTTTTGATTTAATTTTTAATATATTATTAATTTTATTGTCTCATAATATTCAAAAAACTTATCATTAAGTCTTAATGATTTAAATTCTAATAAATATAGGTATTAATCATTTCATATCCAATGTACTCGAGATCCTTATATACTGACCAGCTGTTATCTATTTATAAATAAATGGAGTAAATAAAAGTTATTGTTAAAATTTTTACACGTTTTTAAATAGTTTTTTTTGGTTGTTAGTTTTTTTAACAGTTTTTTTTCGCAATTTTTTTCCTATTTTGAATTCCTATCAACATCTGTGGATTCTCAAACAATAATCCTCAGACCAAAAAGTTTAATTAATTCATATTAAAAACCACTTGATAAGCTGAATTTCAAAAGAAATCAAACTCATTATGTCTGCCAGAACAAACAACCAACGACTTAAAGCGATATATCAGGGTAGAAAGAGTAGCAGAATTACTATTTAATGATATACGGGAGTTTCAATTGAGAGACCTAAGGTTTATTAGTTTGGTTATTCATGTTTTGTATGTGTTCTTTGTTCGCGTGGCAAATACGTTGATTTTGTCTGAAATAAAGTAGTGCTAGTATTCATCTTATGGGTAGTTGTTTTTTTAAATCTTTACATTTTTAAAAAATTGATATAATAATATTCATATATGAAAGTACCTGAAGTATTTTCACAATTATTTCCAAGTTATGATTCATAAAAAGTTAAAAAAAATCAAAAAAATATTTTTCAAATTTAATTAATATATAGAATGGAGATTAAATTCTGATAAAGTTGAACCAAGGTGCATCTAACTTCAGTGCTTAGATAATATTGGATTTTAAAAAGGATTTTCGATCGTTTGATGTTATATGGCAATTATCCGTTAAAGCTCAAATCGGAGGAGTGTTTTTATAATCATATAACGTCGAACTGTAAGGTTCTGAATGTGCTATTAAGAATTCTTCTGCACCTAATCCGGTGTCGGAAAACTAGGTCAAAATATTAAATATATAATATTCGAAAGCTTAAAACAACTAAATGAACAATTTAAAAAATAATAATCATAATAATGAAATAATAAAAAGAATATTGATAAATCAATGAAATAGGAAAAAAAATAACGATCATAAGAACAAATCAATAAAACTAAAATCACACCAAGTCACAAGGGTGCTGGAGGCATAAACGACATAAGAAGCCAGTTTTAGAAATAATTGGTAGTTATAGTGCCGATATAATAATCAAATTAAGCTTTTGTAGGGCTTGTTTATCAAAAGTGGTTTGTATTAGAGGTGCTTAGAGTTTGAAGACGATGTGGGTGAGTTTGAAAATTATTAATATATTAAAAATTAGAATGTGGGGTTTTGCTTATATTATTTTTTTTTTCTGATTGAATAACTTTTTATACTTTTTGATATATAAAATTATCTCATAAAAATTATTGTAAAATTTTTCTTATTTGAAAATTATATAAAGTTTGGTATTTTTCAGTTAATAAAAGCGATAGATGTAATTTACTTCAATTTAGGCTTAGTCCAACCCATGCTTGCATGGAAACAGCCGTAAAACGATGATGATGATGATGTTGATTATTCTCCGAGTTTTTTTTGATAACTACAAATGATTCATTTCATGGCTGAAGTTTTAGTGCCTGTATAGAATTTAATTTTGCTTCAAGTATGTGTAAGAGTATTTTGGTTATATCTTTCCGTTTATTCGTTTGTAATTATTAATCACTGGCTTTTATGAGACTGAAAAACTAAAAAGTTTAAATTGTTAAAAAGTTAAAGTGAAAGCGTTTTTAATGTATCTTATTAGTATTTTTCGTTTATTCTAATTCTTGTTATTATTTTTTTTGTTTATTATTTTTTATTTGTTTCTATTTTTTATGTATCAACAATTTTATTGTGTTTTGCATAAATTTTAAAGTGACAATCTGAAGTATTTGAAAAAAATTTCTAACTTATGTGATATTTTCTTTTTTTTCTCATATATTATTTTTGTGCTCATTAACAAGAACTTATGGAAAATCTATTCTCCAAACAATAGGTCCACTTCACCCTCAAAGCAGAGAATATAAACGGATATAATATCCAAATAATGAATAATGTCGCATAATAATGAGAAAAAATTCATTAAAGAAACATAAAAATGTATTTTTGGTGTAATTTATTTCAAATATTGATATTTTTAAATTTCAATGCTAATTCAGACTAGTTAACAAAGTATCGTATCGACTTGTTTCTATTCACATTCTAATTGCTATATCCAAAATTAAACTATTTTTATAATCTTTCCATGATTTTTTTTCAATGTTTTAAAATTGCTTTATTTATTATAAATTTTCAAAAAGTTTTACAAAAAATTTTTCGATTTGAATTTCCATTTTACTCATCTAATTCTTTCATTTTTATGCTATTCTTCTTTAAAGTATTTTTGTTGAATAGTCTTTTGAATAAATCATATTATATTTATTTTTCTACCATTTAAACCTTCTTCAAACAGCCATTGAGTTTATCACGTCATTTTTCTATTTATTTTTTTTTTTTTATTCAATTTTTTTAATTTTTATTTTTTTTCATTTTTCACAATAATTATTATTTTGCTTTATGTTATTTTTTTTGTCCTAGATACTTCAAATATGTAAACATCAGAATTTTTTTCCATGAAAATATTGAAAAATGTCTTCTTTAATAAATTATCTTTTGAAATATCTCACGCATTTTGGAGATCCTTCAATTTAAAAATAGAACATAGGCTCACGTTGTATTGAGAGAAGGAACAGTAGAATGCCGTTAAAACTCTTTCACTCTTAATCCTTCCACAAATTGAATATATTTTAATTAACATGAATGTATTTCGAATCTTTGAAAATTTTTCTTTTCTTAGAAATTTGAATTGCCAAAAAAATACACCCAGGTTGAAAATGGTTATTACTCGCAAGCCTATGTTTGGTGTTAATAATCCAAACTTATGGGAGATTCAAAAAAAAATTGGAAATATGTTTCTCAAACAACTTCCAGAATTCTTTATGTTTTTTTAATGTAATAAAACTATCAAAATAGTTTAAGGGTCTTGAAACTAACTAGGTTGAACCACATTATGACAGCATATTTTTGTGGTAGCTTAATAAAAGAAAAAGATTAAAAAGAAATAAATTAAAACAAACACATAATGATAAATAAATTGAGTACCTATTAAATAAAATTAAAATAAATACAAAGTTAATGTTGACACGTTTGTTTACATTCCTCTCATGATTATTTGCCTAAAGGAATAGTAAAAATTAATAAAAGCTTTAACGCTTTTATGACATTTTTGGCACATATCATGTACCACATTCCGCCTCTATTTATTACTCTAGCTTATTAGTAACATATATCACGTGTTTATTACTTAATTACTTATTATTTTGAAAATTAATATCTGATTTATCATTGTTCAAAAATTTTTGCATATTTAGGGCGTTTCTTATATAATCAAATCATGACACAATATTTGAAATAAAACAATTTTAGCTATACATATTGTTCAGTTGAGCTGGAGAGGTTTTTAGCGATTAATTTGTCGAAGATATAAAAGGCAGATAGCTTGAAAGAATCAATAACAATGATAATAATAATTAAAACATCTTACTAATCAATAGAGTGACATTTTTGAAATACAGTGGTATGAATTGTAGTAATACTAATCGATGAAAACTGGAGATGGGTCTTTTAAAGACAGATCAACGGGTTTTATAGCGTCATGCTTTTGTTCTAAGTGCAAGATGACGCAAAATCTTGTCATAATTTCGCTTTTTTAATTAGTTTTTAAGCGCTTTTTTCGTTTTTGTTAATTCGAAAAGTGGGTTTGTGTTAAAACAAAACTTTTATTCACTTTAAAATATTTAAAAATATAGACCATGGAAGTTTTGATGAAAGGTTAAAAAAATTAGTGAAAAAATGCAGAAATATAAACAGAACAGTTATAATTTTTAATAACATTAAACTTTCCCTACAACAATCAAATCTAAGGCCTCAACCACGCGTGAAAATTCAAACTTATGAACAAAATCTCACACATACACACTCACGCAACACCACATTTAGTATCATTTAGAATTACCTGATGATGGAGTCTAGTGCATCCAAAAATTCGAATCTTTTCATGAAAATAGAACTGTTTCCATCATTTCATACAGAAAAATATTTGAACACAACATGTGATTTTATGAAATACGAAGCTTTTCGTTGACAAAGTAACATTTTCAAGTACTTGACCGTACTTCAAAATTTTACTTTGTTAACAAAAAGCTTTGTACTTCATAAAATTACCTGTTGTGTTCAAATATTTTGCTGTATTTACTTTGGCTAAAGAAGATCATCATTTCTTAGTTTTTTGAAACAACTAACTCACAAAAGATAACAAACTTTTAAAATAACCTTTCTTCCTCCTCAGATGGTAACAGACAGAAACGTCAGCGAACTTAGAAACGTTGCTCGACAAAACAAAAACATGCTGTTCATCAAGGACATCAGAGGAAAGAGCCTTCTTCACCTCTCCACATGCCACCCTGACACTGAAGTCCTCATGCTCTTGCTGCTGCAAGGATTGGGTTGGTTGGTTGTGCATAGCTGGAACTTGAAGGCATACGCTTGTTAACTTTTATTTTAAAGTTTTTATAATATCTGTACATGTAGAATTTCCCAGCACAAAAATCTTCATTTCCAACACCCATAAACACAAAAAAACTACCATCATCACCCGTACAACTCGCCCAAAACCTAAAACCCACACCCTCACAACCCACATCTTCAGACATCAACAACAAAGACAACGAAGGCAACACTTGTCTGCATGACGCAGTAGAGAACAACAACGGAGGCTGCGTGAGTTATTTGTTGGAAAGAGGAGCCCATGTGGGAGTGCTCAATGATAAGCAACAAGCTCCCATCCATCTAGCTGCGGATTTAAACAGGGAAGATGGCATGAAGGTTGGGGTGTTTTGTTGGCCGTTTTCATTATGTTTTTATTCTTTTTATTTTTTTTCATCTTTATCCAATATTTCCTGTTTTAGTTTCTGAATGTTGATATTTTTTCAAGTTTGAGTTTTTTTTTAGTTTGTTAGTTCAGTCTTGATATTTTTTCAATTCTATGAGCCCCTAGTGGCTGTTCATTTTTATTAATTCACCACTGTTTACTACCATACTTGAGTATTTTATTGTACTTCAGAACTGTAAAACATTTTTAGACTTTCAACAATATTCCACGTCGATCTATTAGAGAATTTTAGTACATTTATTGACCAAAAAACGGCTATAATTTTCCATAAGTTTAGCCTTATCACAAAACAGCGAATTTCATTAATGTTTTATGAACAGGCTGAACTTATTAAAAATTACATATGTCTTTTTAGTTAATAAATTCACTTAAACTCTTCCATAAATCGACGCAAAAAATTTTTGAAGATTATTCATAGGCACCTTAAGATGTATCTAAAAAGTTAGATTTCTAGACTTCCAAACGCATTTTTGTTTTTTCATTCAAAAATTGTTCATAATTTCTAAATATGGCGTTGTCAAGTGCAAATAAATATCATTTGTTCCACTTGAATGTCAAAATGCCATAAATCTTCCGTGGGTTTTGAGTATTTATTTCAATTTAAAACTCTTGGTTTTAGCCGAAGCCAATTATCTTCAGTAACAACTCTGAACTCATAATCACTTCATAACACAAACTCAACCACCAAACAATAACCCCATTACAACCACCAATCCACTACATTTTAACATTATGATTATTCATGAGTAGAAACTTTTGGAACACCCTGGAATAGACACAGACGTTCCAGGAGAGTTGGGGTCGACGCCACTTCATTTGGCGGCCTGGAAAGATTCTGCCGAGTGCGCTATTTTACTGGTGTGTGCGTGTCTGTGCTGTTTTGGTGATGTGGTTTTGCTTTAGGTACAAGCCTAAAAACGTGTTTTTTTATTTGTGGAGTAATTTGGGATAAATTATTTTTAAATGGCTTTCACTTTCAGATTTATCAAGTTTTGAACTTGATTTTTTCATCGTTTAAAATAACGAAACAACGGAGAAAAGGCTAAAAAGATTATAGAATATATTTTCCGCTTACATAATAGCAATTAAAAGCTCAATGTTGAATAAAGATTATTCATAATACATCAACAAAACTAATCACCTACGAGACCTTTTAATAGGATTACTATTTGCAGACAAAACAGTTGCAGTCGATAGACAATAAAAAATGATCTAGTGATAGTACTCTATCGAAAAACATTTATTTATACAAATATCATTGCTATTAATACCCTTAACAAATAGATTTTTCAAAATTATGAAAACTAAAGGAGTTTACACTGAAAACAGTTGGAAAAGAATGCCAGCCTGTGGAAAGCAAACAACATCGGCTACTTTCCACTACACCTTGCTGCCCAGTGTTCTTCCACAAAGACACTCACAATCTTCATCAAACACAGTATACATTTTTATCATTTTTTGTGAGTTTTTATTGGTTGATTAAGTGAAGTTGTTTTGGTTTTGTGTTTAATAGTTTGATTTTTCGGGGTAAAAAGTCTTTATCTCTATAGTTATATAAATTTGAATGAATCCTTAGAAGTATGAAAATTTAATTCATTGAAGATTTATGATGAAAGTTTCATTTAACTAAAAAAAGATATGACTAAAAAAACTTCTGTATCAAACAAACTTGAGGTGGTCTGAAGTTTGAAGAGTATGTGGCATTGGATTGTCAAAAAAAATTATAAAAAAAATGCATTAAAAAAATGATAAGAAAAAATTATAATTTTTTTCACGAAGGTTGTTGTAAGTCTAAAAGCTTCGTCAAATTTAAAATAATTTGAAAAGTGTTTTTTTGTTGAGTATTTATTTTGAGTTTTACAAATTGTAAAATAATGCAAAAAAATTGAAAAGCAACACTATGCAGTTGAAAAATGGGAAGCAAAAAAGATGAAAGACTTGATGAGCAAGTTGGACAATGAAAACAACACAGTGCTTCATTCTGCCGTGGTTGGGGGTAATATCGAGGTGGGTTTGAGGGGAGCAAATAAATAGTAGCATGGAATAAATGGGTGTGTGGAACTTTTAACACAATAATTCGTTTCAAGGATGTGAACACAAATACATAAAATTAATATAGAAAAGGAAAAACAAAATCCCACGACATATATTTCTCTAAGACAAACAAAAGTATTCTAAATCTATCCATAAAAATTCTAAACCTATCTCACAAGTACATGTGAAACAACGATCTACCATCTCATATCCACTTGTAAAAAAATGGTCCATTATTATATAAACTAGGATTTCTCAGTAAATCGAAAAGCTTCCATTTTCATGAGCCCATTTGTTTATCAAATTTCATAAATTACTACTTTAAATACCGCACTAAAAAAAACAAAAAAAACACATAAAACAACTATTTACTCCTTTAGGTAGTAAAGACCATCTTGGACTCAGGCATGGAAATGAATGTGAAGCAGGCAGATGGGCACACAGCAGTGCACACGGCTGCCTCCCTCGGCAATGTTGCCATGCTCAAGTAGGGGGTTAAGGGGCTCTAGATGTTTCAATGGGTTTCATGTGTGCAATGTTGAAAAACAAACATTCAGTTATTTGATGCTTGTGGAACATTTTTATGAAGTTTTTCGAAAATTCCTCAATCTCATCGTAAGTCATAAAGAAATGTACACTGCCATACAAGCATTACAACTTACCTTCTTAGACAGATGTTCTTGAGTAGACCAGAAGAAAAAAAAACCTGCTTGAACGAGTTGAACAACGCAGGCCACACCCCGCTCATGGAGGCGGCTATGTTGGACAGGGCTGCTACTGTGGACTTCCTTATCTCTGAAGTTAGGAAAGTTTGATAAGAATTGTTTATTACTATGTAATAAAAAAACCCGAAAACTTAAATGCACCGAGAAATTCTATTTTTTTTAATCATAATATATTTTAAACAAAGAAACAAAAAAAATTTTTATTATTATGATTAAAGAGCTATATAAAAATGTCGCAGGGTGCAGACATCAACTTTAAATCACACAACGGGTTCACAGCGATCTTGATAGCAGCGAGCAGAAAGGCGTGGAAATGCGTGAGCATCCTGTTAGGACAGGGCTCAGACCCTAAGGTGAAAGACTCCGAAGGGAGAAACATCCTGCACCTCATCATTCTAGGAGGAGGCCAACCTTGTGGATTCGATTTCTGCATCAGAAGAGATGTAGGCTGTAGTGAATAAACATCAAAAAAACCACTGTAAAAATGTTTCATTTGATTACTAAAACTCTCACACCAGTTGATGGCAAAGATGTTGAATGAGATGGACCACCACGGATGCACGCCACTTCACTACGCTTCAGAAAACGGTCTCATTAGTACTATCGACCAGCTCATCAAGATGGGGGCCAGAGTCAATGCCAAGTCGAACAAACAACAATCCGCTCTGCATTTCGCTTCCAAGTAGTTTTTATCAGTCTTTTTTTGCTGTATCTTAGAAACTATTCAATGTTTCAAGTATAATTTGTATTTTTGCATTTTGACTGTGTTTTGTATTTTTATACAAATATTTTCACACCAATCACAAACAAAAATTTTGATTGGGTTTCATTGAAAGAGCCATGATTTCAGGTACGGCAGAATAAACACTTGTGCACACCTGCTCAACACTTGTGCTGGCATCAATGTCATTAACGAGGCTGACTGCCAAGGTGATGTGGAGCGGTTTTGAATTAATTTTAAGTTACAAAGTTTGAGAGTGTTCACTTCATCTTTTTAATTTATACGTTTACCCAGTTTAAATGGATATCAAAATCTACATTTAATATTCATTAAAAAAATAGTTTTGAAAGATTTGTGTATAGATTTTCTAAGCACTCACTGTTCTTTTAGATTCAATTCATAATAGTCTTAAGCTAGCCGTCAACTAAAATTATAAGTTATTGGAAAAAATGGTTTCAAATTCAACTTTAAAATCCCAATTATATAATATAATAATCGAACACAAACAGGACAAACAGCTCTGCACTTGGCAGCGGAGGAGGGTCATGACAAAATTGTGTCACTGCTCTTGAAACAGGGAGCAGGCATATTTAGGTCACTATCTGTACTATCTTTATATCACTTTGCATGTAAATTAGTTAGAAAAAATAAATAAGGATCAAATTACTATATCTAGAATGAACTTGTTTGAAAAAAAATAGATCAAAACAGACCAAATTTCAATTCAGTTTAATGTTATAAATAACTTTAAACCAAATAGATCATTAACCATGAAAGCTTAAAAGTAGTCATTTTATTTAGGGACATGAACGGGAACACTCCTCTGCACCTGGCTGCTAAGAACGGCTACACCCACGCCATGAAAGCCATCCTTTCAATCCACATGTACCTTCTCGACCTCACCAACAAGAATAAGGTGTCTCTTTTTCAATTATCATTGCTATTCTACTTTTCTTGTGCATTGTTTTGAAGCAATATTGATATGAATTGTTCTAAGTTCAAAAAATATTGAAATTCTTGATACGATAAAATCAACAACTCTCACTTTGATTGACATTCTGAATCCGGAACTCTTTTCAACCCTTTAAGCATTTATTTAAAATTTCTCAGGATACCTGTTTGCATTTGGCTGTGATTGAAAACCAGCCAGCCACTGTTAACCTCCTTTTAAACTTGGGAGCAAATATGGCTAAAAATGAAGACAACCTCTACCCTCTAGAACTGGGAATTTCTAAGAAAATTAATGATGCTTGTGTCGCTATAGTCAACCACAGCAGGTAAGTTCTATTTCTAGTTGAGTTCTATTAGCACAGGTTATGTTTTAGCTATTTTTTTCACTCTTGTATAGTTTTAGGTAAACTTCATCAGTTTAAAAATCAGAATTCAATAAAATTTGAGTGCTTCTAAAAACTCATTCATAAACTGACTTGAATGTTAAAACTGGTAACTTTCCAAAGCCTAATTTTTTGAAATGCTTAAAGGTGGAAAGAAGCAATGTCCCAGAAGTCTCATTTGTACGGATGTCCAATGGTGGGGATGATAGAGAACATGCCTGAGTTGAGTCAGGTGCTTCAAGTTTTGTCTTCTGTTACCTTGTGTCATTAGTGCTGTCTGTTTTTAAAATAAAATTGACGAAGGATACAAAAACAATTTTTCTATTTAATGAATATAATAATAAACTTGCGTTTAATTGGAAAGCGTATGATAACATACATTAGGGTAAATAATTATTAACAGTTGGTTTTTTCCCTATTTTTTTGTTAAAATAAAGTTTCCCAATTAGTTACAATTGTTACATGTAATAATGACTAGTCATGATAACACAGATGGTGTTGGATAGATGCAGAACTAAGTCGCAACACGACCCCAAAGAAAAAGATTTCCATGTATGACAGATAAATAAGTTTTCATATGTGTTTTAATTGGGTTTTTTTAGAATAACTATGTACTTACCTAACATTTATTTTTAGTTATTTTCTCAATTTCACCCCTTTTTTAAAACTAATTTTTAGCTAAGTTCAAATCCAAAACACCACAGTACCTCTACGACTTCTCCTTCTTGGAGGTACCTCATGACGTCCTAAAGATATACAAAAAAAAGGGTGTGACACTCAATCCTCTCTTCACACTCAATGTTAACTTTTTATTCCTTTTTAGATTTTGTTTACACCATTACGTTCCTTTTGGTCACAGATGTAAATGATTTGATTACTGAAAAGTCCTTAATGAGCTTTCATAATTAAACTCGTTTTATTCAAATACATTATTCATTTCAAAATCAAAAGCAATACATTGATTCAGCAAAAATATAAATGAGCCCTATACTCGGACACATCAGGTCATGGTGAAGTTCAACAGGGTGGAGTGTTTGTACCATCCTGTGTGTGTGGCTTACCTCAACAACAAATGGTGCTAGCTTGTGTATCTTTCAATAGTCATCAATTATCATGCTTATGAAGTAATAAAAACTTACGTTTTAATGTTTAAAAACTAACTGCCAATCATTTAGATTTGTGTCACTTTTTGAGTATTCAAAATTTTAATACAGAGGCATGAAGCTATATAAAAAGTTTTAAAACTTAAAATTACAAACCTACTTGTTTTCCTCCTTAACGACTGTCACTCATCCAGGCTGTCTTACGGCTTGTGGGTCCATCTGGTGATGTTGGCTGTCTATGGGGTCTTCTTGTTGTGTCTGAATCTCTTCGTTATCAATTTTGATTTTTTCCGTTATCAAGAAATCACTGAAAAGATGTTGAACTATTCAAACAATTCCAGGCCTTTCTTTGTGAACCATGATTACGTAGGTTTCTTTTGTTATTTTTTTTTAAAGGTATTAATAGTATTGTGATGGGATGAAGATGAAAGAGATGCCCACGAGTCAAAAGTTCATATTGTGTTTCATCACTACATTTGCTTTTCTGAACATGGTCAAGGAATTTTTCCAGATGAAACAGCAGGTATTAAACATTTAATTCTAGAGCATATTTTGAAAAATGCTTGTTTAGAAATCTTTTTTTGATAAAGTTTAAAAAAAAAATAGCAATCAAAAGTTTGAATATGAAAAAAAAAGTTTTAAACAATTTGACCTTATAGGGGACAAAATTTATCCAATTAAATTTTATCTCAATGAATTGAAAATGAATTCATGATAAGTTAAAATACACTCCCACCCACAGAAACGCCAGTACTTCAAGGACCCTGACAACATCTTAGAATGGCTCTTTTACGTATCTCTGTTGGTACTTGCTCTGCCTTTCTTTTTTGATTCTGCCTTTACCATACAGTGGCAATCAGGCGCTGTGGCAGTCTTTTTGGCGTGGTTCAATCTGCTGGTCCATCTGCAGAGGTAGCTTTGAGGCTGTTGTGCATACGAATTTTAAAAATATATCTTTTCAAACTGATAAATATAAGTAAAGAATCTTTCTTTTATAATTTATTTAAAGATAAATTTTATTTTAATGTAAAATTTAAATTACCAAGTTCGTCATGTATCTCTTTGAAATGAACTTTCTTAGATAGTAAATTTTAAGTATTAGGCCTTATTTTAAGCTTCCACAAACATCATAATTACCTTTACACAAAACCAACTCTACAAAATCACTTCTACACCACACCTTTTCAGATTCGAACGCTTCGGCATTTATGTGGTGATGTTCCTGGAGATTCTGAGAACCCTGATCACTGTCATTATGGTTTTTATGGTTCTCATCCTGGCTTTCGGCTTTTCCTTCTACATCTCGTTGCAGGATGGGGTATATGGGGGAAGGGTTGTTTAGTAGCTTTGTGTGTTTTCTTGGAGTTTTCCTGCTGTTTGAATTTAATAAAAATCATCAGCTTTTGAGTGAGTATATTTTATATCATAAGGCTAAAATATAATGTTTATGTAAAATAAATAAATTTTGAAATTTTGAAAAAATAATGAATATAAAATTCTGTGAAAAATCAGAAGCATTTATTAAAAAGCAAAACCACTGCCACCGACAGAATTCCGCTTCCTTCAAAACTCCTGGACTGGCGATCATGACGTCAGCTGTCATGATGCTGGGCTCCATCGACTATCAACAAGCTAGTATTTTTATTTTTTTGTTATGATATTTATATGAAGTTTCGATATTTTTATGCTTCTATGATATTTTTTGCCCTTATATTATTCTGATGTTTAAAAAACTATTTAACTGTGATATTAGAAGTAGTTATTTAGAGACGTGGTATGTTTTTAAAAGAAATTTTCTGACTTAGAGATATCATATTGAAGATATGGAGCAAAAAATATTAAAAATAAACTTCAACATTTTAAAACTGTGAAACACCTGGACAGATCTGGGTAGATGCAGACTCCAAGAACCTCCTTCCCAACAAGACCCTCAACTACATGCTGCTAGCTTTCTTCATTCTCATCATGCCCATCCTACTCATCAACTTTCTTGTCTGTTCTCTATTTTTTTCAACTTCTATGAGATTTATTTGTTAATATTAACTAGAACTAAATAAATAAATAATAACTAGAAATAATTTTTTTCGTTGGACTAAAAATATAATGTTATAAGTTTAGGTTTCAAACTAATGCATATTTAATTTTATACAATATGAACTCAAATATTTTATCGACAAATATTTCTGCCACCCACACGCAAGATTGGCTTGGCTGTGGGGGACATAGAAGCAGTTCTCAAAAACGCCAAGTTCAAAAGAATCGCCATGCAGGTGGGGTGTGATAGTCATATTATATCAGTTGAAGCATTTAATGTATTTTAACCATTACCATACCGGGACTTGAACCTAGTTTAACTGTTTTAAGTGGTTTGGGCCGCCAAATCTTTTTATCTGTTCCTACTTCATAGCAACAAATAGGTCTAATAATTTTTAGAGTCTACAAAACTCAAAACCTCAAGGTGCAACTACACACACAAATGGAGCAAAAACTGCCACTGTGGATTCTGAAGTTCGTCGACCAGCCCTTCATCAAGATTTATCCAAATGCCTCATGCAGCTCTTTCATGTCGAGGGTTGGTGCTTCTTCATGGATGGTTGTTTTGTTGATCAGTTGTAAAAATATATGTAGATTGAACTTATTGTATAAAAATTTTTTTTAAAAATAAATTTTCAAAAAAGGAACGAAAAATTAGAATACTTCAAAATCCTTATTAATGAGGTCTTTGAAAGCTACAAATTGCTTGAAAATTTTATCTCCAAACCGATAATAAGTCAAAAGAAATTAAAGTAACAACCCCCCAACACCAGATGAGGAATGCCTCCATTCAGATCGATGCCTCAGATTTTGAAGACTCCAATGAAATGAGAAGCAATGTAGAACACCACTCTTATATCTACAAGGAGTTGTATCAACAGAAGATGAGGTTGGGGAAATTATTTTTAGTGTGAAACTGTGGCTTAACTTTTTACTCGGCTTTAAGGTTCCAATATGCAAAGAATATACTATTTGAAAATGACAAAATAGTTAATTGGATGTCATAAATCTATTTTAAAAAATCTAGTGCTAGCAATTGAACAGATTAATTAGTGTCGCAATAGCTATAAAATTCAAAATAGAAAATTCACTTTACTAAAAAAGCACACATGACACCCCAAACAGAACAAAACAAATCTTAAAAGAAATGAACAAACAATACGAGCTACTGAAACTGATGGTAAGTAAGATGGAAATCAGCACAGAACATGACGGATACGATGAGAGCAGCAAGAAGGAGAATGACTTTTTAAAGTTGGAGTCTCCTATAGGGTGGTCGTCCTGTGCTCTCAAACAAGCAGTGCTCAAACAAGCCTTCATGAATAAGAGTCTTTGAAGTTTTCCATTGATTTGAGGCAGTTGTGAGTCGAATGTGCGTAAAGGGTTAATAGAAAAAATGCCCAAAACTCTATGTGAGAAGAATAATCTTTATCAGGTTTAATGCACTTTCCTTTAGTTTGAATTGTTAGCTTCTCATTATGGATATTATTGTAATAATATAAATGTTTTTGGATGCCTGACAATTCTATGAATTGGGATCAAGATTTGTGTTTAAGTGACAATTTTTTTTTGTTCTATCTGCGTTTCAAGAGAATTTATGAAAATTTCACTTCTTATTTACTTGAACTTTTTTTGTGTAGAATTATATATTTAATTCTATTTCCAACTTAAGGTCAGAATACTTGAATTTATGAACCTAGTTTCATTTGAGTTTTTTAACCTTAATAAAAACTTAATTTTTTTTTCTGAGTCTCGATACATTTTTGATGTCTGGGGCAATAAATGTTGTGTTTTTAAATATAATTTTTCAGATTTGAGTCATTTTCTTAATCAGATTCTTTCATAATTAAATACCGCAAATGATTTTCAACAATTGAGTTGATTAAATATTATAACATAAATACCGAAAATTGCTTTTTAGATATTCAAGAAAAAATCAGTTTTTTACAACATGGCTATAACTCAAAATAATAAAAATAAAAAGAATAATGGAAAAAATAATAAAAAGAATGTTTATTACAGTAAAATAACTAAAATTTTTGAGAAATGAAACTTTGTCATTATTCATTAGTAGATTATTAGATACTTATGAATTATGACAAAGTTGAGCATGCCGAAAATTTTAGTTTTTTAAAAATTTAAACAACGTATCTTCAAAATCCTCCATTTTTGACGAACAAAAAAAAGTTATAAAATTACAAGATGCTTCCAATGTCTTTGAAAGAAATAAAAAGAATAAATATGATCAAGAAGAGTATAATAATAGCTTTAAACAAATAACAACTACAATAATAATAATAAAAATTATTATTATTATTATAAAAATTATTATTATTATTATTATTATTATTATAAAAATTATTATTATTATTATAAAAATTATTAGTATTATTATAAAAATTATTATTATTATTATAAAAATTATTATTATTGTATATGATAATGAAATATACAAAAGCATGATATACACAAGTGGATCATGAGATGTTCAACAAGGCTTCCACATCTTCAGCTGTTATACCTGCGATCGTTTGAGGATTATTTGATTATTTATTGTTTCAATCGGTCAAATACTTTATTATTCGAAGTAGTATTTAATGATTAATTCAATGATAACTTATAGAACAGTTATAATATTATGTAAAATTTATTTAATTTTAGTATTATTTAACTTTAAAGGATATTGATGTAAAAATTACATTATTACTTAATGAATAGTTCAAAGATTCATTAAGAAATAACTTAGAGATTATTTTGAATATAAATTTAAATGATTTTTATAAGTTAATTGAAGTGAAAACTTCAAAAAGTATTTAAAACACAAAAATTCAATGCCTTGTTCTAGATCTTCCCCAGAAAAGTTTGAGTCAATGTCTTCATCTCTGAAAAGAAAAATTAATGAGAGATTAACTGAAAAATTTTATTGAAAATATTATTTGTCCAACTTAAATGCAATTTTTTTCTATGAAAAATTTATTTAAGTAAAACAACAATTAGAATTGTTCAAAAGTGAAACAAGATTCTATGGACTTGGTGATGGCTGGTCTTTCAATTTTGACTTGATCGTGCCTGCCATAAAAATCAAAACATTAATCCTCGATTCAAAACCCTAGTACTGCTTGTTTACAGGGACTAAGCAAATGAGAAAACGACATTATTGTTAATTAATCAATTCAAAAACGGGGAAATAATAAAAAAATAATTTCAAAGCAAAATTTTAAAGTTGATGACTCACGTGACAACATTCAGAGCCTCCATGGAACTCTACACAAAAAAAATAAGTCAAAGTTTCATATAGTTTCGCATTACATTTCCAAGCCAATGCAAGCTATCATCATCATCATGATCATCATCGTTTCAAGCCCATGCTAGCGTGGGTTGGATAATGTACTAAAACTACACGACGATGATGATAATGATGAAAAATTATGTTACATAACATTAAAGCCACTTGGATCAGTAGCTGTTGGAAGGTGGAATGTTGTTGTGTTAAGTGTAGATTCATTCCTGGATCAGTCATCATCCTTGTTGTTGTTAGTGCTCTATGCTATTGTGGTTAAACCTAACCTTGGCTATCTAGCTATCATATTCCTCCAACACCCCAAAAAACCCACTTGATAAAAAGCTCCTTAAGGTCAGGCAACACAGACTGACTGGCTTCCTCAATGGCTCTCTGATCCATACCACCCCTAGGTACAAGCTGTGTTTGGTCTCTTGGAGGTGTGTTGAATGAGTGGTTCAAGAGGGTTGAGAGCTTGTTTAGAGTGCATGTCTCATACAGGATGCAACCCAGAGACCTGTGGTGTAGTTGTATAAGTGGTGCCAGGTTGATGAATATGGTGGTGTTGAAGAGGGAAGAATATGAACCTATAAAGATTATAATCTTATGAGATTTGAAGATTTCGCATGTAATTGCAGATGTTTTATGAAAATTTATGAATACAAAATTATTTGCACATTTCAATAACAATTTAAAATGAACATAAAATTTCTTAATCAACCTCAAAAAATCAGAGATGCATACAAACACAAACCAAAGAATATCTTTCTCTTGCATCTTCTCAGAGCCTCTATCTTCCTTAACGTAAAATTTCTTATACTCTCTCATCTGCACCACCTCCTCATCCTCCTCCTCATCTTCCAACTCTTCCAAAAAGCCTTTCAGTGTGCAGTGACTAGTGGTTGTATTTTTGGAGGTTATCTAAAAGTTGACTATCGTTCATATGTTTTTATATGTGCAAAAATATACATGTTATAGGATAATATTTCCGAAATAAAATATTTATTTTATGGAATATTTTATCATCATCATCATCTTTCATCATTTTTAAGTTCCCATGGCTTAGAAATGATCCCATTGAATGAAAAAAATTTCAATTGGGATAATAAATAAATACTAACCCTGTGATGAGATTGTTGAATGAGATCATGATGTTGTTTTGTTTCAGAAGGAGGTTTCTGAAGAAGGTGGGTATATTTCTGGTCATTGTGTTATTTATATTTTTTGATAATTAAGAAGTTAAATAAAAATTAAAATATTTGAAATCAAACTGAAACTAGTGACTTATTTCATAATTATGTATGTTTAAAATTTGATGAAACAAGAATTTTAAAATTTGAAATAAAATTTAATCTCACTTTGGATTCACCTCTGTCACTTTGCCTCCACTGAAATATAAGTTTTGTAAACCAAATAATATTATGAGTAGAAATATATATATATTAAATAAAAAATATGTGGATCATTTGATCACCCCTATCTGCGGTTTTGGTTGGGCAATTGATTGGTTCCACAGGGCACTACTTTATGTGGACTACTAATTGTCGACCCACACGGAATCAGACCTGGTATCTTTAGTTAATTAGTCTAATGCTCAACCACTGAGCTATAGGGGCCAATGAGTGAAAATAACATGTTACTATTATTACTTTAAAAGCTTTTTTCAATAATTAATAATGAGGTGTGTATTTTGAATGACAACTTATAATTGTTATTTGAAATTATTCTTTCACTTGATTAATTTTCAGCACAATATAAAGTAAAATGACTTACCATTGTATGACATGATGGTAGGTCAAAACACTCTGCATGAACCACTGCAGAACTTCAGACTCGTGTAAGACATCATTGTATTTTGTGGCCCTTAGAAGCAGTTCTCTTAAATCCCCTCCCTAAGATGATGATTAGCTTCAACAAATTTTATAAATTTTAAATGGCATTAAGAAATTGAAACAATAAGTCTAAAGATTATATTAATTATAATGCTGTCATTAGTAAATTATTAAAAACATGATGATCAAAATATTATTAAGGTTTGTTCACAATGGTTTTAATATTATCTTTGCTTTTATAAAACTTTTTTTCTTTTGAGAAATTATTAAAAACTTATGAAATAAATGAATTAATCAAAACTCTTGAAGTATGAGTAGAATGGAATGAAACTACCTACCTCACAGTAATCTGTGACAACATATAGCAAGTCACAAGAGCTGAAACATCCCTCGTACTTCGTTATGTATTCCTCCTTTCCTAATTCTTTTTGGAGTGTTTCTAATAATATTTTCAATTCAGGAAGTGTGTCGAGATTTAAAATTTTGTATTTCTTGACCACTTTCCTTAGTATTTCGGTTTGAAATTAATGATTTTAATTTTTGATTTAAAATTTTGACTTACAGTTCTTCGGTTTTTTTGTTTTTTACTAAGTATGTAAAAGAACTAAAATTCTCTAAAATTTCGTAATCCAGAAAACTTTTAATTGACATTTTAAAACTAAGTTTACTTTTAAGAATGATGTGCAACTGAAAATCAAAGTTTTTGAGTAAATAAAACTTGAAGCATTTTTCCAAGTACTTCTATCAAAATTTTTTATATTTTTGTTTGATTCAATCATTAATTATTCAACTTATTTATTCATTCATCTACTGATAAAACAAAAATTTATTCAATTTTTCTAAAACTCCAGTTCTTGTAGAATGATAGTTGGTAGTCACGTTATAAAAACAATTTTCAAGCAATAATGAATCGAAATGAGTATTTATATGCTGGTTATTTTTTAATCATGATCGTTTCGAAAACAATCACAAGTATGTTCTTATCAGTTCTTTTTATATTCTGTATCATAAAAATTATTCATTAACAATACTTCTTTAAAACATTAATAACTTATTCTTCAAAGGCGCTTATCTATTATAACCATATTCACTTGTTCCAGGCAAAAACACAAACGCCAACAAAACTCAACTGATACAACATGACAATGAAACATCTCAAAGTCAGCATACACAAAATGTTGACAATTACAACCTCACTACATCCAAGCCGGTAGTTGGAAACATAAGCGAACCCACAAAACCTTTGCATCAAAACTCAACTAATCGCGATAGAACTGAATCAAAAAATATTGATGAAGTTTTGAATATTTTACAAGGAGAAGAAAACTTAACTTTATCAAATATTACAGATAACAATAATGAGACGTGTTTGAATTTGAGTTCCTCAAACCCTATCTATCTTCACTTTTTCAAGCCGTTCAGGCTGGGCCAAATCCAACTCATAATCACGCAAAAAAAGTATGATTTCAAATTTTTTTAAAGAGAATTTTTAATGTGAAAAAAATTTTAGACGTCTAGTCTTGCCATAATTCACTTGATCACTGTCGGCCCCTATAGCATTAGCTTGATTATCTAGTTACCGGTTTCAATCCCGCGAGGGCCGACTTTTAGCATCTATTCCACAGTGTTTTTGCTACATTAAATTTGTAGCAAGCGCTTTGATCTATAAGGAAAAGCGCTTTATAAATACCGCATTACATTACTCTCCACTTCCGAGAAGATTTTAAAACCGAAATTTTCCTTCATATTATTTACAAAAGTTTTTTGGTTGCAATATTTGTTTCATTAAAAATTCTTTTTACTCACAGTTTCGATCTACTAACCAGTGTTTAAGCGATTATTTTACATATTTTTTCAATGCCTAAAATACATAAAACAATATTTCAGAGATCAGAAAGTTTTAATATTAGGCACAAAAAGGAGAGACGCCATGACAGTTTACGAATGTGGCACCAAAAACAAAATGGTTGACTGCTACGTAAGAGCTTTGGTCGATATGATTCGTCTGAGAATCCGAAATGTGGACTTCTTCGAACTTTGTGAAATCATTCTCAAAGAAACTAATGGTGAGGTTGAATTGTTTTAGGGATTATTGGTTTTATTAAAACCATGAATAAGGAGGGTTGCAGTGTTTACTGAAAATAAAGATATATATAATCATGTTTTGTATCTATAAATATTTGAGATAGTTAAATAATTAAAATAGAAGAATAAAATCAAGAAACATTTTTATAGATAAGTCTTTTTATATTCTCACCAATTTTGTTCAATTTGTGAAGTTTCAGAGTAATCCTCGGTACCAGTTGTTGGGCTTTTGTGCTTTATTTCTAGTAGAGTTTTTATAAATGTCACTTTTTTCATTATAATCTTCTTTTCCTTCTATAGAAACAGTCGCAGTTGTAAAGATACCCATCGTGAAAAATGATAAAGAAAAAGCAAGTGAAGAGTTTTAAAATTTAATTTTTAAAATTTTAAATACATTCCTAATTGTGAGTATTTTCCAGATTACCTGCTCAAGTGGAAACCCTTACTTATCTTCGTGACTGGCACGCTCATCTTCATGTGAATTGCCTTCCATTATAACTTGCCCATTTTATTCG